>CM052883.1:77118948-77359222 GCA_028534135.1 Potos flavus
AAACTGAGGGTTTTGGAGGGGAGGGAGGTGGGGGTTGGGTGAGCCTGGTGGTGGGTATTAAGGAGGGCATGTATTGCATGCAGCGCTGAGTGTGGTGCATGAACAATGAATCTTGGAACACTGAAAAATAAAATTAAATTTAAAAAAAGATGCTTGGTCTCTTTCAGATGATTTGAAAATGTCTGATAGTTTAGGTGCATATTTTAAAGTCTAAGTCAAAATCAAGATTATGTTTTTCCTATATCCAAGTTCTGCAGGAATACCCAGAGGTGTTCTGCAGTCAGCTTATGTTGGCTCAAGAGAGTGCACTGGTAAATATTCAGAAATTTCATGAGCTAGCTATGAAACTTACTCGTTCTTAGAAAATCAAGTATATACTTTAATAATTAAATTGAAAACAGAATACTCAAGGATATTTATTTTTTATTCATTTCATTGCACCTATCTATGTTCTTGTGGGTTTTTTGTCTACTGTAACTGAATACCATAGAACACTGCACTGCTGTGTGTGAATGTCTTCCTAGCTCCACTTTCAGTGATGCTGTATTGGTAGCATGAAATCAGTCATAGTGAGAGTGTTCATACCACAAAAACTAGCAAACGCTATAAGTCAGTGCTTGATTTATTCTTTAATTGATTGTCTAGACTTCAGAAAGTGTTGGAGAAAACACAATAATGCAGATAAAACTTTACAAGTGTGTTATGTTGCAGTCATTACATTTAAACTACACAAAAATTTGAGGAAATATGCTACCAGTATTTGAAAAATATTATCTAATTCACCAAAGAAGTTTCTCACATCATTAATAAAGAAGCGATTTTTCAACGTCTGCCTTCATTGTTTCACTTTTGTCTTACTCATTAATACATATGAAAATATAAACAATATTCATGTTGGACTTATACTCCAACATGAATATTGTTTATAAAAATTCCAATGCCAGTATACCTGAGTGGCTCAGTTGGTTAAAAGGCTGCCTATGGCCCAGGTCATGATCTCAGGGTCCTGGGAATGAGCCCCATGTCTGGCTTCCTGCTCACTGGGGAGTCTGCTTCTTCCTTTCCCTCTGCCCCCCCCCACCAGCACTCTCTCTCTCTCAAAGACATAAATATATAAAATCTTTAAAAAAAAATTACAATGCTAACCCTATTTGCGAGGCCAGGGAATACTCTTGAAAACAAATTCACTAAATAGTTCATTGAAGAGGGGAAAGTCAGGGTTCTTTGGAGGTTAAAAGTGGAGATTATACAGTGTACCAACTGAGCAATGAAACCACTGCTGAGAAAGAACAGAAAGAGCAAAGAAGTCTGTACACAGATGATTATAAAAACCCCATTTTGGGGAGGCTTGGGTGGCTCAGTCACTTAAGCATCTGCCTTTGGCTCAGGTCATGATTCCAGGGTCCTGGAATCAAGTACCGCATGCTTCTCCCTCTGCCTTCTGCTCCCCCTGCTTGTGCTCTCTCATTCTGACAAATAAAATCTTCTTTAAAAAATCCCATTTTTACTCATGGGTCAGGCAAGTATCCTCAGAGAGTTCCAGTAATGGTCAAAATTCATAGTCTTTATCAGCTGTAGCTGGTTAGAGCTAGATGTAATGAAACACAATAGTTACATTTGTTGGTTTTGTTTTCTTGTGTTTGTTTTGTTTTGCTTTCCACATATCATCATTTAAAATGTAATGTTAGAGGGACCCTGGGTGGCTCAGTTGGTTAAAAATCTGCCTTCAGTTTAGGTCATGATCCTACAGTCCTGGGATTTCATCCAGCACTGAGTTCCTTGCTCAGTGAGGAGTCTGTTTCTCCCTCTCCCTCTTCCTGCCGCTCCCCCTGCTTATGCTCACTCATTCCCTCACTCTGTCTCTGACAAATAAATATATAAAATCTTTAAAAATAAATAAATGAAATGAAATGTTAGATTCAAATCTTTAAAAATATCTAGGTGGAAAAAGTGGTTTCATTCTATTGAAAATAGATTAGCCTAAGCCATTGATATGACAGTAGGGACACGAATCTCAGTAGCAAAAGTACAGCCCACTATGGCATACTTATGTCACAATCATGGACTCCATAGGGAACTCAGAAATAAACTAATATATGTAAAGTGCTTAGAATTAGGCACTCAGTCAATACTTGATGGATGTCAGCTGTTTACATTATTTAAAGATATTACTTATTTGGGGTGCCAGCGTGGCTCAGTTGGTTAAGCATCTGCCTTAGGTTCAGGTTGTGATTTCTGCTGAGTGGGGAGTCTGCTTCTCCCTCTGCCTCTGCCCCTCCCCCTGTTCTTGCTCTCTCTTGCTCAAGCTCTCTCTCTCAAGGGAGAAGCAGACTCCCCGCTGAGCAGGGAGCCTGATGAGGGGCTTGATCCCAGGACTCCGGGATCACGACCTGAGCCAAAGACACTTAACCAACTGAACCACCCAGGCACCCCAATTGTTTACATTCTTATTTCAGAAAATACTGAATAAAATGCAGTCTAATCCTGAATCCTGGTAGATGTAACAGTTAAAATCTCTCGTTCCTCATATTAAAGAGGTTTTTTTTTTTTTTTTCTCACTTATGATATTCATTTTTGTAATTTCAGAGCTTGGCACAATATCTTGGATGCATTATGTTCTCAACAAATGGTTATCACTGTTAAACTGTTCTGGAGAAACAGTGATATTCCTGGGATTTTTATTTTGAATACTGAATGAGATCATCTCTGAACATAAGTAAAATAATACATTTGCATTATAAAAAGAACAAAAAAGCATATATTATGTGCCAACTGTGTTTCCAATTTGTCCGTACCATATAGAAAAGTGATGCATAGAAAGGTTAAAATTTGTTGCCCAGGTACACACACCAAGTAATTGGTGAAGTCAGGATTTGAACCTGGAACTATGGATCTCCAAACTCACGTTCTTGCCTCTAAGGGATACTGCCTTCTTTCCATACTCTAGATACATCTGTGAAGAATTTCAGAATTCACTAGAAAAGATTCATGTGTCATAGAAAAAAAAAAACAAAACTATCTCATTTCAAAAGAAAAGATAGATTACCCCTTTGGGGAATAATAAGGAAAGGCTGAGAGCTAACAAAGGAAGCTAAACCAAGAAAGGGCCTATTCATCAAATGGGACATTTCCCACAGTCCATTACAACTTATTGTCCTAGCTTTTGAATAGTTCATTCTTGGATTCCCTTTGGTAATATCAGAAAACACTACTTAAAGCAACTTAAATCCCATCACCTGCATGTAATTGGGAAATACGTTGACTTAATTTCTCTTACTCTGTGTTCATATTTTCTCTTCCAATATTAGCAAGAAAGGGAAAAAGAAAAGGATGTGGAACAAAAAAAGGTATTGATTTTTCTTTGACCAACTCTTATGTCCTGGCGTCTCATCAATAACTGTACATCAAAGTCTTCCCTCTAGCTCATAAAGACATCTTTCTTTACCCCTTCTGCCTCCAGGGATCAGCTGATATCTGACAACCTTCATTCTGGTGATCCATTACTGTTTAGTAAACTATGCCAAACGGTTATCACTGTTAAACTGTTTTGGGAAAGCAGCAATATTTCTGGGATTTTTATTTTGAACACTGAATGAGGTCATATCTGAGCATAGTAAAACAAAACAAAACAAAACAAAACATTTTCACTATAAGAAGAACAAAAATGCATTTTTATGTGTATTTATTATATTTCCACTTTTAGTGCCTTAAAAGACAGATCCTCTTCAGCCTCAGTCAAGCCTTCAGATGATGCAGCCCCAGCTATTTGTCTGCAACCTCATGAAAAATCTTGAACAAGAACTACCTAACTGAGCCACTCCTAATTCATAATTCTCATAAACCGATTATCTAATAAATAGGTGCTGTTTTAGATGCTAAAAATGATTTAAAAATTTAAAAAATATATATATAAAAAGGATCCCCATATTTTCCTGTAAAGAACCAGATAATATATATTTTAGACTTTGAAAGCCATATGGTTGGTCTCAGTCACAATTACTCAACTCTGTCCTGGTAGCAAAAGCAGCAATAGTTAGCATATAAACAAATATGCATGTCTGTGTTCCAATAAATCTTTTTATTAAAAGAAAACAAACAATGGGCCACATGGACTACAGTTTGTTCACCCTTTGTGGAATGCAACAATTTATTATTTCTCACAATTTTCTGGGCTATTATTCTTTCCATGTGGTATTGGTTGTGATCATATTAATAGGGGAGCTTGGCTTGGGCTGGAATATGCCAAAAAGCTTCACTTACATGTCTGGTGTCTCAACTGGAGTGGTTGGAACAGCTGGGGACTTTCTGTTCCTTTCTTTTCTCATACAGCCTCTTTCATCCAATAGTCCACCTTATACTTCTTTACACGGAAGTTAGACAGATTTCCAAAAGTACAAAAATAAAAACTGTTAGGCTTCCTGGTGCCAAGACAAAAAATGGCACAGAGCTAATTATGTGGTCAAGGCAAGTTATAACAACAAGATAGCTTAGCCTCATGAGGAAACTAGGTTCTGTCTTCTTATGGGAAGGGCACATACAAGAATGAGAGGGATTGTCAGCAGCACGTTTACAAACAACGTAACACAGGACTTATCACATTTATTTATCACATAATTTACCATAGGATAATGGTGTGTTCAGAGGTTTCAGGTCACAGAATTTCATGGTCTAACTGAAGAAAAGTAGGAACACAGAGTGTATGGAAAGGAATAATCCATTTCTCTAATATTGACTCAGTTTTCAGTAAGTGCCAGTCACTGTGCTAGAATGCCAGGGACACAGAAACAGACAATTCTCCCTCAAGTTCACATGATATGAGAAAGATGTGGCTTAAAGAAAAGAATTTCAGCAACATAATTCATTCTAGACCAGAAAAGTGAGTGATCAAAGAACCAGCGGGGCACACTGAAGGGGATTCTGCCTAGAGATGCAAAGGAAGGCTTTGAGGAAGAGATAGTATGAGAACAAAATCTTAATGAATAAGGAAAGGTTGACATGATGGACAAGATGTAGGGTGTCCAAGTCAGAAAGAACAGTGTGGAAATAGGAGGAGGCAGGAAAGGCTTGACTGCCTTGTGGGGGGTGGACTGCCCACAAATGATAGGGAAGGGGCTGGAGGGTCCAGCCAGAACAGCCACAGAGGCCTTGAGTGACATTCACCCTGTAGGCAAAAGTGATCTGAGGCAGGATTTCAGAATGGTAAGAATTTTAAGCAACAGTGTAGAACAGAAATTGGTGAATAAGAAATAAGAAACAGAGATAACTGTTTGAAGGCAATTAAAGTATTACAGGTGGGATTTGATGACCACTTGGGAAAAAAACACATTTCAACATTTTTGTTTATTCATGCTGCTCAGTGAGGGGGAAATCTGCTTCGGGAGACTTTGGTGTAAAGGAAGAATAATGCGCAAGGAAGAGTACACGAAGAAATAACAAATACAAAGCATGTTGTCTTGTAGTAAGATTACTGGAATAAAGCTTCATTCTGAACAAATCCAAAGAACTAATTTGACCTTCAAGAATTAAAGTATTTTTAACTTCAATAAGGAACCCTGTAGGGACACTTAATACATTTTAAACAAGTAGAGACTGCTCTGTGTGTGTGTGTGTGTTTTAAACTCCCAGGAAGAATCCTTATTAGTGTTAATGTAAAGTTTTTAAACATGTTTTAAAAGAATCTCTTAGTTCTTCTCAAGTTATATAGGTAACATGTATTCATTCATTATAGATAATTTTTCCAAAAAGGAAAGAGTAATAAAAAAAGGGAGAGGGAAGGAATGACAGGAGAACTTCCCCTTCTAGACTCTCTTCCATGACCCTCCTTCATTCCCACAAGTGTGAGGATTCATCATCCTACCCTGGGCACAAGCAGGCAGAGTAGAAATAAAAAGAAATAATAATGTTAATTTTATTTCATATAGTAATCTCTGGGTTAGCACTCAGAGAAAAACCAACTGAAATGAGAAAAGAAAACACCATGGAGATTGTAAATTGAGACTGAATGCCTTTATCTAGAGATAAACCAGCTATCTCTGGTCCCAACACCCTCCTCCAGCCACATAAACATCACACACACACACACACACACACAGAGGCACAGATAAATACATATGTATATTCACACCCACACATACACACACATGCATTCACGTATGTCTATGCACAATGCTGTTTCATACTGCAGAGCCTATGCTGTTGGCTCAGCTTCACTCCGCAGACACAGCATCTTCTGTGTTTACCTTAGCTTGCCTAATTCCCACTGGTCCTTCAAAACTTGCTTTGGATCTAATCTCACTCAAGAATCCATTCCCAGGGCCAGGCCTCTCTACCTCCATCCCAACGATGATTATTTTATTTACGATTATTTGTTTACTGATTTATCTCCTCCATTAGACCGAACTCCTGAGGAGCAGTGCTCTTGTGTTACTTATCATTATATCCCTGGGAGTTAACATGAAGCCATAAAGCTGGGCAGAGTAAATGCTTGATAAATGGTTACTGTGCTGGGTGTGGTCAAATGCAAAATGAAAATAGTGATGGTAGTAAGAACAAAAATATCACAATTCCCAGGAGCAGGATAGTGTCAAGGGTTGAACGTCTTCATTCTAATGAGTAATTCTTTATATTCTAAATATGATATTATCAAAATACATTACCACTTAATTCAATGTTTTCCCCACCTTTGTTTTTTAACATGTTTTATAGTCAACTTTCACCTGTGAATTATTCATAATACATTTTAAATGGGTATAAGATAATTGACCTTGTCTGCAAGAGGCACCCATGATCTCACCCTATAATAATTAACTTTCAGATGTGGGCCATTATTTAAAGATAATGACTTTTCATCAGTTTAGCAATACATTATTGTTTAACAGGCCCATCTGATGCTATATTTCACACCTTTGCTTTTTAATTCCTCTCCATATCCCAAAATATAACACTCACTGCACACTGCATGTCCCCAAATGAACTCAGTGTATTTCCAGTCACACCAGGGAGTCTCCCTCTCCTCTGAATGAACTGCATTAACATTTACCTCTTTCACAAAGCCAAAATTCTAGAACGTATTCTTGAACCCCAGACCATTCTGTCTGCCTCACTTTCCTGCTCTATCCATCTTCTTATACAGTCATGGAGGCAGACAAACTTTTCCTGAAATTGGCCCCATTCTCTACCCCAGCTACTGAAAGTGCCCCAGGTTGGGTCTCAGTATCCCTGACTAAGACAGCAACACCCACCAGGCTCCTAACCAGGCTCCTCTTTTCAGCCTCTCCCCTCAAATGCACTCTGCTGAGAATTCCAAGCCACAAACCAGACCATGTTACATGACTGCTTAGCCTACTCCAGAAACCCCCCACCCCGAGTCCCCCAAATGTTCTCAGGATTCTGCTTGCTAAAAAAATAAATATATAAATAAACCACCAGTTCCAAAAATATTATCACCGAAGGCTTAATCATGATTTCGTTTGAACAAAACAAAAACCAATTTGAGAGTTGTTGTTGGCAAACATTATAGAGCTTATTGCTTAAAGAATGGGATTCAAAGGGTGCCTGGATGGCTCAGTTGTTAAGCTTCTGCCTTTGGCTCCAGTCATGATCTCAGGGTTCTGGGATCAAGCCCCATATCGGGCTCCCTGCTGGGTAGGAAGCCTGCTTCTCCCTCTGCTACTCCCCCTGCTTGTGTTCCCTCTCACTGTGTCTCTCCCTGTCAAACAAATAAATAAAATCATAAGGAAAAAAAAAAAAAGAATTGGATTTGGAGTAGAGACTCATAGATAGATCTCAGTAATTAGATAGCAATATTTCCTCCAATATATACGAGAAAGAAACTAAGGTATAGAGAGCATGTGACACTAGAACCCAGCACGCTTCTCATGAATAGGGCAGTTTCATGTATTTGGATCCCATTAGTTCAGAATTAGTGCTAGTAAAATGTACTTGAACAAATTCCTCAATTTTTGAATAAATACTTTAATAAGTAAATGTCTAATTCAGTATAAATAGGGCGAAATTAGCTTACTAAGATGCCATAGTATTCCCTAAGATTTCAATACTCTAATTGTATGTACCTGGTTACTAAAAACTACAAATGATCTTCTGTATTCACTAAAACCAAGAGTAGATTTGCAAAAGAGAATATATGTTCTAAAGAAAAATAACTATTTTTCATGACAGACAATTTGTAATTCAGTCGGATCTTCCTGTCTGCCGCTTATAGGTTTCTGTGTAGTTTCCATGCACAGGAAGTACCATCTTTTCTGAATACAGAAATTGCTTCCTATGATTACCAACCACCTTTCACATCAATATTCTCTAAGCACTCAAGGGAGGAACTTAAGAGAAATGTAATTCTGGTTGAAAAGGAAACCCATGAACCTATGAAACATCCAGAGCAGTGCACTTTAGATAAAAGAAAAGAAAAGAAAAGAAAAGAAAAGAAAAGAAAAGAAAAGAAAAGGTTAAAAAGAGAAAAGAAAAGAAAAACCAAGGCAAGAAAAGAAAATAAAAAAGAAAAGGAAAGAAAACAAGAGAAAAGAAAAGAAAAAGGTTCCCAAAGAATGTCAAACATACCTAATGACATGCTTAATAACTGTTTAAGGAGGCCTGTTTTACTCCCCACAGACATAGTAAATTGATCATTAAAAAAGAGCTATAATCAGGAAATGCACCTATACCCATGTCAGCCAGGGGCCTCCTTACAATGCAGTGCTTAGGCCCTTCACATAGAACCACTGTGGTGGGCCATTGTTAATGGACACCCCAAACTTTTAGGCCACAATTTGAGATACACTAATAAGTCTTTTAGTAGTCAATATGCCACTCCTTCCTTATATCATCCTGGCCCTAGACATCCAGCTAGTCACATGCAAAGCTAGAAGGAACACAGCCACCAAGTAAGCTAATTCCTATCCGGCCAACTCGACTTCTGATTGCAAAAGCTAGGAATTAACAATATCCACCACTCAAATGTATCCACTTCCAAAGCTTTAGAGCTATACTGTACAATAGTATAGCTGCATATAGTTATTTCCGTTTAAAGTTAAATTAATTGAAATTAAAATTAAAATTTCTCATTCACAATTACTATACTGCAAGTGCTCCATAGCCACATGTGGCAATTGACCACTATACCGGAGAAGTTAACTAAAGAATATTTCCACCATTGCAGTAAGTTCTATTAGACAGTAACGAATTAGATAATTTATTTACCATCTTAACTAATTCAACAAAAAAGTAATAATAAATAAATATCAAATTATTTCTCATAACTTTTGGTGCTTATAGTTCCTATCTATTTATCCAAATTATCCAAGCTTCAAAGTTCCACTGTTTCACTTATCCATTGCTGCATAACCAGCCACCCCAGCATTTTGTGATTTTAAATAATTATTTTATTATTTCTCGCAATCCTGTGAGTTGACTAGGCCTCAGCCAGACTATTCTCTTTCTAGACTCACTAAGAGTTTCTCATACTTGTAATGAGATATCAGTTGAAGTTGGAATGTCAAGATGACTTCACCCCCATGACTGCTGACTTTACCTCCATGACTGGCATACTGGCATGTTGGAAAAGCTGAGCTTATCTGGAGAACTGAGTAAGCTGGGTCTTTCTCTCTCTCCCTATTCTCCCCACCTTTTGCCATGCTCTCCCAGGTCCTCTTCCTTTGCAGGTGAGCCCTCTTTGGAGAACTTCTAATACATCCATAAATTACAGTCTTCCAGGAAGTGATATACCAATTCAGTTCATAGTTCTATAAACTTCCATAAGGCTACTTTGCTTTTGACCTTCATATAAATTCGCATAAATGTTATGTTGTCCTTCAAATCTTTCTTGAATTCATGTCTCTTTCTCCACCCCACTCCACCAAAATATATGTTAAATTTCTTAAAGGAATTGAGTCCTAAATATCTAGGATCTGTGTACTTCTCCCAGCCTTCCAGTACTTAGTTGAACACTGTGTACAAATTAATCCATCAATAAATAAAATAATGGGTTGAATATGTCCTCCATAGCCACCCATCCCAAACACCACTGTCTCCATTCAAAAGGAGAAGAGTGTCCATCAATTTCTGTCTAGGGCAGTATGACAATAAACTTTGGAGTTAAATGGACTAAGGTCTAAATCTCAGATCTAATGTTCCACTACATCATATTGCTTCAAAAACAACTGTAGGAGCTTCCTAATGTAATTTTAGAGATGACTTAAATCAAGAAAAGTTAACTATGGAATAAGACATAAAAAACAGTACAAGGAAACAATAACAAAAATGACAACTCTTAAAGAAGTTACAACCTGAGGCTTCTGGATCTTATATTGCTTACAAGGTCAGCATTTTCACTTACATGCCATTCACTCTTTCTCATAGGAATAGTCAATGACATACACACACACACACACACACACACATACACACTCTTTAGGTGCTGTGTGTCTTTTGACTCTTCAAAGACGTTAACCATATAGAAAAACTTGTCAATGAAGACTGCCTAAATAATAAATTGCACTCATTTTAAAAAACCTCAGTTGTAAGCAGTGCAATTTGCTGTACTGAAAATCCAGATTTTAGTGATTCAGGATTGAACACCATAAAACTGCTTTTGTTGGCAATAAAAATATTTTCACTACCTCAAGTCATCACAAACACCAAATGTAACTATTTTTCTTTCAATGCAGAGATGCTGGGATACTCAGACTCATAACCTACAAGGAAAAAATTTTATCAGCTGCCTTAGCCTTTGACACAAATATTTCTATAGGTGATTGAGATGATCTATGTGGGTACTAAGAAATAAAGTGTAAGCAGAAATGAGCCATTTTACAGTATTTATTCTGCACAGCCTCCAAAATAGTGAAGAAGACGAGATCTGAGACAGGAAAATGGAAATAATGTGTCTTCTTTAATTTATATGAGAGGCAAAAGGGAAATGAACCCCTTGCACTTTGGCAGCTGGAATTAAAAGAAGCATCCAAGGGGATTTTCATCCAGGTGCACCTCAGCACTCAAGTAATTTACATTTTGAAGATCAAGAGGCTTTATTAACCAATTTGAAGATAGTATACCTCAGAGGTTAGCTAGAAAAGTACTCAAATAGAGTTTTAATCCCTATGGTAGATATGAGAGGTGGAAGTGGTAATAAGAGCAAACGAAGGAACTTGCACTGGTTGAGAGCTACTATTTACAAATGCAATAATGTCTGATGATGAATGGTCAAGGATGATCAAGCCTCTGGGGCCAGATGTCTTAGAGCTGAAATCTACCTCCATCGCTCATTTGCTCAGTGACCATGGGCAAGCTGTTCGATGTTTCCAACCTCATTTTCTCCAAATGCAAGATGTACACAATAATAGTTCCCACCTGATAGGTTAGTTGTGAGACCTAAGTGACATAGTGCATATAAATCTCTTAACATACCACCTGGAACATACTAAGAATTCAGTAAGAGTTACCTGTGGCTATTATTGGCATGGGCTTTTTTAAATTTAATTACTATAATTAAAACCACCCCATGGAGTGATATTATCCTCACTTTACATCTAATGAAAGTAGGCCTCAAAAAGAGGCCATAAAAATTCCCAGGGTCAGAGCGCCTGGGTGGCTCAGTGGGTTGAGCTTCTGCCTTTGGCTCGGGTCGTGATCTCAGGGTCCTGGGATCAAACCCCACATAGGGCTCTCTGCTCAGCAGGGAGCCTGCTTCACCCTCTCTCTCTGCCTGCCTCTCTGCCTACTTGTGATCTCTCTCTCTCTGTCAAATAAATAAATAAAATCTTTAAAAAAAAAGTTCCCAAGGTCACACAGTAGTCTATTTGATTGCAAAGTTCCTGATGTTAGCTGGTATGGTCATAGTCTTTTTTTTTTTTTTTAATTTAATTTAATTTTTTCAGTGTTCCAAGATTCATTGTTTATGTACCACACCCTGTGCTCCATGCAATACATGCCCTCCTAAATACTGCCCACAGTCTTTTTATCAGGAGGACAGTAGTTTCTAGTCTACACTAAGAGAGTTAGCTCTCTAAGTGGAAAACAGTGGCCATATGCAGGCCTTGGTATATAGTAAGAACTATTAAAATTCAGTAGACACTTAAAAAAAATGAAGAAATGGTTAGTGGAGAAGGCTGTAGCACTTTTTCTGCAATATAGTGCTTCCAGCACACACAAAGTAAGATTACTAGCTCTGGTCTGAAAGCTCAAGAGCTTGCCCCTGGTGCAGGTGTGCTGAGGCACTAAGGGGACCACATGTTAATAGTTTGTGGGCTCCAATTGAGTGGCCACAACTCTCCACACAGACAGATAGTTCCTGTCATTTCAGGGAACTTCTGTTTACACACTTAGCTTTTGCTTCTTTTCCCCAGCCCAGATTCTAAACTATGACAGTGGGTCTAATGGGCTGTTACACTTTGCTAATTTACCTATTAATTTTGCAAATGGTCTGTTTCACGGAAGATAAAGCTTATCCTTTGGAAACATGACATTCTTCAGTACAATCTGGCTAAAAGGATCCCCAAGCCTTGTGCAGAGAAAGAAAATGAGTTGTCCAAGGTGGCATTTCACAATTTACTACCTCCGCAGTGGCACCATGTAGATAAGATGATTACTCACTCAATAAAGTAAGGTGATTAGTCAGTCAATAAATGTTAGTTGCCTAACATTTTGGAGGATTGGCTAGAGGACTATTTTCTTTCCTCTTTATTAAGAAAAGGATAGAAAAACTAATGTAGTACATACATAACTTAGTATTACAGAATTTAAAATGAGCAAAGCCGCAAATATCCCCTTCTTGCGATTAATGAAATAACAATACACTTATTGGAAGATGTGTCATAGACACTCCCCTCCCCCAGTTTGTAGAGCTTACAATGGACTAGCCAAGCAGTCTGAAGTACCCAGATACTTAGTATTTGGGAAAGAGTGAGGCACGTTGATCCCCCAATAGCAGATATTTGTTGTCTGCCATACTGTGCTTTCAGAGACTCCTGAATAATTTATATTAACTGGAGGAAACACCCAGATTATTGCTTTTAAGTTCTGAAAATAGTTGATTTTACCCTCCATAAAATGTTCTCAAGTTAAAATGAACACCCCAAACATACACAATACACCCACACACCTGCCACCACTACCACTACCACCAAATGCAGCAACAACAACCCATAAAATCGTTTGAAATAGATGAAGTTTATGATGATCACTGTAGTTATTTGCCTACAAGTAAATATTTACAGAGTGATTGAAACAATTTGTTTCGTTAAGTACCTAAATGGCTTGTCTCCTATTTTTGAATCACTAATTAGCCAACATCCTTTTCTGTAGCTGGTAACAAGGTGCAATTCATTCCAAACTCAGCCTATACGCTCACAAGTTCAAAATTATAAAATCAGCACCTCTTCCAAAATGGCAGAGTGAGGACCTCGCTGAACTCACTCTCCCTCTAAAACAACAAAACTGCAGGCAGAACGACTAAAATCAACCAATCAACCAATCAACTCTGGTAATTAACCTAAGCCACAGAACCGACTGAAAATTGCCTATCCAAGTGAAACTACTGAACCTCAAGAAGAGAGTAGGGATATATATGATGTTCCGTTTTCTCTCCCGCCCCAGTTCAGTGGCTTGGTAGCCAATAACTTGCAATCTTGCAGACAATGGAGAGATCTGCAGTTCCATTAAAAGCACCATCATCATCATCATCAGACATCATCAGACTATGGTCAACATTTTGTCCAGAATGTTTTGTCCAAAATGCATTTCCCCTGGAACTCTCTGCTTTCACAGTGGGGTGACTATTGAACTCAGAGCTAGGATGGGTGGGTGAAGATAAATGTCAGTCATTTGGAAAATACTATGGGAGCCCAAAATGTGTCAAGCTTTGTGCGAGGTACAGGGATATGGCTGGGACTAATAAGTCATTCTTAGCTTTCCTAGATTTCCTACACTTACTGCTGACTCAGATAGGTAAGGGGTGAGAAAAAAAGATTACAAGGAGTGACAGCACAGAGTCATATTGCTAATATTTCTGTGGAGAAAAGTATGGGATACTGTGGAAGCTGAGGAAAGAGGAATCTATCCTAGACTGGGGAATGCAAAACAAGCTTCCAGAGGATATACCATCTAACTGAATCTTGAAGGACAGAGAGGAGCTGGATTGACCCTAATACAAATGAGAAATTTGACAAAGTACCTTGAGGGCATCTGGCTAGAAATGATATACCTTTATCTAGATGCCCATCTGAGCATGATATAAAATTTCCAGTCCTTCAAAACGTCAAAGGGAAAGATTGTAACGACTAGTGTGTCCATTAACTAAAGAGGATGGAGAGAGGGAGAGCCAGTCACAGAGCTGATGCTGAGCCACTTGAGAATGTGAATAGTTATGTTCCCAAGGAATTAGCAAGGAAATTCATTTTGCATTGAATTTAAGAGAAATGAGACAAGCAATGGGACCAATAGCCAGAAACCTTATTTTCACTTATTTTGACAAAGGATCTGAGGAAAAATCCTTAGCTTCAGTCTTCTCACCTGTAAAGTGGAGACTGAAAATTACCTGACCTCTGCCCCTTATAATAGGAACACCATGAGGAATCATGGTAGGTGTGAGTTTTGTAAACCTTGAAGTCTCTTAGAATCAAAAGCGATGAGGTAATAACAGTGATGGGGATTGTTTTCATTAGCCACAGAAAACTGGCATGGCAGGCTTGCCCTATTAGGAAAAGATAAGATAGACTCCTGGGCCTTAGACACTGCCTTTCCCAGGTGTACACAAGCTCTTAGCTCAGCTCAGCTCAACTCCTTGAGGAGACCTGCCATTTAACAGTTTTTTGTCTTGCTTACCACAGAGGTGCCTCCCAAAACAGGAGATGCATTCTGCTGTGCCTTAGCAACCGCTTTTGTTTTTTGTTTTGTTTGTTTGTTCCTTTGATGGGTTTGCCTCAGGGCACTTACCCCTCTAAAAAGGAGAAGGTGGGTGTTGCTGACATTTCTCCCTTTTTTACGTTCCTCCTGGAAATGAGTTTGTAGCAGAGATTTCAATATGCCCTTCCTGACATATGTTTGGGATTCTGAAATGAAAGGTGTATGCAGTTCACTTTATTTCATAAACATTTACCAAGTGCCTATTGTGTAACAGGCCTGATTCAAGCCATGGGGATGCAAAGCAATAATCATCACTGTTCTGTCCTTGAGGAAGCTCTTTTTCTAGCAAAGGGATACAGAAGGAACAGTTAAGGTATTGGGTAGTGAGAGCTGGAATAAAGATAAGCAGGAGCATGAAATGAGCTCAGAGAAGCCAAATACCAAGTAGAGAACAGTCAGAAGAGGAAACCATGACAAAATCCTAGCCTCTCCTTTGCTTAGCACAGGGTTAATTTTGCTATAATATATACTTTCCTAGCTTCACATTGGGAGTGCTTGTTGGACCAGGCAGCTCCCATCACAGGAAATTACCTTAAGAAAACTTAAATGTCAGGTCTCACAGGAAGTCCCAATTGCAAGAAAACACTTCCAGAACAACGGTGGAGTAAGGACCTCTGAAAAGCTGCTCTTCCATAAAAGTAATGAGAATGTTGTCAAAAATCAACTATTCTAGAACTCTGGAAATTAATGAAAGGTTTGCAACAATCTGAGGAGGATGTATTTAAGACTATAACTGAATTTTGATAAAGAACAAATTATATGGATGTTTAACCTGCCTATTCTCATCTCTTCAGAACCATGGCCTCCTTGAAAACTAACAGCTTTACAACCACCATAGCCTGACAGCCACTCAAGGGAGTAGAATGAGTCTGATCTTTCCCAAAAGCCCCACCCCAGAGAATTGTCACTATTTGATCTGTCTGAAAGCTCCCTGAAATAATCCAGTCTCAGAGTCTATCTCTATTATGACCTGACTCACTGCTCACTCTACGTGAACATCCCTATTCTGAGGTTATGTTTTGAAAACAATCAATGGGAATTGTTTAATATCAGTTTTGGCAGGTGAGACTACCAAGAGGATGACTAAAAATGTAAGGAAAAATTGGGAAAGGAAATATCTACAGAGGGCTTTGGAAAACTTCAGCAGATTTCTGGAAATCTAGAAGGCTATGTGTATGTGCAAGGCTGTGCACATTCTCAGAAAAGACCTAAAAAGGTCCTAACTTCTCACATATGGCTGACTTTAAGGACATGCAGAAGCAGGATGTGAAGGCAAAGGCAGAGCTGTAAATTGCCTACATTGAAGTAATGTCCCAACACATACTCAGAGACCCTTAGCAAAGACTAGAAGGAAGACTCATTGGTGTGGAGCATTTAAGGAAAACTGTCCAGTCATTAGCTGTAAAAAATGCTAACTGAGCAGAAACTTCAGTGACCATGTGTGAAAAGTAAAAGGAGTATAAACTTTTTATAATTAGTGCAGCAAAGTCACTAAACAAACACCATCAGTGTGATAAATAAAACAACAACAATAAAATGGCAACAAAACCAAAACCCGGGGAGGGGAGAGCTGATTCTAAGCTGCTACATTGTATTATCTAAAAAGTCTGCTTTGTAAAAAAACAAAACAAAACAAAACAAAAAATAAAAAAATAAAAATAAAAAAATAAAAAAAACAAAACAAAACAAATATAAACAGATAATTATGGCCCAAACAAAAACAAACAAATGTAAATAAAAACTGTCCCTGTGGAAGCCCAGATATTGGACTAATTAGAAAAAGTCTTTAAATCAGTGTTTATAAGTATGTTTCAAAGAAAGAAAGATACTCATGACTAAAAAAGTAAAAGGAAAATAGAATTAAAAGGAACTAAAAAACAATTATCTCAAAAAAGTGATAAATAAAAAACTATAAAGATGGGTTTATAAGGTATAAACATTTAATTAGTATTACAATGTTAATACCAAGGTGGAAAGGGGAACAAAAACATGTTACAGAAAAGTTTTTGTATATTATTAAAATTAAGTTAGCATAATACAAAATAGATTGTTTTAAATTAAGATGCTAACTGTAATCCCCTGGATAACTAGTAAGAAAATGAAACAATATTCTAAGAGAAATATCAAAAAAAATTAAGAGATATCCTAGAAAATAACTGTCTAAAAGTAAGTAAGGCAGGAATCAAAAATTGGGGGGAAAGGTCATAAGACATATAGAAACAAATAGAAAACAGCAGATGTATATCCTATCATATTATAATTACATTATATAAGAAATAGATTAAATAACTCAAACAAAGGTATAGATAGATACAGAGAGAGAATAGACATACACCAAAAAACCCAAGATCCAAATAATATGTTATCTATAAGAGACACAAGTCATATTTTAAAACACAAATACGCTGAAAATAAATGGATGGGAAAGTATATACTATGCAAACATAACTAAAAGAGAAGTAGAATAGCTATACTAATATTAGATAAAACAAATATTAAGGAATTGTTACTAGAGACAGAAAAGGAGGAATTTTATAATGATAAGAGATCAAATCATTAGGAAGATACAATAATTATAACCATATATACAACTAACAACAGAGCCCGAAAACATTGAATCAAAAACATAAAGAGTTGGAGTGATAGTGATAGATAATTCAATAATAATTGGATAATTCAATATCCCAGTGTAAATAAAGATTAGAACTAGGTAGAAGATCAAAAAGAAAACAGACGTTTTGATGGTATAAGCTAGATCTAGATCTAAAACCATCTAGATCTAATATCATCTAGATATAACATTATGTAGATCTAACAGACATCAATTGAATGTTCAACAATTATAGCAGAATATATCATCTCAAGTGCATAAGAAACATTCTCCAAAATAAATGATATGTTGGGAAATAAACAAGACACAATACATTTAAAATTACTGCTATCAAAAAAATAAATAAATAAAATAAAAAATAAAATTACTGCTATCATACAAAGTATGTTATACAAAGATCTTGCAATTAAAGTAAAAATTTTAAAAAATAAAAAATAGGAAAGTCACAAATAAGTGAAAATTAACATCATACCCCTAACCAATGAGTCAAAAAATAAATGGCAAAAGAAATAAGAAAAAAAAAAGAAAAGAAAAAAAAAGAAAAAAAGAAAAAGAAATAAGAAAAAACTTTGAGATAAATTAAAACAAAAGCACAAAAGACAATTTACAGGACGCAGTTAAAGAAAGCTTAGAGGGAAATCTACAGTTATAAATGCCTATATTAAAAAAGAAAAGAAAAGAAGAAAGAAGGATCTCCAATGAATAACCTTACATTTTACCATAAGATACTAGGAAAAGATCAAACTAAGCCCAAATCAAGTAGAAAAAAGGAAATAATAAAGATTAGTGAATAAATCAGTGAAATAGATAATAGCAAAATGATAGAGAAAAATCAATGAAACCAAAAGATTCTTTAAAAAGATTAACACATTTTATAAAACTTAAGCTATACTGAGTGAGCACAGCAACAAAAACAACAACAACAAAACAAAGTCTAACATTACTAACCATTGGGAATGTAAGAAGATACATCACTACTGATCTTACAAAAATATATAGGACAAAAATGGAATATTATGAATAATTGTATAGAAATAGACTAGCTAATGCAGATGAGATGGAAAATTCTAGAAACAAAGAAGCTATTGAAACTGATTCAAGGAAAAAGACAAAATTTGAGTAGACTTCTAACAAAGAAATTGAATTACTGAAAAACAAACAAAAAATAATCTGTCCCTCCCACACCAACCACACATACACACATAAGCCCTGGTCCTGATGGCTTTATCCAGGAGTCCTACTACCATTAACGCCTTCCTTTCCCAAACTTTTCCAAAAAATACAGTAATGAGGGCCTATTCCCAATCCATTCTACGAGACCAGCATTACTCTGATACTCAACCCAAAGACATCACAAGAAAAAGTATCTATAGACCAATATCACTGATGAATATTGATGTAAAAATATCCAAGGAAATACTAGTAAAGCAAATTCAACAACATATAAAAAGATTGTACAACATGACAAATTCATTGGTATATGAAAAGCAATAGTATAAGAGACAATAAAATAAAAAGAACTATATAATCATCTCGGTAAACTCATACAAAACATTTTGCAAAACTCAACGCATTTTCATAATAATCATTTTTTTAAAAAGACAAAAAAAAAAGCCAAACACCATGTTTAGAAGGAAATTTTCTGAACCTGATAAAGGGTACCTATGATATACCTATAGCTACCGTTATACATAATGGGGAAAGAGTGAATACTTTCCTTCTAAGATCAGAAACAAGTCAAGGATGTCTCTCCACTTTTGCTACTTTTAGTCAACATTGTACTGAAGTTTCTAAGCAGGGCAATCAGGCAAGCAGAAGAAATAGTCAACTACATTAGAAAGAAAGAAGTAAAACTCACTATTTGCAGATGATACAATCTTGTGTATAACAAATGCTATGGAATCAAGTAAAGAGTTATACAACTAATAAAATACTTTAAGATTGTGGTAGGATACAAGATCAATATATGAAATTAAATGCATTTTTATATACTGGCAATGAAAAATATAAAAATAAATTAAGAACATAATACATAAAAAATAGGGGCGCCTGAGTGGCTCAGTGGGTTAAAGCCTCTGCCTTCGGCTCAGGTCATGATCTCAGGGTCCTGGGATCAAGCCCCATCAGGCTTTCTGCTCAGCAGGGAGCCTTCTTCCCCCTCTCTCTGCCTGCCTCTCTGCCTACTTGTGGTCTCTCTCTCTCTGTCAAATAAATAAATAAAATCTTTTAAAAAATACATAAAAATAAACAGATATGTAAAAAAGAAAAATAAGAAAACATTTATAATAGCAGTAATAAAAAAGGAAATAACTAGGAATAAACTTAAAAGAATTGCAAGATTTATATACTGGAAAATACTGCTGAAATAATTTGAAGAAGATCTAAATAAAGGGAAAGACATCCCATGTTTGTGGATCAGAAGAGTTAACATTTTTAAGATAATGATAATTCTCAAATTAATCTATAGACCAACATCATCCTTATCAAAATCAAAGCTTTTTCTTTAAGAAAATGACGCAATAGGGGCGCCTGGGTGGCTCAGTCCTTAAGTGTCAGCCTTCAGCTCAGATCATGATCCCAGAGTCCTGGGATGGAGCCCTGCATTGGGCTCCCTGGGGCTCCCTGCTCCTCGGAAAGCCTGCTTCTCCCTCTCCCACTCCCCCTGCTTGTGTTTCCTGTCTCGTTGTCTCTCTCTCTGTCAAATAAATAAATAAAATCTTAAAAAAAAAAAAGAAACTGATACAACATATCAGTCTGAAAATTCACATGGAATGCAAGAAACATAAAATAGCCAAACCAATTTTGAAAAGGATTTAATGGTTAGAGGACTAGTATTTATACATTTCACAACCTAACCCAGCATTATAGTAATTGAGACTGTGATATTGTATTAAGGACAGACAAATAAACCAATGGAATATAATTGAGAATGCAGAAATAAACCTTTGCATTTATGATCAAATAATCTTTGATAAGGGCACAAAGACCGTGCAATGGGAAATATTAGCCCTTTAAACAAATGGTGCCAGGATAAAGTCAACCCCTACCTCACACTATAAATAAAAATTAACTGAAATTGGGTCATATCTCTAAATTTAGGAGCTGAAACTCCTAAATCCTAGAGGAGAACATAGAAATAAATCTTTGTGGCATTGGTCTAAATAATGGTTTCCTACATATGACATCAAAAACATAAGGGACAAAATAAATAAATAAATAAATAAAATAAAATAAAATAAAAAAAAACATAAGGGACAAAAGGAACATATAGGTAAATTGCACTTCATTGAAATTAAAACAAAAAAAAACAAAAAACAAAAAACTGAACATCGAAGTTCACCATCAAGAAGTAACGCTGCATCCTACAGATGGGAGAGATATTTTCAAATGGTGTATCTGGTAATGGAGTATTCTCTAGAATATATAAGGAACACTTACAAGTCAAAAATGAAAAAAATAAATAATCTGGTTTAAAGATAGGTTAATAATATATATATAGACATTTCTCTAAAGATCTAAAAGTTCTCAGTAGCACTTGAAAAGTTGGTCAACATTAATGATTAAGAAATATGACAATCAAAGCTTCAATTAGATCTCACTTCACACCCTCTCAATTAACTAAAATAAGCAAGATGGACAATAACAAATGTTGGCAAAGATGTGTTGAAGTTGGAAAACTCCTATGCAGCTGATGGATACATAAAATGGTTCAACAGCTTTGGAAAATGGTTTAGTGGTTCCTCAAAGGCCTAAACATATAATTTCTATATGACCCACTTATTTTACTCCTATGTATATAATCCAAGAGAAAGGAAAACCTATTTTGGCCTTAATGTTTACAATGGCATTATTCATAATAGCCAAAAATGTGGGAACAATTTAAAATGCTCATAAACTGATGAATGGATAAACAAAATGTGGTATAGCCATATATTAATAAAACATTAATAATGTATGGATTTTTAATTAGCAATAGAAAATAATTAAATACTGGCACATCCTATAATGTGAACTAATTTTAAAAACATGTTAACTAAAAAATATCCAGTTGCAAAAAAAAAATCACACGTTGCTTGATTACATTTACATGAAATGTCTAGAACAGGTAAGTACATGAGTACAGAAAGTAGATTAGTATCTGCCTGGGGTTGGGGCATTGTGGGCAATGAAACAGTGGGGAATGACTGTAAATATATAGGCAGTGTTATTTTGGAGATGTTAACAAATGTTCTAAAATTAGACTATGGTGATGTTTACCACTCTAAATATACCGAAAACCACAAACTATAGACTTTGGGCGAATTTTATGGCATGTTAAATTTATTTTAATAAAACTTTAAAAAGATAGCAACTCATCATTGTGAATATATTTTAGAGCTTTGAAGTCAGAAAAAAAACTGAGTTGAAATTTCCACTTTCCCTTTATAGCTACATAACTGTAGCAATTCCTTGTTTTTTTTCTGTGCCTCAGGTGCTTCTCTATAAAATCAGAAAATGAGTACATGTGATGATTATGTTATCTAAAGCACAAAATTATTAGCCTGGTTTTCTAGCACAGAGTAGGTATTCAATAACTGGATTCTGCTTTCATTATCCTGGTACATACTTTATTTTGTTTATTGGGTCCCAACAAACAACGCCTATTTGGACTATGACATGTACCTTCACATTTGAGGCCTTAAAAAAACATAAGTTAGTTGAAATATTTGGAAACTCAGGCAAATAGGCAGGAGAAAGTGTATCTCACAAATACCTTGACATAGTTTATGATACTGTGTTACTACTACCCAATCAGGAACTGTGGATTCTTAATTCAGTATCTATCATTTTAATGATGATCATCAGTACCATCACCGGTACTATAATCACAAATTAAATCCATTAAGAAAGCACATTCTGAGCACAAGCTAATTTTTTTTTAAGATGATATAGTGCTTTCAGACTGAGTACTCCAATTCTTCAACCAAGACATCACAGTTATTATTACTAATAAGCTTAATACTTCTTATAATAGCTACCACTTTATGTATTCTGTGCCTGCCTTGCCAGCAAATGAAATTGAGCACACAGTTCCCATTGTGAGAAATGATTTTCCTTAACCCTCACAACAATCTCATTTTATAGATGAGGAAACTGTAGCTTAGGAGGGCCATGACACTGATGTCAGGTCAAAAGCTCAGCTCAAGCAGTGATGCAAAATTGCTGTCTCTTAGGCCTATTTTTTTTTTTTTTGAGGGAAAACTGGGTTACATTGTTTAATAAATTTATCTTTAAATTGAGGTTGTCCTGGAAAATCCCAGATGCATGCTTCCATAGCTATACTTAGCTTAGCACCGTGAGGAGGTGGAACCTTTCTAAATATTGCTTGGTAGTGATGATTATGCTGATAATTACACCAATGATGAAGTAACACTTGGAAGTCAAAGATAAGTGAGCAAGGAGACATAAAATTGCTTACCCACAGGGAGAATCAGCTTTCTGGTGATAGGATGAACTCCCTTGCAAGTCAGTATAGTGAGCACCTCCTCTGTAGCAGGCTCTGCTGTAGGCGTGAGACGTGGGGCAGGATATTATCAGCCACTAAAACCTGCCTTATCTAGCTTAAGTCTGCAAGCATGTACACATAAGTAAGTAAATCATATCATGAGAAAATGACTGATGGAGAAAAAGAGAAAAAAAGGAAAATGGGATAGGGATTGCTGAGGCCAGGAAGGTTTGCCATTTTAAATAGGGTCAATGGTGAAGACCCTGCTAGGAAGTTGTATTTATGCCAAGTTCTGGAAGAGATAAAGTAGTAAGGCATGTGGTAAATTGGAAAATAATTTTGCAGGCAGAGGAACAAGTGATTGGAAACCAAAATTTCAAACAATAAAGGAAGAAACAGAGAAATTTGACTTTCTTAGAGATCTTACAATAAAGGACACATATCATGAAGAAAGTGAACTAGGGAATGGGAGAAAATATTTGCAATCATATATTTGGTAAGAGTCTAGTGTCCAGAATATGTAAGTAACTCTTAGAACTCAATGACAAAAAAACAACCCCATTAAAAAATGGGCAAAGTGTTTGAGCGAACATTCCTCCAAGGAAGATATCCAAATGCCCAACAAGCACATGAAAAGATGATTGGCATCATTAATTGTTAAAGAAATGCAAACCAAAAACCATAATGAAATCATCATTCCCCTCCTACTAGGATGGCTACGATCGAAAAAAGAGGAAGTAACAAGTCACTGAAGGAATCAAGTGGCTCCAAAATATGGAAGGCCTGAGAAGTCATTAGTCTTACTTTAAGTGAAACAGAGAAATACTGAATCACTGTGTCAGGAAGAAACACACACTGACATGTATGTTGAGAACAAACTGAAAGGTGTGATAGGAAGGAGCAAGTAAATCCATTTATGAGGCAATCATACTAATCCCAATGAGAGATTATCCATCTTAGACCCCGGGGAGTGACCAGTGTGATGGGGATAGTGGTTAAATTCCCAATACATTTTGATCATAGTCAGCAGGATTCAGGCATGGGAAAAAGAAGAATCAAGGTATAATTGCAGGGTTTTTTGGTGTAAGCATTCAACAGAGTAAGCTGCCATTTATAGAGCTGGGCAAGAATGCTGGACAGTAGATGAGGAGGAAGATCAGAAAATTAGTTTTGAGACTTTTTTTTAAAGATTTTATTTATTTGAGAGAGAGAGAGAGAGAAAGAGAGAGAGAGCACAAGCAGGGGGAGCAGCAGAGGGAAAGGGGGAAGCAGACTCCCCGCTGAGCAGGGAGCCCAATGCTGGACTCCATTCCAGGACCCTGAGATCATGACCTGAGTGTAAGGCAGACGTTTAACCGACTGAGCCCCCAAGGCACCCCCAGAAAATTATTTCTGGACACTGTAAGACCAGCAGGCAGGTGGGTATGTGAATCTTACATTCAGAAAAGGAATCTTGGTTGGAGATATAAATTTGAGAGTTTCCAGCATGTGAATAGACTATAACCCCAAAAGAGAAGATGAGAGCCAGGGACTGATCCCCAAGGATGACACCTGATTTTAGTTGTGAGAAGAAAAGAAAGAACCAGTGAAGAATAGTGAAAGCACAGTCAGGTAGGAAGGTGAGTGTTACGTCTTCAATGTCAAGTGAAGCATGTATTTCAAATTGGGACTGCCAAATACTGCTATATCAAGAGAAGATCTCCCAGCATCCCCATGGAATTAGGAAACTGTGAAGCTCATTGATAAGCTTCCTAAGAGAAGTTCTTAGATATATCAGTTGTGTATTCAAAACAAATTATGTAGTATTTTCTAAATGCAGGTCTATGCATTAGGAATATATAAATGAATACCATTTGCTGTAGGTATGTAACCCATTACAACAAAAGTGGATACTTAATACAGTGACCATATGAACCAAGTAAAAAGGGCAAGAAGAGCAGACACTAACTTGGCCCACACGGACCATAGTGGGCTTCACAGGGGAGCAGACCTGGGAAAGGAGAAATGTTACCAGTAGTGCTACATGGGGCAGGGACCTCTGGAAGTGGGACCAGGAGTGAGTAAGACATGGTAATGTAACACAGCCAACCTATCGGGGAAGGAAACGTGTCCTAATATTTCCTCCTTCTGTCATAGTAGAACCCACTTTGAGTTTGTTACCTGGACTATTATTTCATATCTTTTTTAGAAGAATTAAATGACCTTAAATTTGCTAACTTCTGAGACACCTGAGTGGCTCAGTTGGTTAAGCATCTGCCTTCAGCTCAGGTCATGATCCCAGAGTCCTGAGATAGAGTCCTGCTTAGGGTTCCTTGTTCAGTGAGGAGCCTGCTTCTCCCTCTGCCTGCCTCCCTCTCTCTCCCTTTCACTCTAACAAATAAAATCTTTAGAAAAATTTACTAACTTCTTTTCAACTTATACTATTCTCTTAGTAACGAGAGATTTAAAATCATGTGGTTGGTATGTTAATTGTATGTATTTCTTCTAACATATATTAAAATAAAAATACAAATAATGTTTTTGAAAAGTTCATCCATATACCACATAAAACCTTCTTGCATTTCATGCTTTGCGAATCCCTGAGCTCAAGTATATAGTATCAGGAAGGACCCATGGAGGAAAATAAGATAGTAAATAGATAATATTTAAATAATGATAGATTAATAAATAATATGTAGGGATAATAAATAAATAAGGACAAGAAGGGACCCGTGGGGGGAAGATAAGCTGCAGCCTGCCAAGTCTTGGTAAATAAAATATTTTTGAAAGCTCACTCCACATCGTCCAGTTTTCTGGGCAATTTTTTTCCTTCTACTAATGATTCGACATGTGTTCAATTTGTTATTTTCCCCTCAATGACTCTGGAACACGTGTCATGCTACATAGTTGCTCCTAAGCCTTTTAATTAGTAGCTAAAGATCTCAGACCCCAGCCCCTCCTTTGGGGGAGCCCTGAGGAAAATGTGAAGGAAATCTACAGCAGAGTGGGACTTCCAGGCTTGCTCCCTATGGAAGTTCCCGATGCCAGAGGATTTCCCAGACAGACGCGTGACTAAAGCATGCTCTCTCTATTGGTTCGGAGGCCCTGTTGGTTATTTAAACTTGAAGCAGGGCAAGACAGCCTGATGCAGGCAGTGTTCCACTGCCAGGGAATTCAATGATACATCACCATCGGTCACTTACTTTTAACCTTTATAAGATTGACTCTCCACTATAATGACCTTTCAATTCCAGGATGAAAGAGAAGTTCACATTTTATCACTTGACGAAAGAGTTCCATCATATTTGTCTGCAGCAGAGCTTTCTTGACAACTTCCCATCCTTTGGGCCTCTTTTCCCATGGACTGCCTTTGATCAGTAAAACAAACCTGTCTCAAGGGTGCTGCCCTTAGCAGTGGAGGAATGAGAAAGAGATAGGCAGGAACAATTATCACCTTTTCTCTTCTATCAACATAGGTGCCATTGCTACCATTAGATTATCATTAAATGGTGCAGGAAGGAAAAATAGGGAAGAGAGAAGAGACATAGGAATAGCTACTGCTTAAAAAATGAAGCCATGGGGAGTGCTTTCCATGCACTATTAATGTTAATGTAGTGGAATTGCTCCATCCTCTTAATTAGACTCATATTTCTTAACCTTTAGGTAAACTGTGTATTCAGGCACGATGGAGGATGAGAAATGAAATTAGCAGGGCCCTGAGGCAGGGAAGAACATATCTCCCAAAGACCCAAGGGCACTGATGAATAACGGGAGCAGGAGTTATACTTCCTTTGACCAAAATATTACCACAGAGCAGGGGGGATGGAGCAGGCTTACGTACTGAAACTGGGAGAAACATGCTACTGCTAAGACACTGGAGACCTAAATCATCAAATCAAGGACACATACTTCTGTGGCACCCAGAGCACAGTTGTGTAGAATAAAGAATCCTCGGAGATAGCACAGAGTCTTCTCCCTTCCGTCCTTCATTTGGCAGAAAGGAGGATTGTTTTTCTGTTGCTATTCCATCAGTATGATAATATTCTTATCTGACCCTATAGAGACACATTCAAATTGCTTGCAGCATGAACCACCCCAGGACATCTTTTCTTTTAGCTCTCTTCATTCATTTATTAGTTAAACTTCGCCACAATGTTTAAAGTTCTTCATGGTATCGAAGGATTTCTACCAGCCCCTAACTGCCTGGTCAGTTTAGCGTCCCCCACATCTTTTTCAGAAAGCACTTTTAGCTGCCATAAAATGTTTATCTTATAACATCCAGAGTAATAATCACCCTTTGATTCTTTGCCGCAGTTCATGCCCAATCACCTGAACGCATTAGAAAGTTTTGAAATATCAAAGCAACTCCTCTAAACATAAAATATGGAGCAGCAGAAGAAGCCACTGTGGGAGAGTAACCCAAGCTACTGGAATGTACTCAGTTTAACATGGCCCAGTGGTGTGCTTGTCGCCCTGGGGCATTTGCAGTGTGGTGCACCAGCCCTGTTGGCAAAGAGAGTCCAGCACCATCTGCTTTGTCAGCTCTCCAGATGCCAGAATGAGTATGCTAGCATTCAGAGCATGAAGGAAACTATATCAACAGGGCACTGTGAGGTACTCTTTTATACATTTGCACAAATGCACACACATAAGAATGATATTTCAGAGGCAAACAGATTCATAAAAGTAACACGTTTGTGTGACATTTCTGTGAATCAAAACATTTGCGTGAATCAAAATATATATATAATGTTTTCAACTATATATCAACACATGTATACACATTTTTTTATCCACACATATGTTAGGGCTTCTTGACTAATTACATAATTAAACTTGAAAATTTGCTTTGATTTTTAAAAAAAGTATTATAATACTTTCTATATATTAACCCTACAATTTATGTTGACATTAGCATGAACTAACACTGAAACTGTAATATTAATTAAATAATTTAAATAATTTAAAAAGCTGATTTTGATATTAATCAAATATTTGATCTTAGCTGAAACCAAAATTCATGCTATATATATTCATACATGGGGATCTATAAATAGACTTGCAGGTTTCAAAATAGATTATAGTGGTTTAGAGATCTGATACACTTTTCTTTGGTGGGTATCACATTAAAAAAATAATACATCTTAGTTGATGAGAAGAGAAACATGATGTTACAAGCATACCTTTTTATTTCAAATCAACTTGGGGCACCTGGGTGGCTCAGTAGGTTAAAGCCTCTTCCTCTGACTCAGGTCATGATCTCAGGGTCCTGGGATCAAGTCCTGCATCAGGCTCCCTGCTCCGCAGGGAGCCTGCTTCTCCCCTCTCTCTGCCTGCCTCTCTGCCTACTTGTGATCTCTCTCTCTGTCAAATAAATAAATAAAATCTTTAAAAAAAAATCTTCAATTTGGGGCACCTGGGTGGCTCAGTGGGTTAAGCCTCTGCCTTCAGCTCAGGTCATGATCTCAGGGTCCTGGGATCGAGCCCCGCATCGAGCTCTCTGCTCAGCAGGGAGCCTGCTTCCTTCTCTCTCTGTCTGCCTCTCTGCCTACTTGTGATCTCTCTCTGTCAAATAAATAAATAAAATCTTAAAAAAAAAAAATCTTCAATTCAGTTTGGATATGACTTTCTTTTTGCTTCTTCTTGCACCTGTTCTTCCCTCTCCCCCTTCCCCCACTGTGTGATAGGCATTGAGGCTATGCACCAATTATTTCTGCTTCTTCGCCTTCTGGGCATGTGGTGGCATTATACTTCCTGGTCCCCTTGGGGTTATAGGTATTTGAAGGCTAGCACAATATGCCACTTCAAAATATGCCATTTGCCCTAAGGATTATTTTGAGCTGAAGGTAACTAAGAAGTAGAGACAAACAAAGCTTCCTGTCCTCCCTAAATTTGCCCGAAAGCAGGGCACAAATTTACACAGGTATCCCTACTCCCTTCTTTGCCAGGAGGACAAAAGTTAACCATTTGCAAACAACATTAGACCCTCTCAGCCTAGATATGGCACCAGAGGAATCTACATAACAAATTTTACTAACTAGCCTTTATCTCTACACTTGGAAACCTAAAACTGTTTTCCTTTGCCTTATCACTTCTCCACAGATTTACTGTTCTTCATTGAAGGTACCATATAAGCTGGAGTTCTAAGCCATTTCTTTGAATTGTTCATTTTTCCCTGGGCATCTCCTAGGTATGAAGTACAGGTTGATAAACTGCTGTTTGTTTTTCTCTTGTTCATCTGTCTTTTCTTAAAGGGGTCTTAGCCAAGAAACTCAAAAGTTTTGAGGGGAAATTATTTTTCCTCCCCTAAGTATTTCATCCTGGACAATGAATTGCAAACAGAAGTGACATATGCCACTCCAGGCTGTAGCAGGGTTGAGGCACTCCAGAGCTCTCTTTTTCTCTTGCAAGGTGACCAGGGACCCCTGAGAGGAGCTACTTCATCACTCTGGGTCGTGCAGGGAGAAGACACAGAGCAGAGCCCCCAGCCACTCCCTGATGAGTGTCTGGTCATCAGATATTTAGCCTATCCTATCTGATACAGGAATGCCAATTATTGTTTTCAAAGTAGTTTAAAAAATCATAATCTTACATGATTTTCACATATAAGAAATAATGTCGACTTTATGTCAGGCATCAGGCAAGGCTCTAAAAATATTCAGAAATGAGTAAGACCAGGTAGTTATTCTTAAAAACTCAGAGATGGAAAAGTCTCACTTAGAAAATAATTTTTAGGGGCTCCTGGGTGGCTCAGTTGGTTAAGCATCTGCCTTTGGCTCAGGTCATGATTCCAGGGTCCTGGGATCAAGCCCTGCATTGGGCTCCCTGCTCTGCAGGGGGACTTGCTTCTCCCTCTCCCTCTGTTTGCTGCTCTCCTTGCTTGTTCTCTCTCTGTCAAATAAATAAAAATTTAAAAACCTTAAAAAAAAAGGAAAAGAATTTTTATTTCAATTCTGCCACTGAGAAAATGGATGTCTTCTGTGCCTCTCAGCTGCCAACAAATTGCCATCCCTGGGCTCCTACTGCCACCATATGCATTTCTCCCTTTAAGAAGCTCATTGTAAGATAAGCTGTTTAGAATAGTTGTCATGTACATGTCTATTGTCATGGATTTGTTTTCACCATCTTAACTTGGAAAGATCACATAGAGCTTTTTGCCTAGGATCATGCCTCCAAGTTGAGAATCTATTCAATGAGACAAAATACAGGGTTCTAATTCAGAGGCAATTCCCCAGAGGTTTGTTTTTCTTTCTCTGCCCCCCCACCCTCTCTCCCTTGCCACCTATTTTTCTCTCCTTTCTCTCCTCTTCCTTCCGTCCTTCCGTCCTTCCTTCCTTCCTTCCTTCCTTCCTCCCTTCCTTCCTTCCATCCTTCTTTCCTTTCTTCTTTTCTCTGGCTTAATCCTCCCAAGGTGGTTTCTGCAGCTACTCCAATAATGCAGCATCTTATCCTCTCTAAACTCAATCCAAAAACTTTGCTGAATATACAGATGCATTGTTAGAGTGTCAGCAACTTCACTTCTGACTTTTTCCTTATCTGAATTCTTTCCCCTGTCAGTGACATGTTCACAGAGAGAATTAGTTTTCTATTCTTGGGGACATCTTATGAAACGATTGCCCAGATAGATTTTGTACATTACTTGACTGTACGTATAATACTGGTTTAGTAGGCAAAATCCAGCCTTGACTTGATTCAGCTCAAGGGAATTCTGTATAACTGGCATCTGAATAGCTGGTGACTTGGCAGACTAAAACAAGGATTACTTTCATTTGTCTATCAAACTGAACTTAATCACAACAGGTTTTATTAGATTCATTTGTATTTTTTTCAGATATGGATAGGGTCATGTGGTTCTGACTTGTGACTTTACCTTTTTGACCCTTGGTTTGTTTATCAGTAAAAACCTTTGACTTATGGGATCGTAAAGATTAAATGAGATGGTTATACAACCCATCTATACTACGAAATAAAAACACATATTAAAAGTGGCACATTAAAGTTATGAGATTCAAAAGCTAGGCTTAATGCTAATATCATTCCTTTCCTTTTTTCCAAGTATTTTAAGTGTCTCCTACATGGGGATTATTAGGAACCTGAACAGAAAAATGTATATACACATGATATGTATGTATATATATCATATACAGGTATATATATGTAAAGGCTTGTATACATATCATAGATAGGTATATGTAAGTAAGGTTTGCTTTACATATGTATATACACGTGACATGTTGCAGCAAGCTACATGTAGCCTATACCAATATACTCTCTTCAGTAAGCACCTCTCTCCTCACTGGCAGAACCAGCACTCAGAACAAGGTATCTGGACCCAGGATCTTAATCGTGCTTTCCTTCCATCTTCTCTTGACATCTGTCCTTGACTTTCAGGAGCATTAGCTTTGAAGTGAGAGCTACTTGAATGTGGATCCTCCCTGTAAGGCCTAGGGCAAGTTATTGACCTTGAAGTCTCCATTCCCTCATTCGTATACCTGGAATAATAACACCTTATTTAGTGGTCTACGTGAGAATATAAATTGTGTATGTGTGTAAATATACATACACACATATATATGCATGTATGTATACATGTATCTGTATATGTATACATATGCACATACACATATGTTAGCAGATAGCAAGTACAGACATCACTGTTGGGGTTGTTATTGTTACAATAATTAGTAATAGTGGTATTTCTTGATTCTCTTGTTGGCTGGTTTTCCACATCTGGATGCAGGGGCTTTGGACTCCCTCTGGGCCTTTACACCAACCTTCCAGCCTATGAGAGTATAATATTCCTTATAGTAAGCCATCCTTAGAGCTGCAGAGATTCCCCCTACAATATTTCTGTGGCTGTTGCTTAGAACATTTGCTCTCTGCACTTATGTGAGCTCCAGGGCTCAGGTATTGTTTGCCTCCCACAGTGCTTCCTTTGTCACATGAACTCAGGTCCCCGCTCTCACTGCTTACAGCACTCTTGTACCAACCCCCCCAACACACACTTCCCCTCAGCAGCATGCCCCTACTGTTCTCTTTAATGGACCTGATGCCTCCTACTCTGGTTCCTTGCCACCCTATCACTTCTGACCTCTAACCTCAGGCTTCAGCACCACTTGTTGACCTGACTACCCACCCCATATCTCAAAATCAACATATTTAGTACAAAATCTAATTTATTCCCTACTAGAATCAACTCCTTCCAGCTTCTTAACTGCAACTTTTCTGTTTATTGGTCGTGCATAGGAAGACTTATCCAGAATGAAAACGTTTTTGATCTGTACTATCCAATATGGCAGCCACTAGTTGCATGTAATTATTCAGCTCTTGAAATGCATTCAGTATGAATTAAAATGTGTTGTAAAAGCAAAATGTGCACCAGATTTTGAAGATTTGGAATAAAAAATAATATAAAATAAATATTAATAATTTTCTTTTGCTATTTACACATCAAATGGATACTATTTGGGATATAATGTCACAAATAAAACATAGTATTAAATTCATTTCATCTATTTCTTTTTACGTTTATAATGTAGCTATTAGAAAAATGTTTCCATTGAATGGCATTGCTTAAGTATATTTTGTTCATCAAGGGCAATCATTCTTTTGTTTCCCTTCTTCTTTCTTTTTTTTTTTTTAAGATTTTATTTATTTATTTGACGCAGAGAGAGAGAGTGAGAGAGAGGGAGCACAAGCAGGGGGAGTGGCAGGCAGAGGGCAGAGGGAGAGGGAAAAGCAGGCTCCCCGCTGAGCACAGAGCCCAATATGGGGCTCGATCCCAGGACCCCTGGATCATGACCTGAGCCGAAGACAGATGCTTAACTGACTGAGCCACCCAGGCACCCCTCCCTTCCTATTTCTATGTCCCCATGCTTCTTACCTCTTTTCTTGACCAGAGAGATAGACCTAACTTGTCTCCTTGTCTGTAGTCTCCTCCTCACCAAGTCAATCTTTCTACAGTCACGTGGCTAATCTTCCTATTATATTACTCTCCACGAATGGAGGTAACAGAGTTCATCTACAGAAGCATGTTGCAAAGTATCTACAACATAGAATGCCCTCCCTCCTTCCTAACCATCTTATTTCCCATCCTCTACTCCTCCTCACTGAAATAAGCAGGAACAGCCTCAACTGCTTCATTCCTAAATAACATTCTCCGCCATTCCCTAAGAATGGTCTCCCTCCACGCCCTTCCCCATCACAGTGACTCCTACCCATGCCGTGTTTAAAAAGAAGTGATTATTTTCCATGGAAGATCTTTGAGATTCATTTAAGTAGAATTGATTTTTCCTTTCCAGAGCACTCTCCCTCTTTCTGACTTATAAATATTGTCTCTAATTCTACTGACAAGGGCACAGGCTACTTAAATGGTAGTAGCCACTATGGCCAACCCCTTTACAAACGCATTGAAATCCCTGAAAAAGTCTACAAGCTGGGTTAATATATTACTTATTTTGCAGATGAGAAAATGTGGCTCAAGACATTGGTTATATGGCCTGACGATAGCCATTCAGCAGGGAAGTGACAGAATGGGGGAGTTCAGTATTTTTATTTTTATCTATCTATCTATCTATCTATCTATCTATCTACCTATGGTTTTAAAACCTAAAATGTTTCCACTGTGAAATACTAAGATTATAGTTTGACATCTGTACACCACCCAGGACACTGCTTGGTATTTCTCATCAAATCCTACACACATGTGCTTGCATGTGGACATGCACACATGCACACACGCACACACACAGGCATGCACAGGAACGCATGAATGCATGCACACACTCAGGAAAGCATGGAGGAATTAAAATGTCATAATGTATTCCTACCTCTCAGCAAAAGTGAGAGGACAGTAGGAGTTAGATATAGAAAGACACCTCTGTCATTTCAAATGAACTTAGGTAAATTAGGAACTTAAATTATACAGTACAAGTTTCCAACCATTTTCATCCTTAGAAATGACATGGGTACATTTAATTTATTTTTTGTTGTCTTCATGCTTAGAGATGGGGAAACTGAGTCTGGCAGATGTTGAGTACCTATTCTGAGGTCACATGACACACAACAGACCAAGTGCTTGAGCCAAGGCAAACCAAGTCTGGGCTCTTCATTGGCACATTGCTGCCTTCCCTTTGGCAGGGTTATAGTGAGGGCCCAGGTGGACAGAAATCCAGCATCAGCCCTAACTCTCCATAACAAGATGAGATGCCACTATGCACGAAGTCTGTGTAGACTGGCAGGCTTCTTCAGTGCAGTTGGTATCATCACGGTTCTATACTACCTCACAACCACCGAAGTGGTTATGAAGTGAATACTCTGATACATGCATACATATTCTAAGGTAAGAAACCGTTATCCCCACTACTCTTGACTTGTTATGACCTTGGGGAAGTTTCATATCTTCTCTGCACAAATCAGTATTCCTATATGGAAAATATGTTCTGAGGAGAAGATAAGGTGCATGAAGGTATTAAAAATGTCACCTACTATATAAATAAATTACCATATGTCATTGTCTTAAGAGTCAGAAAAATCTTTTTTTTTTTTTTTTTTGGTGTTTGTTTTACCAACTCCTCTAGTTCCTTATGGTAACAAGAAAGTAATAAACTGTAATGTGTATTTTAACTCACTTTGTAGTGGTTAATACAGTCATGAGGTGTCACGGTGGGAAGGACACTTAGAGAAAATCAAATATAACCCACTAGGATTAAAGAAGAGAAACTTGAGGCCCATTAAAATATAAGAAAATTGCTCAAGGTCACAGAGAGACTGTCCTGGAGCCAGAAGTGGGACAGTGTCTCCCACTTCCCAGTCCCGCCCTTCCCGCTCACAAACTGCTCTCTGCTTGCAAGGGTTTCTGTAGCAGGCTTAGCGAAATGCACTTGTTTTGTTGTGGGTCCTCTGACATAATATGGACATTAGTGATACCATTAGTTGAGGTGGAATCTTTTATTCATTCAACAACTACTAACTAAATGTTTGCTAGGTGTCAGCTACTATTCTAGGCATTTGGGGCACAAAATGGTGAATGAGTCAAAAAAGTTCTCTCCCTCATGGAGCTCACATTCTACTGACAGAGGTAGACAGTAAGCAAATAGAAAATATTGGGTAGTAATAACCTCTACACAGAATACTAAAATAGGATGAAATGATAAAGAATGATAGAATGTATACTTTAGTTGTATGTAAAATTTAAGTTGAGAGCTAAGCATGGGAAGAGGAATGAAAGTTTTGAATAGAGAGAGCAGCTAGTGTATCAGTTTAAGATGTAGAGGGCTATTTTGGCAAGGAGCAGAATAGCAGGATATCGGGCTATGTTTAGGGAGCAGGTGGGAGAGCAGGAACTAGGGAGTGGGCTCAGCCTGCAGAGCTCTCTAGTCCATGGTAAGGAGTCAGGTTTCTGTTTCAAGGGCACTGGGAAGAATTTAAAGTCAGATTTATATAATGTCATTTTGGAAATACCATCACATTGTCTGCTATATGAGATAGAAACTGTAGCAAGGTGGGGTAAGGGTGGGCTAGGAGAGAAGCAGGGATGTGATGTACTTGTCTAGTCAGGAAATTGTGAGGTCTGAACTTAAGTGGTAGCAGTGGAAATAAGGGAAGTCTCTGGGGTCAAAGTCAGCTCTGACTGATGAGTCTGAGTATTTGTTGATAGGCTGGATAGGAATGGGAATGATAATGAGGGAGTTAGCCCTAGATTTTGGCCTTGAGAAACTGGATGGGGTCATTTATTGAAATGAGAAAAATAGAAAAATGAGTGGAGTTGAGCGATTAGCAGTAGGGGAGTGGGCATAGACTTAACTTTAACACTTTCAACAGTGCTATTAGATGGATAAATACCACATTTACAAACACCTAACCTTCAGTTTAAAAGTAAGTATGCCCATAAACCAACAAGAGGCAGATCCCCAAATTCAATTTTTTCACCAGACATGTAGCTGGATTCTGAGACCCTCTCCTGATAGCTAGGAGAACTAATATTCTCCTTGCCCTTTTAAAAGTACGATAAATACTGACTAAAAAAGCATAATATTTTGAATGTCTACTATAAGCAAGACACAGCATCTATCTTATTATATTTACAGATAAGAAACTGAGGCTCAGAAAGTCCATGTAACATGCTCACATTCTCAGAGCTAAGTAGAAAAAGTAAAATTTCATACAAGTTTCTGTGATTCAAAAATTCACAATCTTTTCATATTGCTGCCATTGTACTATGTCTTAAGAACAGAAAAAAAACCTTTTTCCCATAAGCACATTCGAGATAAATTAAGCAAACACATTCTTTCATAGAGCAGTGAGAAAAATAAAAATTTTTTCTCACATGGGGTCCAAATGTTGATTGTTGAGTAATCTACGTTGACTACTTAAGTAATTAATGGTCTGGAAAGCAATTCATTTGCAACCAGGCACATATCATCTCTTGAAATTATGTGGGATAGTTTTTATTTTCCTTAGATACATACCCACATCTCTAGCTCCCCTAAAGTGTATGTCTTCTTTGTAAAATCCACCCACCTCTAATTTTGACTTTATGTCCCCAGCAAAACACCAAGAGTGAATTATTAGGACATTAGGAAAGGTGGCTTTCATGCACAGTAAAATGCACTGACATGATTCATGTTATAGTCTCTTCATATTTTGTAAGACCTATGGCAAACTCCTATAAACACATTTTAGCCATACTACTTTAAGGGTAACAAAAGTCCCTGAGAAGGAAAAATGGAGAGTCAGAGACATTTCTAGCCTAAACTAGAACTGACTTATCAATGGCCAGCAGGACATCAGAGTGCATATTGGAGAGATATGAGCTCCTGATTCTGCCCTCCATTTGCTCTCTTTCCTTAGACTAGTTGACTACCCATGCCAAATTTTGAAGAAGACATGGTAATCTTAAAATATGTTCATTCACTCACCCCATGAAAAGATGGAATAAAATTTGCCTCCCATTTAATGTGGGCTAGCCTGACTGACCATTTTCTAATAATTAGAAAGTGGCGGAAATAATAATGCATGACTTTCAACAATAAGAAAATGTAATAAAATGTAGTAGAGGTCCCACCTGTCCCTCTCCCTCTCTTTGAGTGTTTGTCCCTGAGCCCCAGCCACTGTGTTATGAGAAAACCAAGCAGCCACATGGAAAGACCACATGCCCAACCAAGGACCCAGCCAAAAGCCATGACAACTGAATGAGTGAGCCCTTGATGACTGCAGACCCAGCTCTGGTCCCAGCCTCTTGTGACCCAGGCTGGAGCACAGATGGGCAAATCCTACTGGCACCTGACCAAACTGCAGATGGGTAGGCAAGATGGATGTTATCATCATTTTAAAGCATTGAGTTTTTTGGTGGTTTGTTACACAACAATTGATAATCAAAACAAAATAACAACAAAAAAAAATGAACGTTTTCGTGGATACCTGAATCCTCGTATTATTTTCCTTCCCTCTGTGAGACTTTTTCTTCTTAGGTAGTACAGTGACAACATGTCATAATGAAAGAACCATGATGGACTTTGGGATCATATCTATCTATCTATCTATCTATCTATCTATCTATCTATCTATCTATCTATCGTGTGTGTGTGTGTGTGTGTGTGTGTGTGTGTGTTGCAGGAAGGGAGGGAAGGACAGAGGATGGAAGGAAGGAAGGGAGGAAGGAAGATAAGAAGGAAGGAGGAAAGAAGGAAGGAAGGGAGGGAGGGAAGAAAGGAGGGAGGGAGGGAGGGAGGAAAGAAGGAAGAAAGGGAAGACGGGAGGAAGGAAGGGAGGGGATGTTCTTCAGAGGACAAGGATTCCAGCTCCAATAGAGACCTCTAGGATTTATGAGTGTGATCGGGGTAAGTGGGAAGTAGTAAAATAGTAGGTGAAGGTACCAAGGCAATCTCAACTCAGTGTAATTGGGGGAACTAGTACAAAAGTACTGCCATGAAACAGAAGTAACCAGAAGGGCCTCTGCCTTTTGCTGACAGTGCTGCGCTAGACTGTGGGGATCAGGACTATATAAGACAAAGCTTTTGTCCTCAGGGAGCTCAGAGCTATTTCTAGTTCACCAGGCATAGGGAGTGACCTAAAATGTCTATGGATTTAACAAAAAATGGATACCCAGTTTAGCCTGACTTAAATAAACTGACATGAGCCTTTGGATTTGAAACAGGAAGAGGAAGAGTAATCCTTTGCTTCATTGTTTCAGTGATGTCCCTGCACACTTAGGATAAAATCCATAGCACTAGGCCTGTCATGATCTGGTCTCTGGACACCCAGCCTCATTCTCTTATCATTCTCACTCCCTCTTCTCTCTCCACTATGCACAGTGGCTCTCTTGCTATTCCTCTGCCTAGAATCTTCTGTCCCAGATATTACATGGCCCACACCCTCCCTTCACCCAGGACTCTATGGTGCATCCTTCTTAGCCCAGGAGGCTTTCTTACCCCTTTATGAAGCAGAATTCCCCATGCCTGGTCATTTTCAGGCTTCTTTTCCTTCTTGATTTTTCTTCCTTATGTTCATCACGAACTGAGTATGTTTGGGGGTGGAGGTGCACATGTGTGTTTGGTCTGTCTCTCTCATACCCCTGCTACAATCGGGTAGGCAGGAACTCCATTTTTTCAGTATTTCATTCCCACTGGACAGAAAAGTATGTGACAAAATACTTTTGTCACAATCAAAATCAATAAATATTTACTGTTTGAAAGAAAATGTAATCATCTGTTAATTCATTATATTTGGTACAAATACTGTGACTAAGAGTTTTAAGTTTAATAAACCCCAGTGTATTCTGAAAAGCTACTTTTTTCTATACACGATTTGACTTTTCTCCATCACAATTCCTTACCTAGATTTTTAAGTCTGATCATTTGTTTGTACATATCTTAAGCCAAATACTGCAGATAGGCATGAGGGTTTATACACACAAGTGCATTTACAGATGTATTTGGACATACAAAAAGTATATAATAGGTATATATACGAATACATAATATATATTATATAGTATGTATACTATAATGCATACTGTGTATATATAATATATTCATACATGCTACACTATACATTTATATATAATCTAAACTATATATCACATATTATATATATAGCCAGTTAGCCATATACTCACTAAATTATCATTAATTAAGGGAAAAGAAGAAAATAGAAAGTTTTGGAAGACTTTAAAAGAAATAGGATTTCAAGGGCTCAGTTAGTTAAGCATCTAACTCTTGATTTTGTCTCAGCTCATGATCTCAGGGTCATTAGATGGAGCCCAAGTCAGGTTCTGTGCTGGGCATAGAGCCTGCTTAAGATTCCCTCTCTCCCTCAGCCTCTGCCTCCCCCCTCCCTCTCTAAATAAATAAATAAATAAATAAATAAATAAATAAATAAATAAATAAATAAAATAAGGATTTCAGTGCTTTCAAATCCATGGGAACACAACTAGGTAAAGCTATAAAGCAACTGACCCCAGACGGAAATCACTCAAGTCCCTGCCTAAATGAATGAATGAATGAATGAATAGGAATGATGTTCACCCATTACAGGTAGGGAGATGAGGACTCTGAAGCACTCTATAGCACTGAATAATTAGTTATATTGAGGAACCTAATCCTCATGGCAAACTTATTTGCGTGACTGGTTTGCTTGGCAAATGCTTTCTTTTCAGAACTAAAGTAAATTCCAGCTCAAGTTGTCCTATGGCTATTAGATTTTAAAGTAATGAAGTCTCAATTTTCATATGTATTTTCAAAACATTTCAGTGGTTTCATAGTTCAAATATTTCTTCTTACCTCTGCCTTAGAGAGCTCACAGCTTTATTGGGGAGGGTATTCCCAAATAAATTTGTTTGGGAAGGTATTCCCAAATAAAAATGTTTACTATGCAGAGTATAAGTACAAAAGTGATATATACATCAGATACACTCCAATGAGGAAATCTAATGAGGGAATTCATGGTTCCACAGAGACTATGGGAGAGAGTTTTGGGATAGGCAGGTCCTTTCATCCTCACCCCCAGCAGGAACCTGGGCACTGGGCTTCCCCAGGTGATTACCTTCTGATGCCCTTTTCAATCTTGTCTTCCTTGCAGGGGGAAGTTGTGGGTTATAGAGCTAATTGGCCACATGATTAAAGCATCCTCCAGACTGTGGATTCAATATTTCTTTCTGCATCTTCTGTGTGAGTGTTTCCTGTGCTGGGTTCTACTTTATTTCATATGACTCATTACATGTTACCTTCAGGACCCTGGCCTCGGGCAAAATTCCTAAGAAGATGCTGGTAGTGACAAAGGCCTGGGCTCAACCAGGGCAGACCTTATTCCTGGGGACAAGTGGACTCCTCCTCTCCTGGTGACAAAGTCCCCTGAGCACAGGCAGGCTGATGATACTTGTCTTGGAAACTTCTCTGTAGCTCTGCAAAAAGCCTAAGGTAATAAGTAGAAGCATACGGAAGACAACTACAAAGATGCATGGGAATAGCAAAGACATCTTTCCCAGGGACCCCTGTGACTTGGAATTCTGGTCCTTCAGAGAGTTTCTAGCATAAACCTTCAGTTAAAGAGACAGATGACACATTCTATTGGCTGGAGCTTATCAACAGCTCTGGGGAAGAATATCAGAGGAAACTGTCGGAAAATGACAGTGTCATGGTTCAGTCACTGACTGAATGAAAAATACACAGTCGTGAACCAACCAGGCCTGAACTTAGCCTGCCTGTCTTCATTTTCCTTCTCCCTCTGCTGCTCCTAGATGAATAGAACTGAAGCCAGAGCTGAGAGCAGGCAGAAAGAGGCTCTGGGAATACCTTGTGGGAGTCCTCAGGGCCACCCTGGGAAGGGGTGCATGAGCCTTAGAAGCTCCTGCACTCAGCAAGGATGCTGCAAACTTTTTGTAGCTACCCAGGAATTTGCCCTAATTCAAGCCACCCTGACAATCACAGGGCCTTAGTGGAGGGGGCTCTGGCTCCTCTTCTCTCTCTTTACTACATTTTCTTACAAAATAAAGATCATAGAAACTTGTGTTTACCCTGACGAAGTGATTTCCCTCTAACTTCCGGCTGTTTGGGATTTGCAGGGTGTATCAGAAATAGCAGCCTTGCTTTGACTACAGGTGCAGCCCAGTCCAAGAACCTGATCTGCCCCTCCCCAGCTGTGTAGCATTAATCAAGCACCTTCCTGTCTCTGAGGTTCTCTTTCCTGAAATGCCAGACGTTGATAACAGCCCTTACTGTGCAGAGCCCTTGTCTGGATTAGAGATAATGCTTATACAGCTCCCCAGACATAGCTGCTAACATGAGAAATGCTTAGTCATTGGTGGCCATTTGAACGGTTATTTATTTTTCCCTCATCTTGTCTTCTTTTATTTCCTCTCTATATTATCTATTGTGTATAATATGGAAGAGACTCTACAGCAAATAAAGCATCCTCCACATTCTCTCCTTATTGATTTAAGTCCATGGTCGCCACAATTTATAACACTTTATAGCTTCTATGAACCCTGGCTACCGGTAGTATCTCCCTCCAATAACCTAAGGGAATCATACTATACGTTGTTTTAATTAAACAAAACTATAATTGTCTTTGACCCCCTTCTGCATTTTTCAGATTACCAAAGGGAAAATAAGATACATGTTGCTGACATGTGGGTACTCAATCCCACAGTATTCTTGGGAGTATAAATTGATATAAACTTAATATGTTGCAGAAGTCAATAAGGCAAAAGCCTTAAAAATATGTACACTCTTTGCCCTGGCAATGGCACCTCAAGGAATTTATCCTAGGGATATAATCAACTTTGTTCACAAAGATCTATGTGCAAAAAAATGTTCTTGCAGCATCTGTATTGGAAAAAAGGGAGAGAGAGAGAGAGAGAGAGAGAACTAAGTGTCCAAAATAGATGTGTTAATTTTGTATATCTGTTGTGGTGTGTCTATAAATGGAAGACTATTGTTAATAAACATTATGATACTGGGTCATATTTACTAATATGGAAAGATATGTGTACTGTGTGTGTGTGTCTGTGTATGTGTGTGTGTGTGTGTGTGTGTGTGTGACAAATAAGGTAATAAAACAGTATTACTAGGGGGCTCTGACTTCAGCAGGTAAGGGAAAGACTTGTTCACCTCTTCCATAAAGCAGGTAGGTAAGGAGATGGACTCTACTCATCTCCCCTTCTTTCTGTGGTCTTCCCCATGGGAAAGGGGTTGCCTAAATAGAGAGACAAGGAAAACAACCTTACAAGTGTGCATCTATTAACAACTGAATGTTAATGTCCCTCCAAAATTCATGTGTGACAATCTTAATCCTCAATATGATGATATTAGGAAGTTGGCCCATGGAAGGTGATTAGATCATAAGGGTAGAGACTTCATGAATGAGATTAATGCTTTTCTGAAAGGGACTCCAAGAAGGTTTTTCACTCTCTCTCTGGCATGTGAGGATATAATAAAAAGTGAGTTATCAGTGACCTGAAGAGGGCCTTCACCAGAATCCAGCCATCCTGGCACACTGATCATGGACTTCCAGCCTCTGGAACCATGAAACATAAATTTCTGTTTTTTATAAGCCCATCAATCTGTCATATTTTTAAGTAGGTTTATTTATTTATTTTCATTATGGTGTGTTATTCACCACACAGTATATCATTATTTTTTGATGTAGTTTTCCATGATTCATTGTTTGAGTATAACACCCAGTGCTCCATGCAGTATGTGCCCTCCTTAATACCCATCTCCAGGCTCACTCATTCCCCCACCCCCTCCCTTCTAAAACCCTCAGTTTGTTTCCCAGAGTCCATAGTCTCTCATGGCTCATCTCCCTCTCTGATTTCCCCCCACTTCAGTTTTCCCTTCCTTCTCCTAATGTCCTCCATGCTATTCCTTATGTTCCACAAGTAAGTGAAACTATATGATAATTGACTTTCTCTGCTTGACTTATTTCACTCAGCATAATCTCCTCCAGTCCCGTCCATGTTGATACAAAAGTTGGGTATTCATCCTTTCTGATGGAGGCACAATATTCCATTGTATATATGGACCATATCTTCTTTATCCATTCATCTGTTGAAGGGCATCTTGGCTCTTTCCACAGTTTGGCGATTGTGGCCATTGCTGCTATGAACACTGGGGTGCATGTGTCCCTTCTTTTCACCCCATCTGTATCTTTGGGGTAAATACCCATTAATGTAATTTATGGGTCATAGGGTAGCTCTATTTTTAATTTTTTGAGGAACCTCCACACTGTTATAGCAGCTCAACAAAAGTAGTACACTAGTCCCTGGCTCTGGGACTCACATGCCTACAGTGGTGCGCATTGTTGTCTCTGCCCCTGTTTCTGTGAGGTAAGCCCTACTGAGTCAGTGCTCGTCTCTGAACTGAGGGATGTGAAGTTGGCACCACATCTCTGTGGGGCTGTATGTCTGCAGTCCTACCCGCCACACAAGCAGTGTCTGGTCCACACCATGTTCTGCAAGCCAGCCCACCAAAAAAAAGTAGATATTGCATGCACATGCCCATTATCTTCCTTCATCTACCTCATTTGATTCATAAACCATGGGCAAAAAGAGGATTAATGAATATTCTCAACCCCATCATATAGACAATACGTTTTTACTGTGTTTTTGTGAATGTGCACAAAATGGGAAAATGTCTGGAACAATGCACAACTAAATCCAACATTGGTGTCTCTGGGTGGTGAGATTATCTGCATGCATGAGTTATAATTATTATAATTATTCTATTTATACCATTAAAATAGAAATAAAGTGTTCCTTTGAGCTTGTTTCTCATTACAGTGCAAATTCGGACTTTCCCTGCTGAGATGGAAGCTGTGAAGGAGGAAAGAAATTTGTTGAACAGCTAATGAGTACCAGGCACAGTACAAGTAGTGCAGAGTACATTTTTCCTGCACTCCTCATATCAGCCTTATTAGTTGAGGATTTTTGTGTAAATTGCTCAGGTGCTGAAATTGCTAGTGGAAATTTAACAACTTACACAGGTTTCTATAAGTAATAAGAGGCAGAGTCACTCTCAGTATGGCCTGCCTCCAAATCTATGCCCTTCCACTTGAATATGCTCAGGGAATTCATGACAGCTGAGTTAAGGGGGGAAAAAAAAAGCACGTACAAAGACAATAGTATTACCAAATTGATGTCACATAATAATACAAAGACTAATGGAAATCCATGGTCAGAATGAACAGAATCCCATTTTTGCTAAAATTCCATCAAACCCAATCCTTAGAAAAATAAAAGTCACACAACGAAAAGAGGGTACGTTGTTTTTTCCAGACACAGGTACTCTAAATAGCGCTGAGAGTGACAGGTACAGGCTTGACAGCCAGGACAGAGAGAAATATGAACAAGTATACACACTGAGCCTCTCAAGCAGCACGATCTAAGAACACCGGGAAGAGGGACAGCAACCAGTGCCTCAGATCTAATCAGCCCTGTGAGCATGGCTGAATCCAAGGAGAGTACAATAATTGATTTTCACAATGATGATCCTGAGTCATCAAGAAAAGGTTACATTTTATGTTTAGAACTCTCTGTTTAAGGAGGCAGAGAAGCGTGTAATCCATTTGAGAAAGATTTTCATTTCAAATAGTTAAAATTCTTTGAAAACATTTTTGGTGCTTAAAGGGATAAGTGACAGTTATCTGGAAAATTCACTTATGTGGAACAACGTCTTTCCTAAAGATTCTAGATCAGTGAGGCAACGTGTTATATTTAGTTAGGCTTCTATCACTTCTCCTTTGTTGACATTCCACTGTTTAATCTTCTCAAGCCTTTCAAAATTCCTAACCTCCAAGCATGGGATTGTAAATTTCTTGAGGTGACAGATTGTGACACCATTCTTGGATATTCCATACCCCTATGATTCTCTGATTGTGTGTGCATGTGTGTGACACATGTGCGTGCAAACATGCCATGAAAAAAATGATGAAGATACTCACAAAAATGACTGACTCCCAGGCCATCCATGAACTTTGACAAAGCTCTCTGGATATTCTACAAAAACCCTTTTCAGTTGTAGAAGTTTTCTTTGTTTGTCATCTTATTTTGTTTTGTGTTTTTCCAAAAGCAAACTTTATTTTTAAGAAGAGTCATTTCCATTGAGGCATACACTCTCTAGGCAACATTAGTACTGCAAATATACAGGGCTGTCCCTGCCTGCCCTGCTGGCCCCCTTGCCTGATACCACTTCCCTCTGCATCTCTTGCCCTGGACATAACTCACTGTTCTTTGATGAATATGCCGAGATTCTCCGTGCTTTCTCATGTGCTGGTCCCTTTCCCAGAATCATCCCTTCCCACCTCCATACTATCTATATCTAGTTCAATGCTCTCTTCAAGTGCTATTGAGCTCAAGAAACTTCTCATTCTCTCAACTGTTGAAGGTTGCGTGTTGTCACCATTTTCTTCTTGAACATGAGGATGGAACCTTGAGAGGATATCATGAGTTTCTTCCTTTAGGTCACACCTGGGAATTAGAGCCAGGATGCGTCCATCCCCAGTCTTTCCTGACTTTATTTCTTTCCACTGCACAGTGAACAACCTTCAGTGCAGCCCCCTTGTGGGCAAACACCCCTCTCCTTGACATTCCGTGTTTTCCAGGCCTATCTGTGGTCACCCTCTGTGGTTCGCACAGAGGACAGGGCTGAGCCTTACCTGGTGTGTTGAGCAGGCGGGACTTTCTGCAATGGTAGGCCACCTCCTGCTCACAGTGCTCTGAGCTGTCAATCATGGCTTCCAGCTGCTCCATGCTGCCACCATAATCCAAGGCCATGGTGTAGGGCTTCTCAGAGTCTGCACCCCGCACATGGGTCAGCTCTGTGTTATTGTGCTGCACTGATGTCCAAATCTTGTCCTCTGTCCAGAAAACACAACACAAGGAAGGAGACATTAGAAGGGAAGGTCAAAAGAGGACCATGCTTATATAACCCAGTAAAGCTGGGGGTGGGAGAGTCTGGAAGAGGATCTCACAAGTAATGTGACGCTTGGCTCAACATGGGGCAATCAATCCACCTGAATGCTCCACTCATGCAAATAAAAATGACCAGAGAATTTCTGTTTCTCACAGAGTTCCTCCCAGAGTTAGTATGGGGGTTAATAATCATAAGAACTAAATTTGTGGGGCCCCTTATGCTAAGCATTTAATGCCCATCATACCATTTTAAACAGACATTACCTAAATCTGAAGGAAGTTAGAAATGCCATGTTAGAAATGAAGGAAAAGTGAATGAGCAGGACTGAGCAGCTTACCCATGTGCAAGTGACCAAGCAAGAATAGGAAACCAGGGTGTCTGACTGCAAAGCTCATGCTTCCAGCTGCTGACACACACTCCCCCACAAGACAGACATTAGCACAGGTAACTGTCTCACAGAAACACAAGTATCACAGTGAATGTTTCCTGTACACAGAAAGATCTCCATATAGAAAATACCTGTGAAATACACCTAATTAACAAGGATGAGATTGTATGATCCACACTATACGTACAAGGCACTTAACTGAAGTTCTTTATTATTTTTTTAATTCTCTATGTTTCCTCTATTTGCCAAAAAATTCTTTTAAGAGGTTCAGAATAAAATAACATGCAGAGATGAGGACCTTCACAACAGGTTTGGAGGTCATCATGTTTTACCTACTACAGGTAGGAATGGGAGGTGAGGAGAGAGAAGAGAAATTTGAGTTTTACAGCTTGAGAGATGTGTACTTGAAACCTATCTCTGCCAACAACAAGCTTGGACAAATCACTTCACTTTTCTGGGGCTCAGTTTTGTTAGCAGAAAAAAAAAAAAAAAAAAAAAGACTGCAATCCCAGCAGCAGGGCCGTTACTATGGAATAGCAACCAAACATAGGAAGTTGCAAGGCTGAGATCTATCAGACATTCTATACTAATAGATAGATCTATCTGAGTTCTATCAGACATTCTGTACTAATAACCTAGACTAAAACATTTACTGCAATTGGACATAGAATTTCATTCCGAACATGCTCACAAATAAAACAAAGGAGGAAATAGGAAGACTCGAAAAGCTTTTGTCATCCGAGAATCTTACCCACATAATAACACCATTACTCTTCATAGATTCTCTGAGCTGAAAAATAACTTAACATAGTTATCATGTGGTTTCCCTCCTACTTCACCCTCCCAGTTTTTATAAAGGAGGAAACCAAGGTCTAGGAAGTAAAGAAATGACTCAACACATATCTATTAGACCATACTGATGACTGCCCACATTAAAAATAACTATTATTAATTAGTACTACTAAGGAGCAGGATCACAGCCATCAGCATATTTAGCTAATAATGAAAAGCACAGGCAATCTAGATCCCCAGTTTTAATACTTTCTCTACCCTAACTCTGTATGTGACTTGGGAGAAGTATCCTCATTGCTTGAACTTCTGTTTCACTATATTAGAAGGAGAGGGGAGAGAAAGAAAGTTCTGTTTCCATTATCTCTAAAGAATTTTCCAATTTCAGAAGGAAATATTTCTTGCAGCAAAAATAGTAAACTCTGTTCAAGCATTCTGATTCATCTTCAGACTATTTCCTAAAACCAGTCCAGTGATAACCATGTCTGCAATGTTTAATGGAGGCAAAACTACATTTTCTATAAGGTCTGAAAAACAAATCAAACTGAAGGTTTTTAGGTTCTGATTTTGAAAGTAATAATAGGACATTAATTCTAATCGGCAAAAATAATAATATCACACAAATCGTTAATCTGTAACTCTAAAATTGCTGGTTCCAATATAGACAAACTGATAAATTACCAAGGAAAAGTAATTATTTTATAATACAATATCATAGAAAGAAAAATACAGAGTGACAGTTTTGAAATGTTCATGGTATGTAGAAGAACAGAACCACCCAGTCTAATGTATAGATGCTCTGTTACTGTTTCATGTGAGGTCATTTTATACACCTTATCTCTGGTACAGATCACAGTCCACCATGGTAGCTGTCAATGTAGATACATAGATAAATACACACACACACACACACACACACACACACACACACACAGATAAAAACACAGATACAGCTATAGATATAGACACAGACATATACATAGAGGTATAGATATATGAAGTCTTAGAGGGAGAAAATAAACTTGTCTCCAGTCTCACTGTGTCCAATCTGATGCCAGAAGTGGTCCAAATAGCGTCATTAAATCATACGAATTTAGATTTCCTTACAAATACACACAGATTCTTATATCCATATATCCATTCATCTGCTTATTCATACTTCATTCATTGATTTGCTTATTCATTTACTCACTGATTCATTTTGCCAGAATCATATTTTATCTTTAGCAAGATGGAAAAGGAAAATGTGTAGGAGAGACAACCTTTCATCTTAAAGCCACTAATGTTGCCAACCATGCCTTCTGGAACCTGAGGGTGAGTGGAAGTTCTAACAAATCAACTATTGGCACTTTTTTGATATATGCAAATATACAGAAGATATGAAGGAAAAATTAAGAGCTCGGAAGTGCTCCCCATGATTCACAAGCCCTGCAAACACAGTATGAGTAACAAAGGAGAGATGATTACATGAAACCTAGAGCCTCTTAGCTGGCTTTCCTTTCAAAGATGCCCTTTGTCCTCTGATTATTTTTTCCTCCTGGGAGATAGCAGAAGAAAGATTGAAAAGAAGGAGGTAATTGGATACTACTTCTTCTTGCTTTCTATTTTTCCCCCTCTCAGTTTCATTGGTAGCAGTTGCAGATTAAGTTCTACACTCTGACAAAATATTAAAGGCTAGGGGTCAATGCCACTCATGAAAGTTGGCTTTGGTGCCTGATGTCTGGTCTAAGATGGGGATATGTGGTTTTAGCTAGGGAATGTGTATGTGAAGTTTAGCTCAAAGGATTTTCAAATAAGTAATACTCATTTTGAATAGTCTTTTAGGTGGATGTTGGTGGGAATCCACTCATGAATGTACACATGCTTTAACTGAAATTGAACTCATGAATCTAATTGTTAAAGATTGTCAATTAAGTCAGTTGGTGCGTGGACATTTATGGACACAGATTGGGCTCTGCATTTAGAAGATCTGGATTTGTGTGCCACCCTGACACTTACTGGTTAAGCAGCCTTGGTCAAATCATTACTTCTCTAAAGATCAGTTTCCTCATTAGTAGTATCTGGAAAGCAGAAATGATACCAACTCTATAGGATAGTTATAAAGATTAAGTGAGGGGGTTTGTGTGAGAAAGTCCATTATTAACTGAATTATTAAGCATTCCACAGAAATCTATACATGCTTATTATATAAAAGATATATCATCTCTGTCCCAAGGATGCTGCAGATATCATATGCTTCTATTTTTAACAATAACTTCAAGGAGGAGATGACCTCTGGTGGTTCTCACAGTAGTTTCTATTAACAGAAATCTTTCCCAGAATATAAAGTAAGACATATGAGTCACCTGAAGGAGGGGGTGGGGACGCACTGAGACTGGCCCTTTCTCTGTGAATCCATGAGGAAAACACACCAGTTTCAAGAAACCTGGAACAGGAAATGCACTCTTCTTGAAGTTCTGTGAACTTGAACTCTTATACAAAGAAACCTCTAGAGATTTGCATATAAGTCAAGAAAGTCTAGTTACACTCAGGGACAGTAGATTATCTAAATGCTATGATTGGGAGAACATCATAAAATCCTCTAGGCTCCAAGCAACACTCTTCTGCTGGTCTGCCCCCAGACCAGACCCTCTACCACAGGGCCTACATTCTCGTCTCTAGAGATGCATCTAGGGCTTCAAGGTGCCATGAGACAGCCTGGCTTTAGAAACCTGCCTGTCTGATTGGAAAGTGTTCTGCTACATGACACCAGTAAGGCTTTGGGCAAGTCATTAACCTCTGAAATCTCTGTTTTGGAAAATGGGATATTAATATCAATCTTTTTATCCATGATAATATAGTGATTCAGCATCTTGTTTCACATGGACAAAAAACAGGCTGTCTGGCATGCAAAAAAAAGTAAAGCATCTATACGTTGAAACTCTTCTATAACATGAGGCTGAGGACCCAGACTTTGTTTCTCAGAGAATTAAGGGTGGGGAGCTCATCCAGCAAATGAAGTAAACAAGTGGGCTGGACTGCAATTTCTTGTAATATAGCTACTGCTGTGTATAATTACTTATCACCATCTTGTTCAGTTATCTTTTCACTTTGGAAGAGTCTCATGTGTCCATATACTTATTCGTATCCCTTTCATTTCCTGAAATTTTGTCAATGGAATGTGTTGGTTAGTACGCATTATCCCAGAAACCTGGAAAAACACTGCTTCTGATACTACTTTTTGCTATTCAGGTCATTGTCTATTATTTCTTACTGTATATTGCCATTTAGTCCCGTGATGAGAAGCATAGCCCCATCTTTCTAACTTGTTCAAAGGAATATATATATTAAATTATCGAAGACAAATTCTCCGCTTAAGGGAAAACTGCATTTGGAGACTTTTGAACTGGCGTCAGGATTTATTCAATCCACTAAAAATCTTAGTTTAAAGTAACAGTAATTATATATTTATCTTTTTATCTGATATATAGTTTGAAAATATTTTCTCCCATTTCATAGATTCCATTTTTATTTTGTTGACAGCTTCCTTTGCCGTATAGAAATGTTTTTAGTTTGATGTAGTCCCACTTGTTGATTTTTACTCTTCTTGTTTGTACTTTTGGTGTTGCGGCCAAAAAATTGTTGCCAAGACCAATGTCAAGGAGCAACTACCCTGTATTTTTTAGGATTTTTACGGTATCAGGTCTTATGTTCAAGTTTTTAATTTATTTAAGAGTTAACTTTTGTGAGTAGTATAAATAGGGACCCAATTTCATTTTTTTTCTTTTTTGCATATGGCTTGTCCTGTTTCCTGTTTCACCATTTGTTGAAGAGACTATCCTTTCCCCATGAGTGCTCCTAGCTCCCTTGTCAAATATTAATTAAATACTTCTGTGAGGGTGTAATTCTGGGCTCCCCATTCTGTTCTGTTGGTCTATGTGTCTATTTTTTTATGGCAGTACTGTTTTAATTACAAGAACTTTGAGGAAATGGAGGGATGTTGTTTAAGGATGCCCAATGTACTGGCATGAGTGTGAATGAGGTCATAACCAAGACCCTCACCAGCTATTTGCCACTATTATACATAAGGGAGTTACATCAAGAAGCATATGTGAGGGGTGCCTGGGTGGCTCAGTGGTTTAAGTCTCTGCCTTTGGCTCAGGTCATGATCTCAGGGTCCTGGGATTGAGCTCCACATCGGGCTCTGCTCAGCAGGGAGCCTGCTTCCCTCTCTCCCTCTGCCTGCCTCTCTGCCTACTTGTGATCTCTTTCTCTCTGTCCAATAAATAAATAAAATCTTTGAAAAAAAAAAAAGAAGCATATGTGATAAAATTCTAAAGCATCATTTCAGATATAACAATGTATTTTATGAAGGATAGCAAAGCATTCCTCAAACTACATTGTGAATTTAGGTTTGAAGTCTTATCTTCCCATAAAGCTATGAGATCTCCCAATATATGAAGTATATCATTCATTCTTATGTTCAAATATGTGCCCAGTTAGTGCTGTCCCAGCCACAGGGATACCTGCCCAGAAGGATAGCGTACTGCCTATCTCTCTAAAAGCTTGCCATTGTTTCAGGAAAATTGCGTACGGAAGAATGACAAATGTCTCAGGCTATTGTAAGTATTCTTGAGATTTAAAGTAAGTAAGGCTAGGGGTGCCTGGCTGGCTCAGTCAGTTGGGCATCTGTCTTTAGCTCAAGTCATGATCCCAGTGTCCCCGGATCGAGCCCCACTTCAGGCTCCCTGCTCAGCGGAGAGCTTGCTTCTCCCTCTGCCCCTCACCTCTCATGCACTCTCTCTCTCTCTCTCTCTCTCTCAAATAAATAAATAAATAAATAAACTTTAAAAATAAATAAATAAAAGTAAGTGAGGGTGCCCAGAGCCCTGTCACAATGTTTTCCTTGAGAATGGACAGGTCTACAGAAGTCTTTGATCCTCAGACCACCAGAGCTTAGGCTGCCATCGAGCACTTTCTAGGACTTCAGGAAATCATTGTCAAGTGATGAGATTAGTTAATCACCACATTTGTTTTCTTCCAGGTTATTTCTTCCAGCATTTCCAAAGCAGCTCTTCTATGCATGTATAGTGATCCAAATGTAAAAGAAGTTTCAAGTTATAAGATCAACATACACAAATACACACACACACATTCAATATGATCACCAACAGTATCAACAACAAGAGAAAAGAAAGAGGTTGCATGAAGTGCTAGCTCAGTAGTGATGATAGGATGCTCTAGAACATTCTGTATCTTCATCTCTGTTGTGAAATCTTTTCTGGTCATCGCCCCAGAAAGCCCTCTATGGACCCTCATTCTGGATCTCTCTGTGACCTCTGGTTCCTCTTGCTCTCATTTCAGAAGCTGTAAACTGTTTACATACAGAGCCACAATTTAATTTTCTTTCAATTTTTTTCTCTCATTTTATCTGATTGCCATTATTATGATGATGATCATTATTATTATTAATAATAGCAGTAATTATAGATGATGTAAGCTGTTCTGTTACCATGGAGATCACCACTCAGAAGAAAGAACAAACAAAAGGAAAGTAAAAAAGGACAGAGAGAGAAGAAATAACTCTGATTAATAAGACCTCATTCTACACACATATCTGTCTCTTTGCAAGGGCCAAAAAAATGTGCAATTTTTCTATCACCATGCTTGGGAGGAAGGGAAGTCTACCGATTGTCAATACCCAGCTTAATTGAACTTAAATCACTGTGGGGAGCTGCGTATAGTCCTTTGAAAAGTGTGCCAATTCACTTATGCTCCTATTGTAATAAAGCAAGTCTATATTAAGGTCCCTAGGGTCACTTCTGGTACAGTTATCTATGTTGACAAAGTGAATTTTCTGTGCCAAGGGTAAAGACAGCTTAAATAATCCTCAAACCACTGCCTGTACCACTCATTTGCCATCTACGCATGTACAGCCTAGTGACATCTCTTGTCATTTTGCATTGATAGTTATTTAATTTTTCATATGTTTATACCTTATCTCTCCACTTAAATCACAGGCAATGACTCTTGAGTAAATACCAGGTTCGCAAAAGCGTCTCTGGTTAAGGGAGACAGATGCAAGGAAGAAAAGCGAGGGCACCGGGATCAGCAGGCTGGGTTGACACTACCAGCTCAGACTCCTGAACACTTGCAGAGACATTTTACCTCCCCAAGCCTCAGTCTTCTCATCTGTAAACTGGATATAACCCACTGTGCAATGATGATGTGAGAATGAAATAAAACACACAGGGGGATGCTGAGCACACAGTCTGGGTACCAGACAGAAAATCAAAGTCCACTGCTATCGGCCCTCCTGGTGAAGCCACTCAGGGAGCCTAGGAAAGGATCATTTCATTATCAGAAACAGTTAATGGGAACCTGTGCTGAGGGGGTCAACGCCACGTTCTCCTCAGCCTGCAAAGGGAAGAGGGACAATTGGTGTAAAACAATTTCCAACCCCTTTAAAGGGCTTCAAATTCCCACAGAAGCTGTTTTCCTCCCAGGTGGATCCATCAGCTGCCTGTGCTAGAATCCATCTGTGCCACGCTAAAACCACTGCAGATGTGGCTGCTTTCAGCTCTGGCCTTCTGCTGCTGGGGGGAGTGCATTACCGGTTTATAGCCCCGGCTCAGCCCCCGCACGATGCATTAGCTGGAACGCAGACACCGCAGTGCAAGGGGCGCGGGGGTGCGGGGATCCAGCTTCTGGCCATTACCGCTCCTCCACCTGCCTGCGCGGGCCACGCTTTATGACTTCCAGACAACATACTTGACTATGATTTATTCTCCTACTTCGCTGGAGCCTTTATTTTTTATGTACCTTTTTGGGGGTTATTTTTCTCTTGCCTTGCTTTAAAATAGGTGGTATGATCACAGGGACCTGGGAAATCTGTTTTATGGTTGGGCGGGGAGAGCGGGGGGGGTTTGACCAGACTCCACGCACATTGTATCATACTTGATGGTTTGTTATTCACTGGCTTATTCAAGGAAAATGTATTAAATGTCTAGAATGTGCAGAACATTATGTTAGGGACTGGGAAGGTAGGATGAAGGGTACGAGGTTAAATGACACTCTGGACCCCGACCTCAAGGCATTCACGGGTGGTTCTGGGAGAGAAGTTCACATGGAAACCCAGACCCTGGCACTGTGGGGGATAGGGGCAGGTGTGAACAAGCCAGGTGTGCCCCCCTTCTGGGCAGAGGAGAAAAGAAAGGGGATGCCACACCAAAATCACCAATGGGAAAAGGCTATGGGGTTTGTGGTCAGGCTTTGGTTGCCGTTAGTATTTATGAAGTCTTTAGGAGTATCCTTGTAACAGGTACTATTTTGATACCTTCTGACGAAAAAGCTGGGGCTCACACAGATCTAAATCCAGTTCCCACATCTAGTACTTACTAGCTGAGTGATGCTGAACATGCTCTTCAACCTCTCTGAACCTCTGTTTTCTCAAAATACAAGCAAGAAATGATCTCTACCTAACACTTCATCATGTGTATTAAATGAGATAAACATTGAGACAAGATAGCCCATTACCTGGGACACAAGTACAGAATAAATAGTTTCCATCCCTTTGTTAAGAAGAGCTAAAGTAGCCAAGATTGAATTCAGGAGTCCAGAAGGGAAAGAGCTGACTGCAAAGGTGTTTCCGTAATCCTGAGAAGGACTATCCAAGGGCAGCATTTACATCTCCTTTTACAAGAACACAAAGGAAGACAAGATTTCAATAAATCTCTGACTGCCTAATACTCGGTTTCGAGGATCTTATATTCTGGTTCTAGAAGTGATTGACAAAAAGATACTCAAAGATGAGCATGATTCATCTTTCTTTCAGCAGACATCTCTGCTTTGGAGCCCATCACAGTATGAACAATATTGCCAGAGCACCAATGTCTTCTCTAGTGGGAAGCCTCTTCTAACTCCACCAGCATCTGGTTCTGTTCTTGCTCAAGAGCCATGATAACAACTTGTTTACTCCAATCTCCCTGCTAAACCGTAAGCTCTACAAGGCAAAGACAATCCTGTAAATCTTTGCATGCTGAACACTTGACTCAGAGTGGGCATTCAGTTACCATGAAACTAAACATCCGACAGACTGCCAGGATTTCACTGACTCTAGTGAGAGCTCCTGAAATCAACAGGAAAGTGATAAAGGATGGGAAAGTATGTTTAGATATGTGCTTAAAATTCTGCTCCACAGCCCAAAATATCTATTGCAAGAGCAGCGTATTGAAAAAATTCAGGGGTGCCTGGGTGGCTCAGTCAGTTTGGCGTCCAACTCTTGATTTCGGCTTGGGTCATGATCTCATCGTCATGAGATCAAACCCTGTGTTGGGCTCCACACTCAGTGCAGATTCTTGTTGGAATTCTCTCTCTCCCTCTCTTTTTTCCTTTGCCCTTCCACTCCCATGCTCACTCTCTCTCTCTCTCTCTCTCAAATAAATAAATATATATATATAAAAATAAAAAAATCAAATATCCATCAAGAGGTTTCTGAATGAATAAAGCATTGTTAATTGGCACAGTGAAATCCTATGCATGCATAATAAAGACCACACAAGACCTTTCTAAACTGATTTATAATGTATTCCATAATGTACTGTAAATGACAAGATCAAGGCATCAAGGTACAAAAGACTCTGCTACATTTTTTTTTTAAAGATTTTATTTATTTATTTGACAGAGAGAGAAAGCACAAGCAAGCAGAGTGGCAGGCAGAGGCAGAGGGAGAAACAGGCTCCCTGCTGAGCAAGGAGCCCGATGTGGGACTCGATCCCAGGACCCTGGGATCATGACCTGAGCCAAAGGCAGCCGCTTAACCAACTGAGCCACCCAGGCATCCCAAGACTCTGCTACATTTTATGTGAAAATAAAGAAGCAATAAAAAACACATACAGGAAGGATAAACCAATATAAATGATAACCTAGAGAAGATGGGTAAGAAGAGGGTGAATGCAATAGAGTAAGACATCTTTGGTCAACTATATTATATATAATATAAATATAAAACTACATATTATGTACATATATAAATAGAAGTATATATAATATATATATTTAGGTTTTGTAACATGTAAATATTTTGCAAAGTCATTAAACATATAATTAAATGAAAAGGATAAAAAGAGACAAACCCTAAAATTGAATAATTTTCTAAAGATTTATTGATTTTTAGAGAATGAGAGAGAGGCTGCAGTAGTTGGGAGAGAGGCAGAGAGAGAGAATCCCAAGCAGACTCCCCACTGAGCACAGAGTGTGTCCTACGCAGGGCTTGCTCTCAGGATCATGACTTGAGCCAAAACCAAGAGTCGGATGCTTAACCAACTGAGCCACCCAGGTGCCCCCTAAAACTGAATATTAAGCAGAAACAAAAAGCCTAACTGTATATTAAATAGATTTAAAAAAACACGAATAAGAAAATATTAATTCAAGTGACTTTTTTAATGAAGTATTCTGTCTAGCCATACACCTTTGGTAGAATATAATCTAAGAACTGAAATTAAAATTCAGTAAATGTTATGCTTTACTTTGTTATTGGTAGTGATATGGTTGATGTGACTCTGAAACTATTTTGTGTATATTGTCAGGTAGAACAAATGAATAAATATATTGGTATTGTTGAGGCAGGTTCTTACTGTGAGAGAAGAGAGATATATATGGAAGAGAGAAGAATGAGGAAAAATCTAACAGTGTTCCATTAACATTAGAAATAACCATAAGAAATCATAATTTAAGCACAAGTGTGCACACATGCACACACACACACACACACACACACACATTTTCAACGTCTGTCCACTGAAATGGACTAGAAGCAATAAGCAAACCTAACACTTAGATCCTAATTTCCAAATACCATTTGCTACAAAAATGTGTCTTTTGCTTCTTTGGGAAAACAGCTGAGTTTGGGTCAAAGCAAGGGAAGTTCAAGGTAACATCTGGTATTAGAAAACAAGGAAGTACTCCAAGATTAATGGAGACAGGTAAGAAAGACATAGGAGCATAATTAGTGGGACCATGACTAGCTATATTGGGGGCAATTTAAATATCAAAAAATACAATGATAATAGTAACATTTTAAAATTAAATGATTTATGAGTCTAGAGCAACACAAGAGAAGTAGGCAGGGCAAGGGATAAAAAGCTTTTCTGAAAAAAGAAAAAAAAAGCTCTTATGTAGAGAAGAATGCAGAATGACAGCTGAAAATGCAGAAGGAATTATAGGATTAGTAAAACAACATTTTACAAATTCCAGTGTAATAGCATATGGGTCAGGGGCATTCCCGGACTGGGAGGAAATGTTGAGGAACTGGATATTCACACGGCATCTGCATATAACCCCACAGACAATTCACTGATTATAAATCACCTTTACCATACAGAGATCTGGCAGAAGTGTTTTAGCCAGTGATGAGACTGAACCTCCCCAATAACATCATGTGCCTCCTAGTGGCATACACTGAAGAAGACAAACATCACCCATGAAGTTTTCTGCCAAAATATTCCAACAATAAAGAAATTAACAAAAAAAATTCCAAAGAAAAATGGAACATTTCGCTTAACAACTGGCTGGTACTCTTCAAAAAAGTTAGTGATGAAAACCATACAAAAGTGATGGGTTGGGGGGGAAGGGATTTTCTAGTTAAAACAGACTAAAAAGATATGACCATCAAATCCAACATGTGAACACTCCTTGAATCCTGAATAGAAATACAAAAATAGATGCTGCTACAAAAGACACTGTAGGGATAAGACGGACTATATATTGGAGAGTTCTGATTGAATTCATGTTTACGTTCTTATGCATGGTTTCAGTATTGTGGTTATGTAGGATAGTATCTCTGTTCTTAAGATATGAACAGAAGGTCTTTAGGTTTAAATTATCAGTATGGCTACAACTTATTTTCAAAAAGTTCAGAAAAAAAAAAGAAGCCTTTTATACCAGGAGGAAGAGAAGTGGGGAAGGGGGGAGGGAGAGGGAGAGGCACAGAGATGAGGGTAGCACAAATGTGCAAATGTGGCAAAATTTTAACATTTGGGGAAGCTAGGAGAAAAGTGTATGGGTGCTCATGTTAGTGTTCTTTCAACTTTTCTGTAAGTTTGAATATTTTTGAATAAAACTTTAGGGGAAAAAAATGCTTAGCACAGTATTTCACCTGTAGTAAGTGCTCGAAGCTATTCTACTATGCTCCAACAAATTCACGTGCATGTGCCCTATACCAACATGCACATGGCTAAGGACTAATTAGCCAAATAATTATCAAATAGCAAAAGTTAATTTCAAATTCAACCATTCACACATAGTAGCACATCCATTTTCAAGTACTTATTTATTAAAAATGTTGAATTAATTTTCAGGAGTGCTTTCAGTATATTAGGTATTGTGCTCTCATAAAAGTTATTAGTTATTTGCATTACTTCATTCCTAGAAACCAGAGTCAGGGTTTTGGGGTCTACTGTGGTAGAAATAAGTAATAATAACTATCATGTATTAGGTATAGAATGCCAGGCATTTTTTCTTTTTTTTTTTTTTTTTTTTTTTTTTGGCCAGGCATTTTTTCTTACAGGTTACATCAATCATCTCATATAAGCCTCATAACACTTCAAAAATAAGTTCTACTGGGGCGCCTGGGTGGCTCAGTGGCTTAAAGCCTCTACCTTCGGCTCAGGTCATGATCTCAGGGTCCTGAGATCAAGCCCCGCATTGGGCTCTCTGCTCAGCGGGGAGCCTGCTTCCCCCTCTCCCTCTGCCTGCCTCTCTGCCTACTTGTGATCTCTCTCTCTCTGTCAAATAAATAAATAAATAAATAAATCTTAAAAAAAAATAAGTTATATTATTCATTAAAGAAGAGGAAACTGAGGAACAGGGAAGCCAAGTAACTCAACTACATCACCTGAATTGATAAAACTAAGAAGCACCAGTGCTTGGATTCAAACCAAGCCCAAACTCTTAATGACCATGCTACATTTGGCCCATCTTTGTCTATATGAATTGAAGACGGAGCCATAAGAATTGTGACAGGCAAAGAAGCTTCATAAGAGAAAGGGATGAGAGCTTCATCTAAAGAAGTTGGTGAGGGGATGATATTCCAGAATAGAACTGGGAACAAGGCTTGAGGGCTGGACAGAATACTCAGAGCTGGCACTCTTAACTCCATGTGGAAATTGTCTCAATAGACAGTCTAACCAGTCAATGTCTCTTACCAACTTCTTGCAAATACATATAACATGCTCAAACACTTGCATACTGAGAACACAGGGCTGATGGGTGCTCCCTTGACTTGAGTAGTAAGAAAAAGGCCCCTAGAGAATGTCTCCTCTGATTCTCCTACTTCGAAGACATTGGAATCCCAAGCTCTAGCACATCTTGCCTCTTTTATTCTTTGGAATCGCTTCTTGGAATTTTGGCTAAGATCAAGTGTGGAATGACCAGACTGACTTTGATTCATCATCTTTCCCTAGAATGCTGGGTTCAGAGGAAAAGTGAACAAGAGCAAGCAAGCTTTCTAGGAAGCATGTTTGACTCCCATTTGCTATTTCACTCTTCCAGACAAGGAAAGTGTCTAGACCAATGGTAGCACTGCATCAGAATCCACAGGTGAGCCAAGACCCCTTGGACAAGGCCAATGGTTCTTAGGCACCTGCTCATTGCATCTCCACATCCACGACCCTGCTGAGCTCAAAAAGATTGATATTTTTCTCCCTTTTTCCCTTTTGCTCCACCTTGGAACACCTACCTTTCAAGGCCAAACCTAAGTCCTATGTCTCCCATGAAGACTTTCTTGATCATTCCTGTCTCTGAATTCCTTCAGCATCTAGATCCTCCTATGATGATGGTACTTGCTGATGATAGCTTCTATTTCAGAAACTCTTCGAGAATGCCACATATTGGATTGAGTTTATTAAGGACATCACTCATTTAATTTTATTTAATCTACACATCAGCACATTGATGTAAGAGTAACTGATCATCCCTATTATCCAGATGAGGAAATTGAGTTTCTTAGAAGTTGATGTTAATGGAAGTTAATGGAAGTTAATGGAATTCCATAGCTGTCAAATCTACAAGATGATTACATGATCTTAAACATAATGACCTAGATAAAAGTGCTTTAAGAGCTAGAAGTTAAATCTGAGATCCTTGGCCATAGAGGTTAGTGGTTTACAGTGGCTTGTACAGCACTGAGCACAAAGCAGCATCAATAAATACTGGTTGATCGGACTGGGCCCTTATCCCCACAGCACTAAAAGGAGGGTTTTTGCCAAGTATTCACAATAAAAATGTGTTGTGAAAGGTCCATCAGGAAGGCATCAAGATAGGCTCTGTGTTCAGGTCTTAAGAAGAACTGTTCTTTTAGTCACTGACCAGGCCCCTCTTAGAAGTGGGAGATGAATAATACAGGGATTTGTTAAGAGTTAAGCACTATGCTAATCACCTAATGGGGATATTTGCCAAAGTCTGATATCTTTAGGTGATTATTAAAAATGCTACTTCTGATCACTGTTCTAAACCTACTGAATAACTATTTCTGGGGATATCCTAGAAAATATAATTTTAAACCTTTATCCCAGGTCATTCTTTGGGGAAATAAAATTTAAAAACCTTTGCTTTGTATAATTCTCATCTAATATTTTGAAAATTTTGAAGGGTGGGTATGATGATTCTGTTTTAAGATGAGGAAAGTGATAATCAGGGAGGTGAAGTAGTCATCATAGAGACCTCATTCCATCACGGTCACCTCCTTGAGGAATTTTCCACTGTGATATCTGCCAATGGGCGAGGGCAGAACAGGCCAGCGGAAGCCAGAGAAAGGTTCTGTTTGGACACATGGGTCTTTCTTTGCTTGTGTCACCTGTCCCAGGGACCCAACGATAGGAATTGCAGAGCTAGTTCCAACTCCTGGCCAAGATATGTCAACTCGCAAGACTCAGGACAAGTGATTCAGCCCCTCAAGATTTCAGTGTCCTGCTCTATAAAATGGAAAGAATGGTATCTTCTTCACATGATTGTCAAGAAAACTGAATGACACAATGAAAGTAAAGTGCTTAATGTGATGCCTCATATCAGTAGATTCTCAGTTAAATGTTAGCTATTTCTACTGCAAAACCCAGCAGAGGGCAGCTCTTCAAGGACATCTTCTCCAATCACCATCCCCAGTGTCCTTGGACCCCTTGATTCAACCACGGCCTTCTTTGTACTATTTCTGTACCATATTGACTTCTATTTTATTTTCTGCACCATGTGTAAATAATGTTTACAATATCTGTCTCTCTCTTCCAACTGTGAGTTCCTTGAGGACAAGGACAGACATTCATTTTGAAACCTTGGCACCTAACTCAGTCGGTTCCCAAAAGTTTATGTGAATGGCTTAATTTCTGAATGACCAATTGAATATCTGAGTGACTGACTGACTTAAAGAATGAATGGATAATGTATAAGTAACTGCACATGAAAAATAAATGCAGAAGTAAATACATGAGAGAATTAATGAGTAAATAAATGAGAGATGAATAAAGAAATTCAAGAAATCAGTGAGTGCATTAGTAAAGGGTGTGTGTGTGTGAAGGAGTGAATAAGCAAATAAATGAATGAAAATCACATTGCAATCACCCTCCCATCTTTTGTCCTGAGCCTTCTGTTCTCATCCACGTGGTTGGAGCTAACTGGCCATGTTAAATGGGTGTGTGAAAGGAATTTCTCTAAGTGCCTGTTAAAATTCTTGGCAATTCAAAGGTGACAATGCTTTAATTTCGGGGTAATGCTATAGCTTTATGACTTAGTAGTTTTATTTAATGGCCCAATTTAGCAGGAGATTATGCTGTCTGCCACTAGCCCAGAGAGACCACTTTAATGCTCACACATTCAACACAAGCAGATCTGCTCCCTGGCTTCACCTAAAAGACCAGCTTTCTGGAAGCCCTATGAGGTCACCACACCTTGGTAGATAGCATAAGATATCAAATAGGGAAAGAGATACTTCAAAAAAGTTTCTTTCCTCTAAACTGTTGAATTGCCATTCTTCTTCAGCCTAAAATAGTCCTCTGGAAAACAATTTATGGAAAGCAAATTGTCCCTCTGAAACATAAGCAGCAATACAAGTATTATTCCAACTGATTAAACTGCTAGTGAGCCACAGCATATATGTCACCCATGAGTGAGTCTCAAGCAGGAAATGGTGCTTGTGTTACCGGGGATGGGGACACAGCTTGTGGGCTCCTCCCCAGGATGAGCTGAGGCTGCTGCCCAGAGACACAGTGGATATGTTTCCCAGGGAAGGAGAATGGAGAGAAAGAGAAAGACCTACGTTTCCTACACTATTTGCTCTGTGTCAGTCACTCTCTGACACTCTTTAAATGTTAGCTCATTTAATTGTGTACATACCAATCATAAATTCTGTTATCATCACCTTTCATATACAGAGAGGAACAGAGATACAAAGATTGGGGGCCTTGCCCATGGTCCCTAGACAATAATTAAAATAGATATTAATTATAATAATTTGAAGGATGTAATAAGCACCAGGAATTGTTCTAAGACTTTTAATTAATGCCTATGAACTCACTTACCCTCATAACTATGTCCTTCAAAATTGTAAGCCATGATTAAAGAGCTTGGAATTTGCACAGGTAGGAGAATGGCTTGGGGGGAGGCACAGTTAGAACTGTGTTTTCAAAAGATCCCTCTAGCCGTTGTAGGAAATATGAATCAGAGTGGGAAAAGCTGAGGACTTAGGTGTTGTTGTTGTTTTATTTGTTTTTTTGTTTTTTACCACAGGAACAGAGGATTATAAACTCTGTAGACTTGGGGGATCATATATTAATTATTTTTATATTCTTAGTGCCTCATCAGTGCCTGGCCCAAGCAGACAAGCAATGCATACTGATTTAAATAAGAGAGGAAAGAGGGAAGCAAGATGTCGGAGGAGTAGGAGACTGATTTATCATCAGGTCCCAGGAGTTCAGCTAGATAGTTATCAAACCATTCTGAACACCTACAAACTCAACAGGAAATAGAATAGAAGAAGAGCAGCAACTCTAGGAACAGAAAATCGAACACTTTCCAGGAGGTAGGACGTGCAGAGAAGTGAATCTGAAGTGATGGGAAGACAGATTGCAGGGGGAGGGGCTGGCTCCCAGCAAGTGGTAAAGCAGAGGAGCACAAATTGGAACTTTTAGAAGTCTGCTCCACTGAGAGACTTTGCTCCAGATGCTAAGCAGGGGTGCAGCCCTTGCAGGGACAGTGTTGTCTCAGGACCCACAGGGTCACAAAAAGACTAGGCATGTCTGAGGGTGGCAGAGCTCCCAGGTATCAGAGTGGGGAAGCTGGCTAGAGACAGAGCCAAGGAGTGCACTCTCAGCTCAGGGTTGCCTTAAACAGTGATCCAAGGCACAGTCGGGCCACTGCTCTTCCAGCAGAGACCCTACAAATGGCATATCTGGAGAGACCCCCTCCTTCATCTTCCAGGAGGAGCAGCAGCACGGGAGCGTGCTGCAGGAATCTGCTGAGTTTGGAGACTCCAAATGGGGCCGTGCGCCAGAGATAGAAATGCTCGGTCACAAGCCAGGTGAGCTCGGAGTATGGCCAGAGACCAGGGAGATGGGAGAAATTGACTGCTTTTCTCTGAGGGCACACTGAGGAGTGGGGCCCCGAGCTCTTGGCACCTACAGGCTGGAGACTTGGAGGCCACCATCCTCATTCCCATCGTCCTCCAAAGCTGTATGGAAAGTGTTCAGGGAACAAAAGCTACCGAGAGCAAACCCAAGCAGATTACTTAGCCTGGCTCGTGGAAAGGGCGGTACAATTCTGCATCGGGCAAAGACATTTGAGAATCACTGCAACAGGCCCCTCCCCCAGAAGATCAGCAAGAACATCCAGCCAAGACCGAGTTCACCAATCAATGAGAACTGTGGAACTCCAGAGGTAGGGGTATATATATATATATATATATATATATATATATACACACACACACACACACAATGGAATACTATGCAGCCAGCAAAAGAAATGAAATCTTGCTATTTGCAATGACATGGATGGAACTAGAGGGTATTATGCTGAGCAAAATAAGGCAATCAGAGAAAGACAATTATCATATGACCTCTCTGATATGAGGAATATTGAAAAGCAGGGCAGGGGGTTGTGGGGGGTAGGGAAGGAAAAAATGAAAGAAGATGGGATCAGGAGAGAGATAAACCATAAGAGACTCTTAATCTCACAAAACAAACTGAGGATTACTGGGGTGTGGGGGGGTAGGGATAGGGTGGCTAGGTTATGGACATTGGGTAGGGTATATGCTATGGTGAGCGCTGTGAAATGTGTAAGCCTGATGATTGACAGGCCTGTACCCCTGGGGCAAATAGTACATTATATGTTAATAAAAAAGATAAATAAAAATAAATAAGAGAGGAAAGAGTGCTTCCTGGGCTTTAGTACCCTCTGGTAAGACACAGAACACACCAGACAAAGGAACAGCTTTAGGTTTGATGGCTAATTGGAATCCTGGTTTTGTAACTTATTAGCCTCATTAACATATTTGCAGAGTAAAAACAATTCCAGGTCCTTCCCAGTGATGTGTCTTGAATTAACCCAGTACCCAGGAGATATCTGACAAAACTATATGCAATCCATAATCAAATGACAGGTTTTTGGCAACCTTTCCTCTGCAATGATGGCTATCTAACTTATGATGAAAGACACGTTTAAGAACTTGAACCTCAATTGTTCTTGTAGAAGACTTTGGCAGGGAAGTTAATTCTTCCTTTTATGTCACGTATATGTGCATGTGTGTGTGTGTGTGTGTGTGTGTGCACATGCACACGCGTGCATGCATGAAGTGCAGTATTTGGGCTAGAAACCAGCAGGGGGATGCCAATAAGAGGTACAAGGACAGAACTTTATTACAGATGCGCAAGACAGCAACAACTGAATTCTACTTCTCCTTGGTGTAAAATACAGCTGCCAAAAATTAACAACGTATTAAGAAACTCAGGGAGAGATAAATGTGCTATAAGTTGGTTCCATGCAATATCATAGGTAACTCTTGTTCCCTACACACTGACAGACCCTTGTGCAGCCCATACACAAACTGTAAACTCAAAAACATTGCTTTAACCTTAAAAGCAAGGCTGTTAGACCCAACTGAATGGACACGTTTCTTTCTTTCCATCAACAGTCTGGATAATAATCTATTACCTGCAATCACACTGCACAATTATGTGCAGGAATATTAGAGGCTTCAATTGCAGCTTCTCTACCTACTCCATTATGCATGCTTTGATGAGTTTTAATGAAAACAGAGCCTACTGCCAAAGAGGGGAGAAACAGAGCATCATAACAATGAGAGTGATAAGATATGGAGACTTGTAAGGTGGTTTGCAAATGGATTATGAGGTGTTTGAGAATGAAAAACAAGTTTTGCTTTAGAGATTTGAAGAAACATTCCTTATAAACTCTCTGAAATGCCTGATGATAGCTGTACAGGCCTAGATATACAAAATTGGCATTGTATCTATCAAGAGAGAAAATAAACGTGCTTTTGTTAGTGGTTCTAAACAAACAATTTTGCATATGAATATGCAATTCTACTGTACAGAGGAAAAACACTGTAAGGCTGGGAAACATCTTTTAACATGTTGACAAGGTGTCCTGTTAACATTAAAAATGGCAAAATGGAAACTGTGTAAACTGAGTTTAAATGTCAAGTTTAAAGGAAAGTCTTGCCAGAATGCCCCATGTTTCTAATTCTGCTTTTTCAATACTAGAAGCTTCCCCTCACAAATGCTCCCTCAAGGATCCTAGTATATGTGCTGCTGAAGCGAGCACCCTCAATGATCCTAGAACCTCAGAAATTTCACGGCACCTACAGAAGGAGCACAGACTTTATTTCTGGCAAAAGGAGACAACTATCTTTTATAGCTAGGATGATTATACAGATATCATATACTAGGACAAGCAGTGAGAGAGAATGAGAGCATAATTAATAATCACGCCAGTGTGTTTGGTTACCAATTTCATGACCATTTGCTCTTGGGGGCTAGGAAATTTGCATATATATTTTAACCCTCACATTAATCATGAAGGCTGTCATTTTTAACATCTTCATTTCACTGATAGGGAAACCAAGATCCAGAAATGCTAAATGACTTGTCCAAGGTCATATAACTGGAATGTGCGATCACTAGAATCTGAATTCAAATGTGAATCCAAACATGTGGTATTCTCACTGGTCATTCCTGTGTTTGAAGAAGAGAAGGGATTTGGGGAAGGCCATTAATGGGAGGTCTTAGAGGCTATGGGGAACATGTGGGCACTTGTACTCTTGGATTTGTAGAAGACATTGCACGTAGTGGAAATGACTCAAACCCAGTTAAATCAGACGTTAAGGCAGTAGCCACAGTTCCAAACTGCTATTGATTTAATAGGATTAATCTAAGATAAATTAGCAAGATTAGGAACAAAAAAGAGGAAAAGGTATTAATTAATCTTTAATTTGGCTGGGATTTTTCAGAGTTCCATTTACACTGAACTCATTGGAGCATGCATAAAGCAGATTCGGGATTCATCATGCCCTGTTCCTCATTTTCCATCAAGAAGCTCAAAGATCCATGGGAATACACAAGTAAACACTAGTGGTTACAATGTAGTATGATTGGTGTCACGGTGGAAATATAGAGATGAGAGGAGAGTACAGAATAGGAAAAACTAAACTACAAGTATTCCAAGGCTATTAGGCCAAGCTGCCTAGAGAAAAAGAGGCAACAAGATGTGAGTATAACTATCTACCCATGTCTATATCTATCTAAGTCTATCTTCTGTTTATCAATCAATCAATTGATCAGCTTTAAGGAATTGGGTCACAAGATCATGACGGCTTTCTAAGTCCAATGTCTGCAGGGTAAACCAGAGAGCAGAAGACTCAGCAAAGATTTGCAGTTGGAGTCTAAAGCCTATCTGCTGGCAGAATTTCTTTTTGCTTGGTAGAGATCAGTCTCTTTTCTACCAAGGCCTTGAATTTATCAGATGAGCCCCGTCCACATTTTGGAGGGTAATCTGCTTTACTCACAGTTCACTGATTTAAATGTTAATCTCATCTAAAAATGAAACAAAACAACAACAACAACAACAACAAATACCCTCACTGAAATATTAATGATAATTTTTGACCAAATATCTGGGTACCATGGTCCAGCCAAGTTGAAACATAAAATTAACCACTGCACCGAGGTAAAGCAGGAAATACCTGAAAAGACTCATTCTCCTACTTTTCAACACCAATTTCCTGCACAGATTCCTCAGGTTTTCACTAATTTCAGCTACTTTCTGTGCCCTGGTCTTTCTTTATTCCTATCTTCTCCTTTGTATTGATCCTAGTGTCTGGAACTCCCTCATTTCCTTATGGCATCTAACTCACTCTGAAAGCCCAACTTAAATGAATTTTCTCCCAGCAACCTAATTCTGAGTCCTCCTGGATTTCTTGTTGTCTTAAATGCACTCCTCCCTACTTGCCCAGTTGGATTGATAAGCTAAGGATGACCACAAACTTCACATCATTGCTAAAATTAGCCACATCCAGTCCAGGAGATTTTTTTAAAAAGATTTTATTTATTTATTTGACAGAGAGAGAGAGATCACAAGTAGGCAGGAAGAGAGAGAGGGGGAAGCAGACTCCCCATGAGCAGAGAGCCCAATGCCAGGCTCGATCCCAGGACCCTGAGATCATGACCTGAGCCAAAGAGAGAGGCTTAACCCACTGAGCCACCCAGGAGCCCCTAAGTCCAGGAGATTTTTACAATCAAGTAGTGGCAGGGGGCCCAGGTGTCCCTTTTACCAAAACATTGTATTTTAGTATGCCATGCCATGGTTTCTCTTAGTGGTCTCTGTGTCCCTCAGTCACTCACCAATTGAGTGACTTACCAACTTTGTTTGTTAGCTCTCCGTGTCTTTTGCTCAGTTTGTTTTTCTCGCATTCATCTTTTTTTTTTAAAGATTTTATTTGTTTATTTGAGAGAGAAAGAGATAGAGCAGGAGGGGCAGAGGGAGAGGGAGAGAGATAATACCAAGTAGACCCCACTCTGAGCTTGGAACCCATTGTGTGGCTTGATCCCATGACTCTGAGATCATTACCTGAGCTGAAATCAAGAGTCGGATATTCAACCAACTGAGCCACTCGAGCACCCCTTTCGCAGTCATCTTAAACTCATTCCCATATAACCTGCAAAGAGAGGTCTTTCTGCTTCAGTTTGGAATCTATTGAACAAATCCATGCTTCATATATTTGCATGCTTTGTGGATTTCACTGATAGCTCCCGCCTCACCACCATCCTTGATCCTTGATGAATTCTAATCATTTGTTTCCCCAGACTTCTTTGCACAGTTCTTTAAACAGGCTAACATTGATATTTTCCATTTGCCCCCCACAAATGCACTCTCCATCTGTCTGCTGCCTTCTCTGTGCCCCAGAAGACTAATGAAAAACATTACATCAACAATTGCTCTTGCCTTCTGAATTCTAGCTGGGTTTGCTCAGTGGAGACATAGGGAAGAGACTAGAAGGAATATGGAGAGATGGAGCATTCCCCAAGCTCCTAGTTGGCTATTCCCACACAGGAGGTAATAGTTCTCTCAAGGCACAGCTTCTCTACATGCTGCGCTCCTTCCCACTCTGGCAACACTCCCTCCCTTCACCTTTATGGGCCTGATGTTAGGAACAACCCCTCTGTTACTAGCTCTGCTCTGTGGTCCCCTTCCCATAATTTCCTTTTGTAGGAGCACACTTTTGTAAACAGTCTCTAATTTGAGCAAGCCCTATGAGTGGTCCACTGTCCTCAAGGTAAGAGAACAGTGCTAAAGCCCATGCATGATATGAGGATGGCATCTTCCGACTCGTGCTCAGAAAGTGGTTCATCTTTCATTCAGAGACAGTTAACTAGTCTGTGTACTCAACAACTATCTATGATAAGACATGCTTTCTTTTCCCTGAAATTGACTTAGTAGATTTCCTTGCTTGGAAATTATAGTTCAGATTATGGAACTTGCAACAGCTTTTGCTTGCCCCTACTCAAGTAAATGTGATTCTTTTCTACTCATTCAGTTTAATGAGTTTCTCAGTGTTCTAAACTCGCAACTCATCTTGGTGAGTTTATTGGCCCCCACAAATATGCAGGCTTAGGGGACCTTTGAAATTTGTTCTCGACATTCATTTGCTCTTTCTGAAAATGCTCTCCTTTGCCCTTTCTTCTGGACAGCTCCTACTCCCCATCTAGATCTTAGATCAAAAGCCCTTCCACTGTACAGGAGGCTGGATTAGGTGTCCCTCCAGTGGGCTCCCAGAACACTAAACACACCCTGTCATGATCCTTATATTATAATTGCTGTTGTGCCCTCTCCATGATTAACCTGTGAAGGAGACTGAAATGATACCCTTATGGGTTGAATTCTGTCCAAAAAGATGCATCTGAGTACTAACCCTTGATACCTGTGACCATAACTTTAGTTGGCAATAGGTTCCTAGCAAATGGAATCAACTTAAGATGAAATCATACTCCATTAGGGTGGACCTAATCCAATATGACTGATATCCTTACAAGAAGAAAAGAAACAGAGACATGAGAGGAGAAGGCTGTGTGTGACTCTCTCATATGGAAGCAGGGTGACAATCTGGGGAGGCAGTCATTGAAGTGCTGATGCTAGGGCTTAGGAATGCCCAAAGGTTAGGCAAGCCAGCAGAAGCCAGAAGAGGCAAGGGAGAAATCCCTCCTACAGGGTTGAGAGGTAGCATGGCCCTGTGGCACCTTGATTTTGAACTTCCAGCCTCCAGAACTGTGACACATATACTTCTGGGTATTTTTATCCCACTCAATTTGTTATAGCAGCCTGGAGAAACTAATGCAGACACTATTTTGTATCCTTAGCAATCTGCACAGTGCCTGAAATGTGCAAACTTATACTGGGCTGAACAACATTGTAAATCATATATAGAGATGCTAGAAGTAGGCCAGCTCTGCATTTCTGCAGAAACTTTTTATCTTCCTCATCCGTAATTTCACTCAACACTCCATGTGGGCCTTTCCTCTCCCCTACCCACATCATGGTGAACTGACTCAGAACAACAGGCACACTGTCAAAATGTGTAGAGGTTCAGATTCAGTCCACTTTATAAATAAGCCTAATCACCCCCCTTAGGTTACTTCCATAAATTGGCATACTGTCTCCATGCAGAGATCATCCCGTTTTCCAGTAAATGGGGCCATTGTCATGTGAACATTTGGGGAGCTCATCTCCTCAAGATCACCCTGTGCTAGGTAAGATGCACAGACATACATCTCCAGGGAGGGGTAAGGTGCTACCTAGAGTATAGGACTGGGAAGCTAATGTCCCTCCAGCACACATTGTGAAGACAGATGTAGTTGTGATTCAAATTTACTGTTTTCCAATCTAAAACCTGTCCTTCACCCTCATGACATCTATTTTCTGGTTATCTGTAGATTTCTTAGGAGAAACATCCCCTTTTCTGTCAAATCTCAAATGATCTCTAAAGGAATTCTAAATGAGGAAGGCCTGTGAGACCACCTGGCCCCGGATCCTTATTTTAGGTTCCCAGATCTTATTTATGTGCAGCTAGGCCAGGGGCACTTAGCTGACTGGCACAAGGTATAGAGAGAGAATCCAGGTCCCCTGCCTTCCGGTGCCATTTACACTTTCTGTGTGATTACCCCAATAATGCTGCTGAAAAGTGCAGAGAAAAGCAACTCTGTGTTTTCATAAACTAGAGTTAAACAAAGAATGAGTCTCCCTCCCACCCCACCACACACTGTTCTGTTCCCTCTGTTCCAGTTGTCCATTCCCTCTCTCCCTTCTCCTTCCCTCTCTTCCCTGGGTCACTTTGTTACACCTTCACTGGTGTCACAAGTCATTCCTATTTAAGAACATGTAACAATTATAAATACAAAATTATGTGTGTGATTATTATGATATTTATGTATTAAAATGTGTGTCAGTTAAATATGAGAATTATAGATTTTAGCCTGTACCAAGCCTGGTTTTTATTTTTACAGTTCTTCTAGAAAAACAAAAACAAAGCAAAAGCAAAACCTATGTTCCGCAACTGCATGTAACCAAAACAGCATATGTAAAAGAAATGCCCAGTCATGCATAATCAAGCCTATGAACTCCAGGACACAACTCCAGGGTCCCCATTCCTTCAATATCACATCAGCAAAATAGCAACCTTTAAATACAAGTAAGCATTCCTCTTTAGCCATTCCTGGACAAAATATCATACATAAGCTCCAAGGGGAGTCTTTCTAAAGAGGTAGGAAGCGCCATGTAAATGAGGCCTATGAATCAATTATACCCTCCATGTCACTGTGCTTACATTATTTTGAAGAGTTTAATAATTTTAAGCCCTATTTAGTGTATATATTTTAATCTCAAAATATATTTTAATGACATAAGGGCAAGTCTATGCTTATCTATTGCTTATCTATTAAATTCATGATTTTAAAAAATATATTTAAAAATATATACATTCATAGAAGAAACATACATACACATTCGCAGAAAAAAAAAAAATCCCAAGGAAATCCATACAATAAAATAACAATGGCAATCTGTGGACTGTGGTTTAAAGGTGACTTTAACAATTTCTTCAGATCTTGCTTTTTTCGTTAAATTTTCTATAATTAATATTGATTTATTTTATAACAAAAATAAAATTACTGTTTAAGGCAAAACAAGCAATACAAAGTACCCAATTAATGTTTGAGTGATATAAATTATTACCGCACCAGAAGGTTTTGTTTGCTTCCTGAGTCTCGACTATTAGTCCCAGTATTTATTACCTTGAGCAAGTCATGAAATTCTCATATTCTCTTTCTTTCTATGTATGATAGAGATAAAAATATCTACCTCAGGTTTTTACTGTGAGGAGTGCAAGAGATGATATTTGTAAATCTCGGTTCAGCTCCCAAAGTGGGTAGGAGTCAAGCGATCACACCTGATCCCTCATCAGCAGGCATTGGTCCCCTTGCCCTTATTCTGTAGCTAAATCACTTCCTCTGCTTTTTGTGTAGACCAGAGGTAGTTTGCATCAGAATCACTTAGGGGACTCAGTAACAGGGCATTTACTAAATTCAAATTTCTTAAGCTAGAAAGTCTAAATTGTTAACAAGAATCACTGGAGCTCCATGTGTTAATTCCACTTTGAAAATACTCAAGATCCACAGAGAAAACTAGTTCTTCACCTATAGGTTAACACTACAGTTTACCATAACATAGAAAAGAAAACTGTTACAATTTCTAATTATGATATAGGGAAGTTGAGAAGTAGCCAGCATACATACAGTTTGGAGAGATGAAATATTAAGGAAATGCAATGAAATGCACCTAATTCTGTGTAACTAGCATCTTCTGCAGAAGTGTGATTGTATCCAGATGAACAAATCGCTAAGTGCCCATAATAACCAGTTTTGCAATGCTTTGCTTGCGTTTCTACCAGTGATAGTGCATGGCTTTTTCCCTGGTACTATGGCTTCACAAATGAGAGTGGCTGTGTCTTAATTCTCTGCATGTTCTCAGTGCCCAGGCCACCCTGTGGCTACAGAAAGAGATTGGTGAATGTGCTTGCCTTGTTGCAGGGAAGCCTGAGGCCTGAGGACGCAATGAGACTAATATCCCATCTACTTTTCCGCTTTGTTACATGATTCTGGTGTCATTTCCAAAGACCAGTGCTTGAAACAAACACACAAAAATGTGTATGTGCCAATTAATGACACTCGCAATGGAGAGGGTACTTGTATTGCTGTATTTTAAGGCACTATTACATCAGGTTTTGGCTTTGAGGAATTATTTTTCAGAATAACTTAGTGATCGTATATTGTTTCTAAATCCATGTAATAATTAATTCTTACTATATCTTTCTGCACTTTAGAAAGTAGTGGCCAGGAAAATGCAAATAGCTCACTTTTCTTATTATGCATCTATTGGGTAAGTAGCCTGGCTAATTCCTCTAATACTCATGATTATGTCTCATCTTCAACTCTGGGAAGAAGGACTACTTTTCTCATTTCACTGATGAACAACTGAAGCTCAGAGGGCATATGGGATTCACACCATCCCCAGGGTCAGACATGAATCACACTTTCCCACTTCCTGAGTCAGGGTTCCCTATTGATTTTGAGTTTTGTTTTTTGTTTGTTTAGTTGTTTTTCTTTTCTTTCTTTTTTTGAGTTTTAAGAGAGAAAATGTTCTTGGCAAGCTCTAAAGAAAATGCTCCAGAGTTAATTCTTGATTCAGTGGAATGTGATCAAGACCATTAAATCTTCTTCTCTCATGAAGATAATCCAGCTGCTAAATTCTATTATTTACTTAAATACCATTCCCCCGCCGCAGAAGTTGGTTCGTTAAATTTTTATTTACACATGTCCCCTTCCTGTGGTCTTCCCTTCGCTGTGTACCATCGCATAGCTACGTTAAGCATGAGTGGGGTTTCTGATCCTTACCTGTGATGTTGCAATACACTCGGAGGGGTCCCAGTGGCCCACTGCCATCAGAGTCGATGTAGAAGAAACCAGCTGTGTTCCCTTGGTGTCTGTACACCTCACAGGATTGCTCGTAGAGGGCTGAAAAGACACAAAGACAGCAGAGATGAAGTTTTGCTTGGCTCTGCATATCACTCTGGAAGGATCAGTAACCTCTACTACTATTTACTTTCATTGTTGATTCCTTCCCCTTCTATAGCCTTGATTTCCCACTCCCCCTACCCAGATCTTAGCAATCCGGTGTCCCAATATTTGATGGAGGTGCACATCCATTCCTCCTAGCATCCATTCTTCTGAACCACTCAGAAGTTACTTCCTCCAAAAAATCTCCTCTTCATTTAACTGTGGTCCTTTTCTGTGCTGATATATGAGCCCCTACTCTGTGCCCACAGAGTGTACTGAGCTAGGATCATCATACACTTTTTGTCCCCAGCAGTGGTCATAGAAACTGTAAGAGCAGTGGCCCTGTGCTGTGTGATACTGTGTTCCGGCACCTGGCACAGCAGTTCAAAATTGTTTGATTAATGAACAAAAAACTGAATGAATATATATATGGTCATGACTTTTTTATTAATAAAAAAAGGACATTACCTCACTTCTCTATATCCAGAGCTCAGTACAGTACCTAAAACAGAGCAGGTGTCCAGTCGAGTCCATTTTTGACTTAACAACATTCATTGAGTTCCTAATATGAGTCAATAGTGTGGTTGCCACCTGACAACAGACCATGAATGAGGCAATCGCTCTGTGCCATAGAAAGCTCGCAGACTGGCTGTAGCCACACAGGTGGTTATGTGCACAGAGAGAGGCAGACACGGGTGCCTTGAGATAGGGTACTTTGACCAATATGCAGATATGAGAAATTTATAAATCTCATTACGGTAACATGAATGAATTCGGTGACGTGTAAAGGAGGCATCTGCTGTCTCATGCATGAGAATGTAGAATGTCATCTGATGTTTTAGATGAAATGGTAAAGCTCAGAGCAGCAGGTACATATCCAATTATGTCATCCTCCCATGCTTAAAACACTTCAGTGGCTCCCAACAGCTTTAAAGATATAGCACCAACTCCTCACCTTAGCCAACATGCACTTGTGACTAATGCCCCATCCCAGAAATATGAAGCCGCACTTTCTCATGATCAAGTGTAAGGGGTGCCTCAGATAATTCATTACCAATAAAGTTCTAAAGCTTGAGAGGGCTTGACTTTTTATAAATTAGAGTGAATTCAAGGTTATCCGTGTACTCCTATAATTCTCTCTTGCAGTCATGCACACTTTCTGAACCAAAAGTAAATGGAGGAGTAATAGTTTGCATCACATATACAGAGCACAACATATAGCTTATTTCTGTTTGCTCAAACCTAACACACCTGGGTGTGTGCCATACATATGAGAGTCAGCTCTTATGTGTGTTATCCCTCCCACCACCCCTGCATTTCCAAGATGGCAACAGTGTGAAAGGAGGTATTGCTTTCACATGCAGGGTAAATACCACATAGGCAACAATGTGGGAGCTACATAGTGGTTAAGAACATGAGCTCTGGAATCAAATTGGGTGGTTTTGCATCACAAGGCTACCACTTACACTCACTTATGGGAACTGGGAGAAGCCACTTCTCCTGTGATAGGCAACCTCCAAGACAACTCATCTTATTCATATCCTTGAATTCATATTTTGTTCCTGAGGTAATGCCCTCAGCTTGAGTGTAGGCTGGACTTACAGATGTGCCTCTAACAGATTATGACAGAGGTCATAGATGTCATTTCCAAGACTAGATTTTAAAAAGGCTGTGCCGTCCATCTTGGGTTCTCTTAGATCACTTACTGCCAGAGAAGCCAACTGCTCTGTCCTGAGGCTGCCGCAGGAAGAGGTCCACATGAGTGAGCTTGGAGGCTTCTGGGTATGCCATGTGAGTGAGCCCTGAAGCAGACTGACACAGTCAAACACCAAAATGAATGCAGCGCTGACTGACAGCACTTAACTGCAGCTCCATGAGAGACTGAGCCAGAACCACCCAGCTAAGTTGTTCAAGGACCCAGGAAACCTATGAGGTAATAATATCTGTTGTTTCCAGATGCCAAGTTTTGCTATAAGTCATTATGTAGCAATAGATAATTAATAAACTCTTAAAGAATTAATTTTCTCATGGGGTTATAAGTGTAAAAAAAGAGCCTACCTCATACAACTAGTAAGGATTCAAAGAGATACTCAAGATAATCCCAAGGATCCTTATGAAAAACCAACAGGTCCTACCTCACTTCTGCAAAGATGAGACTTAGTTCTTAGTTCATTCTTTTGGTATTGACTATTTGTATCTCCGAATAGCATGTCCAAACTGCTACTTCTTGATTTTTTTTTTCATTTATACAGGTTATTTATTCACTTACCAATACAAAGATAAGAATTTGGCTTTTACTTAACCCCTCACATTCAAAGAACTTTCTATCCCCTATACCTCCAATATAGTTGCATTGTAATTTTAGTTTGATCAATGGATACTGTTTACAGTGATGTGTCAACACACATGCCACTCACAAATAGCAAATCTTATAATGTGATTAATTTTCCTTTTCTTAAATAAATGTAGTTTTTCTTGTAATTAATAACTGCCTTATTCTCCCGTTTGTCTAGTTGTCTATGTATTGGTCACAAATTTAACTCCTAATTCACTAATGAATCTTTAAAATGCCTCCCAAAATATTTATGTAACAACTAATATAAATGGATACCGAAGGGGAAAGAGAGAAAGAATGGGGGGAGGAGATAGAGATGAAAGTTAAAACTTTCTGGATATTTGTATTTTAAATTTTGGAAAAAAATATTTTAAATAATTTTTAAAAAATCAAATATAATAAAAAAGAGCAATTCCTAAACATTGAAAGGAAACTAAAACAAATTAAAAATTATTCCAAATGATGCTGACATTTAGTAGTTTCTTCGTAACTTTTTATTACAGAATGTTTGGAATTCATGTAAAGAATGTAGAGTAATAAAATGAACCTGATATTATCACATTATTATATTTGGCTAATCTTGCTCTATCTATATTCTCAGTATATCAGTTATCCATTGCCAAATAACAAGCCACTCCAAAACTGACTTAAAACAACAATCATTCCAGGATTCTATAAGGCTTAGCTAATCTGGGCAGTTTCTGGCCAGGCTCAGAATGTCTTTTGAGGTCTGCCCATTCGTCTGCTCTTAGCTGTTAGGTCAGCAGGGATTGTTGAGGTGCTTTGGTTCTCACTGTATAGTCTCTCATACTCTCACAAGCAAATTCCCATAGGTAAAGGCTCCAAGATCAAGAAGAGGGTGAGTGATTGTCAGGCCTCTGATTGCATGTTTACTGATGCAACTTCGACCAAAGCAAATCACTTAGCTAATCAAAATCCATATAGAGCATCACCAGCCTAAAAGGAAATGGAGTGATAGAGGTGGACTGGATCATGTTTGACTTCATGGAACAGGTTCACATGGCCACGTAAAGGGAGTATTAAAAAGCCCTTTTATTTTACTAAGGCATTAATATTTGGGGACTGATTACTACCTTAGTTAGCCTCCCATTCCTAATATACTTTCTCCTGAAATTTTGGTTCAGTTACAGGGAGATACCTGAGGGCAAAGCCTAGTAACAAGCATCCCCACTTATAAATACTACAAATAAACTCATAAAACATAAGGATGTTGCCCCAAAACACACCAGTTGGTAAATAGCTGATCTAATTCTATCGTTCTTTCTTTTTTTTTTAAAGATTTTTATTTATTTATTTGTCAGAGAGAGAGATCACAAGTAGGCAGAGAGGTAGGCAGAGAAAGAGGAGGAAGCAGGCTCCCCACCTAGCAGAGAGCCCGATGCGGGGTTCGATCCCAGGACCCTGAGATCATGACCTGAGCTGAAGGCAGAAGCCTTAACCCACTGAGCCACCCAGGCTCCCCTCTATCATTCTTTCTTGATTTATTAGTGGGCAAATTTTTTCAAAATGAAACATTCCTCATCAATTATTAGTTTACCATAAATTACAAGATTGTATGAAAAAAGCAAGAGTGATATCTGATGCTTCCTCTTTAATTCATCTGTTTCAAAATACTGAAGTTGTTGCCTAGTATCCTTCACAAGCTACAAATGAAAATATTTAAAAAAAAATATTTTTAGTTTTATTATAAACTCACAAATTTAAACATATTGAAAACAATAATTTGACTAGTAAGAAACAGTAGGGTATATCTATCAGGAAAAAATAACAAAAGTATTAAAATATATTAAATAGCTTTTTGTTAAATAATATCGGTACTGATTTAATAAACTATTATATGTATCAAGAACAATTAATAGTTAAATATGTTGTTAATGACAACAGAAGCTAAAATTTTACCATAAAAATAAAAATATAAAATGTAAAATATACATTATATATAAATTTATAATATATATAAATATAAATATATATAAATATATAAATTATATATTTAATTCTGAAATTTTAATTTGAGTTAGTACTATCAGTATTAACTCATTATTTAATTGTTTTAATGATGTATTTTCACATTCAGACCACTGAAACTACTAGAAGCACCCTAATGCACAGACTGTAGTCTCTCAACACATTTCCCACTAAAATGAAGAAGGGTTTAACTGAGTTTATGTTTGGATGGAATGAGATTAGAATGTCTCCTTTGTTTGAAAATAAGAAAGTTATCAAAATTAGAATTTGTCAAAAATGGCACAGGAGCCAATTTGATGGAAGAATTTGAGTATCAAAAAGACTAATGGTTACATTTATATATTTGAAGATATACAATCTACTAGTTTTTTATCTATCTACCTATCTATCTATCTATCTATCATTGATCTCTCTGCTTAAGTTCATTGGTCACCTTTGGAGGATTTTAGAAAATAAAGTCCTGTTCTAAAAATTGGAAAAAGTACAGATCATATCCTTCCTTTCTTATATGGAATATATTTGATGGTAACTTAATATTCCATAAAAAATGTAAGTTGACAGAGGACTTTTTAGTGGATGGATTAAATTAACAATACCCAAACTCATGGATCAATTTCATAATTCTCTAAAGTGATTACTAAGGTGTCTCTAATGTGATATAATCAGAAATACACAGCACCACATAAGACTTGCCAAAAATTTGAAACTGATCTAATCGAGCTCTGAGATTTAAACACTAATTTACAGAAAGAGGTAAAGAAATATGCTTACCCACACTCCAAGGATGCAATTAGCTAAATCCAGAATGTGGGACCATATGAGTCAGTTTCTTAAAAAAAATAAATAGTAAAGAGGAGATAGGGATGCAAGAGACATACCAGTCAAACACTATGTGTGGGCTCACAAAAAAAAAAAAAAAAAAAGACAAACAGAAAAATTAAAATCAAATTTGGAGAAATTTTTTTTAATTTTGGTTGCATATGATAATGGTAGTATGGTTTTGTTATAAAGATAAAAAGGTTTTCTTTCTTAGAGATACATACCGAGGTAGTTGTAATGAAATCCTGAGAACACAATTTGTCTTTAAAATTCCTCATAATAGAAAAGTAAGACCCATCTATATGCTGACTATAAGAGACTCATTTCCAATCTAAAGACTCATGCAGATTGAAAGTGAAGGGATGGAAAAATATTCATCAGGAAAAATGAAGTGAAAAGAAAGCTGGGGTGGGGCGCCTGGGTGACTCAGTGGGTTAAAGCCTCTGCCTTCGGCTCAGGTCATGATCACGGGGTCCTGGGATTGAGCCCTGCATCGGGCTCTCTGCTCAGCGGAGGGCCTGCTTCCCGCCCCCCCCCCCGCACCTGCTTCTCTGCCTACTTGTGATCTCTCTCTGTCAAATAAATAAATAAAATCTTAAAAAAAAAAAAAAAGAAAAGAAAAGAAAGCTGGGGTAGCAATACTCATATTAAACAAGATGACTTTAAAACACAGACTGTAAGAAGAGACAAAAGAGGACACCAAATGATCATAAAGGGAATAATCCAACAAGAAGACAGAACAATTGTAAATACTCATGCACCCAACATGGGAGTATCCAAATACTAAAAGAACTATTAAAGGAGGGAATTGATAGTAATACAATAATAATAAGTGACTTTAACACCCCACTTACATCAATGGATAGATCATCCAAATAGAAAATCAACAAGGAAACAATGGTTTTGAATGATACATTGGACCAGATGGATCTAACAGATTATACAGAACATCCCATCCTAAAACAGCATATTCATACAAGTTCTTCTTAAGGGCACATGGAACATTCTCCAGAATAAATCACATATTAGGCCATAAAATGAGTTTCAACAAATTTAAAAAGATTGAAGTCACATCTTTTCCAACCACAATGCTATGAAACTAGAAACCAAACACAAAAAAAAAATCTGCAGGGGAAAAAAAATACATGGAGGTTAAATAAAGTGCTACTAAACAATGAATGGGTCAACCGAGAAGTCAAAGAGGAAATCATGAAATATATGAAAACAAATGAAAATGAAAACACAATAGTTCAAAATCTTTGGGATACGGCAAAAGTGGTTCTAAGAGAGAAGTTCATAGCAATACAGTCCTGCTTCAAGAAGCAAGAAAAATTTCAAATAAATGACCTAACCTTAAATCTAAAGGAATTGGAAAAAGAACAAACAAAACCCCAAAACACTAGAAGGAAGGAAATAATAAAGATTAGAGCAGAGATAAACAAAATAGAAACAAAGAAAAAGTAGAACAGATCAATGAAAACCAGGAATTGGTTCTTTGAAAAGATCCACACAATTGATAAATCTTTAGCCAGACTTATAAAAAGAGAAAGAAAGAGGACTCAAATAAGCAAAATCAGAAATGAAAGAAGAGAAATAACAACCAACACCACTGGAAAATAAAGGATTATTAGAGAATATCATGAAACATTATATGCCAACAAATTGGACAACCTAGAAGGAATGGAAAAATTCCTAGTAATGTATAACTCCCCAAAACTGAATGAGGAATAGAAAGAGAAAGAGAATTTGACTGATGACCAGCAATGAAACTGAATCAGTTTCAAAAAACTCCCAACAAAAGTCTAGGACCAGCTGGCTTCAAAGGCAAATTCAATCAAACATTTAAAGAATTATTAATACCTATTCTTCTCAAACTATTCCAAAAATAGAAGAGGAGGGAAAGCTTCGAAATGCATTCTATAAAGCCACCTGATACCAAAACAATAAAGACACAACTAAATAAATAAATAAATAGAACAGGCCAATGTCACTGACTAACATAGATGCAAAAATCCTCAGCAAAATATTGGCAAACTGAATCCAATAATACATTACAAAAAAAAAATCATTCACCATAATCAAGTGGGATTTATTCCTGGGATGCAAGAGTGATTCAATATTGCAAATCAATCATCATGATACATCATATCAATAAGAGAAAGGGTTAAAAATCATATGATATTTTCAATAGATGCAGAAAAAGCATGCAATATCCACTCAAAATAAAACACCTTTGGGGTATGTGGGTGGCTTAACTGGTTGAGCCTACAGCTCTTGATTTCAGGTCAGGTCATAATCTTAGGGTTGTGAGATTGAGTCGCATGCCTGGCTTCACACTGACCTGGAGCCTGCTTGAGATTCTCTCTCTCCCTCTCTCTCTGCCTCTTCCCATCTGCTCACACATACTCTCTCTTTTTCTTAAAAACAAAAACAAAGCAAAAACAGCAACAACAAAAAACCTAACAAAGTATGTTTAGAGGGAACGTACCCCAACATACTAAAGGCCATATGTAAAAAATCCACAGCTAATATCATACCCAATGGGGAAAACTTGAGAGCTTTTCTCTTAAGATCAGGAACAAGGCAAGAATGTCCACACTCACCACTTTATTCAACATAACCATAGCAATCAGACAAGAAAAATAAATTAAAAGGATCTAAATTGTTAAGGAAGAAGTAAAATTTTCACTATTTGCAGAGGACATGATACCATATATAGAAAACCTTAAAGAATTCACCTAAAAACTACTAGAACTGGTAAGTAAATTTAGTAAGGTCATAGGATACAAAATCAATACATAGAAATCTGTTGTATTCCTATACACTAATAATGAAGGAACAGAAAGAGAAATTAAGAAAGTAATCCCATTTACAATTTCACCAAAAATAGTAAAATATCTAGGAATAAATTTAACCAAGAAGATAAAAGGCCTGTACTATGAAAACTATAAAACATTTATGAAAGAAATTGAAGATTACACAAACAAATACAAAGATATTCCATGCTTACAGATTGGAAGAACAAATACTGTTAAAATGTCCATATTACCCATAGCAATCTGCAGATTTAATTCAGTCTCTATCAAAATACCAAAAACATGTTTTCATAGAACTAGACCAAACAATCCTAAAATTTGTATGAAACCACAAGAGATCCTGAAATAGCAAAAGCAATCTTGAAAAAGAACAAAACTATAAGTATCACAATCCCAGATTTCAAGATATACTACAAAGGTGGAGTAATCAAAACAACTACGGTACCAGCACAAAAACGGATACATAGATCAATGGAATAGAACAGAGAGCTCAGAAATAAACCCATGATTATATAGTTAATTAATCTTTGACAAACGAGGCAAGAATATAAAATGGGAAAATTCTCTCCAAAAAATGATGTTGGGAAAACTGACAGCTACATGCAAAATAATGAAACTGGATCACTGTCTTACACTATACACAAAAATAAACTCAGAATGGATTAAAGACCTGAATGGGAGACCTGAAACCATAAAAATCCTGGAAGAGAGAACAGGCAATAATTTCTGACATGAGATGTAGCAAAATTTTTTCTAGATATGTCTCCTGAGGCAAAAGAAACAAAAGCAAAAATAAAGCATGGGGACCACATCAAAATAAAAAGCCTCTGTACAGCAAAGAAAATAATCAATAAAACTAAAAGACAGCCTACTGAATGGGAGAAGATATTTGCAAATGATGTATCTGATAAAAACAAATAATTCGATTAAAAATTGGCAGAAGGCATAAAGAGACATTTCACCAAAGAAGACATAGAGATTGGGGCGCCTGGGTGGCTCAGTGGGTTAAAGCCTCTGCCTTCAGCTCAGGTCATGATCTCAGGGTCCTGGGATGGAGCCCCGCATTGGGCTCTCTGCTCAGTGGGGAGCCTGCTTTCCCCTCTCTCTCTGCCTGCCTCTCTGCCTACTTGTGATCTCTCTCTGTCAAATAAATAAATAAAATCTTAAAAAAAAAAAAAAAAGAAGAAGAAGAAGACATAGAGATTGCTAGTAGACACATGAAAAGATGTTCAACATCACTATCAGGGAAATGAAAATCGAAACTACAATGAGATATCACCTCACACCCGTCAGGATGGCTAAAATCAAAAATACATAAAACAACAAATATTGGTGAGAATGTACAGAAAAAGTAACCCTCATGCACTGTTGGTGGGAATGCATACTGACACAGCCACTATGGAAAAACAGTACAGAATTTCCTCAGAAAATTAAAATAGAACTATCATGTGATCCAATAATTCCACTGGGTATTTACCCAAAGAATATTAAAACACTAATTCGAAAAGATATATGCACCCCTATGTTTATCGTAGCATTATTTAAAATAGCCAAATTATAGAACCAGTCCAATTGTCCATTAGTAGATGAATGGATAAAGAAGATGTGGTATATATACACAGTGCAATATTATTCCACCGTTAAAAAGAATGAAATTTTACTACTTGTAACAATATGGATAGATCTAAAGAGTATAATGCTAAAAGCGAAATAAGTCAGTCAGAGAAAGACAAATACCATATGATTTCACTCATATGTGTAATTTAAGAAAAAGTAAAAACAACAAAAGCAAATGAACAAAGAAAAAGAGACAACTCAAAAAACAGACTCTTCATGACATAGAGAACAAACTGCTGGTTGCCAGAGGAGAGGCAGGTGGAGGGATGGGTGAAATAGATGAAGCAGATTAAAAGTACACTTATTATGATGAGCACTGAGTAATGTATCGAATTGTTGAAACACTATATTATATACCTGAATCTAATAACTAATATGACACTGTTTGTCTACTATACTGGAATTAAAATTTAAAAAAAAGAAAATGCATTGCTCCATCTTAAAAAAAAAAAGAAAAGAAATGAGGGGAATAGTAACAACAAAAATCACAGCATATTTGTAAATGTTGAAACTGAGGGAAGGATACAAAGAGAACAACTGTACTATTCTATCATTTTGTGCATGTGTTTGAAAATGTCTGCCATAATAAAAATTTTGTTTGAATATTTGGGCATTTAAGGTATTCTGTGGATTTTAATCTCTTTGAAAAATTATCTTCTGGATCTTTCTGACCTGCTGCAACATGAATGGTATGGTTTCCATCTGGTTGGTCATACCACCATCATGCCAGGCATCCCCCCCTTTTTTTTAAGACTTACTTATTTATAACCCAAGAGCTCCACCAGGTATTCCCTCTTAAAAATGGCTTTCTAAGGGCGCCTCGGTAGCTCAGTTGGTTAAGCATCCAACTCTTGATTTCAGTTCAGGTTATGATCTCAGAGCCATGAGATCAGGTGCTGAATCAAGCTTTTTGCATGTGCATGGAGTCTGCTTAGGTTTCTCTCTCTCCCTCTTGCTCTGCTGCCCCCCCGCAACCCCCACTCCCTCCCGCTCTCTATCTCCCTCTCTCCCTAAAAGAAAGAAAAAAAACCTGGTTTTCTCACTCAGCACAATTTTCTTGAAATACACTCAAGTCATTCCATGTATTAATAGTTTAATTTCTTAGTGGTTTACCATGATATGGATATACTGCAATTTATTTAATATTAACCAAATGTCTTTCAAGTCAACTGAAGTTCATTTGGATTTTCCATTTTAAGGATATTTCAATTGTAGCATTAAAAAAAAAATTCTCCAGTTTTTTTTCCCATTTAAATATTTTTTAATAGCATGCAATTTTTTAAAGATTTTATTTATTTGGGGGGGTGCACAAGGGTGGGGTGAGGGGCAGAGGGAGAAGCAGCCTCCCCTCTGAGCTAGGAGGCTGATGCAGGGCTTGATCCCAGTACTCTAGGATCATGACCTGAGCAGAAGGCAGACACTTACCCAACTGAAACACCCAGGCGCCCCAATGGCTATTCTTGATTCACTGATGGAATATATCTCTAATATCCTTGAGAATATTAACTCTAATATAGCTTTTTTTGACATTTTTTTCTCTGTGCATTGTTTCTCCAAGTAGGGTGTGTGTGTGTGTGTGTGTGTGTGTGTGTGTGTGTGCATATGTGTGTATGTGTTTAGTTGGATTATTTTGTGTTTTGTTTTGGTCTCATCTTATCCTTCAGGTTAGACTTTTTTCTGGGATGTCAGGTAATTTTCTATAGTCCCTCATTATACCAGTCGTCTCTAAAATACTGATTGCTTTCAGAAAATATCTGTAGTTTGCCCTCCATATACTTTACTATAGGTTTATCTGGTTGGACCATTTCATGGGAAACCCCTAAAGACATGTCAGTGTCTTTCAGTATTTTCTCTTGGTCCTCTTAGATTCTGTGATTGAGAGGGATATTTTACATGGGATTTGGAAGATGGAAGTGACACAACAAACATCTATTTCATCATTGTAGTGCAGGGCATGAGAGGCTATGGAGATTGCACATGTTGTCACTTATCTTCTGACTTAAGTTGTTAACATAGGGCAGCCAAGCCAAGCCAGCTGCAACCCCAGATGGACTACCTCCTCCTTCAGCTTCTCTAATTCCTGGCCATGTGCATTTTTAGATCTCTTATGATCACTCCATTACTAAAGTTGAAGGTCTGGTGGTGGTATGAGTCCAGGAGCTTCTCTGATCAGCCACTGGCGTAACAAATACACCATACACATTTATTGAAAACCTACTCATTTTTCATTAACTCCATGTTACATTCTCATAAAACTAAATAAAAAAGACATGATTCTAGATATCAAGTAATTCAGGGCTTCAACTTACCAAAACTAACAGAAGACCAATTTCTACAAAATAAAAACAAGTTTTTAAAGAGTTCTCCTAGGAAAAGATGCAGAATCATATAATTTCTCCAGAGAATCTTTTAAGTAATAGATAAGCCTAATGCTACTTATATTTCTCCAAAGCACAGAAAAAAAAGAGAAATTTTCCAAGTGTGTTATGTAGTATTTTTTTTAAAGATTTTATTTATTTATTTGACAGAGAGAGAGATCACACGTAGGCAGAGAGGCAGGCAGAGAGAGAGAGGGAAGCAGGCTCCCTGCTGAAAGAGAACCCGATGTGGGGCTCAGTCCCAGGACCCTGAGATCACGACCCAAGTCGAAGGCAGAGGCTTTAACCCATTGAGCCACCCAGGTGCCCCTCAGTGTGTTATATAGTATAAAGGTCATCCCCAAACCTAACAGAGATCACCCCAAAAAAGAAACCTACAGACTCATTTATGAATATCAATAACAAAATTTTACATAAAATATCAGCAATTAGAACCCAACAGATTATTTTGAAAGAACATCATAGCCAAGTATGGGCTTAATCCAATATTAGGGCCAAAGAGAAAGCTTGTATGATCATCTCCACTCATTTAAAAAGACCTGATATGGGGGCCCGGGTGGCTCAGTCAGTTAAGCATCTGCCTTTGGCTCAGGTCATGATCTCAGGGTCCTGGGATCGAGTAGTGCATCGGGGTACCTGCTCAGCGGGGAGTCCGTTTCTCCCTCTCCCTCTGCCCTGCCCCTCTGCTTGTGCCCACTCTCTCTCTTACATCTGTCTCAAATAAATAAATAAATAAAATCTTTAAAAAAAGAAGACATGATATGTCTTATACAGGCTCTCAGTTGCCATTGGATGTCATCTACAGGAGAAGCACCACATTTCCTATCGAGAAGAGAGGAATATAAAGGGAAAACAAAAGAAGCTCTATCTATCAGTGGGGCAAGAGTTGTCTCCACTCAAAACAATAACTAGTTAAATGTGCTACATTTGAAGGTCTAATATTAAGGACACACACAAAAATATGTGCTCTTCAATGAAAAGGACAACAATGGACATATTAAGACTCTTTAGAATAGATTTTTATATTAATATAAACAGATGTATAATGTAGCTGGACAGAGCAGATGGATCAGTGTTTTCATATTTAAGGAAAATAGTCTGAATCTAGTTCTGGCAGCTAATTTATTGCCTAAGGTACAATTTGAAATGTCCTTGCGATGCCCACTCTCATTAAAGATAATGATAGTATTCAGACAGCAAAATAGTTTTATTTAGATCTCACCTTTTCAAGTACCAAGGTCAGAGCTGTAGTTTTTCTGCCCCACCATTTATATTCCTTTTGTAAAACTATAGAAATAGACAAGAAACTTGCTTACAAGACAAGTATATATTTTTTGAGGTCTTAAAAATGGTTCAGCCTTATTTCCTTCCTTTCTTTCTATGTCCCTGGCAATCTAATAATTACCACAAGCTTGAATATTTAGTTACAGATCTACATACACAGCCTACAGACATAAATAAGATCAAATGAATTCTAGTAATTAAGTAAATACTTGTGAAGCATTTTACACTTACCAACCATTTATTTAATTACATTTAGCAAACCCCTTGTGCAGTAGGTCTGTGGGACTTTGCCTTGCTTGGTTCAGTACAAGAAAAGAAAAAAAAAATAGTATAATAAAACTGATGGGATTGCTGACATTAGCTCAAAAAATGTGTCAAGAAATTAAATTAGAAAACAGATCTTTTGATGTCACAGTCTGTACATAGATGGTACAGGTTGAAAACAGGAATGGATTCTGTAACATTTGCAATACTGGAAAGAGGCTAGTAAAGATATAAACAGATTAGTGGTGACTAAAGGTTAGGAATGGGGAGAATGAGAGAAAGGGTATAGCTAAAAAGGGACATCATGAAAGGACATCATGAAAGGACTCATCCTGGCTATGGTGGCAATTACATAAATCCATACATGTGATAGGATTACACAGAACCACACACACACACACACACACATACACAGGCACACATAAGTGCATGCCAAATGAAGCAATCTGAATTAACACTGTGTACATTACCAGTGTCATTTTCCTGGTTTTGGTATTATACCACAGTTATGCAAGATTCTACCATTGGAAAAAAGCTAGGTCAAGGGTATGTAGGACCTCCTAGTACCTTTTTTTTTTTTTTACTTATTATGTTATGTTAGTCACCATACAAACCAACCAAACAATTCTAATCCTGGGTATATACTCTACAGAAATGAAAACACATGTCTACATAAAAACCTGTGCATGAATGTTCACAGGAGCATTATTCATAATAGCAAAGCAATGAAACAGCCTAATGCCCATCAAGTGATTAATGGAGAAATAAACAAAGCATGTCCATAGAGTGAAATACTAGGCAACAGGAAAGAGTTAAGCATCGACACATGCTACAACATGGATGAACCTTGAACCTTCAAACCATTATGTTAATGAAATTTGCCAGTCATGAAAGGTCTCATACTGTATGATTTCATATATCTAAAATGTCCACACGAGGCAAGTCTGTATATACAGAAAGTGTGTTAGTGGCTGCCAGCAGCCGAGGGTAGGTGTTTGAGAGGTGGGCGTCAGGGATAGGAAATGACTGCTAATGTGTATGAGGTTTCTTTTGGGATATTGACATCTTTTATAATTAGGTAGTGGTGATGGTTTTACAACTGTGTAAATATACCGAAAACCACTGAACTGTACACTTCAGGTGAAATTTATGACATAAAAATAGACCTCAATAAAGACCTGAAAAAAAAAAAGTCAAGGGGCAGGGTGTTAGTCATAGGAAAGATCCCAAAAGGTGATTTACCTCAAACCCGAAGAACACACTGAATCAGACCCCTGGCGTCTATTACGTTTGACCCACATGGTCTAACTGTAGCTACACGTCCATCAGATGAACTCTGGTGAGTTCCAAAGGCAAAGGCGCATGCTTGAGTCCAGCTTCACCTCCACCTGAGACTACATCAATATTTCATTTTCTCCTTAGAAGCTACAACATAATTCATTAAAATGAAGATAAGATGAAACAACAGCTGCTCAATAGAAAATTTTGTGTCTAATACTCCTGTTATGTTGTCATCTTGACCCTCTGTGAGCCAGTAAATTAATCTATAAAACTTATAGTAATTATCCTTAATGATGTGTTATATGCAAATGATAAGTGTGTAAACATCCTTAATATAAACCTTCCTAGTAATCCACATCTGAATTAAGTCTACCTTATCAGGTGCATGAAAGCGAAGTGGTGGGATTCCATAGGAAGCTACTGGCATGAACCTCAGGGGGCAAACACAGCTTCTAAAGCAGGGAGTCTGAGTTGTGCTCCTTACACCAGCAGCAACTGACAACACTCTGAGCTCACTAGCCTTGCAAATTCATGGACTTCATCTTGAATCATAATCTCTGGGCAGAGCATTGTAGAAACTGTGTTTTAACAAGATCTCCAAGTGATTCTTTTACAAGTTAAAACTTGGAAAGCCTTGTTCTTAAAAAAAACAAAAAACAAAAAACAAAAACAACTTCAAAAGCCACACTTATTAAATAGTGGCAGCTAGCGTGACTTTTTTAATAAATATTTTCCGTTTGCTGAAAATTCAAGTTTCCAATCAGTATTGGCATTGACATACCCACAGACAAAATAATTTCAACTTTTGCCCAGAACGCAGTCTCCATATATTTTTCACTCCACTTTTGTTTTCTTTCATGATACCGCACTAGTCTGGGGGAGTAATGTTCATCATGTATCTGTGTAAATCAAGAGTGATTACCAGCTCACTCAATATATGACACTACTTTTATACTTTTATCATTGGTTATTAATTTTATCATTGTACCATTTGATGTCTTTCTAGAAAACCTTAGGAAGCCAATAGGTCTGGATTCAAACACCACCAATAATTTAAAAGACTTTGGTATATTGCTTAATCTCTTGACTCTTCCTTTTTTTCCAAGATTTTTATGAGAATTAGATGAGGTAATATGTGGAAATCGGCTGACATGGTGCTTTCCCCACAGTAGGGATTCAGACAAGGGGAGCTATCTGATTGTTATCATTTATAAATCATCTAAAACAATTAAATAAAAAAGGATTGAGTACATGTACACAGTAAATTTAGGATATTTATCTGGAAATTTATCAAAATATATATGGCACACCAGCCCTGTGTTAGGTAAAGAGTTAGGTGCTGGGGATACAAAAATGAATGAGATATTGCCCTGCTCTCAGATTTTATGTCAGGTAAGGGTGTAGGTTGAGTTATATTCACCATTTATATGATAAAATTTGAGGGAGTTGGACCTGGAATGTCTCTGTATTTTCAGGGTCTAGGCTGGTTCCCAGTAGGTGTTCAATAAATGACTGTTGGCGAATTTAGAAACATATAAATGAACAAGCTAGGAGAGCTCCTGTGGGGACCGATGAAGACCATACATGTCTTCTAAGAGACCTCTCTGGAAACCAGACCAAAAAAGTTAGACTGAGGATAGGAAGACAAGTGAGAAGTCCATTGCGAAAGTCTCCCTGAGTAAGAATGAAAATCTAAGCAAGAAAGAGGCCATTGTAAGTCTTTCTAAAAAGAAGCTTAAGCATGGCTCAGGGACATTGTTATGCATGTTTGAAGACAATTGAATTTGAATTTGAAGACAATTATTCTACAGCTTATCCAGGACTCCTTACATCTGGGCATCTCATTTGGAAAGAATCAGAAATCAATTAAAGAGAAATAGCAAGAAGTATTATTTTGTTCTGGAGATTAAAAAAAAAAAATGTTTACGAGTTGATTTAATACAATGGTAAGATTTAAGCCTTAAATGTGTCTGTCGCTGTAATCCAAAAATCCATTTCAAATTACACAAAGATTCAGTATAAACCTAGGCTACCATGCAATAAGAAAGCATAAAAACATTGGGTACAAATGTATCGATCATAAGGAAATGGCAAAGGGACCGATCTCTGAGTCACATAATGGTAATAGTTATCATTTGATACTATACAATGCCTACTATGTGTCAGGCACAGCCTTAGGCACATTACATGCAAGATTGCTAACCTCAAAAGCAATATTGAGCTTCAATATTATAGAGGTATAAACAAAGGCTCAGAAGATAACCCTGACTTTGTCTGAGCTCATCCACCCATCAGCATAGCAACTGATATCTGTGCCCACGCATGGCTGTGCTCTGTATATTCTCCTCTTCGCAGAGATGTTCTTCCATCTCATTCAGTCAGATACACTTAATATGAAAAATCAAACATGATATTCAGAGACTTATTTCAATTTCAGAGTCTCTAACAAACATTTACAAACTTTTTAGTATCCCTCAGAGTTAGCTTTATAAACAAACCTGCCCTTACAACTCTGGGAGTTCCCCAAGGTCTCCAGAAAGACCTAGCCACCTAATTTTGACTTTCTAGCTTTACTCATAACAAAGAAATCTTTTTGACTGTTGAAGTACTTAAATTTGAAAAAGCAACGATATATGATAATTGCCTTTGCATAAGCCTGAGGCTTCTAACTTGATCACATCACTTTACCTCTTCCTAAACTTATGAATTGTGTAAGACTGATGAATCACAGACCTGTGCCCCTGAAACAAATAATACATTATATGTTAATAAAAAGAAAAAAAAAATAATAAAAATTGGTAAAAAAAAAATAAAGAGTTGAAGCTTTTAAGATGATATTTGATGTGATATGAGGATATCCTACTCTCCATTTTGTAAAAAAACAAACAAAATGAAACAAAAATCCAGCCTAAACAAAAACTCATAAACCCTTTAGACAGGCCAGTACCAATTCTAGACTCAGTTCCATTGGGGCTAAACTGGCCTCTCCTAGGCTCACTGTATTCAAGAACCCCTGATTCATGGCATTCCTATCATCCTACACAGAACAAAACTTCACTAATCCAGCAGGCTGGGATGTTGTGGACAGATTAGATAAGGAGTACAAATTGCTGGTTGATTCATACAGCTGGAAAATAATCTTGAAAGATAAGATAGCATAACTTATTCAGTGACCTTGGCTTTGGTACTGAAATGCCACCTGGTGAGGGGGGCCTCCAAGTGAGGATCTCCAACCTCTTTACCCCAAGCAAGCATGAAAAAGTGAACTAAAGCCCACCACGTCCACCTCCCCAAAGACTGACTTGAGGCACACATTCCCTAATCTGCCAGCTCTTGGTTGGGGTCATGCTTTGGAAAGTAGACTCATATTATGTTTGGAGTGGTCCACACTTGCTCCATTGGAGTAAGCCTTGACTTCACAACCAAATGATAATTTCCTTGAGAATAAGGTTCAGGGATACAGTGAAAAAGAGAAGTTTTGTTGTTTTAGCCAAAGAGTTTTGCATTAAAACCCTAACCTTCGTGCTTCTGAGTCTTATAAACCTAGCCTGATTACCAAGCTAGGTGTACATTTTCCTAAACCTAACAGTGTGTTACTAGATCTACTTCAGAAAGTTATAAAGAATTTCCAAGCAAACACATAGCTGGTGCTCATAATCAGTCAGTTACTACTATTCTTCTCACCCCTGCTCCATAGAACTGCATTTATCAAGTGTTGATTGAGAACATTCCAGCCCAGAGTAGAAGCTTCCAGAGGGCTCGGGTTCTAGCTGCGTCCAAAGTTTATATCCAACAAGTGTACTGATTGGGCAAACATCTATCTGATCACTAAGTGTGCTTCCCATACCATCTGTTGTTTTTCTAGAAAACATTTCTGCTCTGCAATTACTATACTGATAACTACATGCCTATACTAATTTTCAGGGACTTAAGAAGAAAAAGCAATTTCTATTCTCCAGCAGAATAACAAAGAAATAGACATGTCACCATTTATAATATAATATGATATGTCCTATGATTAGGAAATATGCAAAATCTAGTGTACATTTGACCAAAAGAATACCCAAGCCTAACTGAAGGCATTAGTTTGATGGCACTTGATCTGGGTGTGGAAAGCTGAGTAGAAGTGTCCTAGGCTGACAAGCAATCCTGCAGCCTTTCCAGCAGAAGTGACATCACATTTTAGAAGTCAGAGGTAGAACAGCATGACATGTGCAGGCTACTGCATGTCTAGTTGAGCAAGACAGTTGAGCATTCCTCCAGCAGAAATGGCATAGGGACATGTACCCCACTTCCCGGTGTGACCCTTAGAAAGATGCCATGTGTGATTCTCACCTTCTTTCTCCCTCACAAACAGAATGGAGGGTCCCAGGGACCAAGCAGGAAGTGGAACACTAAGAGAGAAGTGGACAGAGTCCCCATATGACTGCGTAGATCAGCCTCACTAAAGTGTGATGTGAGACAAAAAGAAACTTTTATTTTGGTTATTCGCTGAGGTTTGGGGGTTGCCTATCACCTTAGTTAGCCTGCCTTTCCCTTGCTCCTTAAAAATTTAGCTTAGTTTTTGGGAGATTCCTGAGTGCCAAGCTTGGTAACAAGCATTCCTATTTTTGGATAATGCAAAGGAGCTCACAGAGTACAAGAGCTTTGCCCAAGCCATCCCAACTCCTGAGGGGTGGGTTGGGGAATCTGACGGCGATTCCCTGACTCTAAACTCCTTGCTCTCTCCTCTAAATGCTACCAAAAAACAAAAACTCATAAAATAGTTATATTGTGGTCATAACTTTCTAAAATTGGTCTCAAATAGACAGAGTAATAAGGGCAATCCCAGTAAAAGTTCCTTGAAGGCATCTTGGAAATAATTACACAATATTTACCTGTCTATATTTTATCATCATTGTTAATAAGTCCAGAATTCTCTGTGTAAAGGCCACACTGTAAAATAAATTAATACTTTGCATTTGCACACCATCAAGAATGTGTCTTCCTGTACAAATTGGCAGATGCCTGTTTTTTTAAGATGTGAGAAAGACATTTTACAATGAAAAATGTCCTTTTTTTTTTTAGTATGTGCAGATTACATAGTTGAAACAAAGATATTTTAAAATTACCCTGAGCTCCCTTAACTGAGGATACTCAATTTTGTCACTTAGGGCATCTTGTGTTGGTGCAATGTAGGATGCCCATTTCCAGCCAGATTAAAGTCAAAACTCACAGACTCCTTATTACCAGATTATGTTTACAAATCCTTCTCATCATCACAGTGTTCACAGAATACCAATCGTCCTGAAACATGACCACCAAAAAGGAAACGGAGACACAAATCTCTGGCTATGGGTGAATATATTATAAAGCTAAAAAAAAAGCTGAAGCTCCGGGACTCCCTTGCAATGCCCTCACTGCTGTCCCAGCTATGTGTTGACAGGTTTTGTAAACACTGTGTATCCATCGGGGCTCAATCCTAGAAGTAGACCATTGGGAAATTGTATGGGTCCATTAGGGGGCATCTGTTAACAGGATTTGTGGGAGCTGACAAAGCAGTCAATGTAAGGTTGTGGTTCTTCTGTTGGATGCTGGAACTTGAAGGCACAGTGGAGAAGGGAAGATGGATGTGAGCTGGGGGAAGCAAAGGCACTCTGGAACCCCTGAGTGTGCGCTGGAGCCCAGGAGGGACTGAAACCCAGGACATTGCTTGTTGTTTCTCACTTTAGTGGTATGAGTATTCTGCAAAACCTGGGGCCCCTTGTCACGGAGCTAAACACACCCACCCGGCCCAGGAGTCAGAGAAAGCTGAAGTAGGATCTGGAGGAAGGTGGAGTGGTAGCGGGCACAGCCACTACTTGTGGTAGCTACTTGTGGTAGCGGGCACACCCAAGCAAGCAAGGAGAGGCACCAAATCAGCAAACGTGAGTGTCAGCTACACAGTGTTGCTGCCTCCCTGCCAGCATTCAAACCTCCTAAAAGTATTTCTCTTTTGGTCTTCCCTAAGTAGAAACATGTAGGAAAGAAAATTCTGGCAAATACAGCTCAGCCAAACCAAGTTAACATCTAAAAAGCTACCAAACTGTAAATGTGGGATATTTTAATTATAATCAGTTAAAGTAAAACATTTAACAGTAACTGGTTAATACCACTGTCTCTTTCCCGTGTCCTTCCGGTTGTCACACTTCTCATGCCAGGCAGCATTGGAGAAACCACAGAAACTTTTAAGATCCAGTGAAGGGGAAGGTACACTGTGGATATGCATTTAACCGCAGATGGGTGAGTTGTAACTACGTGGTTTGCAGACATTCACACATACCATTATTGCTAGCCATCGTGATTTGGGAGGAGGTTCCATGAACACTCCTGCTGTTCCCTCTGCAAATTCAAGCAACACCAACGCTGCCAGGGCCAGAGGTCATATCTCAATAGAAATGTCTCCTGTAGCATCCAGCACCAGACGTTTCTTCTTCTTCTTCCTTTTTTTTTTGTTTTTTGTTTTTTGTTTGTTTGTTTAAGATTATTTGTTTATTTGAGAGAGGAAAAAGAGAGAGAGCACAAGCAGGGGGAACTGCAGGCAGAGGGAGAAGGAGAAGCAGGCTTCCCACTAAGCAGGGAGCCTGATGAAGGGCTCCATCCCAGGACCCTGAGATCATGACCTGAGCCGAAGGCAAACGCTTAACCCACTGAGCCACCCAGGCGTCCCAGCACCTGAAGTGTCTGCGTCTTCATGGAGAAACCAGGTTTCAAGTGTACACAGCCAGAAACCTGTGCATAGGAAATCCTTCTAAATCTTCTATCTAATTTATGAAACTTGTCAGGAGTTCTCTCAATTTCAACCATATTCATAAAAGTTTATGTGGCATAGGAGGCAGGGATGGGAGTTCTTGTTTAATCTGTATAGTTTCAGTTTTACGACAGGAGAGCTCTGGAGATTGGTGGTCAGCGTGGGTGCACAACAGTATGAATGTATTTAATACCACTGAACTGTATACTTAAAAATGGCTAAGATGGTAAGTTTTAAATTATGTGTATCTTACCATAACAAAAAAAACGGGGGATAAAACAAGTTTGAATGTTTGTCTCCAAACATCTGGAGATATTTGTCAAAATAGAACTATTTAGTACTAGGCATGCCTAAAAAATGTTGACATTTTGCATCCATTAAGTTTCGTTCATCAGATAACCAGATGAGAAAATGGGATAATTTGAAACTTTCAGTCCTATCGTCATGTTATTTTATATTAAAGTAAATAAGCAATGGGTATTTTGAACGTGTATGTGGTGTTACCTATAACAGAATGTGCTCTAAGAGATCATTTTCTAAACAATCAGCCTAATTTTTTTTTTCAATCAACCATACTAGAGGAAAAGCTGAATTACCACTTTATTCTTTGCAGAAAAAAATAATAAAAACATCTTGTATAGAGAAAAAAGAAAGGGTCTCTTGGGTGGCTCAGTCGGTTCAACAGCTAACTCTTGGTTTCAGCTCAGGTCATAATTTCAGGGTGCTGGGATCAAGCAACCCATTGGGCTCCATGCTTAGTGGGGAGTCTGCTTGAGAGTTTCTCTCTCTCTCTCCCCCTCTCTCTATGCCCCTCCCCTGCTCTTGCTAACATGCTCTTGCTCTCTAAAATGAAATAAATAAAATATTTTAAAAAAGAGAGAGACAAAAAAAAACAGCCAAAATATATATAACTATATAAAAAGACTATAAAATTACATCAGAAAATTAACAAAAATATTGTTATTTTAAAATTTGGAAATATTTGTGATAGGTGCCATTTTTTCAATTTGTCATTTGTAGTGGTTTATTTTCTTATTCTAAAAATAATGTAGAAAAAATTATTAAGTGGAATATTCAGAATTATGTAAGTTTTGGGGCTTTTGAAACTTTGATCTGCCCCAGCTCAGAGCACAGAGACTGAACATAGCATGGGCAGTGTATCATTTCCAAGGTCAAGGAGCAAAGCTGGCAGCCCACCTCTCCTAGGAACGTGCCTGAGCTCTTCTCTCAACCAAGCAGGTGCCCTGGACTCTTGACATAGGCTTCAGTTGGTGTCCAAGGACCTTCATCCTGCCTTTGACCTCACTCTTAAGTCAAGTTATGTGTGCAGCAATGTCTTAGAGAATTGAAAACTGGATAGAAAAGCTACCCAATTATCACTGTACTGCCATTTCCTCTTCTGTAAAATGTAATAATACTGTCTACCTCATCGGCTTGTTTTGAAGAGTAAATGGGATCATGAGAACGTGCATTTAAACTGTCTGTTGTATTGTAGGTGCCTGAGAAATTGAGGAGGGGCAAAGTGAGAGGAAGAGAATAGAAACTAAAGTAGACAGAAGCTATAAAGTGGAATATTGGAAATACTGTGGGAGAACTCTTCAGAATTCCCAAACACATTGTGAGATGCTTTGAGAAGGAGGCATGGATTTGCTGGGAGAAGAGAGAGAACAAAGGCATTCAGAGCAGTGAGCGAGCAGGGATAATAGCCATGGCCTTCCACCAAGACAAGCCATACTGTCTCGCTGTGTAAAGAATCTTTTTTGAGCACTTGCATAGACCCAAGAGGGAACTCTGTGCAAAGGTTTCTAGAGGAAGAAGACACTATCCCTGCTCAGATAGTGAGGGACAGGTAAGATACATCACAGAGGGATAGGTCTGGGACTTAAGAGAGATAGAGGCTGGGAGAAATAGTCACGTTGTTAGTTAGGTAGTGTATACAGCTTCTCAGCAAGGGAGTCCTGGAGCCTGATCTCATCATTCACTGATTTTCCCATCACTTTTTATAAATATGCATATTAAGCTGAATTTAATTCCCATTTTAGATTGGATTACATCTTCAGTTATCCTTTTGTCCTTGTCAGACCTTGAGATAAAGCCCCTGATGGGAAACTGTTTTAACTGGATGGCTTGACTGGGGAATTCTGCCTCCTGCTTAGAGTCAAATACTGGTTGCCAGAATGGACAAAGCCTGGAAGCAGCCATCACCCCGCCTTCAATGTTGTCCTAATGAGGCTGCTCACTATCTGCATGTACTTCTGTTCCCTAACCAAGTGCCTACACACTGACAGACAAGACAGCCACTGAAGCCTTCTGACCCAAAGAAAACCAGCTCATTCAGGATAGCATGTAACTCCTTGGCACAGAAAACTGCACCAGATTTATACAGCAACTTCAATTTATAGTCTTTCCAGATCGCTTGCATGTCAATCTTTCAAGATTCATTTTAAGGCAGATTTAAAGTAGAGAGGTTTCACCATCTGTTTTAATATGTAACAAAAACTTGTCTCTTTCTGTAAGAGAGCCCCAGCTTAAGAATATGCCTCGTTCTTGGACTTTGGAGTGGACTCTCTGTAGTACTCTTTATACCACAACATGGCATCACCTTTGGGGAAGACGGCCTCTGCTACCACAGAGATAATCTTTGTCTTTCTTGGATACCCATTATGTGCATATATAACAATCTTTTCCTCACATTTTTTTTTTTCTTAATAAGCCTGCATTTCGGGGCATCTGTTTGCCTCCTATGCCTGCTAGGTCTTCAGGTTTGAGGGACTATCTCCTGACTGATCATTACCTGTAAGCTTTCCTTTTTTTGTACAATCCCAGCTTCTGGAAAACTTAACTGAAGTTTGCCAATTCCTGTACAAACTCTCCAATACTTTTTCTCAGTCACTGCTGCCTGAACTCTGCCTAACCTTTACTAATATTCCACAAAGTCCTTAATGAGATTGTTTTATGTTGTCATACTAGAAAATTGAAAATGAAAGAGCTTTGATTTCTTAGAGGAATCACATAAGGGAGTCTGTGCACTCCCTTTTATTCTTTATCTTCTAATTAGAACATTGGGTTTTGTTTTTTTTTTTTTTAAGTAGGAAGAATGAGGAGGCTAAGGGATGATTATCACAAAGACATTATTTCGACTTTCGCTTTTTTTCCCTCTTTCACTTTTATTCTCACCTTAACATGATTTTAACTTCCAGTTATGAAACCTGAAATGATCTCTACTAATCAAGAAATAAAAAGATCCATATTATGCAGAGAAGACTTTTGAAGAATTAGAAAATATAAGAGAGGCTATTCCCACCGCAGATAGCTGATGATGCCCAGCTTGGTTGCCCATTGCCTCCCCACGAAGCTTAACCAGTCAACTTGCTCTCCTTATTGGCTCCCAAGGCAATATTGGCTATCCGTGCTCCCCTTTATCATCTCTGTCAGCATGCCATGATCTTTTAGTGAGAGCCTTTGAGGAATGAGACATTCCTTCTGCCACCATGACTCCTTTATTTAAGTCCTCCCCACTTGTGGAAACACCTGCATCCTGTAAAGACTTGCTGCTCCTCACTGGTGCCCCAACCTTAGGTACCCCATATTGTTCTGATCTCTAGACTCTTGTCTATTTCACTTATTTAACAATGAATTAACCTTTGTTAAGAATTAACCTTAACTTACACTCTGTGTCGCCTAATTGAACATAATAAAAAAAAAAGAATTAATCTTGTCCCCAAAACACTTTGTAAAGGAAGAAACATTATATATATATATATATATACACACACACACACACATATATATATGTATATAGTTTATCTCTATATATACAGTTTCTACGTATCTATATCTTTATATAGATACAGATAATATAGATGTAGGGATAGATGTAGATATAGACACAGACATGGATTGTATGCTTTCCAGCATCTTGACCAAATGAAACTGTGAAGCATATTGAAGACTGTGAGGAGGACCACCCAACATTCATAAGGCTCTCCTATCATTTGCTAAACACTGCCAGGGCTTTAAAAATGTTATTTCTATTTTCTCAAGAAATAATTATCAGGCTGGCAAAAATCCAAACTTTTGACAACGCTCTTTGTGAGTGTGTGGAGAAACTAGCTCTCTCACGCATTGGTTGTGGGAGTGAAAACTGTCCGAATGCCTGTGGAAGTCAATTTGGCGATATGTAGCAAAATCATACCTGTCCTTTGACCTGGCAATCTCTCTTCTGGGAATTTAGCCTACAGATATACATGCAAGTGTGTGAAATGGCATATGTTCAAGTTTATTCATTGTGGTTTTATTCATATGGGATTAGAAAAAAATCTACAAAAGCCTATCAGTCTGGGCTTTATGCAGTGAATTATGGTACCGCTCTACAATCGAATCCCAAACAGCTGAAAAAAGAATGATGGAACTCTTTATGTGCTGATACGGAAAGATGAGCTCTAAGATAGATCACTATTTGAAAAATAATGTGTATAACGTACATTTGTATTTGCTTGTATTTCTATAAAAAAAACTCAGGTAGAAGACACAAGTTACCTATAATAGTCTCGGGGCAGGTCTAGAAAGATGAAATGAAAATCAGGTTTTCACTGAATATCTTTTATATGAATTGATTTGTGAACATAGGACCAATTCAAAATTGAAATTAAAAATCAACAAAAAATAAAACTATTTGGGAAAAAAAATCAAGTATCATCTTAATATACTTAAAATCACATTCTTGGAGCACTGGGTGGCTCAGTTGGTTGAGCATTGGCTCTTGATTTCAGCTCAGGTTATAGTCTCAGGATCATGAGATTGATCTCTGCATTAGGCTCCATGCTCAACGAGGGATCTGCTTGAGATTCTCTCTCTCCCTCTCTCTCTGCCCCTGACTCTCTCTCTCTCTCTAAAATAAATCAATAAAATCTTTAATTTTTTTTTTAAATCACATTCTTAAAATCTGTGGAGTGACTTCCAGTTCAAATAAGATAACATAGATTTGTTCCTCTCTGATCTTCTTGCTAACTACAACTATCACCTTAGAAAATAATGCAAGAATAGTCAAAGAGGACTCTGAGATGTGGAAAGAAGAAGGTGACCTTGTTTGGGACCTCAGGACTGAAGGGATAACACAACAGTGATTCTATACCTACTCCCTGGCCCAAGAAGTTGACCCAAAGCCAATTATTTTCTGACCTTAATGTAGCACAGAAGGCAGCCCAGATAGCATTATCATCTCCTGACTCCCAGGCCACTGAATCAAAAGACACTACCTCTGATAACACCAGGTGAACCTGGCAGTACCTGGCAGAACCTGGCATTGGGATTCCCCACTACCAATAAGTGGCCGGGGGAAGGAATGTCCTTCATCACTGGGGCAGACACTCATCTTCCTCACCAAAATGCATCAGGAAAGCCAGGCAGCACCTACAGGATAGATCCTGTCATGGAAGAAAGCAGACAGATAGGAAGCAGAAAAATCAGCTGCTCTATCCAGAAACACAAACTGTGGTGCTTCCGTGGAATACTACTGAGCAAAGAAAAAAGGCAACAACCTGGATGAATGTTTAGGAAATTAAGCTGAGTGAAAACAGTCAATTCTGCCCACACTTCCCCTCTCCTCTCACAGGTCCTCCCCTGCCACTAGCCTTTTTAAAATCCCATCTCCGATTGAATATTGAATTATTAATGCCTATCATAAACTGGTCCTTTTTAAATCTTGTGTTGGGTTTATGTTTTGTGATATAAAAGAATCAAAAGAATGCTTATCACCTACAAATAAGAAAATCTGACTCTTGTCCAAAATTATATCAAAAGGGAGAAAAAAATTATCTTCATTAAATAAAATGTAAAGCAAGGGTAGGAAACAAATATAGTCTCTTGTTTTGATTGCGTAAAATATCACCTGGTCAGCATCTTAGTCAAACCAAGACTGATGGCGATAACTAGTATTATCATTAAGGTGCTGAACAATCCTACATGATATCAGCTGTAACAAGACAGTTGTACCATACCACTCAGAAGTATGACATGGTAGAAGTATTTCCAAATATGGTAAAATGAATATAGGTACCAAGGTGATGTTTGGCAGACAGTAATGGTCAATTTTATATGTCCACTTGGCTGGGTAATAGTCTCCAGTTATTCAATCAAGCACTAACCTAGGTACTGCTGTGAGTGTATTTTGGAAATGTGATTAAAATCCATAATCAATTAACTTTAAGTAACAGAGATCATCCTAAAATATCTAGATGGGCCTGCTTCATTCAGTTGAGAGACCTAAGAACAGAGCTGTGGCTTCCCATGAAGTTTCCCTTCATGGTGACCAAAAAACAAGTAGAAGAAATTGCACCTGTGGACTGTAGCTCTAGCTGCTGCCCCAAGATTCCAGCCTGCCCCTTCTGACTGCCTGCACTATGGACTTCAGTCTTGCTTTCCCAGCTCCCACACTTGCATAGGCCAATTTTTTTTTTTAATAAATCTCTTGATACGTATCTCCTCCTGTTTCTGTTTCTCTGCTTCAACCTTGCTGACTGATGCCAATTGTGTTTATCATCACTATTCTTCTCCATTAGTAAGAACCTCAGTCTATACAAGTCAGTCTCCTTATTTATCCCAACTTCAGCCAAGTTAATTTCACCATGTATTCTTGACCCTCCCCCACTTTCTCTGGCTGTGCAGATCACACTTACATATCAGGTGTAGCTCAAGTGTAGAATTACTGAACATTCCCCTCTCCTACTTCATGTCTCATCTCGTCCCTCCTGCTCAATACCTATATTTTAATCTTTACCTTTATTCAATTAATTCTTTGACTATGTACAATCTTCCCCACCATTCTTGCTAATTTTAAAGTCCTTGAGAACAGGAATACGATCTTCAATTGCTCAGGTATCACTCACAGTGATACTGTTGGACCCAGAGTGGGTACTTATTTATATACCCCTGACAGAATCTATGTTGTGTGGAGGAGTGATCTGAAAAGAGAAGAGATTGGCAAAAATTGGTGCTAAATGAAAATAAACATCTTCATTAAATTCTAAGATAACAGCAGTCAAAATAATGTGTGGGAATCATCTATGTTCACAGATTTGGGGATCAACTGTGATTATAATAAGTATATTATCATTGATTAATGTAAATAAAAGCAATTTCTTTCCCTAGAGAACATTTTTACCTAAGTAATTTCTGAATCCAGTGATTACAAAAACTATGGAGACCACCAACATCATACTTAATTAAAGGCAACTGAGGTGTGATATAGGGGGAAGAAAATGATGTCGAGTTCTGTTCTTTGAGGGACTTCTCGACACCCAGCAAGGAGGGCTTAAATGGCAGGTTGTCCATGGTGTGTTACTGAAGACACAAGAAAGACTAACCAGAGAAAGTTGAAAGAAGGTACATTCTAGCTTCTAAGAGAAACAAATCTTCTGCCCACCAGAGAGGCATAATAATAGCAGAAGGTATTGATCACCCTGGTTCTACAACATCACTTGAGGAAGGATGTAAATAACATATTTGTACTGAAAGGTCCCTTCCAAACATAGAAATCAGCATCTGTTACTAATCTAAAAGCTCTCTACAGAAGACCAGAAAAGGTAAAAGTACAGGGGATTTATGAAGGAAAGTAAGTAAATCAAGAGCTCTTATACAGGCAGTACACCTCATGCTCCAAGGTGATCTCTCTGTCATCAAATAATCATCAAAAAATCCTAAGACTTAGGCATGATTATTTCTATATTTTAGAGATGAGAAAACCAAGTTTCAAGGAAATTGAGTAAGTTTTCCTAGTTACTCATTTAGTAACTGGCAGAACCTAGATCTGAACCCCAGATAGACTAATTTTCAAAACAATTCTCTTTTCATGCTTCATCTCCATAAAACAAAACCAAACTTAAAAACATTTATCGTCTACTTCTTTTGACAATCCCCTAATGTCATCAGACTGAAGAGTCCTCTTAAGTAAGCTAGAGAGCATAGGTCCTTACTCTGATGGCCTGTGAGCTCCAGGCATCCTTAGACTGCAGGTTATGTAACAAGTTGTTCCACTGAATGCCCATTAAGACAACATGCAGCAGTGAAATAAAATGTTAGCAGATGGATTCACTCATTTCCTCTTTCAGCCATCATGACAGCAGGATCAGGGAGACAGGAACAAGGGAATGATTGCCAAGGTCTTCATCATCACATTAGTTGCAAGTGGGAAATCTGTGCTGCCAAAAACCGACATTGACAACTCCTCCGTTGACAGACTAATAAACTCGGTTACATGTCCCGCTCTGACTATGGACAGCTTTATTTCTTTTTTATGCTTCCTACATATATTTACTTATCCAAATGTCTTTTTTGTGCTAGTATCTTAAAATTGTGACTACAACTATGCCACCTGAAAGGTGATTTACAAGCTAGTTTGAGAGCTAATGGGGGACTAGAAGTGGGGGTCTTTAACAAATGTGCTCTGAATTCAAAGCTGGAGCCTCAGGTCTCTCGTCAAGTTGAAAACAGGAAGTTTCCCTTCATGGTGACCAAAGAGAAAGCCTAACAGATGTGGTGGGCTATCATATGGTTTCTTATCTTTCTCCTCTCAGGAAAAGACATGCAAATACACTTCAAGGAAGTGTGAAGTGAAGTGAAGCCAATAATTTGAAAATTAAAACTCCATTTTCTCAAAATTTATTTTGCGGGTGCCGTATTCCAGAGCTGGATCTAGGTATTGAGGACACAGGCATGAAAAGCCCAAGTGCCTATCCTCAAGGAGCTTAAATTAATGCTAAAGATCAATAGATGATACCCAAGCAGAGTATTGAGGCAAAGTAGAGAATTATCTGGAAGAAGAAGTCAGGAAAAACATTCAGGGTCAGGGGTGCCTGGCTGGCTGAGCAATAGGGTACATGACTCTTGGTCTCAGGGTTGTAGGTTCAAGCTCCATGTTGGGTGTAGAGATTACTTAAAAACAAACAAGGAAACAAACATTCAGTGTCAGAAGAATGGAGATAAAAAGAATTTGACGTGCTTAAGACTGAAAGTCAATCAGATCTACCATAACATGGATACATATGGGGCCATGACTGAAAACTGTTTGTGATTTATGAGGGCTCCAGGTGATGAAGAGCCATAATTACTGAGCTGAGAAGCAGGAATTTTATCATTAAGATAATGGAGAGCCACTGAAGAATTTGAAGCTGAGAAGTGATATACGCAGAGTTCTTTTTAGAAAACAAGTAACACAAACTAAATTTTGAAATAACCTTAGAATTTCACCACCACCAACTTACCTTGGCTAGAGCATGATATAGCCAAGGAAACTTCTGTAGAATATACACAATGATAAAATTAGAGACGACAAGAATATCCATGTTTTAGTCCTGCTTGGGTCTTGTAATTGAATGTGGTTGGGCTCTGCATCCTAAACTCCTCTGAACCCAGGGTCCTTCCTCTGAATATTTGCCTTGCCCCTCACCAAGGTTGCAGTGGAAACAAAATGATGTACGTATATAAGAGGAAGGAACCTATAAAGAAGGGCTAGAATTATAGTTGTCAAAGGGACTTCATGCCCATTGATTAATGAATTTATCCTAGGACCAATAAGGGACAGATTCTATTATATTCCCTTGGTATATGGTGCAAGTGAGGCTCAAATTGGTGAAATAACTTGTCATAGGTCACTGTTCTGTTGTGTCATGGAATTTTAATGAATAAAGAAATATTTTTTTCTAAGTTTTATCTCTAAATTACATATTCAAAATATTTTTGCAAGTTTCAAGCTGAGCATATTAAAAATTCCTTTGTTTCATGACGTGTTAGTCCAATCTCACTCTATCATTTAAAGTAAAATTGGTAGGGTTGCCTGCGTGGCTCGGTTGGTTACGCATCTGCTTTTGGCTCAGGGCATGATCTCAGGGTCCTGGGATTGAGCTCCTTGTCAGGCTCTCTGACCAGTGGGGAGTCTGCTTCTCCTTCTCCCTCTGCCTCCTGCCCCCCTGCTTGTTCTCTCTCTGTCTCTGTCAAATAAATAATTAAAAATCAGAGGTAACACTGTATAAGAGTCCTTAGTGTTTTCTAAACCATAGTTAAGAAATGGGCTATATGATCTATGCAAATATCCTGAGCTAGAACATAGCAATCGCGCAGTATAATAACAACACATTGAAGAGAGTCAGCACACTCATCCTGAGTCATGCTGTCAGACCAGATCAAAATAATCTTTCTTAGTGACCATGTATAATCCATATATAATCCAAATTGTACCCCTGAGGAGTATGGCTTATATGAAGTATGTGACTTGCCTAAGGTCATTTGTGGCAGAGACAGATCTAACTTCTGGCCCCTTGAGCCCCAGCTTGGTCTTTTTTCAGTGACACGGTACTTCTCTCAGTTTTGCTAATGGTAACACCTGTGTCAGAACCTAATATCTGTTTAACATTCTACAATATAAAAAGTCTTTTTACAGTCATATGACTTGTTAGCATAGGCAGATAAATTACTGAATGTCTCTTACGTGAAAAATACACATAAACTGTCATAACATAATTTTAAATATATAATAGATACCATTTAACATAGAAATGCCAAATTGCAAGTATAGTGCTAGATGTTTCTCATTCCTTAGCTGTAGTGCACACAATAGCTATTCGAATGAGTTATTATTATTTTGAGATCAAGCAACCAAGGCTGAAAAAGTTAAGTAATTTGCCCAAGACCAGAGAGTCATAAATATAACCTAGATCTGTCTGGATCCAAAGCTGAGGCACAGATGGAAAATGTGTCTTCATATATTGAATTTAATATGTATGTATCTAGTCCAGATTACTTCCGACTCATGAGACATACCAGAGCTTTATATTTCTATGGCAATTAGTCTTCTGTTGATTGAAAAACATTAAAAATAAATGCTCTTTGTTCCTGCTCAGTGTTCAAAGTAAATATCAATGGTTCTCCAAAGGAAGGCAACATCAACAATTAAATTATCTCCAGTTAATTATATTCTTTCATATTTGGGGATCTTTTGTTGCTTCTAAGGATTTGGAGTAAAGCCAAAACTTGTGATTACATTTCTTGCACATTGTCAATCCAACTTAAGTATTTGAAGTTGGCTTTACTTAGCCTCAATTAATGACAGGAGAGGGAGACGAAGGGAGAGATGGAGAAAAGGGGAAGGAAAGAACAAACAGAACAAATTAACATGTAGGAAATGACTGTGGGAACCTCTTAAATCACTGAGATGTGTTCAAAAGGAAGAAAATCGATCCAAGGTGAGTATGCAACCTTGATTCCTCCCACTTTCTGATAAGAAGTCTTTGTATCGGTTTCGTTTTTAAATCCTGCCATGTTCTATAAAATATTTAAGAGTGCTCTTTCTTCCACTTAGAGATGTTGTAATGTGAAGAGGAAGTGCTTTAAAGCCATCTAGAACTGGGTTCAAATCCCACTTCCTCTAGCTCTGTGGTTTTACGCATTTGGCCATAAAAGAGATATTTACATCCATTGATCTTCTACTGGGCACCTGTATTTGCCATATATTATACAAAGAGGGATGCACAGAACATTGGCAGTTTGGTAAGGAAAACAAGAACAAAACCTTCCACATTAATATGATGGAATAAATTCAACACGAATGGCTAGCAAGAGAGCAAAGTGGAACAGCAACTAGGAAAGGTCCTGGTAGGCTTCCAGCAGGAATTGATGAGGTCACTTGGGCCAACAAGAGATTTGGTCAAGAGATCTGCAAAGACCCAGTTGTTTGAAGAATTGCCATAGTCTAACAAGGTCAAAGCTAAGAACTTAAGGAGCCTCAGAAAGTGAGATGACATGGGTGAGCCACCGAATATAATTCATGGCCCTTAAAATAAGCTAAACAAATGTCCATTCCCTTGCCCCTAGGCTAGTGCCTCTAAAGAAAACCAAATAAATATTCTCGGTGCTCATCCTTATATCAAATCCTTCCTTTAGTTCTCGCTCCAGAAATACTCTCCTAAGTATTCTCTGCCTATCCACATTTGGCCCTTGTGTACAGGACCGATCAATCCTTTGAGAACCCTTTCCCTCCCGCCAACTCATCCTGTTCTGATCTCTTTTTCACAAAGAAGCAACCACGCTGCATCCTTACATACTGACTTCTGTTACTTGTTTATTAATAAATGCAAAGATAATGGTCTTTTCTCCTGAAGGAGAATAAAATCATCGCAATGGCAGATAGGGGTTCTGAATCCCCTGGATCCTGACAACACCTATGATAGTTATCAATTCACAAATTCTCTTTGAACAGCAAATACCTGTGCATTCTAATACTTCCACAGTCACAGATTGCCTCTAGAAAAATGGTTTCTTTTGTTCTCTTATTGTGCTTTTCTGCCCCTACTTTTACAAACACCCATCTAGTTATTCAGTAATCACCAAACACTATGATGAAGCAATCCGGGGGTTATCGCTCAGACACTATTGTTTATAATCTATTCTTGGAACACTCCTCTTCTGCCCTTTGAGTTACCACTTTCCTTAGGCTGTCCTTCTCTTTCCCCACCATTCCTTCACAGTTGTGTCTCACTTGTATCTCTTCTTGAATCGCTTAAAATGGTTTACTTTGTAGGTTCCACCCTTGGCCTACCACACCTGAGTGACTTTAGCCACTCCATACCTCACAATTCTGATCTTCCTCCCACACTTGGGGATTTTCAGCTACTTCAGTATAGTGAGCACCTCTCCAGACTGACACTGCTTCCCAAGCTGAACTGATAACAGCATCTAGGGAATCTCCTCCTCTACCTGTTCGAATAGCACCTCACATGGAACAGGTACTTTTGCATTTGCCAGGAACTGGGTTAACTACTTTAGGGGGATTATGTTATTTAATCCTCATGATATTTCCATTATGTGACTGCTATTATTAGCCCCATATCACAAATAAGGAAGTTAAAGCACACAGAACTCCTATCACTTGCCCTAGGTTATACAGCTTGTAAGTTGTAGGGCCTGGATTTGACAGGAGGCTGTCAGGCCCAGGCAGACCTGGGAACTTAGTCACTACATTCTTCATTCATGAAGGCTTCCAAACTAAAAAGCTAAAAGTTATCTTTCTCTCTGCTCTATTCAATTTGTCTTCAAGTCTGTTTGATCCAATTTTAGATATGCCTTTCAAGTCAGGTCCCTTCTTTCTAGCTCGCTCTGACTCTCATCATTTTCTGTCTACACAACTGCAAAGAGTATCCAGTATCTCTTCCTTGCACGTCTTTCGACTTTGGTGTGTACTTTACAAAACCATCACAGTTATAATTCCCTTAAAAAATAAAACAAAACCCGATAAGCAAAACACAAACAACAACAAAATGAATATTAGCAAGTCATTCCCCAGAAATAAAGCAAACCACCAAACCGTGCCTGGCTCCTAAATGCTCAACAGAGAGGCAAGCCCTTCTTAAATGATCACCCAACCCCTCTCTAGCTGCATTTCCTGCCACTCCATCTTTCCCCATTGCACCTTGGACTCTAGCCATGCTAGCCATTAGACAGTCCTCTCTTTGTTGCGTGAGCATATCTCTCTGCTTTCATACATGTTGCTCACTCTTCCTCCTCCTTGCTCCTGTTCTTTCTCATCCTCTAAGGTTCTGCTCCAATGTAAATTGCTGAGAAAACTTTCCCACCTCCCTGGAAAGTGACAATGCCCTTGCCCCGGGAACTCACCATTAGTGTGTGCACATCTCACATTTATCCATTAGTGTATACAACAAACATTTCTACTATGCGTCAGGTATTAAAAAAGGGACTGGAGACAGAAAATATTTGGATACCACCCTGTTCTTATGGAGTCTCCATATAATGACACACTGAATGACACTTTCCCACTTACTTGTCTGTCTCACCAATTACATGATATGCTCTTTATGTCACCAATTCCTTGGATATGTTTAGTACAAATATAAACAAGACACAGTTCCTTCTCTAAAGGAGTTTATAGTCTCAGTAGGGGAGTTAACATAAATAAAAATAATGATGACACAAAAGACTGTGGTTAGTGTCATAAAATGAAGCAGGGCGTGGATTCAACAATTCATTACTCTTATTTATTTATTTTTTTCTTCTCCTTTAGGTGTCTAGTTGTAACTGGGAATATCTGCAGAAGGCACTAGGGGTTAAGCTTGATGATGAATTTTCTTTAGATCTTGATAAGAAACCCACAGGATAATATTAGGATATGAGCTACTCTGAGTTAAGAGCTATAGGTGATGCTTTTAAATAAACCTTTTATTACCAGAATCCCCTACCCTCTCCAATCTGTCGCTCCAACTACAAAATGCCATACAGTTAGAGGACCATTTACCTACTGCTAAAACAGCAAAAGTGTTATCCCTCTGTGATGACTAGTGCAGAGTCTGATAGCAAGACAACTTGACATGCTCCTAATCAATACCCAACTATTGACTGCCCAATGGGAGAAGAACTATATCAGGCTTGAGAGAGGAAGAAAGCTGACATCCTCTTGCCCAACTGCAAAGTGAACTAAAAGGCATTGTTAGGATGTCAGAGTCTGTACTGTAAAAAGGGATTAGCACAGGCTGGGAAATGGTGAAGATATCCTGAAAAGGGCCCATGTGAATGTCATCAGACATAGTGAGAAGATCAAGAACAATTCCACTCAATAGAAGACATAGAGAAGATGACAAGTAAGTACTTCTATCACTTATTGAGTCCACTCAATGGGAAAGGAATCACCAAATGCATAGTTATGACACCAGATGTGCTTTCAAAAGGTACTTGTTGAGTGATGAAATAAAATTCTGCAGAGATGATCTTATGTATAAGTCACCTAAAAACAAAGCAAAACAAAACAAAAGAAAAAAAAACCTTTTTCTTCATCTGGAACTCATCAAGAGGGTCAGTAACAATTTCCATTTCAATATGCAAATATTTTGGTAAATGTGCATGTCTAACAGATTTATAAGTTATAGTAAACAATTCTGGCAGAGGAGGTAAAACAAGATATCAGAAAATAGTGATCAGAGTACAAACAGTAGCAGGACTTTAGGAAAGCAAGCTGAAAATATGAATCAAGATCCTTAACACTTATCTTTGACTCAGTAATTTCATTACTAAGGCATTCTAAGAAAAAATAGAACATAAGGGATTTAAAAATTATTTAAGCCCAAGAGTGCTACAGTGTTGGTTACAATAATAAATATTCAGAAACAACACAGGTCCCCTCTCCCCCCCAAAAAGGAAAAAAAAAATAGACGAAAATATTTGAATAAAATCATTAAATAGATTATTTACTATATAGTCATTAAAGTGGTATTTATAGATATTGCAATTGCAAAAAAAAAACTTTGTTATGATGGGAAGTGAGCTCAGATTTCCCCGAAAGGAAAGTGCTTCATAGGAATATCATCTGGGCTTTGGGAATGAATGAAAAGAGCTATTTACTTTTCTTTTCTTGAGCCAGGAAAACATATGCAGTGTTCCAAAATATAGCGTAGATATTCCTACCATCATGTTTTGGCTTTTGCCTGTTTTCAATAGGCTTCCCTATTTCTTATATTCATTTTAATTTTAGCTATCTATTAAGTGCTAACTCATCCTACTTTCTCATGATGATTGCATGATTATTCTAGAATACAAAAACTTCCTTATCTCTCAGTCTTCTAGAACTGCATTTTCAATTACAGTATCATGATCCTACTGTGTCTCAAGTGATATGAAGGAAGTCATGGATATCCCATCACTAATTTCAATCAAGAGATTTGCAAATGTCTTCATACTTGTTTGAGAAAGGAAATAAGATTCAGGGCTTGGGGCGCCTAGGTGGCTCAGCTGTTTGGGTTTCCAATTCTTTCAACTCAGGTCATGATCTCATGGGCTTGAGATCAAGTCCCATGTTGGGCTCCAAGTTGATCATGGAGTCTTGAAGATTCTCTCCTTCTGTCCCTCCCTCCACTTGTACCTGTGGTCTCTCTCTCTAATAAACAAATAAGTATTAAAAAAAAAAAGATACAAGGCTTAACTCTCTGGCATCATAGCCAGATTCCACCCATTCAAGTCTCAGCTTCACTAGCTATGTGACCTTGAGAAAGGTGTATAACTTTTCTGTGCCTCAATGTGCTCTTCTATAAAATGGAGATAGTAATATCCATCTCACTTTATCATTATGTTGCAGACTAATTATGCATTAAGCTCCATAATCATAATCTCTTTCTTTTAATATTAACTTGGATTCATGGATTACCTTGAGTAGGATATACCCTAAATACTTAGAATTTTGACTTTTACTGCACAACCTTCTGAACTTGCACACTATGTAAAACCAAGAACCATGGTAACCATTTCTGGTCGTCTGAAAGCTCTGATCGCTGGTTGGGTTGACAGGACTTATGTGGACTTCAAATATTGGTATACCTTCGGTTACTCCTCTGGAGAATAGGATACAACATAGAGAAGAAAATTCCTAACCAGAACAACATAAAGACATGACATAATGGTGTTCAGTGACAGTTTATGGAATAAGTGAGAGTCTCACATTTCCTCCTCATATGAGGAGGCTGCCAGATTGGGTAGGAATTGTCCACATACTCCTCCTTCTTTTATATGTGGTTTTGAGTAAAGTGTGTTTGAAAAGTAATGTAACGTGTACACCCAAGTTCTTTATGTGTCATCAGGTAAGGAGGAAAGAAAAGTGAAGGGAATTATGATATATCTACTTTTAACAGCAACCTGCTCTGCCTAGAGACTTTGGGAATTCCCATTTTGCTATTTCTGAGTCCATCATACTCTCCCTCTCACCCAGACTCATCTCTTATCCACAAAGGCTGGACACAAAGAAGTTAATCCTATCTGTCCTCAGCACTGTTGGCTCACATTCACTTGAAAACACCCATAATGAAAAAATAAAACACACCCTGAATAGCTTGAAGAGACAGAAGACTAAGAAATCATCAGTCTTAAATAGTATGATAAATGTCTTATAAATCTGAAGACTTTATTTAGTGTTCTGGCTGTGGATGACTGCTTCAAGGAAGTATGCCCCAACACACAAAGGACACTGCCATTTCTACAAGAATGGAGCTGTGAACTTGCTTTTGTTTTACATAAGGGTATCCTTTGTGTTGTCTTCTGCATTTTGGCTGCTCTAATCTCATGTCCCATGTCTGGGGCACGTGCTTTTTGCAGTCAGGAAAGCATGCCTTGATTCACTCAATTTACAAATCTGATTCAAAACAATGGTCCTCACCAAACTGAGGAAGGGGGAGAAATGAGTTAGAGGGTGACAAATTCCTGAATTACACGGGTATACCAGGTGTGTTTGCCAAACCTCAGAGCCACCCAAGTACCTCTGATTTCTCCTGGCTGGGTGCCCAAAAGGGAAGAAAGAGTTTAACAATGTTGTGATCTTCAGTATAGACAGTGTGCAATTTCACAAGGGGAATCAGAAGGTGTTATAAAACAGAATGGTATTTTTTGACTTTGCATGTTGAATCTCCTGCTCATCAGCTTTGACAGTGTTCCTTTAAAAATTAGCACCTCACTTCCATTGATTTTCAACTTCACACTTTTTTTTAAAAGCTGGAAATATTCTATTTTTAGCTTTGATGAAGGAGAAAATGAGAGGAGAAAAGTATCCATAGAGATGAACCCCTCAGATAAGTGTTAAATTACTTTAGGAGAAAGTGAACAGAATCACCTTGAAAAATCTTAGACATGTTGTCACATGATTTGGCCAAAAATTGAGTAGCTTTGATTTAAATCTCCTTCAAAGTCCTCACTATTACGTTGATGGCCATTCTCATTGCCACTGTGCTTCTTACGAGAGCACTGACTTGACAATCTGGACAGTACTGTATGCATCATGCAATGTGTCTGTGCATGTATACATTGTTCTGGGCTATTTAAGGATATTTCTGGATCTAGGCTCAACACTTACAGATTTTAAGTAATAGACTTCATTATAAAGCTAAGTGGTACTTTTCATTTCCATAGGCATCCAACGGCAGTAACATCATCCCGTGATGACCTTTGGGCTATGTCTTCTCTGATTGGATTAGATACCTCTGTGGACATCATTGGTCAATTAGTCTTGCAAAGCACAGAAAGGCCATATAATGGCTGAAAGGTCTTCAAGGATGACAGTGATGACACTGCCCACCCTGGATCAGAGTCTGATCTCAGCCCTGCTGACATCTCCCATTCATTTTCTGAATCCCTAAGTGCCATTCCAGAAACAGCAGGAACTTAAGAAGCCCTGGCAAGTTTGCTCCGAGTGGACCTCACTCAGGTCTTCAGCAGCTCCTTGGCTTCATTCTTATTTTTGTAGCAGGTCCTGCTCCTACCTCCTAAGTCAATTTCACAGCTCACATTTCTGATGAAATCTCCTACAACTATAGCCAGCATCTTCAGATTATGTCTTTCTAAATTATACTCACAGTTCACTTCACACAGTTTGACACACAATTCTCTAAATGGCAAACCTCTATTTTGGCATGTGTTTTTGTTTGGTGACTCCAACGAGACTATAAAATTACAGTAATCGGGGCTCATGCTATTCATTTATTTTTTATTCATCACCCCTTACTCTTTGTGTGTTCCAGTCTGCCTTGCTCCCTGCTTTGTCTCTTCTCACTTCTCCTCATTGTCGGCACTCTCCAGCCACATGAAACCACTTAGAAATTCAGTTTGCTTTTGTTTTTCTTTTTCTGCAGCATTCCTACCAAAGATCAGCTCAGGTCTTCTATATGAAGCCTCCCTAACATTGGCATGCAGTCATCTGCACTTAGCACCGTATGCTGGTTCTGTTCTCTTTGATCCCACGGCAAGACTGCACTTCCTCTCCTCTTGAACTCAGGTGTACCCTTGTGATGTTACTTGGCCAACAGAATGTGAGTGGAAGTGATGTTTGCCACTTCCCGGCAGAAACTGTCAATAGTGAGTACATGCTTCCTTGTGCTTCTGTCTGCCATGGCAACCTTCTAGGTGATGGAGCCTCTGTGAGCATCCCAGAATGAGAACAAAATTGGAGAGGGACCTCTGCCAGTGGAAGATGAGCATGTAACATAGGCAGGACACAACCACTGGTTACTTAGGCCACTGAGATGTTATATTATTTATTAGAGCAGCACAACTAAGCCCATCTAGACAATATACTTGACTTAGTAGCTCCCCTTTGTGGGCCTATGCTCATTGTCTTGCCTGTGCCTCCAACACTTATTCCATTTCCTGTGTTCCTGCCAAACCATAAATTCCATGAGGATATGGCTTGTATCCATTTATCTTTCCTACATGGCCACGATAGAATGGGCATATATAACAGCATCTCAAGAAACACATGTTGAATGAATGAACAAAAAGTGCCTGCCCCATTTGAATACATCCTGAAGTTAACACTGGTATTCCTGGATGTTTGCTCATTCTATGGGTAAATCATAACTACTCACAGTTATGGCAGGTGGCACCAGTGTAGCCCGTGTTACTGCAGTTACAGTAGAAGGTAGTCCAGGACTGAGAGCAGCTTCCCCCATGTTCACAGTAGTTTGGCAAACACCTAACAGAAGATAAAGCAAAAGGAAACAAAATAAACCAACTCAATTGAAATGAAGGGAAAAAAACAAAAATGTCTAATATCCAGCTGCATGAATTAATAGTGGAAATTGGTCTACCGTATGTATATATCTAAGTCAGACTTGAGCAACAGCAAAATAATTCTATGGCTTTACCACACGAGGTGGGTCCATCTAGCACTACTATGTAATGAAAGGCTCAGAGCTGATTTAGCCAATTAAGTTAAGCATTTCAACATTGGGGCAAATTGCCACTGGCTTAAAGTTAACTCGAAGTGGTCAAAATCTATACGATTTTTCATTTACTATAGAATAAAATGTATAAAGATTGTGGTTTTACATTTTGGAAAGTTTCTACATTTTTAAAGGGAAGTGAAAAGGGGCAGATAATTGAGGTGACTGTCCTCATGATTCTCTTTTGGGTGATGGCCAGGAATCTATTTTAAACTACACATGAAATTTGAAAAGATGGTACCTGCTCATTTAACATGCAAGGAAATTCTGTCATTTCAAAAAATGCCAACCACCCCCCTTAAATTCTGTCATTTCAAAAAATGCCACCCCCTTTTATTACTTACAAAGAAAACAGTATGACTATTCTGAAAAATGTTTTCACCACACACACTAAAAATGCTCCAAAGCATTCGTAAAATTTGACCCCAGAATCACACTTAAATGGCTCTATCTTAAGCATATATTTCAAAATATAAAAACTACGCAATTACCATCATTCATAAGGAAGTCATGATGAATCAATGTAAATGTCCAACACTGGAAAATTTCTTAGGGACGTTGTAGCACATAAAATTAATGAGCTATCATAAAGCTACTGCGAATGGTTAGCAAAAAGGATTATAACAGAGACTGGATTAAGTGAAAACTCAAGATACGAAGCATGGCCACAACAAAGCAAACCAAACACACTATATTGCAAAACTGATAGGAAGAATAGATGTCAAGTGTCACTTGAGGTAATGGGCGTGAAGGCAATGTTCCTATCTTCTGGACAGGGATCATGGGCTTTAGGGTCACTTATATCTGAGTTCAAATCCCAGCTCAGCTATTCACTGCATGGTGTCTTTGGGCAATTCTCTTCACTTCTTACATACATGATTTAAAATCTCTACATGGCAGGCACCATTATGACCAAGAAATAACCTGGCAAGTGCTCAATACTTGTAATGAATAAAATTAAGATTAAAAGCAGTGATAAATACTCCAATTCTTGAAATAATCTTTACAGGGGAAAAAAATCCCACTGATTTAAAAAGGGAGGGGGTGTGAGCAATGAAGTTATGGAAGTAGTGTAATATAATAAAAGGGTTCATTGTGTAGCCTCTGAGAATGTGAGGCAAGCAAAAATAAGATGATTTATCCTAAATGTCCTATATAGGTAGGAAACCCTCCAGCAATGATTGTTTCAAAGCCCAAAAACTAATATTCCTGCATATGTTCAGACATTATTAGAAGTTTTCAGCTCAGCACAGCAAATATGCAATTGTGCTGACAGAGCTTATGTTTGGGAAAAGCATATTGGTGACTCCATGGTATCCAACTATGCTTAAAGAACAGAAGGGGGAAAAAAAAAGAACCAGTAAATTTTCTATGGAACATGTTCACAGAAAGAACCAATCAATACATAAACAAAAATAAGGGATGCCTTCCCTAATTCAGATTTTATCCACCCTCTTGATTCCCATTTCCAGCTCCTGCTCTTGGTAGAAAGGGAAAGAAACAGATTTGTCACTGAGATGGACCAAAGTCCCTCTCCCCTACTAACCTTGTGCTGTGGGGAGTTACAGAACCTTGAAGCATCAGTGTCCTCATCTACATATTCCAAGCAAGGACCTCTGTCTCAGCGTGTGCCCTGACGGAAAGCCTATGGGGCTAGCTCATGAAAACCCACTCACCCTGCACCTTTCTTCCCTTACATCTGATCACCTCCCTACTTCTGAATTATGCTGCTCCTGCAGTGCATTTTCTCAATAGATTTTCCCTCTGGAACTGTCAAGTTCTTACACTCTTGTCTTTATCCTTATCCAACTCCATTCCACTTTCTTTACCCCAATACCACACACACACACACACACACACGCACGCACACAACTCACACGCACTCCAAGATTGGCAAATTACACTATTATTAGCTCCCTTTCCTTCCCCAACATAAAGTTAATTGCTTTAAAGATGGAAAGCTGAGGGGCACCTTGGTGGTGCAGTCGGTTGAGCATCCAGCTCTTGGTTTCTGCTCAGATTGTGATCTCAGGGTTGTGAGATCTAGCCCCCTTGTAGGGCTCTGCACTTAGCAGAGAGTCTGCTGAAAATTCTCTCTCTCTCCCTTCCACTCCCCCTAACGTATGCCCTCTCTCTCTCTCAAATAAATAAATAAATATTTAAAAAAAATAAAGATGGAAAGTTGAGCAAAGCCAGGTCGGTAGGCATTTAATCCTGTAATTTTCTTGGTTTCAGTACCAAGAAGTTTCAGGTTGGACTCTTTCTAATGGCCGAAGCTATAAAATACAAAACTCAGAAGTTCTCAGGGACCGCATATTCAGCCACAAGAAGAAAGCTTGCATGCAGTAGAAGAGAAAGAGAGAAAGAGAGAGAGAGAGAGAGAATGTTGGGGTGCAGCATGCAGCAGAAAAGACAGATGGAGAGTCTTGATAGTACTTGTGTGGCTGGTTCCTGTTGTTTCCAAGATTTGGTTGCACCCCTGAACTTCCTGAGGGCTGGCTGTTTTAATCTGTATCACATGCTGTGAGATAACCTGAGATCTTTATAGAAAAAGCCCCATTCCATTCGGACTGGCTCAAGCCTGGATTCTTTGATTTTCAAATAACAGAATCTTAACGTTTTGTAAAACAGCATTCTATAAATACAAAAAGAAATGAAAAGACACGTTTCCCCCTCTATTCTATACTTTAAAATATTTTAAAACTTAAGATTTCCAAATTCAGTTGGGCATGTTGTAGGAGGGGCCTTGGGGAAAATAGTAAGAAATATCTGGGCACTTTGAACACATCCTTAATAAGCCTCACATAGGCTTTGTATTGCAGTGTTAATAAACTCAATCTACCAAGGAAAGTGTAAGATAGAAATTCATTGCTTATGGTCACTTTAAAAAAGTATATATTTCCGAAAGACAAAAAGAGTGCTTTAGTGAAGGAAAATCTAATATTCCTAAAATGAGGAGAAAAAAAATGAATGGATGCTTCTAGCTTGGTTCATTTTGGTTCAATACATACTATGATTAGAAAAACTCATCTGTAAAACTGACACTCAAAATAAAAGATGCATAACCCCAATGTGCTTATTTAACAAGGGCAGTTTTATGAGTATAATTTCCGTATTCTTTAATCAATCTCTTTAAACTGGTACTTTGTTTCTTTTTCTATCTACTTCCCATAAACTGAGCACTGAAGACATGACCCAGAAAGAGAATGGTGGAGGGGCTACCAAAGTAAGAAAAGTTCATTAAGAGTGAGAGCTCTATCACAATCTTAGGCATAAGGCCTTCAATTCAAATGGTTAGGAGATAAGCAGTCTGAATTCCTATGTCCTAAATTTCTAATGATACTTCATATGCAGCTGGATCTGGATGGATGTGCTTTCTCTAGGTGCACGTTGTTTAACAAAGAAAGCCTTCTGAATGATCAGGACACTTTGCTTCACCTTGATTATTGTTACCTTTAACGAGATACTGCAAAATGCAGTGACCTTTAGCCAGCCTTTGTGACTATCCTAATGATGTTTAACCAAACATTGTTTTCATGGCTGATCTCCTACAAAATACATCCACCAAAAGGGACAAATCTAGGTTTGCCTTCTGAAAGACTTTCCTCTTTCCAATAACCTTGAAATGAAGCTTTGACATGTGCTCACCATTGTATCTGAGATGTTGCTTTAATGATTTATTTCCCCTGTTTAATAAGAGAAGAAAGTAAGACAAGATGAGGGTAAATACCTTGCCCAAATATGAAGTGACAGAGCCAGGAACGTGAGCTATGCTACCTGTCACTGAAGGCTGTATTCCCAAGCACTGTACATCCTCTCTCTGCCAAAGCCCAGAAGATGCACCTCCTTAAAGGTGAACTCTCAACATGCATTAAGGCACCACTTCTGCAAAGAGTGGGACGGAGGGGGCCTTCACATAGCTACCCACTGATTCCAGAAACTCATTAGCAAACTTGGAGCTGTGAGGTTAGAGTATAGAAAGATATTTTTGGTGGCTAAAGAGGTCTTAATGACAGTGACAAATGGGTCAATTGACAATAAATAAACCTGAACTAGAGAATAAAAGATATATTTATTATATAATTAGCATAAGGATATATAATTCAGTCTATAAATTCTATAAATTCAGTGATGAAGAGCAGGGAAAAGAGATTTTGATTCTATTTTCAATCCCTTTTTATGACCAAATTGTTGAATTCTTAAAATAATAAGAAATTCTTAAAATAAAGCTACTGCTAGGACAGCCCCATTCCCCTGCCCTACTCTTTGCTTTGATTTCTTTCTTTTTTTTTTTTTCCAGATGACAGAGACTCCCACTACATTTCTTAAGCCTATATGAGTTAATGTGATTGTTTCTAGTCTCTGCCTGCTTTTGGTAGAAAGAACATATGTTATCCCAAGCTAGACAAATCTATTTAACCAATCTAAAAATTGAGGACATAATGTTGAAAGTAAATTTCGTAATTGTATAATCCTACAAATAGAGAAAAATGCAGAAGTCCATCAAAGTCTATTAAGCAAAACTGAAAATAAATTCAGGATCCAAAGTTGGCCTTTGAATGCAGGGCTATGGGTTTCATGGCCAGCCGGCCAGGATGTCCTGGAGCCCTTGACTGACATACACAGCTCTCAGGGTGTTCCACCGGCATCAACAAGGATCGTGCTCATATGTCCATCACTCAGCATAGTCAGTGTCCTCTTTAGACATGAAATTTTTAATCCTCCAAATTTCTGAATTTAGTACCAAAAGTTTATGATAATCAAAACCTTAGTATTAATGTTTGGGGGTTAAGAAGGAATAAGGTACTGAAAGAGAAAAATGATCCCAAAGCTGATCTCAGCCAGAAACTTCTATATGATATAATCTACATCTTCCTGGGAAGAAACTAATATTCTTGACTTCAATAAAATGCTTAAACAGATTTATAATGGACTGTAATAGGATAAAGACCAATGTCGGTTGATAGTCAACCTTAAAAGGAACCTAACTTAAACAGTCTTGTAACAAATCAAGGAGTGTAATTATAATTAATTCATTTTTTTAAAATTCAGTCTTACAAGGGATATCTTTGAAAGCTCCTCCCAAAAAAAAAGGTGTTCTCAAAACAGCTCCTGCCAAGAATGGATCTTTGAATTGGCCTGAGATGGGTCTTTCTCTTGTAGCAAGATTATAATAGAACTTTGGGGAAAAAAATTAACAGTTCTTTGGTATTTGTAGTTTTTAAGGGAATTTGGCTTATTTAATTGCAAACATCAATTTAAAAAGTGACGAATAAGGCATCTGGGTGGCTCAGTTGTTAAGCATCTGCCTTTGGCTCAGGTCATGATCCCAGGGTCCTGGGATGGAGCCCCGCATTAGGCTCCCTGCTCAGCAGAGAAGCCTGCTTCTCCCTCTCCCATTCCCCCTGCTTGTGTTTTCTCTCTCACTGTCTCTCTCTCTGTCAAATAAATAAATAAAATCTTTAAATAAATAAATAGTGAAGAATAATTGATTTAGACCTTAAAAATCTTCCTCAGTAGAACATCTAAGACAAATTTAGTTCACCAAAGTTAAATGTTCATTTTCTGGATACTTAACTTTTAGAAATATTTATGGCATTCTCTCTTGTAACACCGTAAATTGTACAACTTGGAAAGTAAATCAATCATATCATAAATGTAGTTTAATGTATTTGAAGATATTTAAGTAACTAAATCCATAAATGGGATTAACCATTATTCAAAGGGCTTTTAGACCTGAGTTCTAATACTCGCTAGACTTAATATAATACGATTTTATAAACTGAATTTTTTAAAGAATAAAAAAGAAAACTTTTAAAAAACAAGATTTTGAGTTTATGATTTTAAGAAACTAATATCACTCTTTGAAACAAAAATAACCTTACAAACCATCTTACCTGCATAAAAAAAAATCCCTCCTTTGTGCATACCACAGTTTCATCACACCTGTGTTGGCTGATCATTCAGGTTTTAAGTCTTACCTTCCTAACCCACTTTATGGGGGAGTACTGTGTCATCCACAGGCTCTGCACTGTGACCCTGAGCCTCACCCTGAGGGCAACTTCCCTTTGCTGAGCACTGAATTCCTTCTCTAGTTCCTCTGCTTCTGTGTCTCTGTCACCTTAGTGAGTACTTTTTGGCTTAAAACAATAGGTTTTAGGTTCACTCTATTAACCAAATTCTCCTCCCAAATACCCTCATCTCCTCTAAGCAGTAGTGAGGTGAATTTGTCTCTTTAAAACTAGCCATCCTTGGATTTTATTTTATTTTTCTTAATTTACAAGTGTCAGGGAAGAAAAAAAAACATTACTTTCCTTAATTTACATTATTTTTTTTTAACATTAGCTAGTTGTTCTTTTTATTTTCTTTATGTTTTCTGAGTATTTTTTCTTATTTTACACATTGTTCCTCTATGGTCTTTGCCAGTGTTTCCTTGTTATGCTCCTTGCTGTTCGTGTAAATTGTGAAGGCCATTGCCACTGATGCAGTGGCATTTCCAAAATTTTGATTATGTAGGTACTTTGACTTATCAATTCCACTTCTTAGAATAACGCCCCAGAAATACTTTCTTACATGCACAAAGATATATGCAAAATTACTAGAGCCCCTGGGTGTCTCAGTCAGTTAAGCATCCAACACTTGATTTTGGCTCAGGTCATGATCTTGGGGTTGTGGGATTGAGCCCCGTGTCAAGCTTCATGCTGAGTGTGGAGTCTGCTTGAGATTCTCTCTCCCCCACTCCCTCTGCCCCTCCTCCCACTCATGCTCACTCACTCTCTCTCTCTCAAATAAATAGATAAAAATTTTTTAAAAATGTATGTGAAATTATTATAATTATCAAGAACTTAAAAAATGGAAACATAGTCCACCATTTTGGGAATGGCTAAAGAAACGATGCACCTCCATACTATGGCATGTTATGAGGCAATTAAAATGAATCCATACATCTATATGTAAGGATACTGGAAAGTTTTACATGTGTAATATACTATTAAGTACAGAAAGCACATTGCAGAGTATTATGTGTAGTTTCTGCTGTTATTGCCCTCATTGTTATAAAGAGAAAATAAGATCTAGAAGGAAATGATCCAAATCAGTAATCTGTTAATAGTGGTTAAATGTGGGCATAAAAGTACCATCACACTCTTTATTTCTGGGTTGGTCATGGCTTTATAATGAAACTGGAAATAAACATATACATGGGCTCACATTCGCATTTTATTTTGCCATTAAACAGCAGCAAAGAGAAACTCATTCACTTAAGAAATGGTCTCTAAGAAGAGTGAGTCAGGCTGTCCCAGTATATTCTTAGCCCAGATAGGAGATCAGCTGGACAAGAGAAGAGGTTCAGGTGAATGAATCTTGTTTTCTGCCTAAAGCCACAGAGGCTCAGTGAGCTCCCAGGTCACCCACTAGCACAGAATGGGCACTCAAATCCAGGCCTAACCACCTTCTACCTCCCTCCTTAAACTCTGAAAATAAAATTCAGCGGGTGAGGCCTCTGTTCCTTGGAACAAAGCCCACCTGGTAATACACTCCTAATGATCACATTCATTATGGCCCTCTATTGATCCATGTAATTTTAAAAGTCTCTTGTAAAAATTAAAAGGAAAGGGTCTTTTGTCTAAGAAAATCAGCACAGTGGTGAACTGTGTGTCCCCGAGTATCTATCCTTCTATTACAGTTATTTAAACACATACTCTGTTAGACACATGCACACCCCACAAAAAATCCCCAACCTGAACACAGCTAGAGGAAGTCATCTGTTTAGATCAGCCTAAAAAAACACTCAGTGTATTTCTATAAACACCCACAGAAATATTTTTTCCACAGTATGAAATTTCTCTCTTCCTCATTCCCCATAACAGATTGAAATGAATAGGAAATCTATTGGCAGGCCTTTGAAATTCCCAAATGTTCAGATAAATGGTTACCTATAAATGAGCCTGAAAGTATTTATGCTCCACTGAGTTACTTCCCTTTTTAAGAATTCTCATCCCTTCTTTAGACAGTTGAAGGTCAGTTTCAATTTCTATATGCTTTCCTTAGAGACGAAAAGAACAAAACATTTCGACAGTCCTCAAAATGCAAGCTGACTAATGTAAGCCTTTTAATGAAGCTCATACATTAAAAATCAGCTAGGTTGCGTTCCTTTGTCTGTTTGCTTTAATTAGCAGCCAACTGCATTGATCTTATTTTGGTCAGATAGCTTCCCTGAAAGCTTTTGAAACCTATTTCTATGCCTCTCCATTCTAACAATTACCATAATCCCATTTTACCCCCACAGTCGGATCTTCATTATAATTGAAATTTGTTGTAATTACAGCAGATGCAGACATTAAGGAATTAAGTGAATAAAAAGAAAAGTGTCAGAAGTCAGTTTCCTAAATTTCCCAGGGTCTAGTTCACAGCAGGGAGCCAATTGTCAATCATTACTGAGAAGACCCCCAGATAATGGACAAAGCAATGGTGGTTAAAGGAATTTGCTGTGCACATAAGTGATCCCGAAGTACTGCCCAGCTTCCAGACAGACCCCAGCACGCCTGGGGTGGGCACGCCACCTCATCCCTGCCCTGGCTTTTGATGGCAAAATGGGAAGGTCCTCTTTTCACTCATCTGCAAACCTCAAGTTTATGACCAAGAGATGCTCAGTGCTCTTCAAAGGCCATTTCTTCAAAGCAGAGGATGTTCTGATTCAAGAATATATCAGTGTTATCCATTCCAATACTGTTACTATGAGAAGTAAGCTGAGACTATGTAACTAATACCAAATCATAGCAACCTGGTTACTTTACAAAGATAAATGCCCATTTTCTCCAAATAACAAAATAATGTTTTTTAAAAATCACAAGGGAAGAGAATTCCCTATTAACCTGATATGAATCATTTTTTCAAGTTATTTATTTATTTGTCAGAGAGAGAGAGAGAGAGCACGCACAAGCAGGGAGAGCAGCGGGCAGGAGAAGCAAGATCCCTATCAAACAAGAAGCCAGAAGCCGGACTTGATCCCAGAACCCCGGGATCACAACCTGAGCCAAAGGCAGACTGACCGAGCCACCCAAGCATCCCTGATATGGATCATTTTGACGAAATAAGGCAGAATTGAATTTCCCTAATCAATCCATTTGTCTCAATGGCCTAGAAGTGCTTCAATGGAATGGAAATACCACACAATTTATAGACAGGCTCTGGACTTATGGGAGAGAAATTTGGTCTGGGTTTATCTACTACATAACAGTAAGGTAGAAGGTTTTGTGTGCCTTCCAGCGGAGTGATTTTGTTTAGTATCATGGAGATGACATCTCAATTGTTATGTTAAAGTTAATCAGGAAATGCAAACAATAGAGCTTTCCAGATTACTAGAATAGTTTTATGCTTAAAATTTAGACTATCATTCACATCCCACTAGGAATAGGAACAATTCTATTGTCTGGCTCAGTGCTTCTTAAATTTTGTTTAAAATGTAATATGGTAGGTTTGGGGTAGAGACTGAGGCTCTGCATTTACAAGTTCCCTGACAGGGCCAGAGCTGTTGGTCCTCAAAGTGCAGTGAATACCAAGGGTCCAGTTGAGTTCAAGTTCCAGAACCATCCTGTAGAGATGGGTCAGAGGGGTTGCAAATTATGGAGATTTCTTTTTTCCCTTTTCTAGTTCTTGGGCTCTTTTTGCAAATATTTCTTTTTTTTATTTTAAATTAAAATATGATAGTTTTCCAATGTGTTATGTATCATATTTTATTTTTTTTAAGCTTTTATTTATTTATTTGAGAGAGAGAGAGTAAAGGTGAGGAGAGGGGCAGAGGGAGACGGAGAGAGAAAATCTCAAGCAGAATCCCCACTAAGTGCAGAGCTTGAAACAGGGCTTAATACCAGGACCCTGAGTTCATGAACTCAGCTGAAGTCAGAGACTTAACAATTGAGCCACCCAGGCACCCCTATATAAGATTTTAATACACTGCACTAGCAATTTGCTATTTTTGTGCTTCAGGTTAACCCTGGAGACCCTGATGACAATCTTCTTCTGCCTTCCCTGTGTATTCATGGGAATAAGAGTGTGCTAGTGTCATCTATGAGGAGGAATGCTGCACTGCACCAGCTGGGTGCCTTGGGGTCTGCTCAGGCCCCAGAAGGAAGAGTGGCTGAAGGGAGGCCTCTGCTACGCTTAAACCCACTTAAACCCATCTAACCCTAGCCAAGCTTGGGAACATCTGCTAGCCACATGCTCTTTCCACTGCATAATAACAGCAAGAACAAGTGAATGGATGAACATGACATCAAAAAATTGTCGTATTCTAGAAAGCGATAGCACTGACTATGCATTTATCTGGCTTTTGTATTTATAAGGAATGAATACGGGTCGCAAATTTGAAGTAGAAAAATTATACCAACTTTGGAACACTTCTGGATAAATCTTATTGAAAAATATCAGCTATTTCAGGGGAAGGTATTCAAAACCTGTATCTGTTGGCTGCTGCTTACCTATATGAATCAGGAATTTTAAAATATTTAGAAGAGCTACATAAAATGAGTCCTGAGGCTAACACAGGACTGCAATGTGTGACCCCTCGGTCAAAGTGCCTCATTGTTTTCATAGACCAAGTGTAGAAATATTTAATTTGATCCTCAAATATTGCTTTTATCTTTTACAGATAGTCCTATGATTTTATTTGGCAGAATAAAAAAAAAAATCATTGACAAAATAAGAGAGAAGGGAAACCTCTCAGATACAAGACAAAAAGGACACAGGTTATGATTGGATTCATCAATCTCCTTTCAGGTTTTATTATCCTGACTCCACCGAGGTTTTATTTTCCAGTGGATACTAGGGCTGGCCAGGCTGGCCCTGGCTGCTGTGGTCACTGCCATGGCCCCTGGAATCCACAAAGAGTGTGAATAGACAGGACACCAGCAGGGCTGGATTATCTGGGATGCTGATCCATGTGGGCATGTTTATAAGGTTCTTCTATTTTTCACTTTAAAGGTCATGCTATCAAATTAAACTTGAGCTGCTGTTTAAGAACCAGAGAATTAGGGGCTCTACCAGAGGCTCTCATTTTCAAGCCTGCTACAACTGAGGGGTGGTCTGAGACCGTCCCCTGAAGGACAGCATGGGCTCCTTCACAGAGGGGACAGGGTGCATTCCAACAACCCAGAGTTCAGATTAGGGAGATCCAAGTTCAAATCCTAGTCTGCATTTTCTGGGTCCTGTCACATTCGAAATTGTTTATGCTTTTCTGGGCTTTAGTTTCCTCTTTAGTAAAATCAAGGCAAAAATAATCTCTAAATCATTTTGAAAATTAAATAAGGTCTGGGAGAACACGAATAAGTGTCAATAAATTCATTATTCTTTTCATGTATACTTGCAGGCGGTTTCTGACTCAGACCCAGACTGTGTATTTTCTTTTCTTTCTTTTTGTAACAGATATGTTTCTCCCCGCACATGAAGAGAGAGCCTTGGTCTGCAAGTTGCTAAGCTCAGTTTGCTACTTGGCCTGTCTATGCAGATCTGACATTTCCATTCTCTGTTGCTAACCTCAGGAGCTGCCAAAAAAGGTCACACTTCATCTTCTCTCATTAAGTTTCATCAGTGTCCAGTCCACTGGCAGAGCAAACTTGGCTTTCTGGAGGGAACCGAGCAGCCACTGCTCCGAGTTAAGCTCTGTGTCTGGGGCTTGAGAGGTAAGGTAGCAGAGACCTGAACCCCTCAAGTGCCACGCCTTGCTACAGCCTTTGCTCAGCTGTAGAACCACTGGCGGCCACAGGTAGGCGCTAGTGATTCCTCCCACAGCCAGTGAACAGTTTCCTTGGTCCCTGAATTTGTGTCTGTTCTGGGCACAGGCCCTGAATCCAATTTCAGCTAAAATGCTTTGACCCTTGCACACGGAGATATTGGAGAACACAAACAAGAAAGAAAATACGGAATCCTTCCTATCATCATTATATATCTGTATTTTTTTCCCTTTCAGCTTGTTTAGAATCTTCATTATTGAACTTACAAGTATGGAAAATAAGATCTGAAATGTCTTATATTCAGGAGAACCTTAGTGGAAAATACTCAAGATTTAAGCCATCTTAGGTCAAGGAGGAGACACAGGCTCACAGAATACAGTTAAGAGCAGAACTGCAAGCAGCAAGGAGAACGGTGATACAGAGCAGGTGAGTCTGTGCATCTGAGTACAACCAAGGGATGGATTCACTGCTCCCTGTCCTTTGCTTTGCTCTGCAGTTGACTTCCCTCACTCTGCCTGTATCCTAACTTCCCCCTCTGAGGCAGGGAGTGTGGCTGGGAATGGCCAATTTTTGCAATCTAAGGTGTCCTCTATTAGAAAAGAACTTTTCTCTCTAATGTCAAGTTTGGGACTCCTCAGAAGGCACCAGTTTGGCCCAGCTCGACGGGTCAGTCCACTCTGGCCGAGGGCCAGGAGCCACATGAAGAGAACAGAGTGTCCACAGACATACGTGGTGGGAAGGGAAGGAAGAAGGAGCAATTGAAGATAATAAAGGACAAGAGTTCCGAGACACATAAAATTATAGATGGCCTCTAAAAGGACCACCCACATTCCCCATCTGAACACATGAAACCACACACTGCCTGCATTAACTGTCTTTCACTTTTGCCTAAAAATCTGCTCTGCCTGGTACCTGGGTGTCTCAATGGGTTAAGCGGCTGCCTTTGGCTCAGATCATGATCCCACAGTCCTGGGATCTATAGAGCCTGGTGTCCACTCCCTGCTCAGCAGGGAATCTGCTTCTCTGTCTCCCTCTGCCCCTCCCCACTTCTCACTCTCTCTCTCTCTCTCACTCTTTCTCAAATAAGTCAATAAAACCTTTTTTTAAAAATATAATCTTCTCTGTCATTTTAGGCTCAGCATAAGTGATATCCTAAAACTGAACACTTGTTCCAAGCCTACACTGATCTGTCTCTTCTCAAAATTGATAAACCGCACTGCAAAGTTCACCAATTGTATTTTTATTCAGTTGGAATTGAATGGCATGCTGATAGACAGTTCTTAGATGAGCGAGGGCCACCTGGCATTTCTGCGTTTAATATTTCCTGCATGGCTAATAAAAAGTTGCTTTCACTCCCTCCTACTTCTTTGGCAGATACCGCTAGTCATCCACTGCAGTCTTTCACCTTTGAGTCTAAACTTTATCTTGGAATCCTTGGGAATATTGTCTGAAGCCACCATCACGGTGGGTACAAACGCTGCAGCCTATCTGAGAGCTCTAGGGTTTTAGGAAATGAATCATATTTATTTCTTTCCTTTTCTGCCTTAATTTACCCCAAAGATAGTAATATATTTGAATATATATTCAATATATATATATATTCTTAATCAGAATATATATACTTATATACTCATATTCAATATATATTCACATACATATATATAATATATGCATATTATATATATATATATGAAGAATGTTAGCCTTCCTACCATTTATTAAATGCTACACTTGGTGTGCTAGACTTAGTGCTAGGCTATCACAATAATTATTTCAGCTAATCCATAAAACAACTCTGTGAGGCAGTTATCACTATCTCTAGGAAAGTGAGGATCACATATTAAGCAGCTTATTTATGATTACAGAAGTGTAAAAGGCAGGCTGTAAGTCCGGGAGTATACAAATCAAAAGCAGAAGTTCAAGGCATCAAAATTAGAAGGAATTTTTTCCTTAATAGAAAATGCTTGTTTTATTGAGAAAAAGAAAAAAGGAAGGCTAACATCTGCTTGTGACCCTCTGGTTCTCTTTAATGATAGCTTTCGAAGCCACTTTGTCTCCACCACTGACCACCTCCTGGTGTTTACTGTGATGTACTTACTATACATCAGGGCAGCATTTCCAAAAGTTTATTATGTGGATGAGTAGTCTGTGGAAAGAAGGGTTTTGTGGTCAAATATATTTGTGAAGTTGTGAAATTCTTCTAATTATTCCCCTCTTGCATAGCCTATGAGTGCAAGGTGCACATTCACACACACACACACACACACACACACACACACTACCACCACGTGACACATTGAGAAATTCTGCAGTAAAGAAACCCATTTAATTTTACTTACTCCAGCATTTCTCAAACTTATTTGAACAAAGCAATCGTTTTTCAGAGAATACCATTAACATCAGGCAGAACTAGGAGTGTTGTTCCCCACTGTGTAGAGAAAACTTGGATGCGACTGTATTATGATGAGCAAAATAAGGAAATTTCTTTGTTTAATCTGCTGACACAATATTTCTGAGTGACTGAACAACAGACATCCTGGGGTGTTTTATAAAATACAGATTCCATGTCGCCATCTCATTTGGACTTAATCAGAATCTCTGGGGTTGTAGAGTCCAGAAATCTGCATTTTAAAAGAGTATTTCAAGTGATTTTTTATGCATTCTAAAATTTGAAGCTACTTTCCAATAGGGCTGGGGTTAAATCTTAAGATTATTTTTTAAATTATTTTTTTAAAGATTTTATTTATTTATTTGAGAGAAACAGAGAGAGAGAGAGACAGAGCACAAGCCAGGTGTGGGGCAGAGGGAGAAGCAGACTCCATGCTAAGCAGGGAGCCCCATGCAGGGCTAGATCTCAGGACTCTAGGATCATGACCTGAGCTAAAGGCAGATGCTTAACCAACTGAGCCATGCAGGCACCCCAAGACTGCTTTTAATCCACTGATAACATTGGGAATTGTTTTAAGTTAGTTTCTGCAGTCTGGTATGAATCTTTAGTTGAGGCCATTTGTGCTGGTACACACATTGTTGAAATCAACAATTTGCCTACAGAGACCCATTAAGTGGCCTTTACCTTGGAAAGCATCCCATACAAGGGTTGGTCTCAACTTGCAAGCCATGAAATCCAATCTTCCCAGATGACCAGGACCATTAGTCTCCAGTACTGTGACTCGTGCAAATAAATCTAACTGGTGTGGACTAGAATTCCAATTTGTGGATTTACATCAAAAAGTATAACTTGCAAAGGGCCTGATATTTCCACCAGGTAGTCTAATATGTCCTCTTCCTGTAGGTAAGTAAGCTTCATGGGTTGCAAAATATTAGAAGGTCAGTCAGTCAAACTTAAAATCAAAATAAGGTTGGTTTCAGGATTTCTGAGTTTAATGCCAATACTCTCTGGCAGACCAACTGATCCAAACCCACATTTGTGAGTGAACTCATACAGCTTTTGTTGGCCCCCGGTCTACTTCTTACTCTGAATTGCTTGGATTCAGGCAGGCAGGTTTTAGAGATCTATCAATAACTAACTCTGGCATATTCTATGATACTTGAGATAAAAAAAAAAAAAAAGTGAAGATTCTCTTCTTTAAAAAAAATAGAAACGAATGCCTTATTGATGATATATAATTAAATAATAAGTACATATTTGCTCAAAATATATCCTTATTTTGAAGGTAACTTTGAACCAGTCAACAGATAGAGGAAAAGAATACTTGACATAGTATAGTTATATCTTACATAATATAAAGTTTTTGACATTTTGAACTAGTAATAGGTAAAGCACTTGTCTGCCCAGGATCTTGGGAGAAATTAAAGCAAAGAGTGATAAGCTTTTCTCTTCTGATAGAAATGTCTCTGAGGAAAGGTATAGAAAGGTATACCATGGTCATACACAGCTTGGGCTGCTATGGTTGGCATTATATTCACTCACTGGGTCTTGATTCTGAGACCCACACCTAATCTTTAGAGTTACCCCAGGTGCAGTCCCAGGTTGCTAAACTAAGGAAAAAAAAATATAGCTCCATGGGGACTGGCACAAGCAGAGTCCAGTCCTGTATTATCCAATATGGTAGACACCAGTCACATATGCCTATCTAAATCTAAATTTATTAAAATTAAATTAAATTAAAAATTAACTCTCTCTGTCATAACATCCACACTTTAAGTTCTCAATAGCTGCTAAGGATTAGGTGTAGACAATATAAGAGATCATTTCCATCACTGTACTATGTTCTATTGAGCAGTAAAGGTCCAGTCCAAATAGTATTCAATTCATTGAAACAAACATTTATATTACATCCCGATAGGCTTTATCCATTCCTAGAGAGGGAGAGTCAGATCCATGATGGTCCTTTATTGTGACATTAGGAGTATGGGAATTCAGGGGTATGCATTTGATGCCATTAATTCGGTTATCATTCAGCCTGGCATAAATGCAGTGTATCTTCAAGACAATCCATTAAGACCTATGAGATGTTTTGCTTAATTTTGAAAGGGCAACACTATTCCTTTTATTTCCAAGTTGCTTGGGAGCCCATTAACTTCTAATATTTGCTAACTACATAATCTTGGAAAAGTCATTTAACACCTACAAACCTCAGTTCTCTCCTTTATAAAATGAGAATGGTTTATTTTAAACATTTTAATATAGGTCTCCGTAGATTTCAACAAGACAATTAGTAGAGGATAAAACCTAGCATGGCACCTGTCCCGTGGTTGACTCTTACTAAATTTAAATGATTCCAGGTATAGTATAGATACAAGTAGGATAAAAAGCTCATGGGAGAAGAAAAAATATATTATACATATATATATATATACATATATATATATATATACATGTATTTTTTTTAACAAAGAAGCTTTAGATGGTATTTGGCAAAAACTGCAAGTAGCTCTCTATGTTGGAAAACACTGGAGAATTTGACATAGCCCAATGAATAATAACAAAGTTGTTTAAGTCTCTGCCAGGCATTTCAGAAAAAGAAAGAGAAAAAATAAAGACATGACAGAGTATGGATTGTATATGATTCCGATGGTGCTCTCTTGGCTCCTGGGAAACCTTTCCTCTTCTCCAATGACTTTGCTTGCAGATAAACAGCTACAGAGTTACAGACACACTGGCACCCCTTCAGTATCGTTTTTTTTTTTTTTTTAATCCCACTCCTAATAGATAAACAATGACAATTTCGCAAGCCTTCCCAACTCAGCCTCCAGGAGGCTGTTTACAGCTCACTGAATCCAGGGGGTGCATTCCGGGTATCCTATTACCAAGAGACTGGTGACATCCTCTGACAATCACCACAGACATTTTGTATGTTTCTCTGGAGCCGGCTTCTATTCAGACTCCCCTTCTCTAGCAGAGCTGCCCCCCCTTTTTTTCCTTAAAGCATAAGATTTAATAAGGATAATGTGCTCATATGCTTCCTTCCACTGTAATATTTATAGGCTACATTGCTCAAATACATTGCTCTGGTTTGCTTGTCTAATTTTATGATGGCCTTGCTAAACAAAAATACTCTTGCTCGCTAGTGCTTGCAGAAGGAGCACTTAACACCATGTGAACGATGACAGCTGGCACCAGCTGCTTTTATTAGGCACTCTAGCTATTCAAATACAGCGATACTTGGTGCAAACCACATGGGGAAGTTGTCAATACGAGAAAGAGGTGAAGGGCTTTAATTCCCAAATCTTGGACAATTGTCTCCAGAGTTCGGGATGTGCAAAGATATTAAAGATGATCAACTTCATTCCATCTCTTGAGAAGGTACTACAACCAACTCCAAGAAAAGTGTTCAGTTCTGTCCGTTACACATGCAGTTCATCCCCAGCTACTGACAGCAGATGCTGTGAAGGTTCAATTTATTCAACAATAACAGCAAAGCACGTGCTCTCAATGGAAGGCAGAAGTAGACATCAAGAACTTTTTCTGGGGGGGTGCCTGGGTGGCTCAGTGGGTTAAAGCCTCTGCCTTTGGCTCAGGCATGATCTCAGGGTCCTAGGATCGAGCCCCGCATCGGGCTCTCTGCTCAGCGGGGAGCCTGTTTCCTCTTCTTTCTCTGCCTGCCTCTCTGCCTACTTGTGATCTCTCTCCTCTCTGTAAAATAAATAAATAAAATCTTTAAAAAAAAAAAGAACTTTCTCTGGGAATGCAAGATACAGATACAAAACAGGTATCAGTCATGACTGGGGGCTAAATGAAAGAGAAAAGAAAGTGCTAGAGACAGTCACCTAAGGAAAGGTCTTTGTGAGCATCAGTCTTAGTTAGGGAGACTTTACAGAAAAGGAGTCTTTGAGAGATGGGCAGAATTTGGGAAAAAGAACGTGAAAGGAAACTCCAGTTCAGTGCCTGGGGGCTGGAATGAGACCCACTGCTGTGGGGCAGGGAGTATGTCCACTTTAGGAATGCCCCTCCACTGCTATTTTCACTTCTTCTTACCTTTCAAAATGTAGCTCGGATGTAACTTCATGCCCCTCACTACCACCAGTGTCCCCGTGTACAATGTCTGCTATTTTATCTGGCTTTCTTGCTCTTGAGCTTCCTGCAGGCAGGGATTATATGTATTCCGGAACACAGCAGATGACAGTAAATGCATATAGATGGAATGACGCATTAATATAGGAGGTAAGGGCAATAGGAAGGAAAAGGGAGGAGAGGTCAAGGGAGACCTCGAAAGGCAAGCAGGGGGATGTGGATGTTTGTGTTTAATGCCTCACTCCATCCAGTGCCAGAGGGCATGGGATGTGTAGGCACAGAATATGATTCTCACCACAGCTAGACTTGTGATAAAATATATATTTCAGGAAGCAGAAGAGAGGTATGAGGCAAATTGCCACTAAGAGAATAGTTCTCTGCTATTTTATTTCCCTATCTCAAAAGTGGCTCTACATTTAGGATAACTCTATCAAGAAAAGTTGTGGTATGAATTCCCTATGATGTAGAGAATGAAGTGGTTGCAAATGAAAAATTTAACGCAGCCAGGAGCTCATCCATAGGGCCTCTTCTCATGGGTCCCCATTCGACCATGCAAAATGTGGATTCCAGGAAAAGACATCATGGCATCAACAGCTTTTAGAACTGTGAGGATTCGCCCTGGTCTTTATCAATGCTCACCTCCCCTCTTCTTCTCAGATGTCTCAGATGTTGAAGAATTATTTAATATCACTGGAAACAATAGTAATTTGTATTACCGTCCTTACTGTTTGCTCAAGTGCCTGCCAACCGCATGTTCTCACCCCACCTCCACCCCCATGTGTGGATCTTCTCGCAAGAACCCCAGAGTTGCAGCTTAGCATGAGTAAGCATGGTAATTGGAATGACCTTTAAAATGCATATGCCTCCTGTCACTTTCAGATTCTTGAGCTTTACCAAAGTGCCAGCTAAAATATCATTCCCACCTTTATACTGGTGTTTATTTTGGATAGGAAGACATGGACTTTTGTGTTGTTGTTGTTGTTGTTTTCCATTTTGCTAAGTGTAGGGGCAGCCTATATGATGTTAGAAATGCGCTACTACAAAGTAAAGGTAAACCCTTTAGCCATGGCAGCCAGGACAGCCTATGTGGGGGTCGGGATGAATGAAGGGGATGTTACTATGACTACCACACAGAGGAATTCCCAGCACACTCATATTTGGGGAAAATTTAGGGAATTTGTTTTCAGTTAAAAACACAGTTAGGAAGTTTCTTCCCACTAAGGAAAGCAGAATTTTCCACTGGTTATAACCTAGTCCCCACAGCAAACAGTGATTTCAGCAGAGGACACACAGGCAGGACAGTGAGATCAGAATCACCAGCCAGAGGTTTGTAGGAGGCATTGGAAAGGGCAAACCTCTGAGAAAATTCACTGATCCAGATTGGTTCTGTTTGCAGAGTCTGAGGACAATGACACCCACTTCTCCCTTTCCTGACACAGGGCCCCCACCCCCTTAAAAACCAGCTTTCCTCTCAGTCTCTCCTAGCACTCTGTGTATTCACTTCATACCGATCCTCATATTTGGGAGCACGTATGATTATGTCCAAGATTATTTGGTCCATCTGTGTCTCTCCATGGAGATTTCTGAAGTCAGGGGTAATCTACTCTGTTCAGCGATAAGTATAATCTCAGCTCCTACCCAGCCCCTGGTCCAGCAGAGAGGTTCCAAATATAAGATTTGAATGAATGAATGAATGAATGAATGAATGAATGAAGAATGTATGAATGACTCACAATAGTAACAAACAGACTCCCAATCCAAGGACCCCAGGAAGTCCACAGCAGGAGAAACACCAGCAACTATCTGCCGTGTACAGCCTTGGATCTCCAGGGGGGAAATTGTGCTTGGCACATAGTAAGCTCTCTGAAAAGATTTGCTGAGTGAACGTGTGGGTCTCACAGGAAGATTAGCAGAGCATGGGCAGTCTCTCAACAAGCAGGAACAAGAAGTGCACCAGGACTCTCTGGATAGTATCATATTTTGTGTTCTGTGTGTGTAAATGCCTGTGCACATTTGTGCAACATGCAAATGCTGAAACTGATGCATCTGATCTCATTTCAGAGTGGGAGTTTCTATAATTCTCAACAAAATTATCTGGTCAAATCTATAAACCTTGAGCTGCTTAACACCATCTGGGATTATTTTAATATTGAAAGCAGGGATAGCCCCTTATCTAATTATTATTGTGAAAATTATGTTCTTCAATGTGGATAAAAGCAGGTAGCAAGATGATAATGACATTTTTTGTCATAATAAAGTTAATGTGTTCTGGACACATGAAGTATTGCACAAGTGTAGAGACTATAAAGTTTGATATGTTCATATTCTCTTGCATAACTATCTGCTTTAGGTGTGTAACGTTTCCCTTTGCATTTTCCAGGTGTTGAGATAATCTCCTGCTTGGTTCACAGTATATCCCAATGTTAGGAGAGAAAGACCCTAGTAAATCATGTCGAAGCTATCTGTTGAAGATGAAGCTAAACCTGGAGGGAAGATTTCAAATCTGTAACTTGAACCAAGTGAAAACATTAATCACTTGTCCAAAAAATAAAATAGGTTATGGATGTAGGTAAATTATTCAGGAAAGTGTCATCTTTTTCTGCCTGTATATGGGTTTTCTGAAATCTGGCCTGCTGAGATACATCCAGACCCATCCATTTCTGTCTCTCTTGCTTTTAACTTTAAGAACTTTTATCTTCGTTCTCTCAGTCAGTCCTCACCACAAGTCCAAAAGGGAGACAGTAATCATATCACGTTGCTCTCATTTAACCCCCTTGAGAGATAAAGTGCATCCGTTGTACCCATTTGACCATGGGGGAAGCTGAGACAGGAGGAGGCTCAGTGACTGGTTATGTCCAAAGACAGGCTCAATGTAAACATTAGGGGTTTACCATCTCGGAAGCCTGAGTCTGATTCTGTTCTAAGGTAAATTCTTGAATTTATGTGAAGGTGGGTTTTCCTCATCCACTGACCAGGAAAGCCAACATTCCCTTTTTGATGGTTAAAGCAATGGCATGTCATCACGCCGACCATGCATGTTAGGCAGGCGGCAGGGGGGCCAAGCCCAGCCTTCAGAAGTCCAGGCACAGTAAAACCCAGGAGGCCAGATTCCAGTTCTGAGGACTTCCTGTGAGATAACTTAATACAAGATAAAAATAGCAGAGAACTGATTCTAAATTTAGGTTTTGCTGCAGAAACAGGTGGGCACATTTTATCGCAGGTCAGATCTGCTTTTTCCCCCAACTAAAAACATATTAACCTCCTTTTCTCTTCCAACTGTGCCCATAAACAGTGCTTACAATGAGCCACCGATGCATGTTTTTGGGCCAGGGAAAAATAATGTTAGAAGTAACAAGGGCTCTGCCTCAGTGGCCCCACGAGTGGACATCAATGTAAATGAGGAAAAAAAACGAATGTGACATGGGCCACATAGAAAGGCACACTCTTTGGAGAACAGGGGAAACAGATGGAAGGCCTTTATCAGAGTGTTGAGTGAGGCTTAGTGATGTAATGATTGTGTGAAGGGAGCAAGAAAGAAAAATCTCTCTTCTTATTAATTTAGAAATGCTTTCTTCACAGTTAAATATAAGCACTGCCTGCCAGAAGTGACTTGAGAATCTAAAATAGCCTTTTTTTCCCCCATGTTTTGATCCAGATCAAAAGTTTGCCTTGGTTTCTGTGTCATCTAAAACATCTGAATTTCTTAGCCAGTATGTCTCAGGAGAGATGCTCCAAGCACCTCCCGATTTAAAAAGACATTTTCTTACTGCTATCTGAAGGTGCACACCTCACCTTAACCTCATAACTATAGCTCTCAGAATGAATCCTTCATCTTTGGAAGCACCTGTGATCATTCACCCAGCTCATTGTTCTAGCTTTGTTTCCTGCATCAATATTTCAGGTTACTGGTTGGTGAGGGAAGAGTCAGTCTCACCATTTTCCGATGGAACAGAATGAAATGCCACCTTTGGCTTTGTTGGCACTCTGTGTTTTCCATGAATCAAAGGTGGCCTGGTGCTCTTCAGCATGCACAGGTTGAGAAGCACCATTTCATCAAGATAATGATCCACTCTTCTTGTAAAAACAAGGGATGAGAGAGATGAGGTTGGTAACAGAACACAGATGTACTCATTCACGGTCACTTATTCAAATTAAAGACAAGTTCCATATTCCTCTGATGTCCTTCTTTCCCCTGACTTCCAAAGAAGTCTAACATAGGTGGTGGGGAGAAGAACCTGCATTAATTCGTGGTTGAGTAAATCAGTATTTTCTAGACGAAAGGTGCTTATAACAAATCCACTCAAAATCTACCTCAAGACAGTCATTGCGAGTTAGTTCTGAGGCTCCTCCATTCCCTAACCAGATCAAGGATAAGAAGGTGGAGACTTTAAGCTCTCTGAGCATCTGTGTGCTTGTCACAAGGTTATGACAATTAGCTGCTAGGGTGATAACCCTTCAGGCATCTGTGGGGCGGGGGCAGGCATCCATTCCTGCAGTAATAGGAGCTTCATGATTAGGACACAAGATGAAAGCACATTATTTTCTACTTTGCAATCCTGCTGAAGAATACAAGATGCTTCCTTACTACAAAGTTAGAAGTGGTCGAGTGCAAGGATAGGCCAAACCTCTTCAACGAGACTCCTCGGTTTGTAGCCAGGCTCTGCCATGTACTCGCTGTGTGACCTTGGGCAAGTTACTTTGTGCCACTGTGTCTCAACCTCGTTCTGTACAACAGAGTTAATAATATTACCCGCCTCATAGGGCTGCTGTGAGGATATAACACACACACATACACACACACACACACGTAAAATGTCCTGGCATGCAGTAACATTTTTCTAGGATTAACTATTAATATGGTGTGTTATTCAGATTTTAATCTGTTTTGTTTGCTGCAAATTCCCTATGGCCTTGACTTTAAGTTCTCTTTTACCCATTGATGCCAGTGCAGCTTATCCCATGCAGGCAAACAAACACCCAGCACCTCACCCATTCTCAGTCCCAGCATCATGCACTCCACCCCACCTGAAACAGCCTTGCCTGACCTCCCTAAACGCAGCCCATGCATCAAGTTCTTAAAATCTTATTTCCTCAGTGATATTCCCTTGACTTGCACTGAATACCTAAGCACATCTCTCCCCTTTCTCTGGCCTTTCAGCAATAGGCCCGCCACCTCTCTATGGTTTAAAGAATCAGCAAAATCTGGATTTGAGTCTTGGCTCCATCAAATACCAAAAATGTGACCTCAGGCAGCTTACTGAACCTTCCTAAGCAGGGGTGGTTTTATCCCTAAAATAACAATAATAGAACAACCCCCATTATTCTCAAATCTGAATTTGCATCAGAATCTCTGCATGATGGGAGGGCACTTGTTAAAACTCAGGTTGCTCCCCTTCCCCCAGTTTCTGATACAGAAGGTATGGGCTGGGACCTGAGAATATGTATATTTAACAAGTTGCCAGGTGCTGGTCTGGGAGCCGCTCTTTAAGAACCACTCTGTGGATTGCAGGACTGCAGAGAGAATTAAATGAAATATTTAGAGAATATTTGCTCAGTAACTATTACATAAACTATAACCTTTCCTTTTCCTTCATGAAATTGACTAAAATGATAAATAAAAACAGCAGAAGTGCTCTTGTTTTGTCATTGGCTCCATCCCATGAGTTAAAGGAGAACACCATATTGTAGCATTTCTCACTTTAGAGTTAGAAGCTCAGATTGTGTGGGCATTGGCCTTACAATGGCTTTTCTGGCACCCAGTGGAAAGGCTTTCAATTTTAGAGAAGAACTAAAACATATGCATTACCATGCAATGTAATCTTTTTATATAGTCTACTGTTTTTAACAGACTCCCACACACAGAGCGGGTTTTTAGCATAAGTCTGTTTATGGGAGGTCATTCAAAATAATGCTTCTCCACCCTCAGTGTTTACAACACTCCAAACTCTGAACCAAGAAGGTAAGAATCTTGACCGGAGAGTTTAGAAGATGCTTTTCTTAAACAAATGTATGTTGCGGGAAAAGGAAGTGGTTATGGAGTGAGAAGCTATATTTCATAACTTATCTGGTGCAAGACATTTTAAAGCAGAGTTTCACATGTGATTCTCTCATTGGAACAAGCAAATTGTTTTGTTTATAAAAGGATCAAAGCAAAAAAAAGTCTCCATAGGGTGCAATAGCAAAGACCTAACTTTCATATCTGGCTTTGACACATTCAGCTTAGACTTCTATTACCTTCTATGCAAAATCAGAGCTGGATGATCTTTGAGGTTGCTCAATACCATCACTCTGTGAGGAAGGGAGGCAGGAAATGCAACACATGACCACAGAGACCCTTTGCCAGGTACCAGAACACCAGATGAAATCAGTCTCTATCAATCTTTATAAAGGTTTGGAGCATATATTTTGGTGGGTGGAATCACTCTCAGTAGAATGGCACCACCATCCCCCACAGGGTGTGAGGCTTAGGGAGAGGGAGAAAGATTGGATCTATAACTTTCAGTAGGCCAGCAAGTCAACTGTCCCCCAGATAACACAAAGACAAATTATGTTTGTCGGCAGCTGCAGCCATTCTAAGACCCACACTCCCTCCACACCAAAATATCCTTTCGCCCAGGCACCGCTGAGGATCTGACTGTTTTCATTTATATTCCCAAACATTTTGTTTGTAATGGGAAACAGGGGAGAAGCTGAATGACAAAAACCAGGAAAGTCTGGAGGGAGATGGAATTCAACTGTGCCCACCCACCAATAGTGTCTCATGGACTGATTTCAATACCCCTTTGGAGATGGACATTGAGACACATTGAGACAAAACTGCTAGAACTTTTCAGAGACCCTGTGAGATTCTGATCAGAAGGACAACTGTTTGGGGCCCAGTGGGGGCAGGAGCCATCCCTCTTCCCCACACCTACACCACTTTTGTACAGAATCTACACAATACCTTGACCTCCAGGATTGGAGGTTTTAAGAGAGTAGTACTCAAAGTCTGCTTCCAGGACCAGCCCACCAGCACTCTGGAATTTGTTAGAAATGCAAATCCCCTGGCTCACCACAGTAAAATCAGAAACTCTAGGGATAAGGCCCAGTCATTTGGTTTTTAAGAATCCCTCTTGTGATTCTGATGTAAACATGCTGGAATTCGCCTGCAAAACTTAATGAAGCACTCAACTTCCAGGTTTATGTAAATTCAGGGTCCACAGGTACATGAACCAGGAAATAAGGACTGTCTTAAATTCTGTGCCCTTGGTATATCAATCACATGCTTTCCTTTTCCTATCCGGGCCCTGAGAAACAATGCTTTAGGAGAATCCAAAGATTGCAGCCTTGGCACTCAGATTGATGGGCACCTTCCTAATGGATGGTTGTTGGTGGCCCAGAGAGCAGCTCCTCTGAACAAGTAGAAATCAAAGTGCAAAGTCCAAGTCATTGAGCAGACTGACTTGAGGGCACATATGAGGTATATATATGGGGATCCATCCCAGAAACTATGGAGATCACTTGGCCTTGTTGGGCTGGAAGAACTTCAGAGGGAGACCAGAGCCTTCTTCTCTCCCCATGGAATCTGGAGAGCTAGCAAATCTTTGACTATGGAAATTAACCTGGAGAACATTTACTGAGTAGCTACTGTTTACTAGACATGTAGCTAGGAACCTGGTTTCTCACACTGTCTCATTTAGCTCTCATTGTGAATGTAAGTTTCATGATCTTGGTTCTATAAAAGAAGAAACAGAAACAAAAAGATTAAATGAGTCGTATCTCAAGCTGATAAGTAGTAGACTGGGAATTAAACACATTCTATCACCTCTCAAATTTGCTGCCACCTGCACTGAGATTAATGAATTCTCCTAGGTGTGACTTCCACCTGCCCCCACCTCAGACAGTTTCCCTGTTTGCTCCTCCAAGTTTGGCTTCACACCTTGCATCCTGTCTCCCAATCAAATCCATAGACAACATTTGGTGATTTGCTTCTCCTGCCCTGGACTTTGGACTCAGCAGGACTGGGCATGGCTCCTCCAACTGACTTGGTAGATCTTTCAACAAAAATCCTGGGGAGAGGCACTTCCTGACCTGGATCACCAGGACTTACTTCACTCAGACCCCATCTGACACCACATACCACTTTGAATGTCCCCTTCTAAATGAAATCTCATTAGGCACCCGATGTTTACAAAGAATTTAATATATTGATTATCCCTGAAAAACTTTTATATAGTTAGGCAGAAGATGGGGTTGCTTGTGTAAGAGCCACAGATACACAATGACTGCCGTTTCCAGGTCAATGCCTGTTGGGTAGAAATATAAGGGAGAGAACCTGGCAGTGTTTAACTCTGAGCTACAACTTCAATCCTGTGACCATGGAAAAAGTGACATATGTCTCCAGGTCTTTGTTTAACCTCTTTAAAAAATGGGGACACTAATGGCGTTGTATTACCAGGGCTTCTGCAGCTCTTACCACATCTTATGCTACCCAAGTATATATATAAAACTGCCTTACTCATTCACTCAATCCCTATCTATGAGGTTGAGTACCTGAGGGTATGATAAAGCTGTTCATGGAATGAAGCATTTATTGAGCGTGACTTTGTTCTATGTAGTTTAGAATATCATGTTTTGCCAAGAGGGTTGCAAGAGATAAGGGGTCTAGGGTGCGGAAAATGTGAGGTTAAAGATTCAGCCCACAGAGGAGGGATAGTAGATGAACATCATATTTTAGAGGTTTAGAAAGACTATTGAAAGTGCGTGGGGTCTGCTAGTAATACTGTCTTGTCCCAAATGTGATTCCTAAAAAGGTGCCCTATCTCCTTCTCCTAACTCACCCTTGGACTGCCAGGTACTGGGCAGTCCTACAGATGGTGCCTCCTAAAGCCAGTCCTCTTTGCTGCCAGACCGCGGGCCAGGCCAATTATTCCACTTCCTCTCTTCCTTGAGACCAGAAGACTTGGTAATTTGCCCACCATCGAAATACAAATTGTTCCTTCAGATTCCTAAATCCCTGAGAAGGGATTCTCCCAGCTGTTACCAGCATTGTCTCGTGGCTAGTTTGTGAATTTGCTCAGTCTGGGCAGCAGAGGCACCCCCTCAAAGGCAACCTGTTTAAGGGACCCCCACTAGAGGAAGCTCTTCAAATTTTGGAATGTTTGTGTCTCTTCTGTGAATGCTACCTTGGTTTTCCCACAGTGACTGGCACTGAGAGCTTTAAAGGACACTGAGAGGGCAGGGTCCCTCTGGCCAGGCAGGTCGGCTCACTCTGAGGGAGATTAAGGGCTGGGGCAAGCAACCACAGAGAGGCCGGAAGGAGGCCTGGGTCTCTAGACCCTGAGAGGAAGGGGCAGAGAATTGAGTTCTGGGAGAGAAGAGACTCTTAGACCAGATAGATGAAAGGCTGTTCTCCTTGGACTTTCCTGAGTGGAGCACAGTTAAGAAAAAACACAGCCAGGAGAAAACATACACACACACAGAGCCAGGCTTCTCCAACCGAACCTCTTCCACCCCACCCCACCCCACCTCTAAGTGGCAAACTCCCTCTAGACAAAGACTTTGCATTTGCTCTTAAATCAAGTTCAATTAGCCAACACATTAAAAATAAAACACACAACGTAGAACCCACCTGCTTTTCTAAGTCCTGCCCCTCTCCAACAAATGTTAAATATAAGTTCAAGAAACAATTAATCAAGCAAAGCTTTTTACCACAGTATCTCCTTCTGTTAGAGGCACTGTCTGGTAAATCAAGAAAAACGTACCATTTACTCACTAAACTAAACACAATCCCTTATTATACAATTAACCAAAACACAATTGTATGTAATACAATTATACAGACTACAATTACACAAAAGTAATGATGCAGTATAGATGGCAATGACTTTCATGTAATCGAAAATAATGAGAGCGTCCTTGATTAGAAATTAAGGTATCATAAGCAATCCCTATTGATAAATGTTCCCTCTGTTGAACTCCACTTCGCAAAAGACTCTGCTGGCTGATGAAGTTGGATGCTTCCCCCTTGTTGTTAATAAAGACTATAGGGGTGGCAACCATTCTGTGTAGTATCTTTTATTCTGAGGTCTATAAGCTAGCACATTCTAATGAAGCACACATTTTATTACCCACTTTTCCAGCTGGTCAAATAGAGAAAAAATGAAGCAGAAGAGCCAGGAAGTCTGTGTGATTTGCTGAGGATCCCATGTGTAGTGGTATTAACAGAGAAACTTGTACATAAAGCTCTATCAAATTATATTGGTCATTCCGAACATCAGAGGAGACTACAACCTGCAGAGCTGATTTCTGTGCTGGTCAAGAGAGGCACCTGCTACTTCTCATCATTGCTCCCCTGGACAGAGGCAGTTACCTTCCCAGCATGGGCTGGTTCTCTTTCAATCAATCCTTCTTACTTTTTCTGTGTACTCTTTCTAGGAAGTAAGTTTCATACCTTCCTTCCTGATTCTCACCTAGCACATGAGGCCGCATCCCACAGGCAGACAAAGTTCTTCATAGTGGATACTGGTCCCCATCTCTAACCATATTCACACTATGTACTCCACCACAATGACCTTCCATCTCCACCAAGCTATATTTTATTGACTCCAAGTCACTCTTTATTGTAAGACATACCATTATTTTGTATGCCACTAAGAAAGAAATGTTGCTAATTGAATGATGATACACCATCAGTTATAAAATGCATCCCAATATTAGAGATTTTAAAATGAAAAGTCAGCATCTTGAATTGATGAAATACTTGCCAGCCATAATTTCTCTTATTTCTCTGCCATTTCCAACACTGCATCCAGAGAACACATCCCACCCCAGCTCCCCCTCACCACTCCTCAGCGAAGTCTTACTTGTTTTTTAAGATCCAGCTCAGCACCACTTCCTAAAACCTTTTTGACCTCATTCTTCCCAAGGCCAGACTGAGTTGTGGCTGCCACATGTTCCACTAATAAGGGTGCACTTCTTGGGTGTTCATTGCACTTTATCGTAATGGCTAATTTACTCCCTAATGAGACATGAGCAGAGACCCTGTATCACCAACTCATAGGCAAGCACTTAACACATATTATTCACCCATTTAATAAGTGATATTTTGACAGGAATGAGCAAAATTGTGAGAATGAAGGTAGTAAGTGCTAGAGATAAAACATGGAGAGCATGATAAACCTGGCTGAAAATTCAGAATTGGTCCTCTTTAACCTTCTGCAGCAGGTCTTTGAACCTAGAAACTTTAAATATAAGAGGAGTCAGAGCCCATAAAAAATAAAGTGAGAAACCAAGCTTCTGCTAGATTTGTGGGTTGCAGAGTATAAGTGCTGATTCTCTCTGTCTGCAGCCTCATCTCTTCTGGGCCAAAGAAGCAGTGGGTTAGGGGTAGCAACAGCAAAGGTCAGCCACCCCAGGAATCACTCCTGGCACCATCTGAACCTCTGGTCTAGACCCTGAGAGCCTGAAGCTCACCTGCCCCATTAGAAAGGATGCTCACTACAGTAGAGAATAAAAATGATTTAAGAGAGAAGTTATCCCCCCCTCCTTTATGCTTTACTCTTAACTTCAAACTAATCAAATGTTGTTTATGCATAAAATTTTAATCCTGTCACAAATTTGTATTTTGATTTAATTTGCATATCCCATTTACTGCAAGTCAACATGAAGAGAGACTCAACTAATTTAAACCATTTTTCTCTGGGCCTGAAATCCTTTCAGGAATATTTTCCATTAGGCGACTCAATTATGTCTAATGTGGCTAATGTCAGTGGATTAGAATTTTGCTTAAAGAAACTCATATTTAGAACAGTGAGAATGGGAAGGGGGTGGGAGAACAGAGAAGAGACAATAATTACCTGTCTTTGATGCTACACAGATCAATGTGTAAATCACTAAAATTCCCCAGGGAACCTTGCTGAACTGAAATGAGGTCCTTGGGCTGGTTATCAATAAAGATGAGCCTCATGCAGCCTTGGAAAGCCTTAATGGGATTTAAACATTGGGAATCGGTGAGATTGTCGGGGCACCCTGTGGGACAGAGAAAAAAAATGAAGAAGAATACTGAAATGATCAGTCATTGCTTTGGCGACCTATTGATGGAGGACCTGGAGGTCTAATTATTTTGGGGCTTTTTCATTCACAGCAGTGCATGCATTTTTGTTGTAAATCCTAGCATTCTCAGAGAAGGGAATTGGTACAAAATGGGGCATACTCAATCGCTGTACAGAACAGAAAACAAAATGTGTTAAAGGCAATACCACTACTATAACATTTATCTCATTCCTATTTCTTTTTGCCTATAGGTAAGCTATTCACCATTCTGTTGCGTGGTACACTTCACTCATCCAAAGGAGGCAACACATTAAAACTACTTGGGAATTTTGGTTCTGTCTCAAAACACGCTCTAAATGCACAATTCAATTCTGAATTACACTTTCAAAGGAAATTATGCTTTGGGTAAGAATGGTGGCGGAGTAATTGTCTGGTTAATTGTTAGCATTAACAGGCTTAGTTCCTGAGAAAGGTACACATAGGAACGTAACTGGAATTTTGAAGAGTTGCACAAAGCAAATCCCAGCGCCAGAGGAACCAACGGTTTAAATGCACACAGTTATAGGGCTGTAATAGCACATGTGAAAGGTTAACACCATACCTTTCTAAAGAGTATTCTTAAAAAAAAAAAAAAAATGCATTACACTGATTTAGCATAGCTAGCAACTGGGCATATCTGCTTCTCATTAAGACAGGTACAGAGTAACGTAGGTATATGAGTGCTTGTGCTCTCTCTTTATAAACTCCATCCTGATGGTTTTAATAGGTTTGGAGCATATGGGAATGCGAGCTTGAAAATATGGCAATAACCCATAAATAATTGGGAATTATTTCAGCCATTTCTAATAGACAGTCACTGCTGGGCTGAAGCCCAGCAGCTGGTTAACAGCTTACAGGCACACTATAAAGTGAAGAGAGATGCTACAAGTTCTAATTGAAGCTGCAGAGAGAATTTATGTAAGTTGACTATTATTACTCGAACTCATTTTTCACCTTCCTTAAGTTTATAGTCTACGTGTGGGGCGCTTCTATAAATACTGTTTAAATCACAGATAAATCTTCACCTTCTAAACCCAGCGCCCCCTAAACTTAGGGAAGGCAAACATTTTCCCTTTGAGGCATTTTGGATGCCATCATTATTGAACATCGTTTTCCCCAGAAATAAGTACAATAATGCTTCTCTCTCTTTGTTGGGGAAACATTGAATGTGATGCAAAAAATATGCAGTCTGTGAAATGTATCTTTGGGGCCTCTGAGACCCTTCTTTTGCAGCCTTTATGCTACATTCGCTGGCATCCTCTTGCTGTCCCAAACTAGTGGGTTGTGGAGACCACAGACTTAGGGGTGAGTTCTAATATTTACACAAATGATTTCATCTCAGCAAACACCAGTCTTATTATCTGTGAAATGGGGCTAAAATTGCCTACCTCACAAAGTTACCTCGTGGATTAAATGAGGTAAGACCCGTAAACCATTTACAGTGAATAGAAGTTCTACCTTCTTGGAGGAATCCGTTGTCCTTGCATACATGGAGAAAATTTAGAATGGAGGAGAGAAGCCCTTCCTGGGGCCATAAAATCAAACCACAAAAATACTGCTCTACACTGCATCTCCTCCAGGATGCCCAGATACATATGTTACATCTGTGCAAAGCCCGTTTGTATTTCAAAGTTCAACCACATGTCATGACATGAGAGAAGTGATTTGTAAATTCTATTTGAGAGACTGCACTTTGTAATTTTACACAATACTTCCCTTCAGTTTCTTTTTTCTTTTCTTTTTTTTTTTTTTCCCTTCAGTTTCTTAACAGAAAAAGAATTAGCAACCTGAGAACAGGTCTAGTCCACGCCCATATTTGCAAAAGTTGAAGCCAGTTTGTCCATTCCTTGCCCTGTTGGAAGCACTGTGCTATACACTTAAACCCTGATCTTACTAAAGTCTTCCAGCAATTTGGCTTTGCTTTCCCATGTCCTCGATAAAGAAGTTCAGGGACCATCAGTGTCTTGCTCAAGGTCAGACATCGATTGAGATTACTCTCAGAGACTGTTTCTCTAATGCGAACAGATGACTAGGAAATTAGATACTAATATTTTTTAATGAAAGAAATGCCTTGACAAAAACTAAATACAAATGCACATGCATCCATAAAAATGCAGTGAATTCCTACTTATATATTTTTCATCCTTTCTAGTTTGCCCTGTGTTTTCATCATTGGGAAGGTCCTTAGGATTCACCCCGCAATGGAGAGAGCTGGATCTGTACTGTCAGTTCCATGTGGAGCTACAAGTTCATGGGCCTTCTAGACCTTCCCCATTTTTAGAGCCCCACTCCATGGACATGGCCTGCAGGGATGTCAGTAAGGATGGAACAGATAGGGGATTCAGACAGTGAAGCGGCAGAGGAATAGCCTAGACAGCTGAGTGTGCTGGTTGTGCCTTCCCACCTGCATTTTTCCTTTTCCACATACTGCTGACTGTTGGTACATATTCTCTAAGTTTTCAGCTGACTTTCTCCTTCTCAATGTGATCACAGAGCTTGGCATGGCTACAAAAACCTCCTTTGGACGTGTTATGTAACACCAGCTCTTATAGCTAAAGGTTTTTTTTTTTTTTCCTTCCTCTGTCCTGACCTAGATAGTGTATATTTGCACAGTTGTCAGAGAGTTTGCTTCTCATTATTTCATGCTTGGGAATGGGTACCTGTATGTGTCTGTGCGTGAGTGTACATGTGTGAGTGATCTCATTGACCAAAAAAAAAAAAAAAAAAAAAATCATCAGAGCGAAATAATTATTCACTGCATTATCCCTCCCTCCTTTACTTTCAAAAGCTGGGGAATTTACCTCCAAAGTAGTAGCTATTTCCAGAATAAATCTGCACACGGGTGGTGTCCTGAGCCGGGGATACTGCATCATTATCCAGAGAGAGAGTGATGCGGTCCCTTCTGGCGTTGATGCTAACGGAATGCCACAAGCCATCGTTCAAGCTGCTTCCTGCAAAAGAAACAGGAAAGGCAGGCATATGGATGATTGAGTGGAGCGGTCTGGAGCAAGGGGGGTTCATCCTCCTCCCTGCTGTGCTCCCTGTGAGTCCTCAGAGGGAGCCCCCATGTCCCTGTACTTAAACTATAAACGCCGCATTTCAACACACATCACCTTTCTTCCTCTGTTTACCGCTTTAATTCTATTATTTCCAAAGTGGCTGAACTGCATCTGATACATTTGGTTTCAAAACAAAAGGAAAACACAAATTTGTCTGTATACTACAACGAAAGGCATGGCCATGTAAACGGACCTCTTGCTATAAATGCAGAGTAAAAGGTTGAAAGGAAAAAACAAAACAAAACTTCAAAACGTCCATGGTGATTTCATCTCTGGGTGGTGGGGTTATAGGTGACTAGTTTTCTCACAGTTTTCCACAAAGTGCCTTATCTTCCTTTTTTTAGGAAAAAATAAACTGTTTTTAAAGGCAAAAATAGATGAAGGATACTAAATTCTACTGAATTTAGTGCCAGGCAGAGGCAGCCTCCTACCTGAGAGAAGTTAACAGACCAGTTCAAAACCAACGTTTTTCCTTAACTAATTAGGTGACACTGGCTGAGTTACCTACCTTCCCTGAACTCTGGCGTTATCATCAGCAAAGATCATAATTCCCGCTCTGTGTCATTGTAAAAGGATCAATTGAGATCAGGCAGGGAAGTTCTAGGACAGTTGCAGGCATAGTAGGTGTTTTTTGTTTTAAAGATTTTATGTATTTTTTGAAAGAGAGTGTAGAGGGGCAGAGGGGAGGGAGAAAGAATCTGAAGCAGAGGGGCGCCTGCGTGGCTCAGTGGGTTAAAGCCTCTGCCTTCAGCTTAGGTCATGATCTCAGGATCCTGGGATCTAGGCCGGCATCAGGCTCTCTGCTCAGCAGGGAGCCTGCCTCCTCCCCCCTCTCTGCCTGCCTCTCTGCCTACTTGTGATCTCTCTCTCTCTGTCAGATAAATAAATAAAATCTTAAAAAAAAAAAAAAAGTATCTGAAGCAGACTCCTCACTTAGCACAGAGCCCAATGCCAGGGTCTGATCCCACGACCCCGAGATCATGACCGAGCCCAAGCCAAGAGTCAGAAGCTTAACGGACTGAGCTACCCAGGGACCCTGTAGTAGATGTTTATTACAAGATAATCCTCCCTTGTTCTCACGCCCCAGATGTCTTTGGTGCATACTACCATGATGGCTATCTGATTGAGACAACTGATCTGGGAATTAGTCACGAAGATTGGGACTATTTCCTTCTACAAAGTGTATCATCTGTTAAGACTGTTGGTGCCACATGCTTGCTGAAGGAAACACAGTCTTATTCACCAGGCCAGTCCCAAAATGTGTCTGTGACAAAAGCACATTGACACACATGTTTTCACTCAATAGACATCTATGTGCCCTGCTGTGTTTTGAGTGGCCTTCCTACTCTTATTGCCTCAGCTTTCTTCCCTGCAAAATGAGGGAAATGATTGTACTTACTCGCCATTGTGAGAATTATATGGTAGTTAATACAGTAGTGCATGTAGAACAGTTCATGTCACATCATAAGTAGACAATGATGTTAGCAAAAACAAATGGACAGAACAGCAACTGCAGAATGGTCCCTCCCATCTGGAAGTGTGAAGACATCCCATGGTGTCTATCATCTCTCGTTAAATGGAAGAGATGCATGCAATAAGGATTAGAGACTGTCCTTTGAGACCAGGGTAGTGGGATAAACAGAGAAGCAAGCAAAGGACAACACCTGCAATTTTAGGTGGTACAGAAATATGGAAATAGAGAAGAAAGAAAGCCTAAGTAATGGTATGTAAGGATCCCAAAAGGCTTCAAAGCAGAGATGGTGACAGTTCAGGGAAGTTCTGAAAAATGCACAAGAGCTCTCTCCTTGTAGAGCAAGAGTCCAGGAGACAGACAGACTACAAAAAAGCAAAGGTCTGGAATGAGAAGCAGGAGAGAATAATAGGAAGGCAAGTGAGGAAGAATCCAATCACCCAGCAGCCTGGAATGCCAAACTAAGGAACGGGTTTCCACCGTTTCCCTGGATAAATGATTCTGGAGGATGCTTTATTCAAGCCGATTCCATCAGAACCCTCGGGGATGGGACCCTAGGCCTCTGAATTTTTTAAAAGCTCCCTGGGTGATTCTAATGTATAACCATGAATGAAAATCACTGCTTTAGAACAATGGGAGTCCATGAGGGGTCCTTAGCATGGGAATGACCTGGCTAGAGGTATATATCCAAAGACTTCGGTGGCAGAGGACAGCTGGGAGGAATCAAGGCTGGAAGCAGAACTGAAGGGGCCTACTGCTTGCACTGGTCCCAGGAGAGAGAACAATGAGAGTCTAAGCCAAAGTAGCAGCAATGAAAATGGAGAGCAAGGGATGGATTAAGAGCTATTCCTAGAAGTAAAAGAGATCATCAGACTTGGTAGAGCCTACCGGAGCAGTCCCTAAGAAACCAGCTGGGAAGAAAGCCCTGAAAATCAGAGCCAAGGTCTGCAGGGCTTCTCAGAACAGCTACTAAAGAGCTTGTGCCCCTGAGCCCTCGGATGGTTGGAGAAGCTGCCTAGGGAGAAGCACAGCACCAGGCTGGGGGCCCAGCTGTGATGCACCAGGGCAGCTGTGTCCCATCTGCTCACAACAGGCCAGATGTAAGGGACCCTCCTGCATTTCTAGCCAGCTCCCTAGCAGTCTTCGCTGTAGCCTTGAACATCTGCTTGGGGTGAACCTAGGGGCTGCTCAACCTGGCAGCCTTACTTCCTCCCAAAAGCCAGAGTTTGGGTCCTAACCACAGGGACTCTGCTAATGAGGTAGAGGCTTTGTCAGGTGTTTCCTGGTGATGAACATTTGACTCTGGCAGGGGCATTTGAGGGGCATAGCCAGCTGTAGGTCTTTACTTCTCTTTACTCTTATTTGCATACTGATTGAAATACATTTGCATAACATAGGAGACTGCATCTGCAGACAAACTATAGATTGTTTCAGGTGAAAAGGAGTCCTTAACTAATTCAACTTAGAGGATGTAAAAAAATAGCCCCTAAGGGCCCAGTGCTCTGCTAAGCATCAGAGCTGCAGTGAGGAAGAAGGAAACAGAGGCCATGGGGAGAGCCCTACCTAATCAGAGGTACATCCTCTCCTCCTCTTGCAGATGAACGTGGGCTAAAGGAAGAAGTCCGAGCCCTGTGAGTGTCAGGGCCAGAGCACTGGCATTTGTCTTCTGACTCTGGGTCCCCTCCCCTTTCCATATCACTATCCATGTCACTCTCTTTCACATTGTTACTAATGAGCGTTTGCTTGGTGATTTGTTTTCTTTCTCCTTTTTTTCTTTTCTTTCTTTCTCTTTTCCTTTTTTTTTCTGGTCTGCAATTCCTTTTGGTTTGATCTTTTTGATCTTTTTCTCCATGCCTGAATCCCTGCAGGGGGAGCCTGTGTGAAATATTCACTCTTCTGAAGAAAATTATTAGGGCAGTAGTTCCTAATGCTGACCACACAAAGGGAACACCTGGGGAGCTTCTGAAAAGACAGGTCCCTGGGCCCCACACCAGGTTAATTAAAGCAGGCTTCAGGGTGGCCCCAGGCCTTGGAAGTTTCAGAGATCCCCGGAGAGTCTGTTGTGCAGCCTGGTTAACAAGTACACCCTTTGAGGTTTCCGAAGAGGAAGAAAAGAAACTGGGAAAAACAGGCTGGGTTTAGAGGAGCTGAGCTGGGAACAGATTCCAAGGCAAGCAAATTGACATATTTCCTTCTAAAGATCTGCTTTCTGCCTGGGTCCTCCTTCCTACTTCATTATACACACACACACACACACACACACACACACACACACATGCATATGTATGTATATATAATATATCTATCATATATGTTATATATAAATGTCTATATATGTGTTATATATATAACACAATAACAGCTCTAGAGGTTCTTCAAGGTTTCATTTCTAAGAATTCTCTTTTTAAAAGTACAGGTTTAAGTGCTGTTAATTATTCAGAAATTAGGGAAAATCAATTCTATTGGGTTGCTTTCTTCCCAAAACCTCCCTGAGACCAAAAGTTCTGAAAGAATAGAAGTTTTCAGTGGAGAGACTGGGAAAGCACTAGCTTTGAGGCCAGGAACACCTGATGGGGAAAAGCCTCTGGAGCTAGAATGATGTAATTAGGACCACTTTGGAGTTCTAAGAATTCATATGGTTTAGGAGACCAGGCTTAAAATGTGGAATTTGGTTTCTGGAAAGATCATTGGATGATGACAAATACACATTTTCTGATCTGTAAGGGATGTCAAACAATATTTGCCATCTCCTAAAAAAAGAAGAAAAACCAATATACCATGTTAGTGGATAAAGAGGGAAACAGGAAATTTCATATATTGTTGGTGGCAACATAATTTTGTGCATTCTTTCTGGAAAGCAAAATACCAAACAACATCCAAAAAAAAAAAGGCCCTAAAAATATACTTCATTTCCATTAAATTTTATTCCAAAGAATTAATCCTAACATAGTAAAAGAGCTGCAGCCAAGATTTACAGTGAAAAGAGTTCATGATGTCATTATTTCTAAGAGCAAAAATTCACAACCACCAATATTTCCAGGTTAGCTAAATTGAACATGGTATACTTAATAATATGAACTATAGTCATTAAAAATTATCATGTCCAAGAATGCAAGTGATATCCTGATAAGTTAGAAACTCAGGCTAAATAGTATATGTGGTTATGGTTTCCATTTTGTTAAAAGTTACTACAAAGAGAAAATACTAGAAAATACTTGGGATGATTAGTTTTATTTTTTTTTTCTTATAGAGAGTAGTGGAATTTTCGAAGTTTCTAAAAACAAAATGTACAACTTTTACAATTATTTTTTTTAAGACTAACAAACTGTTTAAGTTGAGATAAAGTTTAGGAAATATTTTCATGCTTTCCCACTTCTTGCCCTCATGGGTTAAAGCTGCTGCTCCCAGGTCCCTGAATTCAGCCTAAGGCACTCCTAGGAAAGATCTTTTATAGAGAGGGTTAAAGAAATTGCTCTGTGCTTTGCTCAGGATCTGAACGAAGACTTAAAAGTTTTTCTCCATGAAAACAAAAAACAAACAAACAAACAAAAACGGTTTCCATCCTTGCAATTGAACTTGTAATTGAACTTTTGAAATACAGGTCAATTGTAAAAATAGCTAATAATGCATGCTAAAGGTATCGAATATCTGTGATGCGCCAGGCATTTTAAATGTATAATTCCTAACTCTCACAATGGTCCAGGAGGCCAGGTTTTATTGTCCTCATGCTATACGTACAAAACGAAAAGTAAGAGAACTGCTCAGGTTCACGGGGCTACAGAGTTGGAGCCAGAATCGAGAGGTGGTATCGGGGACCCAGGCTGAATTCCTGCTCTCCACCCCTCCAAAGCCAGCCCTGCCATGCTCCAGGAACTGATGGCCAGTTACTTTTGCAAAACTCTATTTTCTGCCAGTGAATTCAACTTTGTGTTTCATTATTTATATTTTTGGAACAGCTTGATTGAGATAATATTCACGTACCATGCAATTTATCTAAAATGCACAATTTGTTTTTAGTCTATTCACAGAGTTAGGCAACCATCAACACAATTAATTTTAAAGCATTTCATAACCCCCCAAAAAAACGCTGTACATGTAGCTATCACCTCCCTAATCTCCTTACCCCCTAACCTCCTGCCTTAGTCAACCATTAGTCTGCTTTCTGTCTGTATGGATTTCCCTGTCCTGGGAACTTCCTATACATGAAATAATACACTAGGTTCCCTTTTGTGACTGGGTTCTTTCGCTTAGCATGTTTTCAAGGTTCATCTTGCACTGTAGCTTGTATCACGATATTTTTATACCTGAATGATACTCCATTGTATGGCTATATCACATTTTATTTATCCGTTCACCAGTTGATATACATCTGGGTTGTTTCCATTTTGAGGGTATTATAAATAATGCTTCTGTGAACACGTGTGCAAATTTCTGCATAGAACTAAGCTTGTTTTCTTAGGTGTGCATCTCAGAGTAGAAGTGCTGGGCCATATGTAACTCCATAGCTCATCTTTGGAGGAACTGCCAGAGTGTTTACAAAGTGGCTACACTGATTCATCTTCTCACAAGGAAACTTCCATCTTGACAATACGAAGTTGAAACTTTGGTCCTGGTCTTCTAGCTTCTAAGAATTAAAACACAATTCAACTTCTGTTTCTTAGAATGTCTACTTAGATCTAACTTGGAATTCTAGCTAACCGTAATTACTTTGATTTTATTCTTCCAGGTAAGTAATCTTATTGAGCATTTAATGTGTCTTTTCATTTTTTTTAATTTTTAAAGATTTATTTATTTATTTGAGAGAGAGAAAGAAAGAGGGAGGGAAGGGCAGAGGGAGAGGGAAAATTTCAATACGACTCCTTGCTGAGCGTGGAGCTGGTCAGGACTCTGAGATCATGACCTGAACTGAAACCAAGTGCTGGACGCTTAACCGACTGCACCACCCAGTAGCCCCTTAATATGTCTTTTTAAATACTCTTTTTTTTTTTAAAGACTTTATTTATTTATTTGACAGAGAGAGAGAGTCACAAGTAGGCAGAGAGGCAGGCAGAGAGAGAGGGAGAAGCAAGCTCCCTGCTGAGCAGAGAGCCTGATTCGAGGCTCGATCCCAGGACCCTGAGATCATGACCTGAGCAGAGGGAAAAAGGCTTTAACCCACTGAGCCACCCAGGCGCCCTTAAATACTTTTTGTAATGAGAACTTCACAGCAACTTATAGTTCACATTTGCTGGAACTGAGATTCAGAGCAGTTAAGTAATATCCTGAAAGACCTAAACCTTAAACTTTTTTTTTACAAAAGTAAGGTTTTCCTTGAAACAGAGTCCCTCAACACTGGCACTGGGTAATTTGGACCAGATAACTCTTTGTTGGGGGTAGGGTGTTATGCATTATGCCTCTTGTGTAAGATGTTTAGCATCACCCCTGACTCACTAGAGCCAGTAACAGCCCCCTACTCCCAGCACCAACATTGTCTCCAGATACTGACAAAAGTCCCTTGGGCTGGGGTGGGCAGTTAGGAAATCTCCATTGGTTGAGAATGACATGTTAAATAATTTTGGAGGCTGCAGAGCCTTGGTGCTCTCTCTCACCCCCACTTTCTTTCTGTATTTCTCTTGTCTTCAAATACCTAACAGGTATAAGATTTCATCTTATTTCAGTATCTCTGTTGATGGTTTGAATACAGAACATTTGAAACGGAGGGGCTGTCCCAGGACCTCTAAGCATGAGCTGTTTCAGCCACACGTCAACATGCAGAGATTTAGCCCAAGCCAGAGCAGAGTGCCCAAACATTCTATTTCCGACCCTGGAAATAACTTGTCACATATTTCTGTGATGCCTTTATTTGCCTGTTACCCCTTGCTCAAGGCCCTGCCACTTATAATTTCTAGGAATTTAGACAGATTTCTTAATCTCTCTAAACCTGCTTCCTCATCTGTAAAATAGAGACAGAAATACCTGGCTTGACTTGGAAGATTCTAGGCTTTATCTTTTCCAGAAAAAACAATTCAGCTGTTTTTTCCACATCCTGTCATGTCTACCTTTACTTAATAGTTCAAAGGTAGTTTCAATTTTTGTGAGAACAAAGTGGGGAATACATAAATAATTGAATAAAGTAGTCTTAAAATGTCAATCATATCGTAAAAGAGCATATTACAATTATTAGTACCATTATGCTACAATTTAGATCCTGAGTTAGGTTTTTCTTGGACACCATTTATCCATCAATTATGAAATTTTATTAACCCCTCCCTATACAGTAGACTGAATTCATATTTTTCTTCAAATTCCCTCTCCAGGCTTTATTCCATCCTTTGTCCCTAGAGCTGAGAATTTTTATGATGGCCTCGCTCTTTTCCAAGCCTCTGACCTCTTTCTGGTACAGGACAGCTTGCTAGATTGAACTGTCTAAGTAGCACCTCACAGCAAATGTCCTCCTAGTGGGTCATGGAATCTCCAACTTCTTAGCTTGACAATCTATGCCTGCTATAATCAAGTCTCCATCTGTCCTCTCAATCCCATTCCCTAATGTTCCTACACAAATTCCCTACTGTAGTTAGGCTAGGGCATGCATTATACTCCCATTGAATACACTTACCTAATCATTGCCTCTACTCCCACATCATCAATATCCAAGCCCATCTCCCTATCCTTCAATACCTAATATTTGTCCTAGAGCTTCTTCTCCTCAATTGTAGGGACAGGAGGCATATATATTTTTTTAAAGATTGATTGATTGATTGATTGATTGATTTGAGAGAGGGAGAGTAGGAAGACAAGCAGAGGGAGAGTGAGAGAATCCCAAGCAAACTCCCTACTGAGGATGGACCCTGATGTGGGGCTCAATCTCAGGGTCCTGACATCATGACCTGAGCCAAAATCAAGAGTCAGACACTTAACCAGCTGAGCCATCCAGGTGCCTTAGGAAGCACACATTTTTTTGACTTTCTATCACAGTCACTAGACTCTCTATCTAGTGCAGTGCAGGGCACTGGGACAAGTGCCAAATGATCGAGTGAACCAGTTAATAAGCCAAGAAATGAACAAAGGAGGTTTACCTTTACCAGACCAATATAGTCCTTTCTCCTTCCAAATTCCTGTAACATCTGCTGTCTGATATATGCATTTAGTTCATATAATTTACTGCTTTTTACCATTAATTAACAATGCATCACTGCCAGTCTCAGCTCCCCAATGAGATTACAAGTTCCTGGGGGTCAGAGTCTGAGTCCTGTTTTGGTATCCACCTCAGCATCAACAGGGCAGCATCCTGTTCTCTCGAAATGTTCACTGATTGATTGAACATCTCACCAGCTGAATCTCCACTGCCAAGTGTCAGCAGCAGGGTCTCCCTAGTACATGGGCCATAAATCACAGGTTAAATCTTTCCTAGTTGTTAAAGCCTGGTGCATACATCAGGGTAACCTGGATCCTGAAAACCCTTGGTCAGGGTATGCAAGGAAAACATCAGGGTTTGCCATCTAGAGTTAGAGAGGAAATGTGATGGATTTGTTGTTGATGGTTACCCCCTTATCTCCTTGATATAGGCCTGAATGCTTAGCTCAAAAATCAACATGGTAAAAAGTGAGCTGAGCACCAGAGACGTATTTCTCCATCACCTTCAAGATACAGCCCAAACTCTGATATCCCTGCCAGAATGCTATTTTTTTTTTCTGTCTGTCCTCTTTTGCCCTCTGTGACCCAGTCATCCTGAGTCACCTGTGGATTCTTATACTTCTAAATCTTCTACTTCTCTCCTCTCATTGGAACATCCTTTCCTTCCCTCTCTATTGGCCAAATTCTATCCATTCTTCAAAACTGTGCTGTGTTGCCCTGACCCTAGAAAGCCTTTCCTTTCTCACTCATCTAAGTTCCTCTCCTCTATGCTCCCCTACTATACTGAGCATGTGTCTTCTTGCATTACAAATGCCTCAAGACCATCCCTTCCAACTGTTGCCGATGAGCTCCAGGTGAGCAATGCCTCCATCCTCAGGTCTGAGTATAGTGCCAGCAGAGAGTAGATACTTCAAATCCTTCTTGAATTAAATGGAGGCAAAGTGAATTATATGAGAGAATTATCAAAGCAGAAAATAGGAAAGAGCAAAGGAAGTGAGATCAGGTTTGACTATTAGAGTGTTCTGTTCTGTAGCAATAAAAATCTAGCTCCCTCAGTTCCTATTTTGAATGAGTGGTAAAGAAGAAAGAGTAAGTTAAGAAATAAAATGACCCCACTGCCACTACTCAGACTTGAAAAAGCTGCAGATGCCCAAGAGATCACTGTTTTGGTAAACATTCCCAACCTCTGCAAGATATCTTAAAGCTCAGGCAATTGCATTTCTCAGTTTCCCATAAAACGGAATGCCTCATCATATTTCTGTCTTCTGGAACTTGAACTCTGTGCTCAGCAGACAGCTTGTTGTGACAGTCATAGCCCTGTGGCTATTTATGTATTTGCCCTTGCTAATGGGATTTTCTCATCAACATTATCTTAGCTGAAATACAGAGGCATTAATGACAACTTAATTGAAGCAGAGGACAAAGTTCGCAAAGTTATCATGTTTACTTGATGTGCAGATGGTGGTTAGATACAAATAGCTTATATGAAAAAGGGCAATATTTGGGGAGCAGCTCTGTTAATTGCAGGGCTGTAGCCTAAAACCATCTGGACACAAGTATTAATCAGGGTGAGCACTTCTATCCTGCATGATGCAGCTCTCCCAGCCATCTCTCCACCTCTGGGAGTTCCACTGGCCTTTATCTAATTAGTACTTCCCCTGAGTGTAGCTCATCTCTGGTTTTGACACATTATGCAGCATAAAATTGTGGTAACACGAATGTTTGTTAAAAAATCACTATTAACTCTTTTTTTTTTTTTTCTTTTTTTTTTCTTCTTTCACTGTTAAAATTACATCCTTCTGAATCATTCCGGAGGTCAACTCTATTGGTTTATTCATTTAGGCAGTTGCTTATACATTGGGCAAATAGTTATCAAAAATCTGTTACCAGAAAGGTGCTGTACTAGGCCTTGGGCAAATAGTGATGAGCAAGTCAGTGTTCTTGTTCCCATGAAACTTTACACTGTAGTGGTCAGGGGAGCAATGAACAACCAATTAATAGACACATGATTAATATACATTGTTACAGGCTGAATGGTGCTACCCAAAATTCATAGGCTGAGGTCTTTACTTTCAGTACCTGAGAATGAGTCTGCATTTTCTGTATTTGGAGACAAGGACCTTTAAAGAGATAATGGAGGTAAAATGAGGTTATATGAGTGGGCCCATAGCCAATATGACTGGTGTCCTTACAAGAAGAGAATATTAGGCCTCATGAACTATACAAAAAGAAGTTCCTAAGCCACTAGTCTCCGGTGTTTGCTTTCAGTAGTCTCAGCAAACTAATGCACACACATACACACATCCTTAGGGCAAATGCTACATAGGAAAAGAATTAGAAAGCTGGGTAATGGGGCATCTGGCTGGCTTTGGGAAGGTTTCTTGAGAAAATATCAGTTGAGATACGTTCTGAAAGATAAGTGGGGTGGTGTTGATCATAGTTGTAGGACTTATTTAAACAGTCAGTGTTAAATAATGATCAAATAAACATCCATCAAAGCTGCTGACCTAAGCTTATACCACTAGAATTTCATCTTATCTTCAGTCATAGAACTCTCCTAAGTACGGACAATGGATAGCTGATTAGAATAGATTGCTTAATTGGTATTTTGGAATGACCTTTCTAGAATTCTTCCTATTCAAGCCAGTATATAGAAATACTGAAATTTGTAAGGTGGTTGAGGAAATATTATGAACATAATTGCCTGTATCTAGGAATTAAATTGGGTAAGCCGGGAGTGCCTCTTCAACAAACTCTTGGCCTTAACTGAAAATATTTCAATGACATCTGGTTGATTTCTGGATCTTTGCTAGTTATGTCTCCTCTTGCCCAAGGATTCTGTTCTGTGCCTGTGGACTGGTTTTTAGTTTCCATCTTCCCAACTTGTAGTCATTCAGTGGTGCCCAGCTGTTAGGTTGACATCTCTCAGCTCAGAGACTTCTTCTTCCATCTCCTAGGTTCCACTCATGCCTTAATCCTGAAAACTCCACTCTGAGTTTGATAACTCTACTGATACCAAGGAAAGCTCTGGATAGATTATTCCTCTAATGGAATATCAAAACTGGTCCTTATGCCATTTGACTTTACTGGTGCTTGTTCTACTTTTTGCAGTGATGTAAACATATAAAAAACCTTCAACTATAAGAAAGCCTATCCCATACTCAAAGATACTTGTCATGTCTTTGTCTCGCTTCCTCTCTACCTATGATAGCTCTAGTACCTACAACTGTTCCACCCTTAACACAGTTTGAAGACCCTATACATTCTGATCACCCCCTTACCAACACACACATACACACACACACACACACACACACACACATACACACATACATACATACACACACTCTCTTTCTTCTAGTTCCATTTAAATAAAGTGCCCCCCAAAATAACTTCTGATATTGGGATCTTTAGCTCCTAAATAGCTATTTACTTTAATAGCTTTACAATATAAAATATGAATATGGGTAGCATAATAGTAAATATGGGTGGCAGCAAGTTCCAGTATAAAGACCATGAACTTGGGAATCCAAAAAAAAGACCTGAGGTTGAACACCGTCTTGGTCACTTTAACTTAATTTTTTGGTTCCCAGTTTCATCCTGTGCATGTTGGTAAAATAATAACCATGAGGCCTCGACAGAACGCCTGACCTGCAAGAGATCCACAATGATTGGCAATTCTACTCTCATGTCACTTACAGTGAAAAGATGTCCTCAACTTTTCTTCATCTCCACATGTATAAGACTTTCAAGAAAGGAGATAACAAAAACAAAAACTAAAGAAAAATATAAGGGAAGAGTTATATTATTGTCTTTCAGCTTCTGGAAACTTCATCTCCTAGAAGAACTGAATTCAGATGCTTTCTACTTTGAGGATGCATTTAGTTTGCACTTCTGTCCTTGACCTCCAAAGCGAAAAAGCCACACGCTCTGTACAAAGCGCCAGGCACCTCTGCACTTCCATTTCCATGGGGGTTACTTTCTCTTTTAGACCCAAGATGTTAGAAACACCTGAACTAGTCTCCAATTAATCTTTAAATATCTGGATTCCCTGTCCCACTAACAAAATGCAGTGTGGTACTGTCTGTGCTCCATAATGTACCATGTGTCGAGGGTAGCCCCACCGGGCCTCAAACATCATCAGGACAATGGCCATCTTACTTTCTCATTTGGGGCTGTCATTCCTTAGAAAGCCACTATGATCTCAAGTATTTTGAAAACAAGTTTCCTCAGAAATGTAAGGAACAAGAAAACTTTTTGTGTTTGACTCTTTGTTGGCTTGTTGTTGTTTTGCTTGTCTCCCCCGCCCTCCCCAGGTAGAAAAATTCCAGCCGACACAAAGTGTAGCTCCATTCCAAAGAAAAAATGAGAGAAGTTCAAATTTTCCAAAATTCAAAAATTCTTCTTGGGAAAAGAATAAAGTAAGAGTTTTCTGAGACAGACTTCAGGAACTTAGCACATTTTTAAAACTTCCTTTTACTTCTTTCATTTTTTGAGAGACAGGTCTGAAATAACAGATGATTTTTTTTTTCCCCTCCTGCAGCTGGGTAATGTGGCAGCTTTTACCAGCCTCTCTCAGTCATAAACGTGTTTTAATGGACTGACATGTACTTAATAATACAGACAGTACCTGGATGCTTTAGAGCAAAGTGCCGCCAGGGCCTATCCTATATTAAAACTGCATTATTGACCCGAGGCCTACAAGTTTCTATACTCAAACATCTTGCCGATTAGAGAGAAACAGCCTAGTGCCAGGTCACATATTTCTTCTTCAAATAGAGAGGACTGAGGTCTAACTTTTATAACTCTGAACATGAAAAATGTTATGTTTCTAAGTGATTAATTCACCTCCATTACTAGGAATTTTATAAATTTTATAAAAGTCCTGTGACTGCACAAATTGACTCAGCTTTTATGACTCTGTGGAGTGAGGCCCCTTCTAGCTATAGGTCTTGAGTCGGTATGGGAGGGAAAGGAATTTGCTGAATAGCTTCTCAGCATTGTGCTTAGGATTTTAGATACATTATCTCATTTAGTCACCATCATGGCAGTCTCCTGTTTTAAGAACTTTTTTTTTCTATCTCATGTTCCTGATGATCCATGACTCCTTATATCCACAGCTTTGTATAATGCCCTTTGCTTGAGCAAGGCCTAGACTTATTTACTTGTTTCTACCACTGAACAGAGCATGGTAAAAGCGATGGAATGCCACTCCTGGTGTTAGGTTATAAAAAGACTATGGTTTTCATCTTAAGTGTTCTTTGTCTATCTTGAATCACTTATTTTGGGATACAAGTACTATCATTTCATGAGGCACCCTTCTGGAGGGGCCATGGAATAAGCTTGGAAGTGGATCTTCTGAGGCTGGCCAATAGCCATATAAGTTATCTTGGAAGCAGATTTACCCAGAGTTGAACTTTGAGATAATGGTAGCCTCCACCAACAACTTAATTGAAGCCAGAATTACCCAGGCAAGGTGCCTCTGGATTCCTAATTCTTATGAATTAGGACTCGATAAATATTTTCGACCACTATATTTTGCTTAAGTTTGTTACAGAACCATAGATAACTACTACACTCTCACTTACATATGGGACAAAGTTTAGAAATTTATTCAGTTTATTCATTTAGAAGTTCAGAAGTTTATTCAGGGGCATCGAACATTAAAGAAAAGAGGTATTTTTTGACCTAAATTCCAGACCCAGTTTCTCCTACTATTCTAAGGATTCAATGGACTTTTTGTTCACTAAGTGGCATATGAGGTTCTCCCACAATATGACCTGAACATGGGTATTAAGTCATGCCCTTTACTATTTAAATCAATTTTCTCTAATTTATTTGGATAACAAAACTCACAGTCCAGTTGGGAGAAGGAAGACATTTAAGAGAAAATGTGATGTAGTGTAATCCAGGATGGATATTGGCCCAGGATGTCCAGAGGAGGGATATTTGATTCAGATTGTACAACCAGGGAGGCTTTTCAAATGATTTGTTGACTTAAGAACATGCCTCAGCCCCTAATATAATGCCTTGCACTTTATAACCTCAGTAAGTGCTTGTCAACTAAGTACTGCTTCTGCAAAGACAGGAGACATTAGTATGATAACAAATAGAGAAGGAAAGAGAAAGTTCTACTGTCCCATGTTACAAAAATATCACATGGAAGAGTCAGTTTTGAAAAACATGACTTCTTCATAAATCTGTTCCACAGTATTGCTACATATTAGAATCTGTATATTGCCATAAAAGTCTTTCCAAAATTAGCTATTCTGGGACCAATTTAAAAAAGTTTTGCCATACCTAGAGACCGTATGCATCAGTATTTAATTACTATCTTAAAAATATACTTTAAAAATATTTTTTAATTTAAATATTTTTATTTATTTACTTGAGAGAGAGAGAGCATGAGGAGCCGGAGGTGCAGAGGGAGAGGAAGAAGCGGATTCCCTGCTGAGCAGGGAGCCTTATACAGGGCTCCTTCCCAGGACCCCAGGATCATGACCTGAACCAAAGGCAAACACTTAATCTACAGAGCCACCCAGGTGCCCCTAAAAATATTTCATTAAACTCGCTAATTTTCACTTGAAATTAAATTTGGTAGCTGTAAAAGCTCCATGGTAATGTGTATGATATACAGGGAAACTACAGACTTTGAAGCCAGACAAATTCAGGATGAAATTGCGGTTCCATCAGGTATTAACAGGTGATTTTTTAAGTTACTTAGCTTCCATGACTCTTCACTTCCTCGTCTATAAAGTACCTATAAAATACCTTCCTTGAATGAGCATCATGAAGATTCCATAGAATATATGCCATGTCTGTACAGACCTAACAAACTGTTCAGTAAGTGGTCTATATTATGCTATATTTAGGTAGGAATTCTTATTCCCGCTTCTCAAACAAGTCTGCTGAGGAATAAGGAAATTAAGAGACTTGTCAAAGTTTCAATAGATATGTTTGAATTCAGTGGTTTTTTTGTTGTTGTTGTTGTTTATTCTGTTTGTTTTTTTTTTTTTGAAAAAAAAGCTGTCTCGGGACGCCTGGGTGGTCGGTCATTTAAGTGTCTTCCTTCTGCTCAGGTCATGATCTCAGGGTTTGGATGCAGCCTCACACTGAGTCAGTCTCCCTGCTCAGTGAGGAGTCTGCTTCTCCCTCTGCCCCTCCCCTCTACTCCCCTCCACTCCCCTCCTGCAAATAAATAAATAAATAATATATATATATTTTTAAATTTAACTTAATTTAATATATATATATATATATAAATATATATATATATATCTCCTCTTCAGACTTAGAATAAATTAGTGAATACTGGGTCATTCCATATCACTGACAGCTGGATTCTGCACGTTTTAGTCAGAATCTCAAACATGTGTTGATTTGTCTGAACAAGAAACGGACCTAGTAGTTGTTGGAAGACGGTACCTGTGAGGATTTCAGCTGTGCGTTCGGTCATTTTCTGAATCACGAGTCTCACAGTTCCGCCCTCCAGGCTCAGCAGCAGGGTCCCCGAGCCCTCAGACAGCTCTGTGGACAGAAGCAGACCATCCTTGTTCCATGTTCGAAACTGGAAACTCACTGAGAGCCCATCAATTTGGGGGGTGCCAGGCAGCAGCAAATAACTGCTGCTGGAGTTGACAAATGTGATGGGAACAATTTGTGGTTCGGAGCAGGAAAAAGTGACATTGCCCTGGAAAACAATAAAAATCAAACATATAAAAGCCATTTTTTATTCTGCAATCTGACAGCTGATATAAACAACTACCGGGAGCTGACCTTAATTTCAGGATCATTCTACATTCAGCTGCAAGACCTTAAAGGAAAAAAAAAAATGTGAGCTTTGTTCAGATATACCTGTGAGATTGTTTCCATTCCTGTTTTACAGATCACACGGTTATCCATGAGAAGGCTATCGAAGACCCCAGTTGGGGTAGGGGGCGGGATGGGAAGCATCAACATTTTCTAAGGAAGCAGGTATGAAAACAAGTACATTCATCCATTGAATAAATATGTACTACAAACCAACTACAGGCCAAGCAGAGGTAAAGTTTAAAGAGATACACATGAAAAAACTTTATTATGATGTGGAAGGTGCTAAAGAGAGATAGACGCAAGCTCCCAGGAGACCCTGGTAGAAGAAACAACTAAACAAGTAAAGGTTTCACAAGGGAGGTGATGCTTTCCTGTAAGGATGTGGGGAAGGAGAGGAGCGAGTGTGCCTGGCTAGGCTTTTCAGCAAGTAGCACATCATGTGCAAAGAATTGGAGAAATTAGAAAAATGCATTCCTGGGAATTATAGGGAACTTTTCATTCCTGAACATTAAGTAAGGCAGGGAGGGCCAGGGGCCATGAAAGAGGTGAGATCAGAAAGATGAGTAGAGGCAGAGTTTAAAAGCCCCTTTATGTTTGCTAAAGTTATCATCCAAGCTTAGAAACAATAAAATGACATTGGTTGGATTTTAAGCTATGAAGATGATTTTCAATAGCATGAGGAATGGGGCAGGGCGGTGGGTGGGCAGATTAGAAGCCTAGAGGTGGGGAATATTAAGTGTGCATCAACAAGAATCAGGAAGATGAAGAAGGATATTATTCTTTGTGAAAGTGAGGGGAAACTGGTCCAAGTTTTGCAGGGGACATCCTGGCTTGACTGGCTACCTGAATTCAAATTTTCCACTAAGGTGTCCAGATAGGGACAGTTGGTTAAGTGTCTGACTTCTGCTCAGGTCATGATCTCAGGGTCTTGGGATGGAGTCGCATGTTATCTGGCTTAGCAGGAAGTCTGCTTCTCCCTTTCCCTCTACCCTTCATCCCACTCCTGCTATCTCTTTCTCTCTCTCTCAAATAAATAAATAAAATCTTAAAAAAATTCTGGTGAGTTTCTTTTCAAGAATGAAAATATCTTCACTGACGGCAGATTGACTGAGGCAGAACTATCTTTTGGAAGAAGTAAAATCACAAATGCTCCTACAACAAAGTCCAGAGATAGCAGTAACTATTCTTCCTCTTTTTCTTTTTCTCAGGTCAATATCTTTTCTTCTGGTAACAAATTTGCCAGAGCAAAGCTGTACCCCAAATTTGAGGCAGTGCAGAAGGGGGAATAGTTGGGAGGCAGTGATGAGACTCTAGGCAGAAGAGTAGGAAGTCATAAAAATGCCCCATTCCCCCATTTATTTGAAATCCAATGGTTAGCTCAACCCGGTGTTCTCTGGATCGATAGCCATGGGAGGTGGGGGTCTACAGAAACTGAGATTCTCCCCTTATATGAGCAGTTCACTTACATCTGACAGGTCTGGGAGACTTTCCTCAGACTTGCTCTATGCACTGAATGTCTAATGGACCTCAGGTACTTGGAAAATAGACAAGGGCACTCAGAATCCCTTGAAGGACATTCAAGTGTCCTGGCTAGATTCTGGTAGCAAGAAATTCAGATCAATCTCTCAGGTTAAGGTAAAGCCATGTGTGGTGATCAACACTTTTTCTCATTGGGGAGTAGGACAACGTTGAAATGCATTGGGGTGTCCCTGGTTCACTGCAGGTCATGCTCCTCCAGTCCATTCTCCACATCCCTTCATACTGTCCTCTGCTATCCTTCCCTGGAGCAGCTGAGCTGTCCAAACTTCCCTATTTGTTTGAACAAACTCCTGCTATGTTCTCTGATGGCAAGTCCAAGGACAAATGGGTAGGAGAGAAGAGATAGGAGTAGATGGGAAATGCTCTCCACACCAAATCTGACCCAGCTTTCCTGGCAAGTGAATGTTTCCAGCTCAGCTCCCCATCACACAGCTGCTGTGCTGCCATTTCTGTTTCTAATCCCATCTCAGCTACATTTGCTGTTTGTAAAAATGTCACACTGTTGAGAAACATCGATATCCACCCCACCTCCATCTCCCCAATAGAAAGAAAAAAAAAAATAGCTAAATGCAAAAATGCTACTTTTGAAATCGGCACGATTATTTAATTTTTCTCAATAATACCATTTTTTATTTCCGATTCCTTCTCAAGGCAGCATTTGAGGGAGTCCCTATCATGATTTAGAAACAGCATGCAAGAAGACAATTTACTTTAGGACAGTGTCAAAATATAAAGTGGCAAAAAGACTCTATTCTACCCTATATACCCCTTCAATCTATTAATTCAACTTTCATTCCATCTCCCCCACCCCCATTGCCCTGCCTGCCAAGAAGTAAGCTCAATTTCTCAGACCCCTTATTCCACTACACGTTTCATTCATAAAGACTTCAACATTTATTCAAGGTTTCTCAAGTATTGTAAGACAATGTTCTAAGCACAAGAGTTATACATAAGTTGTAAACGTGATTGAAACCATTGCATTAGTTCTTAAGTGTACATTTGACTGTAATAGGTACAAAGTGTGCCATGACACAGGAGAGCACCATAGCCAAATCTTCAACATGAATCAACCAACCCTGGCCCTATAGATGAGATAAAGAAGTTAGTATCACTGCCATGGGTCCCTTTCTCCCCTCCATAAACTACAAGACCTGCAGGGTCTTTCCCTGTCCAAAAAGGAGGTCACTCTGCATTGAAGAGGCTAAATCCTTGGTACCTGATGTGTTTCTCCTGACAGCTCCACCATGTCCTGGTTGGATAGTCACCTTCTATTATGTGACTGAGGCTGCCAGTCAAGACTGGGGTAGGGCCTCCCCAAGGCAACAACTGGCACAAGGACCTGAAACACCTGAGTGGGGACCTCCCTTTGTCCCCAGGATGGCAGTTCTTAGTGCCCTAAGCTTTCATGTATGCTATTCATGTGCATGCATGCCCATTCTCCAAAAGGCGAGGTACACAAAAATGCTGGCCCCAAGATAGAGCAGCCATCTGTCCATTAAAGACCCCCAAATAATATCCATGTTTGTTTTTAAGGATCCACCATGGCCTTTTCTTTACAACCCTTAAGACACAGAACTTCCCATCCCACCTTTCTCAGACAAAAAGTGATCACTCCAGATAGAGCATAGAACTTTGAAATCCTAAAGATCTGTTCATAGACTATCTTAGAGAGATTGTCCATGTCTGTGTAAAAATGTTCTGGACCATAAATAACAAAAGCTGATACTGTCCCCAGTCATGAGAAGCTTGATGGCCTCCTCCAGGTGGTCAGGACTTGAAACCCAAGAACCAAATTTGTGTCTAAGTAGGAAGCAAACCCTTTTCATTGATTCATCCTCCCCAAGGAAGCCCTCCCTCCAAAGGGCAGAGAAAAACCCCTACCTCACTAATAGCTACAAAGGACCAGTACACGGTCCAGCAGTACGTGGACAAAAGAAGCCTATACTAATCTGGACAGTTACAAAAAACTTCCTTAGGGAGGTGACACTAGCACTGAGATTTTACAGAGGCACAAGAGTGGCTATGTGGAGAGTAAGAAAGTGTGTTATCTGAGCATAGAGGGAAAGCATTTGCTACAAGGCTAGAGGCAGGAAGGTTTGTGGCAGGCATAGTCATGGACTCAACAGAAGGTCAGCTGACTACAGTTCAAAAGCCAGCATGTCAGCAGGCAAGATGAAGTTGAAAGGACAGAAAGAAGGGCAATCCTGTAAGCTTTTAGACCCTGTTGAGGCACTAGAACTTAATGCTATGGAAAAAAAGAGAATGGGAATGGGGGAAGGGCAGATTGATGTAGAGGCTAGGATACACAGTCAAGAGGTGCTTCAGATACTTCCCTCAGGGGGCTCTCGTTAAGGAGTGGAATGTATTGTGTATGGAGATGAGTGGCCAAGGGCCACACCTCAGGTGGCTTGTTGCAGTTAGCTGACAGAGCAGTTGAGGGCTTATGGAGGAGGGCTCTATCTAGAATGGCAAAGGGGGAGAGGGAGAAAAGCAAACAGATATTTTGCAGGTAAAATTGATAGGAGGTGCTCTGAAGGGTGAAGGGACAGGAAGATCAAGCATAGCTCCCACTCTCCTCTGCCTGAACAAGGGACTTCAGGTAGGAAAGAGCAGACATGGAAGGAAAAGATTTCTTTTATGTTCAATTTCTCTCCAGTGGCCCACCTGATTTGCTTCATGTCAGTGTGCACTCAGACAGTGGGCTGTTCATCTTAGGCAGAAATGGATTCTTATCATAAATATTTACTGGAAAACCCATATATTCTGTATGATCCTGATTTTTAGCTACTATAATTTGGAGGATAAAAGTAGAGAGTTGAATTGGGATCAAATGAGAATACGTGCAACAAGCCCAGCATTGATCATGATGGTTGTTTTTCTGCTTTCCAGGTCTTCCAATTTTTGGGTGATCTGAGGCAAGTCACTTCTAAGTTGTAGTTTCCTGTTTTGTAACCTAAAACCATTGGACTAGATAGTTCTAAGGCCCCCACTACTTCCCCATTTCTAGGGCATCTGAGACTAAACACCCACATCCTTATCATCTGTCTCCTCTTTGGAGTGGGGGATAGGCATCATTTGAACCATTCCTATTGTTGGGCATAAAAAATGTAACCAAGTATTTACATTTTAAAATACTTTTCTTTGAAAAAAATAAAAATAAAATAAAATACTTTTCTTTGTAATGATTCAGGACATAATGAAGGACAATTAGGCCTTTCTCTTACCAATTCTTTTCTAACTATAGGGAATAAAGCCAAGGGTCTCCATAAATGATGATATATATTTAAAATATAATAAACGGAAAATGATATTGTTTCATATTTTAAAAAAGAGATCCAATTTTTATAAACATAATTAGGGGAAAATAACAACCAATTTACTGACTATTCTTCTTTCTACCCACTCTCTAAAAAAAGCATCCACAATTACTTTACAGGGACTGTAACATTGAACTGCATCAGAATTTACAGTGTTTAACAATTTCTTGGAGATAATAAAATAGGTGAAATTACATGTAATCTGCTTAGCTTGGTGTTGGTCCAAGGACCATGCAATAAAAATCAGAAGAAAACAATAAGAGAGAACACAGGTTCTGAGCAGCAGCCTCCTTCCAAATAAATCCAAGTCATTCTGCCACCAGATCAGAAGTCTGTCAAATGCTAATTGTATTCCAAACAAAATCCATCCAGCTAATAGCTTTCTTCCATGGTGGAGGGTCTCATCAAAAAGGAGATCTTGTAGTAACAGCGTAATTAACCATAGTCTCCTGATGACTTGCGAGTGAGGAGTATCTGACAGAGAGAAGTCTGGACACTTAAGTCTTTACCATGTGACCACAGAATGAATCAGACAAACTGTTACAAACAAGACTTATTTTTCATAAAGAGGGACAAACTTCGGAAGATGCTATTCTGCTTATGGACACCATGGAGGAAACACCATCGTGGTCTAAATGTGAGTGTGTAATAGAGGGAACAGCCTGAAATGCATTGAACAGTGAACTCATGGTCTCTAGTTTGTCACACGTTTGCTAAACATGTAAATCATTGTCATTTTTTCATTGGTCATGGGATATGTTAGACAGGCATCAGAGAGCACAAAGTAAAAATGCCCTAATTTGCCAAACTAGAACAAGGAGCTAAGAAAACTGAGAAGAAAGACATTCACGAATGGCTTAATTTGTGGCTACTTCACAGACGTAGGATTGAACATAATCCTTTGCTTATTTTAGAGGAGGTCATGGATGTGCACGAAACATTTTAGACAATAGCAGCTGAAGTTAACTGTGCCTGGATTTCTACGTAGGTGTTACCTTTGCCTTATCTCTCTGCCAAGGGATCCACTTTATTTCAAGATTGTTACTTACTTGTGCTGGCTTCACAGACTGCAGGTTATGACTAAAGGGGCATCAGGGATGAATTGTTCGTGGGCATTTGCCACTTGTGGCCATTTTCCTCCACTCAAACTTTGACCAGTGATGATAGGCACCACCTTTTTCTAGTTATCTTGGTTTGGCAAATGCATTCCTTCTCAATGCATTTCATTACTCAAAGGTATCTATTCCTGCCTGTGATAGTTATTCAAGCCATTTAACTATTTTACGGAAGGCACAAGAAAGTTGTCCTCTCCTTTCAACGATAGTTTTAAAGAAGTCATAGATATGGGGCACCTGGGTGGCTCAGTTGGTTAAGTAACTGCCTTCAGCTCAGGTCATGATCCCAGAGTCCCGGATTGAGTCCCGCATCGGGCTCCCAGCTCCATGGGGAGTCTGCTTCTCCCTCTGACCCTCTCCCCTCTCATGCTCTCTCTCACTTTCTCTCTCTCAAATAAATAAATAAAATCTTTAAAAATAAATAAATAAATAAAATAAAGAAGTCATAGATAAAAGGCAAGTGAGAAGCCTGCAAGGTCAATGTCCTCTAACTCATTCTCCATCAGGCAGTTTGCCACTACTTCCTGCCTCTTTTCATTTCATTTCATTTCACCCACCAAATGCTGCTCACCACCTGACAGTAAGACCCTGGCCTGCTTAGAGTCGACTGGGGAGAGGAGGACAGAGGTAATACAGTTGCCAGATCCTGGTCTGGAACCTACTAGCCACCCACTGGCATAGCAGAACTGGCAATGGAACTGATGCATTTGGGATGCTATGGCCTTGAACCTTGGCAGACAATTGGATTGGTTCCCCAGGGGTGGGGAAGGGAGGTGCCCCAGGGCACACACATGTCTTTTCATAGTTCACGCTCCCAAAAAGGGGCAAGCCCACACCTTCACTGAGTCTCTGATGTGGGGATAGGGTGGTCGTAGGGACTGGCTTTAGCTGGAATGTAGGCATGATCCAGAAATCCATCTACCGATCTGGGACCCAAGGCTTCTGGCCCTGGAGACACCTAGTTGTCACTCATCTGAGAACACTTCTGCTACCCCTGCAGAAAAAGAGAGGGGAAAACAAAAATAGAATTCAAAGAGTAAACCAGTATTTATCTGTTGAAAAGAAACCTGAGGTCATCGATCAAAGTAATCTGGGAAAAGAACTTGACCAGTTAGGATGAGTCTGAATCTAGTCCAGGGAACAAGGCAGTGGCTGGACAAAGGGGCTATGTGAGTGGCTAGGGGAGATGGAAGATTGGTGGCCAGTCTACTCCCTCTGAGACTTCTCAAATATTGTCACAGCCAAGTCCCAGTGCATCCTTTCCTTGAGTCCTGAGTAGAGATCATATGTCAGTAATGGCTGTCTTTCCGTACCAGAAAACCAATTTTTAAGACCTCAAGGGAATATAGCAGACCCATCTTGAGGTTCTGCTTACCTTGACTGGTTTTATAGTTTCCTAAATGTGCACTTCTAAGGGTTATATTGCTGTGCTGAGCTGTTATTTATAAAGCATTTTCCTTGTGGGTGTTTGTTTTGTTTTTAATCATCATCCAGACATCACAACACCCTGGTGAGTAAAAAATAAAGCCAGCAGCGCAAGGCTGAGTTTCAATCAGGAGGCATCAAACAAAGCCAATCAAGCATTTATAAGCTGGGGGAAAATGATCTTGATTCAATCTAATTTGTGGGGAAAGATTTCAAAGTCAGTTCTTGATTTTCCAAATGAGTACAACCACTTCTAATTTGATTTGTCTGAAAATTCCCAGGACTGACTGGCATGATATCAGCAAATGTAGAGGAAAGGCTGCCTTGTAAGCTAAAGCTATCTTTCTGATTCACAAACTTAGGATGAGCAGGGTGCCAAATTAAGGTATTTTAAAATGTTTAGACAAAGATAGGCCCCTTCATTATTTTATTTATGTATTTAAACAGATATTTATTAAGCAGTTCCTATAGACCGGGCTCAGTCTTAATGGCAAGGACACAACCCAGGAGACATGTAGGCTCAGAGCTTGTGCACCTGGAATTTGGACTGCACAGGGTGAAGGACATGAAATGTGGCATCACAAGTATGATTAGGTGCCAGGAAGGGGAAGTCTATGTTGATGGGACAGCATGTAACAGGGATTCCTGAAGTACCTTTTGATTTGGATGATAAGTAGGAAGAAGTGAGAGTGGGAACAGGATCAGGGTGGAGGGTGAGAAAGCAGAGAAGGACAACCACTGGAAAGAAAGCCATGGTGTAGTTTTGGAATTTAAGGGAGACTAGATGCCTGGCATTAGTCTATGCAGGTTAACACCTTTTTCTGCCAAAGAAGGCCTTCGAGGATAGAGATCATGGCCCCTCTGTTTCATTTGAGGGATACCTAGGGGAAACATCTTTAATAATGAAGAGAATGTCCCACTTATAGCTGAAGAGCATGGGTACACTGGCAGGTGGTTCCCCATATGACCTGCTTCTCCAGCTTTCCATGAGCTGGCTACATGTACATATCAGTAGACAGGGACCCACTGAGAGCCACATGCTGCCTTTGGCCTCAGAGAGTCTCTCTTGACTTTCTTCTACTTTTTCGACACCATAAGCTCCCAATTTCAGCTCCTTGGCTATGGATTCAGTGTTAGTTCCATGTCTGTGTGTGCCCATTTCTGGCCCCATATTTCATGCTTAGTCCTTGCACATCAAAGATGAACACCCCCACCTGAGTTTTAGGTTTTGAACGGTGGGGTGTTTCACCTAGAAACAAACCTCAGAGGAGGTCCTTGGGAGCTAGGGAGTGAAAGGGAATGACAAACACACCCAAGATTAAACTGATAACCTCTCAGTTTTAAGGCAGAAGATAAAGCTGTAACTACCTTGAACACTCTTTAATTTCTGTTTCCAAATATTGTGCAAAACTATTTGGAAATATGAATCAAGAAGCTTAAGAATATTAATAATCCTTTTTGACAATTTACTTTCACTTCTAGAAATCTATACTCAGGAAATAATCTGAAATTAAACCACGATTTACACACTAAGCAACCATTGTTTATAATAATACAAACCTGGCTCTAAAATTAGAAGAATAGTTATGTAAATTATGGTATATTCATATGACATACTATTTTGCCACCACTAGTAGCAATTTTTATGGTGAGTATGAAAATTGCTTTTAATATAACATCACATGAAATGAACAGAATACAAATTGCAGGTACAAATCAGATAAAATATACCTATCTATAAATATATAGGTATAGAACAGAGACCACTTTGCTAAATAGTGGCTCTAACTGGCTTGTGGAATTATGGGGATTTTTATTCACAGAATTTCTTCTCCATTTGAAATTTATTTAAAATGAAAAATTAAAACATTTATAATGGAAATTTAAATTAAATAGTTCTCCAAGTATCATTTGAAAGTTTTCATGACAACAATATTGAGAATTAGTAACCGCTATTAAGGACATTAGTGTGGACTATTAAGAGAAATAAATAATAACAATTAATCCAAGTAGGGGTAGAAGAAGATAGATATGAAGCCCAATGACTACTAGTTTTCAAATGGTTCCCACAACTTAATAAGATTTGTCCCCTCCATTGCAGTCTTTACTTATGTGTCTACTCCACCAAAGTAGGCAAAGGTGACAAGTCATTATAGTAACAAAGACAAAAGAAAGTGTCATGTATGAGTGTGTGTGTGTGTGTGAACATGTATTTACTTTTTCCTTTTGAATAAACTTTCTTGTACAAACTGCTTGCCCGCAAACGAAGCAACTTTCTACTCTACAAGCATGTACATAATGCCTTTATAGACTAAATTAACTTCAGTGAGGAACAAATGTTCTTAGCTCTGAAAACATAGTATGGGCTTCTTATGTCCTAGGAAGAGACTGAAAAGTATCAAGTGTGTGTGCAGGGCAAGTACCTTTACCGGGCCTGGAAAATTAAGCAAATTTACAGCTCAAAAATGAATACATTATAAAAGTCAGCTTCTCAATTTTATCAATAATAATTTAGAAATGAGAAGAAACATATCTAATTCTGATTATTGCTATTATCTCTAAATAAACATTTTAAAAGTTTTCCTAATAAAAATAACTTTAAAAAAATAGAAGCTAAAACTATAATACTTATATTTGGAGTGGTGAATATGCTAGATCAACACCAAGAGAAATATAATGTGAGCCATATAGGTAATGTCAAATTTTCTGTAGCAAGATACCTGGGTGGCTCAGTTGGTTAAGGGTCTGCCTGTAGCATAGGTCATGATCCCAAGGTCCTGGGGTGGAGCCTTGCTCAGTGGGGAGTCTGCTTCTCTCTCTCCCTCTGTCCACCCTCTGCTCCTGCCCCCTACCCTTCTTTCTTGTGCTCTGCTCTTTCTCAAATAAATAAATAAAATCTTTAAAAATAAATAAATATATAAATAAAATTTTCTGTAGCTATATTAAAAAGAAAGAAGTAAAATGAAAGAGATGAACTTAATTAACTTAATTTTAATTTGAATATTGGGGTATTTACCTCAATACATGCAAATATTATTTAACATGTAGTCAATATTAAAATTTTTGAAGTGTGTGTTTTTTTTTTAATCTTTCCAGCACGTCTCAATTTGATCTAGCCACATTTCAAATGTTCAATAGCCACACATGGCTAGTGGCTACCATATTGGATAGCATAAGTCTAGAGTGTCCTTATAATGGTGATGGTAGACCTTGACACCAAAGTAAAAACGGTAACACTTTTTACATGAGAATTCTTATATACTGACCTTTATTGTTCAAAGAGACTTGGATTAAGATTCCTAGTTACCTACTGAAAATCCATTCTTCTTGCCTTTCTCGTAGTGGAACTACAATTTATTAGAGGCAATACTGTGTTCAAGTGGGTGGCTACATGTCCCCTCTCCCCCTGCAGAGCTGTATGCTCAGGTAACCTGGTCTGGTTTATGAGGCGTGGCAGGACAGAAGCATTGGTTGGGACTTCCTGGAAGCCTTAAAAAGTGCTGACTTAGCTGACAGGGATACTCTTTTGCCTCTGCCCCTCCCTGCCCCTGAAGCTTTGCATGTATATATGATACCTCAAGTTCCAGAAGCCTACTGGGACTCTTAGGATAGAAGCTACAGAGTAAGAATGGCTTTCTTGAAAGGTGAAATAATCTGAGTCTCTAACTACTTCCTGGGGCTTCTAGTCTCTATGTTATTGTTTTGTTGAGGTGCCAGGGGAGGCTACAGATAACTAATACCAATACTTCCTGTGGTCTTCAGATAATAACATTTTAAGTGACTATTACGATCTGAATTGTGTTTCCCCAGAATCCATATGTTGTTACTCTAACTCCCAGTACTTCAGAATGGGATAGTATTTGAAGATGAGACTTTTAAAGAGGGGATTAAGTTAAAATGAGGTCATTAGGGTGAGCCCTAATCCCATCTAACTGGTGTCTGTACCAGAAAAGGAAAATTGGACACAGAGAAAAATCGGCTGTATGGAGACACAGATGAGAGGCCAGTTAAGGACCTGGGCGAAAGGTGTCCATGTGCAAACCAAGGAAAGAGGCCTCAGGAGAAACCAAACTTCCCAACACCCTGATCTCCGACTTCTACTCTCCAGAACTGTAAGAACATCAATTTCTATTGTTTGAACCAAGCCAGTCTGTGGTAGTTTGTTATGGAAGTCCTTGTAAACTAATACAGTGATAGAGGGCTTTTAAATAATTCTCCTTAATGAAATGTTTGTATTGAAAGGTATTTTATTTTTTGTAAAGATTTTATTTATTTATTTGACAGAGAGAGAGAGAGAGAGATCACAAGTAGGCAGAGAGGCAGGTGGGGGGGGGGGGAAGCAGGCCCCCTGCTGAGCAGAGAGCCCAATGCGGGGCTTGATCCCAGGACCCTGAGATCATGACCTGAGCCAAAGGCAGAGGCTTTAATCCACTGACCCACCCAGGCGCCCGGTATTTTAGCCAATGTTTTAAAGGTTTTATTTATTTGACAGGGAGAGAGAGGGAGAGCAAGCACAAGTACAAGTAGGCAGAGCAGCAGGCAGAGGAAGAGGGAGAAGCAGACACCCCACTAAGCAAGGAGCCTGACACAGGGCTAGATCCCAGGACCCTGAGATCATGACCTGAACCAAAGGCAGTCACTTAACTGGCTGAGCCACCCAGGTGTCCCTGAAAGGCATTTTAGATGTCCTAAAGAATGTTTCTTAGTCACAGTGCCAGAAAGAATAAGTTAATCATGAAGTTTATCCAGTTACATAGTAACAATACTGGATGGGGAAGCCACAACTCCTGACTCATACAGTGGTTTCTCTGTAGGCCGGAACTACTTCCGCATCAAGGACATGGAAATCATTAGTGGGGGTAGATGTCCTGAAGATAATATATATTTTTTAAGATTTATTTATTTATTTACTTGAGGGGGAGAGAGAGAGAACACGCGCAGAAGGAGAGGAAGAAGCAGGGAGTCTGACGTGGGGCTTGGTCCCAAAACCCTGAGATCATAATGTGAGCCAAAGACATACTGTTAACTGACTGAGCCACCCACACACCCGCCGAAGATCATCTTCTCATTCCCTACCTCAGGTGGCTAGTTAGGTGATATCAAGGATCTCTTACTTATATGTGAAGATCATTAGGTATAGAGAGGAACAGCCTCCCTTCAGAAGATGCTTCTACTCTCCAGTGTTAAATAAGGAGGCATTCTCACTGCTAATCAGACGCTGCAAGTTTGTCTTGGTATAATCATCCCAGCGCAAGCTTAAATAAATATTTCTTAAGTACAAACTATCTGTAGTATGCTAGCTTCCTTGCTGGGAATTCAAATTAGTCCTGTCTCTTCCTATTAAAAAAAAAAAAAAAAGCCATTCACTTATTCAACATTTGTTGATCATCATTTTTCCAATGTAATGTTACTTTAGCTAAAATTCAGAAACTTGGTGATTCGAACAGGATACAAAATGTACATAAAACATATCACAGCAGATGAACATGGATTTGTCATAAAAAAAAACCAGGAATAGAGACTTCCTGACTATGTATCTTGGATGACTGGCTTTAATAGGATTATGTTCATGTTTCTCAACTTCGAAATGAAACCACAAATACTTGTCCTTTCATAGGGTGAAATCAAGGATTGAAATAAATTAATATGAAAATCAGTTGACAGAGTATCTGGCACGTACTAAATGCTCAGTATGTTACTATTTTCATTACAGACTATGTTGGTAAAAAAAAAGAAGTTACACAAAAGGATATTCCTTTTAAAAAAGAAGACTGGAAAATCTACACTGACATAGCATTTATAGTTGCCTTTTTTTTGGTGGGAATGCAGGTGATTTTTTTTTTCTACTTTTTTGTGTTTTCCAAATTTTCTATAATCTCTTATAGAAATCTCTTATAGAAATAATCTCTTATTATTTTCTATAATCTCTAATGAATTCTCTTGTGAAAAGTGGGAATTACATATAATTTTTAAGATATTTATTGGTCCATATGCTGTTTATTTAGTTATATTGGTGGGAGGACTATGATTCTTGTGCTTTCCCAGAGCAGTATCAGCTCTAATTATCTCACACATTTATAAAACATGGGGACCCACTGCTTCTTAAAAAGGGTATGAGGTTGTAAGGATATCGGTCACAAAACACTAAAATTTAAAACATGCCCTGGTTATAAACACTTAATTTTATGAGTAAAAACATGAAAAAACAAAACAAAACAAAACAAAAAATCAAGATGCTTAGATCGTCTTAATGGTTTTTGCCAGTTATTACACTGCTACAAGTTAAATCTGGTAAAATTCATGTGCTTTCTAGTTTCCTGGAAAAATAGAGGACAGGCTCTTGCTATTGATCCAATATGGAGTATTGTATTTTCCCATGGATATAGAATGATGAGCATTCACCAAAACGTCAGCCTATAAAACTAAGAGTATCTTCTGGGGCTGCTAGATCTTCCATTCACCTTGAGAAACTAGCATTGAATGCTCCATCTTCAGGGTCTGATTCTCAGCTGTGTTCTTGCAGCACTCCACAAAATCATACTGTGCTTAGAAGCTTCCACAACGCATCATCCAAAACTGAGGTAAATGGTGGATTTTAGGGCACGCCTCAGCCCCAAATCTATTCAGACACCATATTTCTATCAGACACATCAACTGTAGGCTTGTACAGGCTAAATGTGTCATTTAGTCATAGTCTTGATCTCAGGGTACCTTTCTGAAAGTCCTAGTCAATCATTTCATTTTTAAATTATTTTTAAATTATCCTTATTATTTTTAAAAGAGAAAACATTTATTTAGCTACTGGACTGTGTTGATGAAATAAGGACAAATGACAAATATGAATGTCCTTCAAAGGGTTTGTTTCCTTAGCAGAAGCCAGGTAAATTTTGGAACTTATTGTCAGGGAGGAAATTGATGTAATAATTGACCACCTTGGGTGAGAATTGATAACCCCATGGGCTGACTTAGGAATAGAAAGATGAGCTAAACTAGGATATTAGAGAAAATGGTGGAAATAAATGGCAAAGAAATAAACTATTTCAAAGGAGAGCAGTGAATTGCATGAGAAAACCTTTAGGTGAAATATGGGAATAAGTTTTAGGAGAATTGTGGCATAGCAAATCCTCATCAGAGGGGTACATTGTTTGGGTGATTCAAATGCAGGTCTGCCTATGGCACACCTCAAACTTTTTGAGTATGAGAAATTCCTTTTTATGTAGTAAATTACATGGACCTATAAAAGAGAGTGATGTAGTTTCATTATTTTCTACTGAGGAAATAGATAATGACAAAATGAAATAAATTAATACCTCCCTATTCACAAGAGCTTGTACCTGTATTTATGAGTTTGTGCTCATACACCTGTGAGGCATGCTAAGATCGCCCAAGTCTATGCTCAGGCGATGATAAACCGTGAACACGCATGTGCTTCCCTTTTTCTTCCCTACTCCCTCTTCCAGATGTCCTGTACCTGTGGTTTTTAACCTACAATTTAAAAGGAAGAAAAGAGATTAGAGAGTGTGTCAGTTATCCGTTTCTGAGTTTCAGCTCCAAAGCCCTTCTTTTCCTTGCTTTTGACACGGAGATTGGACCCTGAAAAATTTCCCGCAAAATGTTAGGATTTGCCAATAGAGGGCACTAGAGAGCCACTGCAAGGACAACATTTGGCGGATTTCTCTACTGGGTTCCTGTTCTTCATCACTGATGGTCGGTATGGGGAACCCACTAATTCTGCATACTTGAGCTCCAGCTGCGCCCTCAACTCACACTTACCCCACTGGTAGCAGCTCCCACAGGCAGCTTAGACCTGTGCTGCCTGGCAAGCTTGTTGCTATTGGCAGACTGCATGGTCCCTGGTAACCACCCACTTTTGACGAGGTGTGAATCTCAGCCTGAGAGGAAGGCAGGGGGAGCTTTCCTTGTACCTAGTTCCTTCACTGTCTATTTTCCGGCACCCTGATTTTTTTGCACGTTTTTTGCACCAATTTTGGACCATTAAGTTATCTTTTACCCATTTTAGCAGTTAACCACCTTCTACTAGCTAATATTTTTTTAAAATATATACATAATAAAATTTTTCCTTTTCAAACAACCTGGACATCTAAATCTTGTGGCACGAAGTGAAGAGCTTCTAAGAAGTCCGTCCACCTGTCCCACAAGGAACAGATTCAAAGTCAGGTCCCTACTTATTGAGGTCCTGATGATTCAACAAGGAGAATTTATATAAGATTATTGGGAATTTATAAAGACACAGAAAAGGTTTGATTTTATCTACTACTCTTGTAATCTAAAATGTATTCTGGAGCTATTAACTTACTGTCCATATATGGACCTCAGGGTATCTAGTGCTCCAAAAATGTTATACAAAAATAAAACGTTTTCATAATTTTCATTCTATTCTTCAAGGGATATGTGGCCCCTAAGATATTAATAAGCACTGACCTAAAATCTTTAGAGTTGTTCTTGTAGAAGGCCATTTACACAACGGGATAGACATAGTTGTAGGACTATGGTCTTCATGGGGAACATCCAATGAGAAATGGTGAGCAAAATAGGGCAATAAAAATAATTATAACACTATCATTAGTATTAGCGATTCAATGCCTATAATATCCCAGGAGTCACCAATCTATAAAGCAGGTATTTATTAGTTCTACCTTGAAGACACTGAAACATGATGAGGTCAAATAATTTTGTCCATATTCTGTAGCTATTATGCAGTGATGGTGGGATTTAATCTTACTGCCTTCAAAGATTACACTCTTCTTCAATACATAGTGCCTTCATTATGTGCATTTCAATGTGATGAGTGGCACAGAAAGGTATGTTTATTTTGTTTCCCAGAAATACTATGTCTCCTTTTTGAGTTTCCATGCCCCTGCTCAAATTACCTTGGAATTGTCCTATTACATGGGAATTGTCCAAAGAGATGTCTTTCTTCAAAACCTACATCAAGTTCCTGCACATTCATGAAGTATTTCCTGAACCTCCTAGCCCTGTGATTTCTCTTCCTTAATTCTTGTAATGTCTTTTGCATCCTGCCAATAGTTTTCAGTGGCTGGGGAAATGGTGTTCAGGAACACTGTTGGGAGGGTAGGGCTGTAGTCTAAGTAAGAAAGCAAGAAGCTATTAAACCAAATGGAATCATTGAGACAATCACTGATAATCATTGAGAGTAATCAAGATGGCAAAATGAATAAAAAGTATGTGTCAAACTATTAAGGCAAGTGAGAAGAGGTGAGGAGGGGTGGCCATCAAAATGGTGGCCAGGAGACTAGAAAGCATGGTCTTAGGAGACAGGCAAAGTATGTCCATCAGCTCTTAATTCTGAGTTCTGAAATGGTGACCCAATGCCCAGGATGTGGATACTGGGGCAGAAAGAGGCTTAAAGTTTCCCATCCATTAAAGGCAAGGATCATTTGCTATGAGCACAGTAGATATTCTATAAGCCATGTATTGAGATGATGATGATGAATCAAATGCTGAGTTATGTCATGTAGTAGAAGTGTGAGTGTCACAGCAAAGAAAGCATAATGGAGCTGAGTGATGAAAGGTGCTCTGAGGCGAGGTTGGGATCTGGAATGGCCACACAAGGCTAGCAGGCACAGCACATCTGACACTGCACAATTCCTAAACCCATGATGGATTCTGCCTATGGATCATAGCAGCTTCTTCTACGCAGGCTGGACCTGGCATCATGATTCTCCATAGCACTATGCTCCAGAGGGCCACAGACAATCCACTGGAGTTGACATGGGCAGGGAAGGAATGCAGCAGGTTCACACTAGTATACCCTAGGGTGGTTCCATTTTTAAGATTTTGAAACTTCCTAATTATCTGCTATAAAGCCATGGCCCCAAAGATCCTAAGGGGCTCCCTGAACCTAGTGTTGTCTGCCTGACTGCCAGTTCTCTCTGGGCCCCCCCATAAGGCAGCAACTCAAGGGTCCATGGTTGGCACAGCCCGGGGGCTTCAGTGCTCTGCTCCACCTCAAGAAGTCATTAAATATTTTGAGTCTCATCCTGATTCAGAAGGTTAACCCTACCTGTGAGTTTAGAGAAGGATGGCTGGTTTGGGTCAGGGAAGAGCCGGAGGAGAAAAGCAGCTCAGTACAGGAGTAACATGGAATGAAAAGGCTTAGAAGTTGGTATGCATATAGTGAATTCCAGAAACAGTGAACCATCTAGGCCTGGCTAGAAAAGAAGCAATGACAAGAAACTGTGGGAAATAAGCTTCTATATGTTGGAGGAGCTGATTATGAAGGATTCAAAACCCAAGCACAGAAGTTTCCATCACGAGATACAAGAGCCACTGGTTGCAAAAGGCTGAAGGAGACAAAAAATCCCATGCAAGACTCTTGCCACATCCTTAAATGCAGAAGGAAAAGCCTGGCAGCCAGATGCTGGCAACTGGACCTGCTGAGAGCCACGAAGCCAGTGAGGAGCTCCTGCCAAGATCCCAGCCACATAGCTGTAAGGCAGTTAGGCTCTTCTCAGGCATTGCCTCTTGTTCTCTCTCATTCTCTGGATGAAGGCAAAGATTCTGCCCCAACACTCACACATTGCAAGAGATACCCCAGGGAGATTTATTTGGCGATTAGCAAACTACACAGAGGCCATTTCTGAAACACCTCATTGGTCTTCAATTCCCAGGTAAGCAGTACTATTCACGAATCTGCCCAGCCTTGTATTTTTTTTTTTTTCCACTTTGGTGTGAAAGTCATTCAAGGTCCTAGGAAAAAATAGATGTATAATAAAAATGAATAAAAGCTGATGGTGTAGTGCTTTCCAAAAGAAGAGGAAGAAGACTGTGAATGACACAGCCGCTGACTATATATCATTGACTTTCCCGGGTACTGGCCATAAAGTATCTTTCAGTATAAAGTGTGGATAACAATGTCTTCCCCTGTCTGCCTCTCACAGAGGTTTCAGGGACAAAGGAGTGAACACAACCACAGGTCCATCTGCCACCCCCCCTTTACTCTCCTCTGATATTAGCATCGTGATTTGTGGCATCATGATTATCTCTAAGACAGCTCTCTGAAACAAGATGTCTTCAAATGAAGGGACTATCATTGCTGGTATTTGTGGGGGGGAAAAGAGCATAAAAAACACACTTAGTTTATTAGCTGGAAGCTTTACAGAAGAAAAGAACCTGAGTTGATTTCAAGTTTCATTTAGACCTGTTCTTTTTTTTTTTTTTTTTTAATTTCTACTGAGGTATAACTAACATACCGTGTTATATTAGTTTCAGGTGTATGATCTAATGATTCTACAATTCTAGACATTTCTCAGTGCTCATCAATTTAAATGTATTCTTAATCCCCTTTAGGTATTTCATCCATCTCCCACCCACCTCCCCTCTGGCAACCACCAGTTTTTCCTCTGTATTTAAGAGTCTGTTTTGGGGGAATTTGGGTTTCAGTCAGTTAAGCATCTGCCTTTGGCTTGGGTCATGATCCCAGGGTCCTGGGATCAAAGCCCTGCATCAGGCTCCCTGCTCAGTGGGGAGTTTGCTTCCCCCTTCACCCTCTGCCTGCTGCTCTGTCTGCTTGTGCTCTCTCTTTCTCTGTTAAATAAATAAATAAAATCTTTAAAAAAAAGTCTGTTTTTGTTTGCTTGCCTCTTTTTTTCTTTGTTTTATTTCTTAAATTCTACATGAGTGAAATCATATGATACTGGTTTTTCTCTGACTGACTTACTTGACTTACCCTATGTGTCTAAGTTGTTTCAAATTAACGCCACTCTTTTAAAAGGAATTTGAATATTCAAACGAGGGAAAAGTATGAGGTGGAACTGGCAGGAGAAGCAGGTGCTTCTGCACACTGTGTGTGTGTAGGGAAACTGGTACTGACTGTAAACAATTGAATCAAAAACCCATAATTATTCACCCAATAATCTGCACTCCTGGTTATCTATTCTGAATTTTAGAAAATTACCTTTTCATTATGTTTGCAATCTCCACATTATTTTTGGCAATAAAAATTCAAGACACTCAAAATTTAAGCTCAGTAGAATCTTTAAAGATTTTTTTAAATGTATTAGAGAGAGAGAGCAGGTTGGAGGAGCAGAGGGAAATGGACAAGCAGACTCTGCACTGAAGGTGGAACCCAATGAGGGACTTGACCCTGAGATCATGACCTGAGCCAAAATCAAGAGTCAGACACATAACCAACTGAGCCATCCTGGAAGCCCTAACCACAGTAGACTCTCAATGGCACTCTGATGAATTGAGTTAATGTTTAAATTATGTTTTATATAAAAAGATTAAAAATTTTTAATAAACATTTTAAAGATGAAGTGCCTGGGTGGTTCAGTTGGTTAAGTGGTCGCCTTCAGTTCAGGTCATGATCCTGCAGTCCTGAGATAGAACTCTGCATCATGCTCTTGCTCAGAGGAGAGACTTCTTCTCCCTCTGCCCTCCACCCCAGCCCCCGCTCGTGCTCACTCTCTCCTCTCTCAAGTAAATAAACAAAATCTTTAAAAAAATTTTTAAAGATGTAAAACATATTTTAAGAAAAAATATTAACTATAAGAAGCAAGACATAAAATTGTCAATAAAATATGGTCTATGTTATATAAAATATAAATTGAAAATATGAAAAATAAAATACATATAGATGAGAACAGTGTTTTGTTCTCTGGCTGGTTTTGTGTTTTATTTTGTATATTCTAAATATTCATCAAAAATATATAGAAAACGTATAATTTCAACATTTTTAAAGAAATTTTGTTTAGTAGCTTCAAGTAATGATTTTATTAGATGAGCTATGAAATCAGCCATCTTAGAAAAACAAGTCATAACATTAATTTAAAGTAAAATGATTTTCAGAGAGGATGACCATTTCACTGTTAATTTTTTTTTAACTTTACATTACATTATTCCCCATACAATCTTGAAACTAATTTTAGTGTGCTTACCAAAAGAAAGGAAGCAACTTTTCTGGAAGCTAATAATTTAGAAATTTTTTTCCAGGTTATGAGGAGCATACAACAGAGAAGCAGGTAGTATGAATGTCAGACTGGTTAAATGACAGTGGAAGACAGTAGGAATGTGGAGAGAGAAGACATGATATGTTAGTTGCTTTTTCAAGTGATTCCTTCCATCAAGGGAAAGTGTCATTTATCACAGAGCGTACTCACAGAGATGAAACATAATCCTGGGGACAAACTGAAGAGATTATAGGCTTCACTAGACACTAGGGACTTTTCTCTGAGCAATTTTCATGAACTTCTGGGTCACAGGGAGGTAGGACAAAGGTTGCTGTCACTGTGTGTGTGTGCATATACAATGTGAGTGTGTGTGTGATCTCTGTGCACCCTTATATTTATCTCTGAGTGTATTTTCTGGGCTTTAGAGCTACAAGAAATAAACAACCACACTGCAGTGAGTATCGTGGCAGCAGATGCAAACAAGAGACAATAAACTTCACAGAAGCCTGCTTATTTTACCTATCTGTATGCCTATTACACTCAAGTCCACTGGGCAACATCTTTTTTACATTCCTTATTTCAATGGAGCCCATCATTTGATAAAATCTGGACTAGAGACAGCCATTTGATTTCCTCAAATAAATTAGGTAAACAAGTTTGTGATATATTTACTCAAAACCCACTCCATGGTTCATACGGTTGGAAATAAACTAAACTTCAGATTCAGGAAGTAGAACCTAAGCTGTCACCAATCTACTTTTTTATTTGTTGGGATCATAGAATACAAACTATGTGTTTAAGAATGTAACTGCTCTCTCAGCTATTATGTTACTGCAGGTGCTTGTTTGAGAAGACCAAGAGGCTTCCCAGTCGGCTGAGTGGAAACACATTTCGGGATTGCATTAAGCAATTTCAGCCATGAGGCTGGAAGTATCATTCTATGTGTTTAGTATATTGGCTATCACCCATTCAATTCCTTAATTTCAATTATTTGGAGAAAAAGGCACAAAAGTGAATTGACATAGTCAATTAGCTCAAAAGTCAAGTCTATATTCACAGTCCTACTATTAGCCATTTGTTTTTTTTTTCCCTCTTCTGTTGAAGAAAAAGTAAAGGAACAAGATCATTTCTACTATGCTCTTCATTTAAATGAAAAAAAAATCATTTTAAGACCTACAGTGAAGTAAGTTAGATCTCAGCCAGCAGCCAAACAATCATGTTATTCTCCTTGCCTCTAGATGAGGGGATGTAGCATTCAGAAAGCAGAGCTGAAAGGAAGCAGCATTTCTTGTGAAGTGGAAGGTATGAAATTAATGATTTTCAGGAAACTAGCAGGGCAATATATTTCTTATATTATGTATGTAATAATCCACATTACAGGTACTGTACACACACTTCAATGGGCCATTTACTTTCTGATTGTTTATTATATGGTGCTGTATTAGCATAGGATGAAAGATTTGAGGAAGAATAGAGAGGTATTTTTTATGTCTACTTTAAGCTGTTAGTTTTACTGCATTTCAGGATGTGGAGGATCGTCTTGTAGTCAAATCGAGCCATAAAGACTAAATTGAATTATCCCCATGGAACAGCTGTTAAATCTCCAGGGAGTGGGCAGGTCCCACAGAAGGGAAAGACAAATTGCAATAGGGATGCTCTCTGAGTGCCACCGGCTAGAGAGGTTTGTACTGGATGAGGCCAACACGGGTGCTTCCTTGAGCCTTGAATCACATTTTGTAATTTATGGGTGTTATCACAACCTTGCTACCTGATTTGTTGATACCTCAACTCTCCTGCTAAACTCTGAACTTTCCAAGACTCAATAACTGTGTGAGAGTCTGTGACCACTGGCAAAGGACAAAAACACCATCTCTTTCAAAAACCCTTACTTAGCACAGCAGTGACTTAGTAACTTGGAGCAAAGCTGATTTTGTAGCTGATATTATGTCTTTGGGGGAACACTTTAAGCCTGAGTAGGGGAATAAAAGAGTTTGTACTTGTAATTAACAGTGAAAACTCTTCCTTCCCTCACACAATTCCTAAAGGAAAAAGATTAGGTATATAAAGGTGTGTGTGTGTGTGTGTGTCTGTGTCTGTGTCTGTGTCTGTGTGTGTGTCTGTGTGTGTGTGTGTGTGTGTGTAGTGATATGAATTCTCACTTAAGCAAGGTGATGGAAGCAATTTGGAATAAGAATACATTTCTTTTTTTTTTTTTCCTTTAAGTTTTGAAGGTTAAAACTAAAGGTTGCCTACCTGCAAAGTAAAACAGTTTTCTTGGGATTTTTTTTTTCCCCCAAGTACATTAGTGCTAAATGGATCCTTGTGCTTCATATTAACAATACCACCAATTAAACTGAGGAATGAAGTATGCTAGCAAAGTTTCAGGCAACTTGGTAAGTGCTAGAGTAGTATAAAATCAACAAAACATTTATTAAAGTTTTGATTAATCATTCTCTCAGAAAAAAGAGATGATGAAAAGGTTCCAATATTCAGAAATTCATTTTTTTCTCCATGTTCTCTTTTTCTTGCTCTGTGTAACCAGCACGTTTGTAAATATATGCCATCATTAAAGATATTTATTACACATAATATGTATGGATATTTCCTTTTTGAATACAGCCCTAAGGATTTTAGTTATTTACATGTAAGGCTCAGGCTAGCATACTTTTGAACCTCTTTATAAACAGTGAAAGTAAACAATATCATGAACTCCTTGTGTTTCGACAAACTCTGCCAACTCCTTACACAATGGCAAGTGGTGTGTCCTGCCTTTAAGATGTGTTGATGTTATATCATTGCTCTGAACTGAATTCCTAGTAGCATGGGATCTTACTGCCAAGAGGCAGACTGAACTCAATGACACTGGTATATTATGAAATATTTGTTAGTAATTTTGGGGATGGAATGGGCATGAGTATATTTTACATGGTTCAAGTCTCCTGAATGAGACTCAAGAAAAATATCACCAGCAATCTAGTGATTAGGTCAATTGGGAGATGAACAACCTAAGTACACGTGGATAAGATAATTGTCAAGACCCCTGAGCATGAGCCAAGGATGGGTAAGTAATGTCACTGGATCTCCTAAAACCAGAGTCAGAGTATTAGCCCTTTCTTAGCACCATTCTTACTCTTCAGAACTACAGGAGTCAGAAATTTGGTGCTAACATTTTAAAATAATTGCAACCTTTAACCTACGTATGATTGTCCTCAAGCAAGTCTATCTCTGGAATCCAATGGCCACTTTGGAATCCAATGGAATCCAATGGCCACTTTAAAAAATGCTTTACTTATATAAAATTCAAATGCCCAAATGAAATAAAATATTCATTATAAGATCTTCTTATCAAGGGGGAAAATAAACATCAAGGTCATGTAAGTGCCACAGAGAATCAGATTTTTCCTGTCAAATGATGTGGTGGCCAACTTTTGTCATGGTTTTTGGAAGATTGTCAGTTTAAAGGACTTCCACTTCTGGGAACATGGAGTAGTGTAATTTTCTCTATTATTCCCACTAAGTACAACTAAAAATTGCTAGACATTATGTATAAAACAAACCTAAGAAGACTGAATGGTGGAGAAAAGAAAGAATGCTTAAGGATCTTGAGAACCAATGAACAACAGTGAAGAAGTCTCCAGATTTTCTTTTTGTCTCATACATCTTAGACTTGTTGCTGAGAAGTTAGCAACCTGGAGAGAACAAATGGTGCAGATAAAAAGTAAATCCCAATTAAAAGTGTGCTTTTTATGATCAAAGGCCCAGGAAAGGGATAGCTTAGTAAGACAGAATATCTTTAGACAATAACTGTTCTCTGCCAGCCAAACACCACACAAAAAACTCTAACCCTATTTCCATTCATCCATGCTATAGCAATGTGTCAAAATCCCTGACCAAGACTGGGTCAGAAAAGACTGAGTAGGGAGCAGGAACTTTAAGCTTTGTCAGAGTAGCAAGCTTCTCCTTATAGTATCAATTGAAACCACATGTTTGGTAGAGCTTGCGCTGTGTACCCCTACTCAGCAGTTATGAGCAACCCCACCCACTTCCTGCAGGGATGGTGTTGGAGATGTTTTAGTGCTAAGTCATGACTTTCATCACAGCTAGTGGTAACAAGGACATCCCCACACACATACACACTGTGATGGCAATGGAGGTCACATGGAGAACAGTGATGAGGTTTTCATACACATCCCAGTCAGTTGGAGGTATCATTGAAGAGCTTATGGGGAGCTAGAGCTTTCATTCTTCTCTATCTTACCCTTAGGTGTCAATGGAGTCTGAGTGGAACACCTGGACACTATCCCCACCTGGGAGAAATGAGGTAAAATCCCCTCTCCCCTATTGGAATAGTGTCAGAGAAAGACAAGTAATAGAGAATAGCTATTATGATTGATCATAGATAATCCCTAAAATGTTCAGGTTAAAATAAAAATCCTCTTGTCATAGGAAGAAACAGGAAGACCTCAAATGGAATTAAAATGATAATCAATAGATGTCAACACTGAGATGACAAAAAATAATGTTAGAATTATGTGACAAATAGTTTTAAGCAGCAATTATAATAAAAATTCTTCAAGGAACAATCACATATTTGAGACAAATAAGAAAGTAGAAATATCCAGTAAAAAATTGAAAGTCTTAGCAAGGAAACAGAAAAGGCTAAGAAGAACCAAATGAAAACTTTGGAACTGAAAAATACAATAAAATAATAAAAATAATTAACAGATATGCACAATAACAGAATGAAGAGAATAAGGAAAGAATGAGTGAACTTGAGGATCTTACAATAGAAATTACTCAATTTGAGCAAAATGCAAAAGAAACCAAGAAGAAAATATGAACAGAGGATCAGGGACTTGTGGGATTATAATGAAAGATCTAGCATTCATCATTGTGGAATTCAGAAAAGAGAAGAGAAAGAGAGGACTAAAAATTACTCAAATAAATGACAGAACACTTCCTAAGTTTGGTGAAAGACAACAGCCCACACATTCAAGAAACCGAATGAAATCCAAACAGGATAAAACTAAAGAAATCATACAATACATAATGGTCAAACTTCCAAAAACAAAAGACAAAGGAAAGATCTTGAAAGCACTGAGAGAGAAATGACAGCTTATTTATGGGGCAAAGTATTTTAGTAATAGTGGATTTGTCCCCAAAAACCATTGAAGCCAGAAGAAAGTGGTCTAATATTTTTCAAGGACTGAAAGAAAACAACAATCAAACCGGAGTCTTCTATACAGAGAATATATCCTTCAAGAATGGAATAGCTACCAGGACATTATAGATTGGAGGACAACTAAGAACTTGTCACCAGGACACACCTTGAAAAATGGCAAAAGGAAGACAGCAATCCTGTGTATATACTAAACAACAGAGATATAAAATATATGAAGCGGAAAAGATAGAACTAGAAGGAGAAATTAACAAATCCACAATTATAGTTGGAAATATCAACACCATTATTGAGTAACTACTGTGTACAAGGCACTCTGCTAGGTATTGGGTATGAAATGGTGAAAAAAAAAAAAAAGACAGCTCTGGCCCTCAGTCCATTGGGGAAGATAAATGTTAATGAATTAGAAAAGTATATAACTTGCCAGCATGATAAATGCTACAAAGCAAATCTCAAAAACACAGAAAGTTTAACTCCTCTTGTTCAAAATTCCATATTTTAATATAAATAGTAAGGAGGTAAATATACAATTCCCAAGCTATAGAATTTAATAGAATTTAATAGAATCCGTGGCCCTACTGTTGCATTTCCCATAGATAAAAAGGACTGATGTTAACACAGGGTAAGCTGCAAACACTTCCCACAGCTGGCACACAACTGATAGCCAGGAAAATGGAATTCTCTAGGTGCCTCTAATGTATTGTTCCTCCTGATAACGCAATTCACACTGGCTCAGTTCCTGCCTTTCCTCTTGCTCTCCAGTTTCACATGGGAGATTGATAGGACCTCGAAGAGTATAATATAAACACATTATAAAGAAGTTCAGGAGATGGGATGGCAAAAAGACTTACTCCAATGTATTAGAAATCACCACGCTGAGAAAGGTGTTAACTTACCACAGTGTAGATCTGATGCTTTCGTCTTTTAGCCAGGTCAATTATGTTTACTCCATTGTAGTAAAGGTTTTCAATACATCCATGGAAGTTTTTCTTTAAAAAGGTCCCAGGTTTTCCTGGTACTGGAATTCCTCCAAAACTAAGCTTTATGAAGAGAAAAAAAAAAAAAAATCAACTCTTAGTTATAACCCCTGAAGGAGTAGGAAAGAAAAGTAAGCGAGTGAATTTTAGTAGTTTCAATTGTATGTGCGAGCCAAGTGGCTCAAATAATTATAGATGCCACTTGATTGCACATTTAAAAGGATACTGATTAGCCCACATAAAAATAACTATAATTGCTTGCTTTTTAAGGGCTTATTTTACAAAACTATTTCACTTCCTTTCTGAACCTTTTTAATACTAAATAAAACAATAATTTATAGAAGGAGGGAGAAATAAAAAAATCAACTTTATATTTATCTCTTGTGCAAATATCTGAGAGAGTATGACCAAATGAAAGCCAAGGGACAAACATAACATGCCTCTGGTCACCTACAGAGAGACTTAGTTTAAAAGTCTGTATTGTACCAAAAAAAAGCCTATGTACGTGATTATTTCCAAATTATTTTCTATAAAGATGGAAGATAGGAAATAATCCAAAATCCCATACAATTTCTTTAAAGGAAATAATCAAGAATTTATATGATGGAAACTTATTTAGTTGTCAATAATGGTGCTTATTAAACATGTGTGTTAAATGGCAAATGAACATAATGTTGATTGAGAAATCAAGTTATGATGTCAACAACAAAAAGTTATTCATACAATATAGACTTGGAGGAAATGCACTGAACTGTTAATCATGGTTGTTTTTGGGAAGAACATGAGATACTCATTTTGTTTTTGTTTTTTTTTTTACTACCATTCTTTCCAGGAAAATACTACAAGTTGTTTTTATAATGTTAATACTATTTAAAGAACAAACTTGATTGGTTGCGAATATTCTTACCATTATACAAGAGAAACAGGATAGTTTCTATAATCATGTTTCCCACAACAGGATTCAATGTGTAAGCCAGGTTTTCTTCACTGCTTTGAAATGTTACCTTCAGCAAAAATTTAAACCATATTGATGCTTGGGTGTGTCTCAGGAAGATGTGTTCTCCCAAACAGAATGCCTTTGTTTTATATGAATAGCTATTCATATACCCAGGGCTAGTTCTAGATGTTTATTTTTTCCTCAAAAGTTCCACACTATTTTAGAAAAATTGTAATGTGCAATAAGGGTTATTAATCCTGCTGTCTACTTTCACTTGTCATTGCTTTCTTCTGTTAGGAGAATTATTTGATATTTTGCCTATTTTATCTTAAAGTTGAATTTCAGAATTGTTTTTATCTCAGATAGTCTGTTGGAATTTTGATTAAGAATTTGTTATTTCCATTGACACATTTACTTGGAGAAGAATGGATATTTTTGAAGTATTTCATCTTCCTATATAAGAACACAGTGTCTTTGTGTATTTTCAAATGTTTTTAGTGAGACCAATCATGAGATTATCATTTTTTACCCTAGTTCACATACTCATCATTAAATTAATTCCTGTGAATTTCATGCTTTTAAAATTTGCTATTGTATGGAATCCTAAAACACAAAAACAAACAAACAAAAAACAAATGAACTCATACAGAGAACAGATTGGTAGTTTCCAGAGACAGGGGGTGGGGGTGGAGGAAAGGGGTAAAGAGGAACTCAAAAGGTACAAATTGCCAGTTATGAAATAAATAAATCATAGGATGTAATGTACAGCATGGTGACTATAGTTAATAATGTTGTATCATATGTTTGAAGGTTGCTAAGAGAGTAGCTTTTAAAAGTTCTCATCACACAAAAAATAAATTTGTAACTATGTGTGATGACAGATGTTAACAAGACTTATTGCGGTGATCATTTCACAATATATACACATATTGAGTCACTATGCTATACACCTGAAATTAATATATGTCAAATACATCTCAAAAAATTCCATTATATATGAATTGTTTTCATTAATTAAACATTGTGTCATATAAATTACATGAATATCCAATTGTTTTCTCTATCTAGATAATTTTATATTAAATAATATATGTTTTAGTCAATATCATTGAACTTTTAAAGGAAATAATCATAAGGCATAAAACACTTCACCCTCTTCCCAGTCAATGTTTATATATTTTTTCTTGTTCCATTGTCTTTGTAAAAACTTTCTAAAATCTGTCCAAAACTTTTTAAAGATTCATTTATTTTAGAGAGAGAAAGAGTGAGCAAGAAAGAGAATGAGTGCAAGGCAAGGAGGGGCAGAGGGAGAAGGAGAGAGAAACTTAAGCAGACTTCTCGCTCAGTGCAATGCCCTATGCAGGGCTCCATCCCACCACCCTGAGATCAGGGACCTGAGATCACAATATGAGCCAAAACCAAGAGTTGGACACTCCAAAGACTATACCATCCAGGTGCCCCTGTACAAAACTTTTAAACGATATTAAATAATCACAGTACAAAACTTTGCAAAAAGATTGTATTTTTATATATTTCCTGAGTACATATAATACTGATTCTGACTCCACATCACATTGAAGAGATATCCTTCTACTCTTATTTAACACATAAATCATTTATTTACTTATTTATTTGTTTATTCGAACTGAGAATTGAATGCTGTTTAATCCATTGGTTTTTTTCAGAAATCCAAATAAGAACATAGGGTATTTTGTTTAAACTCCGACGGGTTGAATCATATTAACAGATCATAAATTAGTAGATTCTCTTTGATTGAACCACACATGTGCTCTATTTTCCCTGAAATACACATGCTCATATTTTAAATAGTAAATGAATGTGAGCTCTAATTTTCTTCTTTTGTCAAGCATTTAGATCAAGTCTAGATTTATCTCTGAGAACAACTATGGGAGTTTTATCTTTGATTCTATTTAAGGATGGCTCATAAAGCTTAGGGAATACTATGGGAAACTTAAAACACTAATGAATTTTAGTTCAGAAATATTTTAAAAATTCTTTCTTTGATAACTTATATAAAATCTTCCTTGTTGATCTGTTGCAATATTCAAATATTTTCAATTCGATTCAGTTACATTAAAAAAGATCCATTTCTGTTTTCTAAATTGTTGCCATAATTTAGTAAAAACTAAATTGAATATTTGTTATTTTTACTTATTTTTTAATAAGTAAAATTTGTTGGAGAGGTTTTTAGGTTCACAGCAAAATTGAGAGGAGGGTACAGAGGTTTCCCATACACTCTCTGTCCTCACACGTGCATAGACTCTTTCATTATCAACATCATTCACCAGAATGGTACATTTATTTCAACTGGTGAATGTACACTGACACATTATAATCTCTCAAAATCCATAGTTTACATTACAGTTCATCCTTGTTGTTGTGCATTCTTTGGGTTTGGACAAATGTATAATGCCATGTATCTACCATTATGATATCATACAGAATAGTTTCACTGCACTAAAAAAACAAAAAACAAAAAACCTCTGAGCTCTGCCAATTCATCCTTTCCCCATGCCCCCCAACTGTAAGCCCTGGCAACCATTGATCTTTTTCCTGTCTCCATAGTTTTTCCCTTTCCAGAATGTCATACTGTTGGAATCACATAGTATGTAGCCTTTCCAGATTGGTCTATTTCACTTAGTAATATGGATTTAAAGTTTTCCCATGCCTTTTCATGGCTTCATGGCTCATTTCTCTTTAATGCTGAATATATCCCATCCGGATATACCATAGTTTATTTATCCATTCACCTACTAAAGGGCATCACGTTTTGGCAACCATGAATAAAGCTGCTGCAAACATCCCTGTGCAGGTTTTTGTGTGGACATAAGTTCTTAATCATTTTTATAATTTTATTTTTTTAAAGATTTTATTTATTTATTTGACAGAGAGAGAAATCGCAAGTAGGCAGAGAGGCAGGCAGAGAGAGAGGGGGAAGCAGGCTCCCTACTGAGCAGAGAGCTCGATGTGGGGCTCGATCCCAGGACCCTGAGATCATGACCCGAGCCAAAGGCAGGCCTTAACCCACTGAGCCACCCAGGTGCCCCCATTTTTATAATTTTAAATATATAATGACACTTTTTAAAAAGATTTTATTTATTCGTCAGAGAGAGAGCACAAGCAGGCAGAGTGGCAGGCAGAGGCAGAGAGAGAAGCAGGCTCCCTGCTGAGCAAGGAGCCAGATGTGGGACTCGATCCCAGGACCCCAGGATCATGACCTGAGCCAAAGGCAGCCACTTAACTGACTGAGCCACCCAGGTGTCCCTATAATGACACTTTTTTAAATGTTGGCCACCTTCCTCAATTTGTAAAAATATTTTTAATGCTCTATTCGCTTGTGATTTAGGAAAATAAGAGTCACTGGGAAATACTTGAAAAAAGAGTTAAAGACAAAAACTCTTTTAAATAGCGAAAATTAGTGTTTAAAAGATTTGGGGTAGGTTGCTTTTTGCCTTTTTTTTTTTTTTTTAGAAGCCAAGTAGTATAGAGAATACTATCTACTGCAAAATTGTAAATTTCTGTCACACTAAGGACAAAAAAAGCTGTTTCTAGCCTGGGTGGGGGACATTTGGAGAAACTTGGTGGAGACAAGAGTATAATTAGACAGTAGTGTAGGCCCTGTTCTTTGATTCTCTGCAAAACTGAAACCTGCTGAGGTTTGGGGGGAATGTTCATATTAATCACAAGACAGATTTTGGAAAATATAGTTATTTCTCCCCTCATTCCCCAAACAGTAGCAGCTATAGTTTTTTAGAGATGTCTTAAGTTCAGCAGGGTCCCAGAGCAAAAATTCACCAGACAGGAGACAGATTATCAATGGCTGAGGGAAACAATGATACAGAAAGATCTGAGGGTTCTTCACAATAACCTGGTCACTCTAGTATATGGGGGGGTAGACTGCTGAGGGTCCCCTAGCCTATGAGAGCAGAATGCAGGATATGGATGGACTGAGGATGGTAGCTGGATCTGAAGGTCTGAGAGAATCCAAGTGACCTCAAAGCATGAGCCCATATCAAGTACCATGGACAGCAGCCACAGAAGCTAACACTTTATCCCCAAGTCTCCCCTAGTGCAGGATAATACACAAGCCCTCCAGCCAGTGATCTGCCCAGGGAAAAGGAAAGAAGGGGGAAGAGGAAAACATCAGTACAACCCAGTATTTACACAGTGCACTAAGTTTTAAACAGGCATTAACTAGTTATCCTTCATTATCAAGGTTAGATTTTTCTACAATCAGGGAAGCAGGGGCTGATGAGCATATCAAATTAAGCTGGGGAAAAGAAACAAAATTATGTTTTTGCACATTTGAGTGTGAGTGTAAATTTTTGATGTATTTTATATTTTCAAATTTTTCAAGTGGCTGAGAATTCGAAGTTATAATTATACTCTTGAATTATAGTTTGTTACCAGATAATTTAGAATGGAAAAAAAATGCTTCATATATTGATTTCTTTCCTACACATATAGTATTGATTTCTTCTAAATACTTCATAAATACTTGTAGGCTGTATTTGTTATATATTTATTAATTTTACATTAATAATTATATTCCTCAAATCTTTTACATTCATATTTTATCCGGTTTATTACAATTGTGAGAATAAAAATTAAAATATTATTCTAAACGATGTTTCTATCCATCAAGCCATTCACACTAAATTCACTCTTCTGCATGACCTGGGATAGCCAAATTATTTTAGCCATTATTTGCAAAAATTGAATATTGATCATTTTCAAGCTATTCTACTTAGTTCAGCTGGCATCTGATTGACTGTCTCCCAAGTTTGCAACACTGGCTTTTCTCCTTTAATGCTGTCCATTAGTTCATTCGACTAGCAGCATAACTGTAAAACCAAAGATCACTTCCTCGAGCTTGGCTCCTGGGTCTCCACATCCTGGAATTGCCACACAGGCAGCTCATGCAAGGGTAGTGTTAACCAATATCTAACTAGCAAGAATGGATAGTTTTATATTTTGGAGTTATTTTTTGTATTTGATTGATATTTGACTTGACATATACATCTGCCTAGTATGGATGTTTTTAGTTAGAAACCACATTGATTACTATTTTATGGTGACCTTTATCTTCTGATTTTAATTTTCACTTTCAGTTGAATTATTTTTTTCCAATTATTTTTTCTATAAATTTAGTTGGTGTATCTTTGTCCCTAAATCCATATTTTTACAAAAAATTAATTTTTTTATTATTTCTGCAAAAGTATATTTCTTGTAAACCATGTGTGTCTGGTGTTTGTTTTTTAGAGCAATGAGACTACTTACCACCTGAGGAAATTTAGGTAATTTTTAAATTTATTGTGCAATGTTTACTGTGTTTTGATGTTGCCTTGGAAGACAGTCACTGTGATTAGCTTCTCAAACTATGATTTTGGATTACTTTCTATGAAGCACAGATTTTTTTTTTTCCCTTCAACCCCAACTTGTTCTACATCTTGTTTACTTAAACTATTATTATTATTAATAATCAGTATGTCCACTTTTTTTCACTTTGACATTCCTTTTTAAGATATTACATTATGTGCCAATTTGTTATGAAATTGAATAAATTTGTAAATCATGTCAACCTTTATCTTCTTCCTTTCCACAGCCAAGTGTTTAAAGGCAATGTTTCAGGAACTTCTCTTACTGGATTTAAACCCAGATCTGCTTGTGCTTTCTGTGGGGCCTTGGGAGTAATACCTGACTGCTATGGGATTCATCATCCTCATATACAAAATGAGGATAATAATACTACTTATGTCACATAAACAACTGAGCTTGACCAGGTAATGTGAGAATTAAAAACTTTCCTACACCTGAAGGATTGAGAATGGATCCTGGCACACAGTAAAGTTGCTGTTGTTGCTGTTAGTAAAGTTGTTTGCACTGTAGCAACTTCTCAGTTCAGGAGTTCTTCCAAAATGGTATTTTGTGGTATTATATTCATAATTTCTGAAAAAAAATATATGGATAGTAATTCTTCTAATATTTTTCAGTCTGAAGGTTGTGGTATTATGTATTGATATTTTATTCAATGCAATTCAATTGAGTGCCTTTTCTTTGTTTTAATTAATAAACAGATAGACAAACTTTCCCCCAAGATCCTGTAGAAGCCTCCTTCTGGTCTTCAGATTTTTAGAACACTGGAACTTAATATGTTGTGTGCTCCTTTAAAAAAGCCCATTCTCATTGGTTGGTTCTGGCTTCCCATATACATTGAGTGGAAAGAAAAAGAAAGGGAGGCCATGCTAGAACTTTATGGTTACTGTCTATATTCAATTTTCTTTTCAAATTTAAGAAGACTAGTAATTATACAGTTGAGTATAAAATTCTGTATCACTTGTTCAGCAGATAGGAGAGAATATCTTCTCAGGTTCATGTTCTTCATGTTTTTAAATCTGTCATTATTCTAAAAAGCACTGGTTTTGGTTTTTTTTGGTTGGTTTGTTTGGTTGGTTTGCTTGATTTCCTGAATTTCTATCCTATTTTTTTCAGTTACTTCAATCGTATGTCTTGTACAAACTATTTTTTATTGCTTCATATATCATTATTGTGTTTACAATTCCCCATGTATTTCCTTCAAACTTTAACGAATATCGTTGAATTAATCTTTGCTTTTAAGACAAACCTGGCTGAACTCCATGAACCTCTTAATTCACTAATTTCATTGTCTAGGATTCTGATGATATGATCCTGCCCATCCATTCAGACTCCAGCATATTTCACTGTGGGGCAGATATTGATGATATTGAACAGAGATTATATTTCAGGATGCATCATCTGCATGATGTTGCCCAAGGGCCCAAGGGCCTTCAGGATATGGATCACAGAGCTGGAAACTTCTATTAGCTCATGGTCTCATATAACACTGCATAGTTGTTACAGTGTAAGGGAACCAGATGCCCTAAGCCAGTTCTTTCCAAGTAGACTTTAGCAAACTCACTTTTTCGTGTGTGTTTATTCAGTTGACATCATCTCAGCAATGTCTACGCTGATCCACATATCCAAAATTGCAACCTGTTTCCCTTCCTCTTTTTTAAAATTATTTTATTTTGTTTTATTTATTTATTTTTTTGATAGAGAGAGAGCACATGCACATGCCAGGGTTGGGGCACAGAGAGAAAGGGAGAGACAGAACCTCAACCAAGCTCCACGCTCAGCATGGAGCCCAACGCAGGGCTCAATCTCATGACCCTGAGATCATGACCTGAGCCCAAATCAGAAGTCATACGCTTAACCAACTGAGCCCTCACCCAGGTGCCCCTCCCTTCATCTTTGAACTTCCAGTCCATCACCTAGATATCTTTTTGTTCTTTCCATTGCATGTGTAATTTACTTACTTGTTATATTTACTGCTTATGGTTTGTCTTTCCTATGAAAATGCAAGCATCACGAGGGTAGGCATCTTTGTTCTTTGACATATTACAATTTTCAAAGTGCTTAAAATGATGCCTGATATATAATAGATTCTGAATAAATATTTGTTGAATGTTTTTAAATATCTCTCTAAGATTCTCAAGGACACAGACAATATCTTATTCACTTTTTTAATATTTAATGCAAGATGTATGATTCAAACATAATAAATCCAACAAATATTTGAATTGCTTTAAAAAAGAACACTAGCAATTTACTTCTAAAGTTGCTTTTTGCCTTATTGCCCTTTTGTTTTGGTCAAGTTAGCTGCTTTCTTTGCTTACTTTTCTTGTTTGTTTGGTCATGGCAAATTGCATAGTGTGTCTTTCATTGATCTTTGTAGTCAACAAAACCAGGTGTTAGATTGTAAAGTTTCACTCACAGTCTCAGCATCTTAAGCAACAGAGTCCATCTGGTAACCTGATGGGTCTGCTTGTGTCACAGGTGGGCTCCAACTAGATGACTCCCAGAAGAAAGCCTGCTTTGATGTTAAATGTATGAGGTCCAAGAATCTGCCACTCTCTCTTCCTTTGATCTCATCCCTCTTCTTTGTCTGGCATTTGCTTCTATCTTTTTCAATCTTTGATGTTACTTCCATGGCAATGAGTTCATTCCCCCTTATTGGCTTTTTCTCTGGCCCTGTTTAAATTTGGGAGTCTTCTTGTTTGGAAGATTCCTTTTTCTGTCAGACTTGGATTTCTGATACTTTTGAAGTTTCTCATTTGTGAATATTTGTTTCACTTTTGCTCTGATAGTCCACTTTGTAATACAGGGTGCATGAAAATAGATTCAAACAGCTTTCTTTTTCATTCTTTAAAACTCATACTGGCTTTGTGTTTGTTGAGCCATATATGTAGAGTTCATGGCCTTTATGGAAGAAGAGCCCATCACTGACCTTTGGGATGTTCTCAAAGGTTGCTGAGTTTCTGCCATTTCAAATGAAACCAGAAATCCCAATTTTCCTGTGAAATCTCTTGATTTTTAAATATTAGCCCAAATTCAAATAGTTAAAAATGAAAAATACTAAATAGGCCAAGTGAGATAATAGCAGTCCCAATCTTCTCCAGGGTCACCATTTTATGGCTTCTGCTCTACTATCTAACTTGATCAATGACTCAGTTTGAAACTTCTTTGGAATGTCTGATCTCTTTAACTTTAAAAAAGCGCATGGTGCATATGATGTCTTATTTTTGTCAGTACTTTAGGGTCACATATTGAGAGAAGGTAATTGGTTACATGTTAACCAAAAATTACCTCTTCTTCGTTGCTTCATTTCTTTCACAAATTCCCAGCGTCCTCTTATTTCTGGATAAAAATGCCCTATGTCTGTTTTACAGCAGATAGAAGGTGAGCAATATCTGACCCAGACATAGCCCTGCATTGAATATGAGGGAACAATGACTGGCATTTTTAAAGGCTTATTTATTTATTATTTTAGAGAGAGAGTAGGGGGAGGGACAGAGGGAGAGGAAGAAAGAGCATTTCAAGTAGACTCCTCACTGAGTATGGAACCCAACGTGGGGCTTGATCTCATGCCCCTGAGATCATGACATTAGCAGAAACCAAGAGTCAGATGCCTAACCAACTGAGCCATCCAGGTACCCATAAATGGTTTTCTTTTTACAGACTCATAGACATCAGGGGCTAACACAGCCCAGTCGGTTCAACATGTATTTATACTTTGTTTTGTCTGAGTGAACTTACAATAGTTTTACCTTAGGTTTTTGGACAATGGGTTAAATTTTGTAAGTTTTAGCATTCAAACAAGGAGCTCATTGGAAATCCTAACTTCAGTGTCCCCCATATATCCAGGCACGTAGGCACCTAGGCACCCAGGTACCCAGGAGGGCCCCGCTTTGGCCATCCTCCAGTTCCATTCTTCCTCATGGTGGAGTGAAGGAGAAACAGCTATAGGAAACTGCTACCACCCTTATAAACCATGATCTTCCTACACAGCACCCCAGAGCTTCTTGCCTATATAGTTCTGAAAGTGCTTTGAGGCCCTGAATGGCTCTCTCCCCAACTGCCCTCCTCAGGATGGACCACGGGCTGACAAGTCTGAGCAGTGGCCAGGGGGCAGCTGTTTACACCGTGGACAGGGCTTGAACATATGGGATGTGGCTGGGAAGGTACATTTATCAAAGCAGGAGAATAGAAGATATTTTATTCAACAGTTTGTCAGCTTATTTATAACCCTTTAAATATTTAAACTTACGGTATGTGGACCTCCATTTGTACTCTTGCCTCAGGCTCTACACATATTCAACTGTGGCCTGGCTAATTCTATAATATTTTATTGATGTTATAATAATTCAGCCCAAATTCAGCCAGCCTCAAGATAATTATTAGATAATATCAAGATATTATTAGATAATTAAAATCTGCTACCACCTCCACCAATAGCAGCTGAAATAAAGAATTTTTTCATTTGTTCTTTTAGTTCATATTAATAAAAACAAAGACTTTTTTTTCTTTGTGGTATAATGGTAATATTAAAATACTCCCTCCATCATGTTCAACACAATTAGTTTACTTTTAATTTACATTTAAGAGAAGTTTTTATATTCCAGTTTGCCATTATAAAACTTGGGGAAACACAACATTAAAAAATCCACAAATCATAACAATCTTAAATTTAAAAGCAGAAAGAAGAATGGCAGGGATTAATGTGGTGGCTTCAAGTCTCGAATACATGCAGAGGCCAGAATAAGGACCAGAAACCGTGCTTGTATCTTGACGGGTTATCCCTCTATCAGAGAGAATGCCTGGTCACCAGAAGGATCTCCGGCTGAGCAGCTGCACAGATCTGAGCTCAAATCTTGTTTCCGTTACACAATAGCTACTGGGGAATGGGGATGGGGAGCCGTCAACAGTCTCTCTTGTCTTGGTTTTATGTTTGTAATGTAAGACATAATAATTTCCCTCACAAGGTTGCTTTAGAGGTAAAACAAAATCACAAAATACCAACAAAATAGTATTTCATGTTTTTTTCCCCTTCCACTTTCTTCCGCTTTATTTCCACTTTGCACCTATTTATTTTCTTTTTCCTTATTTTCTTTCATTTATTTTCCTCTACATAGGCCTTCTGTATTAGCCTTGCAGCTGAGTTTCCAAAGAAAAAAGGATCAATAACAATTATACTGCCACATAATCTGGAAAACCATTTCCTTAGTGATCTGTGGTTATTTTGATCACTAAATAAGTAGTTGTATTATGTCTGGCCAGTCCTTTAATCATGTCTGAGTTCTAAGAGAAGTGTCCTTTAGGCAATATCAAGTAAGGGTGGTGGCAAGAGGTGGCCTTCAAGCATGGCAGACGTATAAAGAACTTCTTAGGGAAACCAAAGTTGGTCATCAAATGTTACCTTTTATAATTACAGAAAGAAACTTCCTTCACTTACTTAACATGTATTTGTGGACTGCACATTATGTACTAGACACATTTCTATAAAAATAAATGAAAGTAAAAAGAAAATGTCAACCCTTATGATGAGCTTGAATTCTATGACTGGAGTGGGGATGAAGAGATAGACAATTAAAAATAAGTAAATTAAATATCATTCTAAAGTGATAACTGCTTTTGAAAAAAAACTATGAATAAACATAAATCATACGTTGTTATTTTAGCAGAAAATATAAGAAATATCTTTTAAGTCATATATTCTTTCTATTGCCTCAGTTTCTCCTTAAAATACTTCTATATGAGGTACAAAATTCAAAGTGTTTTTAAAAAGTAGTTAGTGTGGGACACTTGAGTGGCTCAGTCATTAAGTGTATGCCTTCGGCTCAGGTCGTGATCCCAAGGTCCTGGGATGGAACCCCGCATCGGGCTCCCTGCTCAGCGGGAAGTCTGCTCCTCCCTCTCCCACTCCCCCTGCTTGCATTCTCTCTTGTTGTGTCTCTCTCTGTCAAATAAATAAATAAAATCTTAAAAAAAAAAGTAGTTAGTGAAAAGTAAGGTTTCCCTCTTCATTGAACCCATTCTCTTATTATCTGCCTTGTCTGTCCCTTTAGTCACTTCCAGAGATTTCTGTCTACATGCTGTCTTCTGTCAAGTCCATGTTTTCTTTCTAATCTTACACACAGATACTCTTATACTGCAGTGCACATTGTTTTTCTTTTCCTTTAACAATTTATATTAGAAATGGTTCCACACCAAGATATACAGTGCTGCCTCATTCTTTCTAATGGTTGCATAATACTTCTGTATGGCTTTGTCAAGCACACACACCAAACAAGGTGAGCTCAAAGCCAAGACCTGACTGATTCAACTGTAAAGGTAAAGATCAGTAAAGATCACTTGTAGATTCAGATGGTTTGTGACTTACAGAGTCAACAAAGGCAATACTCGCCAAATACTGCTGCCCACCTGTCCCACAAACCAAAAAATGATGCTAAAAAAAAGAAGAGGTCAGATAACCACAATATAAGCTGGAGGTTTTCTTGTTGCTATAGATCCTACTCTAGTTATTTTAATCACTAAATAAGCAGTTGTATTATGTCTGGCCAGTCCTTTAATCATTCTGCGTTCTAATAGAAGTGTCCTTCAGCTAAGCAATTCTGATGACACAGCTCTATTCTGAAAGCACAGGGCAAAATGCCTGCGCCTTATCAGAACCTAGGAGGCAACAAGAAACTGTGTCATGACATCCTCCCAAGGGGCAGGTGCGGTGGATGGGAAAGGGCCTTGAAGCTGTTAATTGCAGGCCTCCAACCTCTGGTGTTTCTGGAAGATCATAAAGCATGCTGCCAAGACTCAAATCAGCTATTGTGCAAAGCTCTGGTAGTGTGGACCACCTAGATAGTGTGAGGTCACCAGGGCACTATGGCAGAACTCTTTCCTTAAAGAGATTAGCATAATTCTTAATTAACCCCCTTTTGAAGGACTGTTGGGGATTTTCCACTCTCTTATTATTCCTAACATATGTCCCATTGCACATATTTACTTATGATCGTAAGATAAACTGCTAGAAACAGAACAGTTGGGTTGAAGACCACGTGTGTATAATTTTGAAGACATTGCCCTTTCATTGATATAATATCAATTACCATCCCACTAACGATGGATGAAATAGCTCTGGTTTCTCCATACCCATGCCAACATTATAATGTTTTTAGTCTTCGCAATCTAAGTGAAAAATATCATTGTAGCATGAATTTGCATTCTTTTTCTTAATGAGTGCAGTCAAACATCTTTTCATATATTTGAGAACAATTTGTACTTTTTACATATTCATTTTCTTTATTTCTCCTTTAAGTTATCCACTAAGAATTATTTGTACATTTTTACTTAATTAAATTTTGAAATAATTTTCTAAGTTATTGGGGTAGTGATATCACTATATATGTATTTTTATGGAAGATTATGTGGAAGTTTTTAAAATTTTATATGGATATTTTTCATATATTTTATTTCCAGGCTTCTGAAATTTATGTGAGACTTAGAAGAAACTCCCACAGTTCTTGATTAAAAAGTACTGTCTCATATTTTCTTTAAAATTTTGATAGAACTTACATTTGAAGATATATGTATACATATGCATTTTTAAATGTTTATAGGGTTTAGTCCAACCTAGCTTTTTAAACTAAGTATTATTAAAATATATTTTTTTATTTTGCAAAATGCCTTCTCAGTGTTTATGATGTGGTAATATGCAAAATCATGTATTTAAAAAAAATTTTAATAGTTCTGGTGGCTGTAAAATGGCTATATAAACAGGATCACTGAGCACTTTTGATAGGAAAAGAATTAATGGATTATATGAATCTCAGAGAAATGGGCCCTTATTAAGATCCTAAAAATATCTCTTTTCTAAAATCCTTCTGCTCCAGACCAGAAGTGAAGTGAATTGCTATAGTCTTTCTCACATGCGTTTGGAGAAAATCATATAGGCTAAGTGATGTGAACTAGGATGACATCCCAATGAGAAGCAAAGGATCTATATTATTTTTGCTTCTTTTGATTGGTTGATTGATTGATTGATTTCTGACAGAAGATTCCCAGCCATAGGTGGGAAGAGAAACAAACAACTTAATATATCTTAGTGTAACAAAAGTCCTCAGGGGGCCTCACAGAAAAGCATGATGTCATTCATTGATATCCTTAAGGTAGTCTAAGATGGAGAGATGAAAGCTACCATATTCTCTTGCAATTATTAGCTCATAATGTTAAAATTTTAAGAGGAATTTCAATTTTCATAATATAATCAACCTTGGTATAAAATTTGAAAGACATAACTTTAAAACAGCAGTGCTCTGACAATCGGTCATAGGAACCCAAGGGCCTGATTTTAGTTATCCTGCTAGTTGGTGGTATCCAGCATATGGGCACATATGGTCCCAGGACAGAAATCAAATCGATAAGCTAGATTCTTATTAGTAGATGACATTGTTACAAAATAATCTCTAGACTTAGATATTTTATTTATCTTTATTCCTGCCAATAGGGTGCTATTATTGCTTCTGGGTAACTGAAGTTAAGAGTTTTCATTTCCCAGATTTATACAACTAGTTAGTGGTAAAGCGGCAATTAGAACACAAGAGTCCTATTCTACTGCTCTTTCTTTTACACATAGTCTTTAAGGTGAATCTGCAAAGACTGGAGAGCTCCAGCTGTTCCAGAAACTTCTCCCAACACATAATCCTCACATTCCAGTATAGTCAACTTCTAATGTCACCGTTAGAGTCAATCTGTCTTCTTATATGGTCATTGGGGCAAGCTGGCTGGGCACTTTGGCAGGGGCTTGAATTCCCTGAAACAGAGGTCACTTCAAAGGAATTATCCAAGACATTTCTTTCCTAGGAGACACTTTTTATAAGGAGATGTGAAATTCAGGCATTTTCTAAAGAAACCTGTTCCAATTTCAAAAACTGAGTGACATCACTGGATTTCATTTCCCTCAAATATTGACATTCACTTTAATGCCACTCAGCTGTGATCCCATAAACATTCTCTACACAGGAGAGATAGGTAGACATAGGCTTGAAAATAAAGGTTAAATCAGGCAACTGGGAGAATTTTAGAACCATCTCCTAGGCGGGTAGAGTTACAGATGATTTTATGTTTTCTGTTGTCCTCAAGTTCATGAAAGATCTCTCTTTTAATATCATGTGTATTCTTTATTTTTTTCTTTTTTCAATCACTTTCAATCACTTTAAATCACTTAAACTTGACGAAGAGAGATGATTGGTATTCATAGATTTCCAGTTATCAGCAAATCAAAAAAAAAAAAAAATCTACCTGGTATCTTTGAGTCAGAATGACAAATTCTTTTTTGAAGTTCATGAATGGCATATCTTATCAACAGTATGCTAAGCTAAAGGTAGGATCAAAAGAGGAAATCTTTCTTACAGCTCATGATGGTGATTGATAAAAAGTAAGTCAGACCCTAATTTTTCAATTAACTATCTCCACCCCTGCTGTTCTAGTCTGTACCCCACTGGTGACTGGAATTGTCACCTAACAGAGTCTCCCACCATCTGTCCAGCAATCTCCTCCCTCCATTTCCCCACGATTCTAAGCTACAGAGTAACTACTCTAAAATAGTACTTTTCAAATGGTAGGGTGTCACCTGGAGGATTTCTAAAACAAATTTTTGAGGTCTACTCCCAGAGTTTCAGATTCAACAGGTCTGGGGGGGACCTGAGTATTTTCATTTTTAACAAATCCCCCAAGGGATGCTAATTGGGCTAACTCCTAAAACAGACTTTCAGAATTACCAGTCTAAAACATAAAACTGGCCATGCCACAATCCTGCAAAAAGTCCTGTAAGTACTTTAACACAGGGACCTGTCTCAACCATCTGTGTATATTTATTGCTTGGGAAAAAGTCTGGTATACAGCAGGGGCACACTTATAGAACTGAACTACTTGCAAAGATGGATAACTTTTGTCTGCCAGTTTGCCGAACTTTGTGCCATCTTCTTTGTGTTGTAGGCTCGGTGCATTTCTTGCTCATGCAAGAAAGCAAGAAAGAAATGACTGTCCGTGTATACTATCAAAAGTTTGCATAGGAATGAAGTTTAAACACAAATGCCTATAGTGTGCATTTTAGATTCCTTTGGATTTTATTTATCTCTCTTTTTTCTTCAAGTATACATGACATATAATATTATATTAGTCTAATTTCTATATTTTTCCAGCCAATTAAAATTGAGTTTTGAGAAAAAGAATAAGTGAGTATAACTACAAGATGACACAGTGATACAAGAAGGCTACAGGCAGGAAAAAAAATTTAAAAGTGAAAAAGGAGATTTCCTGTTTTAAAATGCACACAATTTGCTGAGGTCCCATTGTTGCCAAGGCACTTCCCCCTACAAACACTGCTCAGATGTCCTTCTTGGACTCTTCCCCTAAAGGTTGTCTGGGCTTAGACAGAGGAGTTGAGCCCAGGGTAAGACTTGCCAGGGCCCCCCATCTTCTCTCAATTGATGATTTGTTTGCTGATATTTATTTATTTATTTATTTATTTTTTTACTGATGCTGAGCAAGGGGCCTGGGGACCTGCAGGGAGAGTCAACTCACCTCATAGTCGATATCTAAGGCATCTGCCTCGCCCTTGGTGCGGAAGTGCTGTGTGTGCTTGTCCACAGAGAAGTTCACCTGCTTGCCGACCCGCTCAATGAGGACCGAGTGCCAGTGCTGGTCATCCAGCAGACTTCCCAGGGTGGCTGAGGGTGGGCTGCTGCTGAGCCGTGGTTTGCTGTCATCTGTGAAGGGGAAAGGAAGAGTGGATGGCATCGTGCCCAAGGGCAGCCTTGCGTACTAGAATATTCTGCAAACAAGGCCAGCTCTCCTTATCCTAAAGATAAAGAATGATTCTCTCTCTCCAGGCTCAGAACCCTGTTGGGTTTATAAAGGAATAATATGCCTTGTCCACAGATTCCAGAACCAAATTCTAGGTCAGCTGATATATACATCCCCTTCTGGATGTGAAAGGACATGCTTTCAGAACATGAAATGCACCATATCCTAATGGCCATAAAAAATATTGAAAACAGGGAATATCACATTTAGAAATACTACACGTTCTTTGTGTTTGAATGGTTCTTGAATGGAGAAAATGAATCTTGACTTTGGAGGAAAAGTAAATTCTGGATAAGTAAAGGGAAGACAGTGGGCACCGAGTTAGGCAAGTCTGAAAGCAAAGGCAAAGGTGAGGAAATAATCATTTTAGCTGCCATTTTTAAGTGCCTACTATCTGAACAGCACTGAAGTAAGAAGTTTATACTCTCCATCTTTAATCCCCCAAGGGTAGATTATTATCTGAATTTCATGAATAAAGAAACTGAGGATCAGTGAGATTAAGCACCCATGACCCAGAGGTGCAGCTAGCATTCAAATCCAGGTCTGCTTGACCAACCTTTTTACTCTGCCTATGGTATGGGCCATATGCATTGATTCAGTCGAAACTGAGCTTGGAAGACACCCCTTAGGAGGCTGTGAGAGATTCAGGTGGAGAGGCACATTTTTCTATCAAATCAGGCTAGTTCTCCCTCCCCTCTGTCCATCCTCCGTCCTCCAATTTTATGGAAGTTGCTGCCAATCTTTTGTCAAAAAGATTACAGCATTTTTCCCCCTTCAGAATAACTCAAACTTAGCTAAATGAACAGTTAAATGCAATTAATTAAGACTTATGTGTAAACTTTCAAGTTTGTGAATGTTTCATTGTTTGGTCCCCTTAGAAACTGAAAGCTAAATGTCTCCCACTTCTCTCCTAAGATGTGTTTTACCAGAACAGCTGCAACAGTCTGCTCAACAGTGTGGCATTAAGGAGGCAGGAGCTGCCATTTTCCCTGTAGGCTGCTCACTCCCACCTCCATTATGGCCCTACAGCACTGTTTCCTGCACTGAACAACATTTGGTTGCTTCATACGGGGGTGGTGGCGGGCATCAAACTTATCGTAATTGTAAAATGATAGATGGTACATTCATCGCTGACTTTATTTCATAATTTTTTCATTATTTATTCAACAACTTTTAAGTTCTTGCAATTGGTCAAATTATGCTAATAATTAAAAGGTATTTCTTCTTTTTCTTTCTCCCTCCTCCCTTCCCTCTCTCCATCCCTTCGTTTTCTCTCTTCCCCTTTCCTTCCTTCTTTCTTCCTTCTTTCCTTGCATAAAAAAGGTACTGATATCTACCTTTGCCTGCTACAGTGGCAGGTGATATATAAAGGAGATAAAGGAGTTAAAAAGCACACTCCCCTTCCCAAAAGTCTTAATGGAGTCTCTCAATAAGTAAATTGATAAAAAGCGTGCTGGTGGCATATAATGTTTAGTGTCAGGAGCCAAACAAATGCAGGATAGGGAATTGTGAAGCTCCCACAGAGCAGTGACAGGTCTGAGATTTGGCTGGACGAAGGAGCACCTGCACACAGCCAGGAAAAGCCTATAACTCCATCCTGGAGGTGCAAGGACACATAGTGGGGGGGGGGGTCCATGCAGCGGTACCATGATTATGCCAGCCTGGCTTTTATCATCCAGGACGGGTGCACTAGTGTGTGCGAGGTAACTGTGTATTTTATTTACCTTTAAGGAAAGGACATCTGGTGAATTAGTAAATCAGACATTACTAACTCAAATTAACAAATTTAAGCAATTTGTTAAGAACTCAAATCACTGAGGATGAGAGGAGAGAGTCTTTAACTTTTTTTGTTGTTTGTTTCCTCTTACATAAAAAAAGAAAAAAGATTATTCTGGCAGCTGTATGAGAATTTGATTAGAAGGCAAGGCTGGCAGTAAAACTGACAGTAATCTAGATGGGAGACCCAGAGCCTTAGGTAAAGAGAGGGCAGGAAGGATGGATAATAAGGTGGTGGCCTTTCTTGGATATTGTCACTTGGATATTGGAGGGGAGGTGATAAAGGGAGACTCCCCTAAGGGTGACCTCTAGGTATTTTTTTTCTTGAGTAGATGGGTGGAAAGTGGTACCAGTCATGAGACACATACAAGAGAGAAACAAGAACACCCTCTCTCTCTTTCTCTTCACATAACACACACACACACACACACACACACACGCACGCACCACACCCTTTATTTATAAAATAAAATTTGTCCAAGAGCTAATGAACTATTGAAGCAAACTTTGCATGCCTTATAAACAGTCAGTTTCAATGTTTATAGCAGCGATGTCCACAATAGCCACACTATGTAAAGAGCCTAGATGCCCATTAACAGATGAATGGATAAAGAAGTGGCATATATATATATATATATATATATATATATATATATATATACACACACACACACACACACACAATGGAATATTACGCAGCCATCAAAAATGAAATCTTGCTACTTGCAACCATGTGGATGGAACTAGATGGTATTATGCTAAGCAAAATAAGTCAATTAGAGAAAGACAATTATCATATGATCTCTCTGATGTGAAGAATTTGAGAAACAAGACAGAGGATCATAGGGGAAGAGAGGGAAAAATGAAACAAGATGAAACCAGAGAAGGAGACAAACCATAAGAGACTCTGAATCTCAGGAAACAAGCTTAGGTTTGCTGGAGGGGAGGGCGGTGGGAGGGATGAGGTGGCTGGGACATGGACGTTGGGGAGGGTATGTGCTATGGTGAGTGCTGTGAATTGTGTAGGACTAATGAACCACAGACCTGTACCCCTGAAACAAATAATACATTGTATGTTAATTTAAAAAAAAAAGAACTCAGGGTAGGGGAAGCACGTCAAAAATATGATAATGTTAATATGTTTAATAATAGTGATACTTGATGTTACTAAACCAAGTTTGGTAGAGTAGCTGCTCAGGAGACCATGGGGAAAGAATTAAATCACAGTGCTTTACAATTGGGAAAAAAAAAAAAACAGTTGGTTTCAGGTAATAAGCCAAGTGAAATTAATATTAGAGGTTTCACTTTGATGTGTGCCTCAATTTTGTTCTTAAAAGGGAAGAAGACATTTAACAATTATTTCTTAACAATAAGTCAGAAACATTAAACATCTGAAAATGTAACTCCACTGTAAGTCACAGAAAGAAGAAAAAAGGAAAAGGAATCACATCCTTTCTCCCTACTTATTTATTCTATGTGTTGCTTTTGGTGGGTTTTAGTGATGTACTGAGTACTTTCAGAGAGTCAATGATAATGATTAAAACCACATATTTAAATATTTTCTATACTATTATTCCAGCTTCAAAAGATGACCCATTACAAATGGGTCAGAATGACTATATTATTTTATTTAACTTTTTGGATATAGTAATGGATCTTCCTCCCATTCCTGCCTCTGTATGCTAATCTTCCATATATCTGCTATAGGTTATTAATGGCCTGTCTCTCCTTCCAGAAAAAAAAAATTTAGGCATAGGCAAGCCATATATACTTTATATATATGTGTGTGTGCATGTATTTGTGTATATACTTTATATGTACATATATACTTCTTATATGCAATTTATAAATGCAATATATATATATATGTATTGTATATATGCATATAGATAGCAATAAATGTAAGACTATCTATATGCAAATATATGTTTTCTTTATTTCCCCTCATTTAATTTTTTACCCTAATGGTGAAATACAATGCACATTTTTATGGACATTTTCATTTTTACTTAAACTATCCTAGGAATTTTCTTACATCAGTATATTAAAAGTTGTCTCAGTCTTTTTTGCAGCTGCTTAGTATTTATTGAATGATATATACTGTATATATATAGTATTAGCCAGTTTTCTATTGATAAATATTTATGTATTTTATTTATTGTTGATACCTAATACTGCTGAAATACCTTGTATGTAGCCATCATTTTGGATGTGTGAAGCCTTTCTGTCCCATGCATTCTTAGGTAAAGAATGAATGGTCAAAATTTTTCACATTTGCAATTTTGACAGGTGCTGCCGAATTGTCCTCTGCAAAAATTGTGCCTATTTAAACTCCTACCAGTAATTTATGAGACTGACTTTTCTCCACAGGCTTGTCAAGAAAATATGTTCAAGTTTTTGGAATTCTGCCTGTGTAATAGGCAAAAACACTGTATTTCTTAGCAGTTTTAATATACATTTCGAATGAGTTTGAAAATCTTTTCATTTTTATTTCCTTTTTTGATCTATCTCCTCATATTTCTTGCCTATTTTTTCTGTCATTTTCTTATTGAGTTCTATTTAGTCCGTTTTCTGTAACATGATTTGTGCCAATATCTTTTTGCTGTTGTCTTTTGCTTTGGCCGTTTCTCTCGCTCTTTTTTTTAAAGATTTTATTTATTTATTTGAGAGAGAGATCACAAGCAGGCAGAGAGGCAGGCAGAGAGAGGGGGAAACAGGGTCCCCACTGAGCAGAGAACCCGATGCGGGGCTTGATCCCAGGACCCTGAGATCATGATCTGAGCTGAAGGCAGAGGCTTTAACCCACTGAGCCACCCAGGCACCCCTATTTTTTTCCTAAATTTTTATCATCCAGACATTCTTTTGCTGAAAAAGCCGCCTTTTCCTTTATCTGTTATGACTTATTTTATGGTTGTGTTATAGTTTAACATGCCCTCCCTTTCTGAGAGCATTAAAGAATTCTCTCATTTCTTTTCACTTCATTTCATTTGGATTTTATTCTGGTATATGACATAAGGTAGAGTTCCTCCCTTATTTTATGTCTTTAAATGGCTAACTACATGTCCCAAGTCCATTGTTTTTAAATCCTTGTGTGATTTCTTTAAGTTAACCAGGTGTATAACTTTCAAATGTAATAAGAAACACTACTAAATTGGATGAGTTGATTTGTTACATTGATCAGATTGAGGTTCTACGTACATGTATACTGGTATCTTTTCCTGAAACTCCAAGTAGTAAATTTCCAAGTTGGCTGCTGCCCCCATATTCTACATCCATTCACTGCCACCATCATTACCACACTCTTCATGCCTCAGGACATCTGGGCAGGAGGAAGCAAAGTCAGCATTCATAACCCCATCTACACCCTCATCAAGGTTAGAGTTGGCCTTCCTCTCCCACACCCTAACGTTGCCTCAGCAAGTTTGCTATTCCATCCAATAATCCCACTCATAAGTCTAAGATTTGAAGAATAACAGTGAGTATCTTCTTAAATAAAAGGCAGCTACTTCCCCCTTACTGTATCAAACGAAAACATGGGCCTTAATTAACACACTTATCTTCTCATGCAAAATAAGTTATGAAATTTTCATGAATATTTATAGCAATTTGTTGACCTTCCCTCAAAAGTGAATTAATATTGTCCCTTCTTTACATTGTTTTCTTAGTTAGCCAAATCTTTTTTATTGCCCCAAAATAATGTAAAATAAAATCTCATAAAAAGTTCCTAACTTTTTATCTAACAACCAACATTCTGGACGTCTCTTCTAAGAAAACAAACTGAAATGTGGTGATTTTTTCAAAATGTCTAACAACTTAAAAATTGGAGGTAAAGTCCAAACATTTGGAAAAAGAGAAAAAAAAAATAAAACTTTGAACAAACTTAGGCAGAGTCAGCAGATGGAATATTCCATAGACATCTAAATGATAATTATAAAGTACTTATATCATTTCAAAAATATACTCAGTAGTGACTGCCATTTTTTGATAAAATTAAAAAGTAACATCTAATAAAAGGGATATTCAATAGTTTACTCCTTCCTGATTTAAAATATATAAAGGCAGAATAGAAAAGTACACATAAAAACTAAATCACGACTTTGGAAAAGAAACAGATAAGCACTATGTGAGAATAAACCAAAGAGTGCAGTTACTAAAATATTAACAGAAGCTTTGATTTTCTTTTTCTTTTTTGTTTTCTCTGCATTTATAGTGGGCATAGCTATCTTTCATAATGAGAAAAAAAAAAACTTCATTAAAAACAAATCCTTATCCTACATAGCTGTTTCACTGAAAACTATATATGAATGATGTGTAAATTATTGACTATTCCCTCCAGTAACAGTTACTTTTTAATTTACAAAAAAAAAAATAGCAGATGTGAATGAATTTCACCCACTCCTCCATCAATTATCCCATGGTAACACTAGAAATCCTGTATTAAAACAAACTGAGTCAAAATTAGTTTGTTTAAGCAATTAAGGAAACAAGGAATTTCTGAAATCCATCAAGAAGGAGGTTTCGAATCATATCTACACAAGGTTTTACTATGAAGAAAGAAGAAGTTAGTTCTAGGATATGTTCTATTTATATATGGCAGTGTTTTCACCTAAAAGTCTTCTTTGATTAGATCTTCTTGTTTGGTCTTATCTTAACAGTTCAAACATGGATGTCACTTTAACTTTCACAATCTTTGAGCTTCAGACAGCCTGAACAAGAGGGAATGGGAATGGGAACTCTTGTTTAAAATTGCATCTCAACAAAAAGTCAGTTGTGGAAAGGGCTTCATTTACTGCTAATGAAATAGGTGGGCACTCATGTTGAAGTCCCCAATGCCTGCCTCTATTTGACCTTCAGAACTGACCTTTCCACTTTTAATTTTTCAGATTATCAATATTGGTATTCACTTATGTTACCAAGCTTCTCACATATGAGCACTTGATAAATGTTGTTCCAATTCCTCCTGAACAAAACCCCGAAAAAACTGCTGTGTCAAAGAAGCCATGTGACTTACTCAAGAATACAAAGAGTTAGGGTGACAGCCAAGCTCTATCTGACTCCAACACTAATATTCTCACCACTACCTTATGGGGAAAAAGTGATATTCCTGATTCATTCTCATTTCCTAACTTCTGCACATCTGCACCCCACCATACACACATGTAAGCTATGTAGCTTAGCTCAGCAGGAATGAAGAGTCTCAGAAAAGAATTTGATGGATGGAAAGCAACAAGTTGTGCAAAAGAAAAATGGGGCAACACTAAGGGGGAACCATAGTCTTTAGAATGAGAAGGCAAATTTCAATGCCATAGGTTTTCCAGTATCGTAAAGACCCTTGCTTGGAAAGATGCAGGGCTAATGAATATTCTCCTATCTGCCCAAGTGAGACTTTCTGAAAAAAAAAAAAAAAAAAAAAAGAAACTAACTGTAAGCAACATGATTCCAGTGGGCTTGATACTCAAACCAGAGTAAATCTTTATGTATCACTAAAGCAATGAAACATAGGTCTTTAGTTGTTAGGATATTTCTAAATATCATTCAATAAAATAATCTTCAGATTTAGGGGTGGTTGCTCAAGTCCAGCCTCTAATTTCTATCCATCTTCTGTGACTTTGCTACCTTAAAAAATGCTATCTCAATACAGTTATGGTATATGGTTTTGATAATAATCATATACTTTAAATTAATATTACAAAGTTAAAGCGTAAATAGATAAAGAAGATGTGGTCCATATATACAACGGAATGTTAGTCATCAGAAAGGGTGAATACAATGCACGAATACAATGCATCGACATGGATGGAACTGAAGGGGATTATGTTAACCAAAGAGACAATTATTATATGGTTTTACTTATATGTGGAACATAAGGAATAGCATGGAGGACATTAGGAGAAGGAAGGGGAAAATGAAGGGAAGAAATCAGAGAGGGAGATGAACCATGAGAGACTAAGGACTCCGGGAAACAAACTGAGAGTTTCAGAGGGGAGAGGGGTGGGGGATGGGTTAGCCCAGTGATGGGTATTAAGGAGGGCACATATTACGTGGAGCACTGGGTGATATACCAAACAATGAATCATGGAACACTACATCAAAAACTAATGATGTACTGTATGGTGACTAACATAACATAATAAATAAAATAAAATAAAATAAAATAGATTTTACATTAAAAAAAAAGAAAGAAAGAATTATTTTACCAGGTTGAGAACTCCCTGAAATTAGGGACTGCTAACCCCCTGTGGCTAGCTCAGCTCCTGACTTAATGTACTTGTCCAACAAATCGCTATTACATTAATGACAAAATTTATGAAAAATGGGGTGCACTTTGACCCCCTGGCACTTTGAAATGCTTGTATTCCTTTACTTTAAAATCTCCAGATAAGTCAGGGTTCATCCGTAAAGCCTTTCTGGGCTCCTCTCCCCCACACTGATGGTTCCATTTTCACAGTTTAAGCATGAATATGGACTTCATGATATTTAATATTTAATTGTTTTATAAAGGTTTAGAACATTTTAATTATTAATGTCAGGATATTAGGGTAGAACTGGAGGGGGTTCCAATTCCAGGTCTACAACAATGGGACTATGTGATCTTGGGCAACTGACTGCACATCATGGATCATCAGTTCTTTTATCTGTAAAATGCGTTTGGATATAATTTCTAGTACTATCATGTTATTTTAAATGGAATACATATTCAACTTATCTAGTATAGTGTTCAAGTGCAGGCTCTCGAAAAACAGCAACACTTAAAATATCTTCCATAGTATTCAGTATAAACTCAGAAACATGTTAAACATTTTATAAATATGTGTGGGTTGGCTTATTCAAATGTCTAGATTTCAAAAGAGCTAATGCAAATGTCCATTTGACTTTTTGGAGAATGTGCAGATCTTTCACCAATATCTCAAGATATCACAATGAGCTGATTATTCACTTAACTGCTTTGGCCTCTGCACTCTATGCTTGCCTCCGCAAGAGCATTGCTGTGCGTGTGTTTATATGCTATTCCTGGATTCTCACTTTACTACAGCTGTACTCATTGCAATTGCACATTCTGCCTCAGTTCAAAGGCACTGAACTCTTGTGAGGATGAATGACCTACATGTACTATTGATGTCTTGCTTAGTTCTTACAACAGTTTCCCAGTCATGTAATACCTGCTCTTTTATTCTCCCACCTGCATGTATGGGTTAGTGCCGTTGGAATTCTGCAGAGGGCAGAGTGCTACAGGTGGTGCAAATGAGATGTGTACAAAGTGAGAAGAGGAACTGAATGAGAGAAGAAATCTCTTTCCCATTAGTACTTCTAAGAAAAAAAAAAAAAATCATTGCTCTTCCCTAAGAAATTAATTAAATGGGAATGACCTAGGTCAATTTCACCATAGACCTGACCTGTCCAAGTCAGCCACAATAGGGGTAATTGGCAATGAATCAGTCAGCAAGAGCATCACTTAAAAAGAACCACAACCAATGTGGATCCAAAGACCAGGGCCACAACTGACCATGGTGCTGAACCCCTCCACTCCTATCCTGAATTGTTGAATTGTAAAGTCAGATTATATAAGGGACACACACTGGAGAATTGTCACTAAAGGATGCACCGCTGGAGCACCCATGGAATTTGGGAAGGGAAAAACTACCTCTTCATTGGCCTAGCACCATCCTTTAGTCCATTAATTTGGATTTTCAGATTCTTCCTCCCTTCTTCCTTCTCTCTCTCTCCTCCTCCCCTTCCTCCCTCCCTCTCATTCTCCCTGCCCCCCTCTCTGTCTGTCTCCCTCCCTCTTTCTCTCTCTGCCTCTTTCCCTCTCTCTCCCTTTCTCTCTGTCTTTTTGTCTCTCCCTCCTTCCCTCCTCCTTCCCTCTCTCCCTCTCTGCCTCTCTCCCTCCCCTCTTTTTCACATCCTTTCTTCCTTCCTTCTTTCCTTCCATTATAGATTCATTTCTTTAAAAAAATTAAAAGATTAAAAGATAAACATAAGCTAATCAGAGGAAGACAATTATATGATTTCACTCATATGTGGAATTTAAGAAACGAAACAGCTGAAACATAGGGGAAGGGAGGAAAAAATAAAAAAGATGAAATCAGAGAGGGAGACAAACCATAGGAGACTCTTAACTCTAGGAAACAAACAGAGGCTTGCTGGAAGGGAGGTGGGGGAGAATGAGGTAACTGGGTGATGAGCATTAAGGAGGGCACTTGATGTAATGAGCACTGGGTGTTATACACAACTGATGAAACACTAAACTCTACCTATGAAACTAATAATACACTACATGTTAATTAATTGATTTTAAATAAAATTTTTTAAAAAGATAAATATGACCATGAATAATATGAAATCTTTCCATTTTGGAAGCTGTGTGGCAACATGGAAAGAACATGAATTTTGTATAATATGTAAAATTTCATATAAATAACTAAAACATTTGACAAATATGCCAAAATGTCAATAGGAGAGATGACTGAATTGTAGGATTTCAGGTGACTTTTTTCTTTTACTTAAATATAATTACTTTGGTTTTCTTCTTCAGGTTTTCTAAAACTGACATATAGTTTATAATCTGAAGAAAATAGTAAAAAATGATTAGATATAACTACATTTTAATAGTGGTCATATGTAGTAACTAGCTGTGTAAATCAAAGAAGTGATTTATCTTTTTTTTTTTTTTTTTTTGCTGAGACCCTCCAAGATGGTGGAGGAGTAGGGGATCCTAGTTGTTGTTTTTTTTTTTTCCCCAAATACTTTTATTTTATTTTTTCAGTGTTACAAGATTCATTGTTTATGTACCACACCCAGTGCTCCATGCAATACGTGCCCTCCTCAATACCCACCACCAGGTTCGCCCATTCCCCCACCCCCCTCCCCTTCATTCCTTGTAGGTAATTTGAGGCTAATATTTACTTACCTAATTGGGCTGCTTTGAGGATTGGATAAGATACTAACACACTATGGGTATTCTGTAAATATCAGGGCCACATCATAGAGAGAGAGGTTCATGGGGAAGTCAGGAACACAGTCTTGGGGTGAGCATGCCCAACAGTTATAATGTGTATTGTGTCAAGCCCTGATATTTGAAAAGGAAACCCCTTTTTCCATTATACTCATTTTACCTTGAGTACCTACATTAGGCAGGTGTTTTCCTAACTCCTGGAGCTACAGCACTGAACAAATCTTGTCTTTCCCTTGTGCAACCTACATTACAGATTTTCTATTATGAGAAAATCAAAGCAATTATCATCCTCCCTTCCCCTTACCTTAGTGCTTTCAAAGATCTGCTGGCTATTTCTGAGATATGAAGGGCTAAACAACTGATATGTGCCAGTGTCTCTCTAGAGAAGAAACATGAAGATTGATACTAATTTACAAGAAACCTAGGTGGCTGTTTCAAACACGTTAAGTACAGGGAACACAAATCCACAACATTTCACGTTCCAAGCAGATGAAAAAGATGAAGAAATTCTCAAACTATGCAGAATACTGAAAGAACATATTTTTACTACTGAATCATTCACTAAATGAGGTTTTACTTTGTCACCACCATGATTAGAAATAGAGAGAACATGGAATCTGGAGAAAAAAAAAGACTTTTCTTTTCCATTTATCACAGCAAGGAGTAGGTCCTATTCATTTCATATACAATTTCTTTTCAGAAAGACTGGAATAGCACAGAGTACAGGACATTCAAATACTGTTTGTTGAATAAATGAAGAATATTAAAAGCTTCTCTTTTTGATACTTCATTATGTTTACTTACTGACATAGAATATTCATTTATATTGTTTTTGGTTTTCATGTCCATGCTCCATAAGATAGTTATTCCTTAGCCCCAGCTTATACATAAGTAAATAAAGACTTCTGAGTTATGCAACCTTCCCCATAACAAATAGCTAGCACATGTCTGCAATTAAAATAGATTTGTTGCATGACCACACCTCCTCCTTTCCATCATGCAATATTGTGAATGAAACTGGTTTACAACATTGGATGATGCCTGTTGGAGCAGAGCTTTGCAGGGGGAATGGCATATCTAATTGGGAATGTAAATTCAGTGTTACTAGCAGAAGAGTCCTGCTCTGCCATTGACAAGTAACCGGAACTTCACTCACAATGCACAATGCTCTGTGAGCCATATGCAGTTGCAGGACTGCACTCCACTCATCCATATCCCCTTCCTGAAAATTGAAGGTCAGCTAATGAACTGATGCATTTTTACTGAATATTTGTATGCTCACCCTTCAGATAATTCATTGATATATTGCTTCTTTAGGTATGTTAATACAATTAATCATGGTACTAGCAAATCCTCTCACTGCTCTCTTCTGGGTAAAATTCTGCTTCTAAAGATGCCTTTGGTGTATATTTAATCTAATGCATTAGATGTCAATTTTATAAATTAAACAAGATTCCAGATGTTCTCCCTGCCAATATTCACCACAGTGGCTTAGAGATACTCAGAAATGCCTCAAAATAAAGACCTATGTTGTTTGGCTTTTGAGGTGAGTCCACACTAATTTTCATTCTTATGTCTCTCCTTCTAATTGTAAAAATGTATTTATCTGAGATTTTTTTCCCAGTTTTCTGTGCAACTTGAAGTTACAAACTCAATTCTGCTATGATTGTCCTTCTTTACTTTGATAGAAAATACTTAATGGCGGGGCGCCTGGGTGGCTCAGTGGGTTAAAGCCTCTGCCTTCAGCTCAGGTCATGATCTCAGGGTCCTGGGATCGAGCCCCACATCAGGCTCTCTGCTCAGCGGGGAGCCTGCTTCCCCCTCTCTCTCTGCCTGCCTCTCGGCCTACTTGTGATCTCTCTCTGTCAAATTAATAAATAAAATATTTAAAAAAAAAAAAGAAAAAAAAAGAAAATACTTAATGGCAATTCTCTTCCACGAGTACAATATTCACACCTAATATACTAACAAATATCAATGAGAAGCAGGGAATCATTCTCATAAAGAATGACACTTCCTTTTCTTCAACTTGGGTGCTCTCTTTCTTTTGTTTCCTTTTCTATGGAAGAGCTTTTTAGTTTGCCTTTGTACCTTTGGGAATTCTGCCCCCTGCCCTCAGCACTTGGTTCACTCTTCCTTCAAAAGTACCTTTGAGCATACAAAGAAGGGTGAGCCCTTCTCTCTCTTTCCCTGGAATAAGAAGTTGATTACAATGAAATTACAATGATGGCCTACCTGTGGTGAGGCAGGCCATGCTGGGTGCCAAACCACAGGTGGAGGGTGGTGTCCTAAATATACAGGAGCCAGGACATTGTACTAATTTAGCTGGCATTTGGTAAGCCTAAGTCTCACCCTGGCACAACAAGGGCACTTAAAAGAAACAATGTTTCCCTTAACAAGACATGGGAATGCCCAAAAACATAGACTTAGGCTTTCCCACTATACATATGACCTTCTTTCTCCTTAACCAAAATAATAATAATAATAGTAATAAACAACAACAACAACAAAAAAAACTAAACTAAATAAATTAAAATGTCTCTTCTCCTTTTTTCCCTGGGGACTGAACTTTCATAAATGTACCAATCAGAATAGATTGTGAGCAAGCGTCATTAAAATATGCGTGCATGTATGTTAAATTTGGTCAAGTTAAATTGTATTAAAAGAGATAAACAGATAAATATATAGATAGATAAATTAATACATATATATAGCAATGAGCTTGTAGTGATCCCTACCTACCAATATTAATCTTGTTTCAAAGAATGCTATCTATGGCTTAACTATTTCACAAAATGTTTATTTTTTCTTCTCCAATATGTAAAAGGGGAAAATGTCACTTAGATTATATTCCAGAAACTTCCACCTGACACACAAGGGCAATAAGAAACTGTGACCCACCACAAAATAGAGTTCCTGATAGCTCAACATGGAAAGGAACAAAGCCTGACCCTACCCAAGTTGAGATGCAGGGCAAGCCTCCCCTTCTGGAGCTCCAGGGTGATGTGGTCTCCACGTTGACCTTCTCCATGGAACAGAACCCCATCTCCTTGCATGCTCTTGAACTTCAGAGAGATCACATCTTTGAGAGTGCTCATCAGCTTCTGATTGAACCTATATAGAAGGGAGCTTCGGCCATCAAAGTCAGCAACATCTGATTCTGGGAATAGGGAGGAGGGAGAGAGAAAGAAATTAGTGCATATCCTCATTATTGCTCTTCCTGCTTCTCATCTTTGCTGTTCTCCAATTTATAGGAATGTTCTTGACATTTGGAAGGTCCCATCTCAACAGAAAGCATATGGACTAGACCCAATTTAATTAGACTCAAGGGGATTATTCATTTACAAGCAAGCATCACACACTGAGTCAAAGTGAACTTATCATTAGCCTGGAAGTAAAACCCCTCATTAGTGATATGTCATATTTTGCTTGATGGCACAGGGTAAGAATACCACAAGTACCTATGTCAGGCTCTTTGGTGTCAGATGCCTGGAAGTAATAATCTCTTATGATTTATCTTCATTATTAATTTGCTTCTGATAGAGCCATTTGATTCTCTCATCTCAGGTTCAAGGTTAGAGATGAAAAATATAGTCTATTATTCCACATCTAACTGAATAGTACTGTCTTCATAGAACCTGTATTGAGAAAGATCCAGAGGTCCCCTCTGAGTTCAGTGGAAAAGAATGTGCAGTAAAGGAAGACTTGCTGTTTGTACAGGGAGGGCAAGTACATTTTATTCTTATCATCCCTACCTTATCCTGTGTTAGTGATACATATTATTTTATTTTTATATATAAAATAGTCAATTATTATTGTTAAAGCAAAAAAAAAGAAAGTCAAGTAATCACGATCTAAATCAACTTATTAGTGGATATGTATAAATGTACCTGAAAATTGTACGCCAAAATATTAACAGAGATTCTCACCTCACCAAAGAATATGTAGAGATGGCAAATAAGTATATGAAAAGATGGTCCACATCACAATATTAAAAAAATACAAATTAAAACAATAAGGAGATGCCACTGTACACCTATTAAAATGGCCTAAATTTGGAATGCTGACAACAAAAATGCTTGTATAGTAACAGGAGGTGTAGTAACAGGAACTCTCATTCATTCATGGTAAAGATGCAAAATGGAGCAGCTGCTTTGAAAGACAATTTGGTGGTTTCTTACAAAACTAAACTACTCATACTATCCAGCAACCTCACTGCTTGGTATTTACACAAAGGAGTTGAAAACTTATGTTCACACAAAAATCTGCACATGGATGTTTATAACAGCTTTATTCATAATTGCCAAATCTTAGAAGCAACCAAGATGTCCTTTAGTAGGTGGATGTATAAATAAATTGGCACATCAAGACAGTGGAATATTATTCAGCACTAAAAAGAAATGAGCTAGCAAGCTATGAAAATACATGAACAAAACTTTAATGTATATTACCAAGTGAAAGAAATGGATCTGGAAAGGCTACTGTTTGATTCCAATGACACAATGTTCTAGAAAAGATAAATTATGGAGACAGTAAAAAGATCAGTGGTTGGCTGAGTTGGAGAAGGGAATGATGAACTGATGGAGCACAGAGGATTTCTAGGGCATTGAAAAGACTCTGTCTGATACTATAATGATGGAAATACCATGTCATTATACATTTGTCCAATCGCATAGAATATACAACACCAACAGTGAGCCATTATGCAAATTATGAGCTTTAGGTATTATGATATGTCAGTGTAGGTTAATCAGTTGTAATAAATTTTCCACTCTGGTGGGGGATGCTGATAATAAGGGAGGCTCTGCATATAGAAGCAGGGGTATGCAGGATATCTGCATACCTAATTTTTCTGTGATTCTAAAACTGCTCTAAAAATGTAGGCTTTTAAAAACCAATTAATAGGCATTCTATTTGGGAGGTGTTCTATGTTATTTTCACATTATTTCTTCTATTTTTTTAATTATAAAAACTTTTACAAAGAACTCATTACTTTTACAATAGAAAAAAATGTAAGGCTATTTAATATAACTTGAAACAAATTCATTATATACCATCTTATGTGGGTGGGATAGTGGTGAATGGGTGTATGGAGAGGGTAGGATTAGTCGTATTTGAAATCAAGTACTCCGAAAAACTCAATTTTTTAGTATTCACCAAGCAATTAAAACACTCAGCTTGAACATACACAATGATAAATTAAGTATATTATTTTGGCCAAGTTCAAGCTGCCCAAATTGAAACATTCTTTGCAAAGGCAAATTTCTGAAATGAAAGTAAAAATAAAATTATACTTTTACTGTAATTAGTTTTAAAATGCAATTTCACAATTTATTCCTATGGAACAAAGTGATTCTAACCAAAAGGTTGCGGATGACTCTAGACCCTAAAAGTAAATAGTCCAGATGCAGAGAAGTTTGCACCAATTCCCATTTCCCTCTGTCCCTTCCTATACCAGACAATCACTACTCCTACACATGCCCCATGAATTCAACCCCTACCCAATCAAATGGAGGCTACAGAAAACAACCTGTGATCAGTCATGGAATAATGAGGGTTATAGTGTAGATAAGGCCATGGATTTTATATTATGGTAGTCATAGCTTGTTAGCTGATTCAGTTTGGGCAACTCTCTCCCCGAGACTTGACTTCCTCATCTGTAAAATGGAGTAATTAACATCCTTTAGAGAAGACTGTATAAGAGTTAAGTCTGCTAACATATATAAAGTGATAATACATACAAAGTGATGCCATCATATCTGGCACATTATTTGTGTTAAATCAATAATAGATGGTACAGATGTTAGTAGTGATTGAGATAAGTGGAGGGACTTGAGTTCCTAACCAGTACAATCTGGTGGCTGACACTCCACCTTCTCACACAAAATGGTGCGATTCCACTTTTTTATTCAATGGATTACTTCCCAGGGGATGCCAAGTGTGCCCCAACTTTCCTTTTCTGCCATATTTCAGCTGCTTACGCTCTAGTTGAAATTCTTTGTGTGTACAGAGTGCATACATTATAAATCCATGTTCTCTTCTGATTGTCCCCTTCTGTTACTGCACCAGACTCTGAGTTAGGAACTGGGTCCTTAGGAGCTTTGGTGTTGAGTGAGTGGACATGACACATACTATTTATGGACGGCCAAGATAATATGACTTATGAGCTAAAAATAGAGGGCACATCCAGTGCTATGGAAACAGAAAGCTGAAACACTATATTGCCTATGAGTGTGGGACAAATGCTTTCATGAATAAACATGGAATGTGTTATTGCTTTGAAGCCACACCTCATGCCTTATGTCTCAGCCTACAGTGCCCAGGCTCTTCTTCTCTCCATTCCAGAGCCCTACACCCCTCTCTCCTAATCTGTCATGGCATTAATGACCTACATTTCATTCCCTCAAATGTCTAGCTAATCTAGTGACTTACTTAGTGAAGTGTCGATGACCTAGGTTACCTCCAAGAAAGTACATCTCCATATTGCCATAAAATCTAAAGCTAACAGAAGCAATCGACCAAGAGAAACAAAAAATATTGTTGAAGCCTAACAGCCCTGGGTTTCCATTATGGTCTTGCTATTTACTAGCTGGAGGACTTGTGGCAACTTTCTTGACTTCTTTGGGCTTCAGTCTTCCTATCTGTGCAATGGAGCTAAGAGAAGCTCACCCTATAGTTATGGTGAGAATTACATAAATCATACCTGGAAATGTGAAATTCCTCAGCATTTCACCCTCCTCCACCCATCATTAATCCAAAGGCATTACTACAGTGGTAAAGATTTGTGTGTTACAGTACAAAGATGATGCGAAGAACATGGTTTGATTTAGTATCTGTCATATCACACTGAGTAGGTATGCATTCAAGCCTACATATCACTTGCCACATTCTTAAAATAGTGCCTCATAACTGCTCTCCCTGACTCAACATTTGCTACCTCCCTCTGACCCATTCTCTCATCCTCATAAAACATAAGTAACATTACACATCGCCTTCACTAAAGCCCTTCAGCGAACTCCCTTTACACTAAGAATTAAATTCTCTCTCTGAGACGTCTCATGGTCTGCCTTTCCTGCTTCCCCACCTCATCCTTTACTTTCCTCCCCAACCCTGACTCCCCTTTATGCACAACGGACTTTCAACCTGTGTACACGTGCAATGTGGGGGTTAGTCCAGATAACATCCGTAGAGCACATATCAGGAGCCCTGTAATGGTGTAAAATTTTTTTCCACATGTGAACTTCCAATCAACCTATGAGGAACATACTATTATTATTCCAATTTTGCAAAGGAAGAATCTATGTTTCAAAGAGGTGAAGTAGCATGAAGTTAGCAAGTGGCAGAGCCCAGATTCCAACCTGTCCCTTCTGACTTAACCTGCTCTGCGTGTGCTGAGCACTTTCACGGGGGTTGCCCCTCTCTCGCACGAGGCTCTGATATTCAGTTGTCAGGCAGGTGGTTGGCCTTTCCTAATAAGTTCCTCCCATTAGCTAGTCTCCCCTAAAAACCCTGCTACTTCCTCCGTAATTCACTTCCCAACTGGAATTTGATTCTTGGTTGTCTCCCGATGTGTTTCTAGTCCAGTTCTCCAGCATGACAGCGCATCCCATGAGGGCCGGGCCAGATGTGTATTAACCATCTCATTAATTCAGAGCCCAGCACAGGGCCCAGAACATTATGCTGTCCAGAAACACCTGTGAAATGACCTAGTGACCCAGGAAGGAACCTGTGCCCAAAGGTAATATTGTCGATTGTCCCCTGACTTCCTGTCACATCACCTACCTCCATTTTTTAAGAGCCTGGCTGTAGAATCACACTCAGAGTGTTCGTTTCCTGGAGGCACACGCTCAGCCACCTGGGATGTGAAGCCCACATGACCCACATACACATGCTCACCGGTGCAGAGGTGAGAGGCCCCCTTTAGAAAGCACAGAATTGGCCTGGTGGAGAGTGGAAGCTTTCCTCCTAAGACTACCAACAGCTAGTGAGAGAACTACTTCAATCTAAGTGAACTTGGGCAAACAAAACACGCTGAACCTTTGCAATATGGGGTCACACCCAAAATGCATCAACCATATCTCGGAGGGAGAAACAGGAGGTTAAAATAGAAAGAAAAAAAAAAAAAAAAGGTTTATAGAAGAATTAAAACCTTCCCCAGTCAAATACTTAGTACTCCCAGCATGGAGCTGTGTGAAATACCCAGCATTCCCAATTTCATTTGGACAAGCAGATTTCAAATGAAAATAATAAAGGCCCATATTTTTGAACTGTGGCTGTTAAGAAAAACAATTCTATTATATACTGTTTTTTTCTTTTTAGATCTTATTGTAACCACTTTGTCCTGACTCTCTCATTCAGCATTTTCAGAACTTTGTTTGTGGCGTGGGGTCTGGTTATGGACATGAACACCTTCATTCATGTCTTACAAGCAACTTGAAAGAAGATTCTCCTTAAAAATACCAAGAAAAGAAAAAAGAAAAGTAAAATGGAGTGTGTTAGAAGATGTGTAGAGATAGGCCCCCTCTGGCAGTTGGAAAAGTGTGTAATCACCTCAGAATGTAGTTTTAAGGGCACCAAGAAAGTAACTGACAAAACTAAATATATCTTCCCTGTTCTTTATCGCTGCCTCTCTACACCACCCATAGAGATTTCTTATTCTGGATGAAGTAATCCTTTCTCTAGGGGAAAAAAGGAACAAATTAGCACACATTGCCTAATTTAATGCTCTTAACAGCCCTGCTGGTCCATATTTTTTCCGATTTGTAACATGAGAAAGCCAAAGCACAGACAGATTACGTACCTTGCCCAAAGGCATACACATGGGAATGACTTGTGTGACACAAACCATCAATGTTTCCTCTTAAAAGTGGGGTGGCTGGTATGAGAACTACATGAAATTTACATCTCATACCTAATGAGAATGTACATGACTTTGTTCACTGAATATCAAGCATGCACTGGGAAGGATGTATGTGTGTATAAGAATGTGTGTATAAGAAAAGAGATGCCAATTTTTTAAAGATTCTATTTATTTGAGAGAGAGAGAGAGCATGCTCTAGAGAGAGCATGAGCAGGGACAGGGGCACAGAGAAAGGGAGAAGCATACTCCCCGATGAGCAGGGAGCCCAATACAGGAATCGATCCCAGGATCCTGAGATCATGACCTGAGCCGAAGGCAGAGGCTTAACCGACTGAGCCACCCAGGTGCCCAGGAGATGCCAATTAAAAAGGAAGATAATGCTAAGTAGGAAATTTTCTTTTTCTTAAAAGTTGATATGAATTTCCCTGTGGTCCTTGCTCTTCTGAACTTCCTCTTTCACTCAGAGACCAAGTTAACTCAGAACAATCCTCTTCCTAAGAGGGCCAGGGAAACCGCACAAATATCTGAGAGGCTTTTTTAGGGTAGACGTGCACTACCCTCCCTATTCTCACTATCTCCACTACACTCAGACTCCCTATCCTAGTCTGTTTCTGTGGTCTCATTTCAGTAAGACATGCTTGTATTCAAAACTTCGTTGAACCCCCTCAACATGGCAGTGCCTGTGTTCAGCACAGGTAGACAGTGATAAACTCTATAGAAGTCTCTGCTCTCAAGGGCTAAGCTAGAGACAGCAAACATACCATCACACATCCCTGGGAAGAGGATGAGCACTGTGTGCTGGGGGTTCCCAGAGAAGGGGTGCCTAGCCCTCCCTCTCTAAGAGTAGATAATGCTTCTCCTGAGTCCTGAGGGATAACTAAAAATCAGGCAGGTGAGGTATGGGGACAGGGTATTGCCTGCAGGGTGAAGGAGCTGCCTATTTGAGGCATGGAGAGGACATGGGGTCAGATCTAGGATCTGTAAGGATTCAGGTTTGTTGGCGGACTGGCTCTAGAAGTGTGCTCTCTGCACCAGCAGCCTTGGTATCCCCAGAAGTTTGTTAGGAGTTTCAGGTTTTCAGGCCTGTGGAATCGGAAACACTGGGCATAAGACCCAGAAATCTGAGTTGTATTGAGCCCTATAGGTGATTCTAATGCCAGCTGAAGTCTGAGAAGCTCTATGCTAAAGCGTAAAATGTCAGGCAGTAGGGAATCCAGAGGCTGTGGACAGAATCCAGGCTTCTGTGATGGAGCATCTTGTTAAAAGTAATAATGGGTTTCAATGTGGCCCTGAGGTCAATGGAGAAATAACTGTCAAAGCATTTTAAGTAGGGAAAGTGTATGGCCAGTTCTGGTTTTTAGAACCAACTCTGGTTTTTAGAAAGTTCATCTGTATTGTTCAGTCAGTCCGCATTCCAGTCCTGGCTACCCATCCCACCCCTCCCCAGTGGAGTTACCCAATTTCTTCTTGCAGCATTTCTTATTTTATCAACAATGTTGACTAGAACACAGCTGTTTTTTATTTACTTCCGAGAGTGGACAATTTCTTCATCTTTCTCGAAATCAATTTTTAGGATCTCATTATCGTGAATTCAATTCAACTCATTTTGTGGTTCATTAAGGTGGTAACGCATTGGCAGGATTTCTCTAGAACATGAAGGAGAGCCCGTTTGGGGACCCAAAAAGTCTTCAGGATAAGGGCAGGTCCTACTGCTCACAAAGCTCTCCTTTTAGGTCAAGACAAAACCAGCACACACTCCCCTCCATCCCAGTGGTCCTGAAAAATGCCAAGTGCTGGCCGACTTCCCACCAGGCCCATAATTGCTGACCCAGCTGTCATAGCTTGTTTTCTGAGAAAGACAGAGTTCTGGAGGCAGACTCTGGCATATTTGATGGATGTTGGTAGCTTGTCAACAAACCAGCTAAAACAAGGGCTCCACTGAATAAAAGATTCCAAGCTCGAATCCCCAAGTGAGCCGAGAAGGATTCTGGTGTGGACCCATGACACAGACTCTGTTTTCTCACAGACACGAAAGCCCCAGCTCAAAGTTGACAAGAGAAACCATCGAGTCACCCTGAGACAATTAGTCCCACTCAGACTCGTTGGCTGTTCACAGTAAACATGATTTTCAATACAATTACAGTATGAAGCTTAGCTCATGATACATTATGTAAGAAAAAGGATTATTATTCAGACCATACATGTACGGAGGACTCCAGGGCTTTGGCTAGCAATCCACAAACCACAAATGTTTCCACCATCGGCTCAAATTTACACAGATCCTCCACCAATCCTGACTTTTCTAGGCCTCATCAGAAGCTCCTGATAACCTCAGACGAACTATGAAAGCAGTGTCAGTTTTCAAAGTTAGCGCTGACAACCCCCAAGAATTGCTTTCCTTATGGAACTTCTGACATTTCTGTGTATGAGAGCAGGGAATACACAGAATAGATCTCAAGAAGACAACACGAAATCAGTCATAGTACAAAAAAAAAAAAAAAAAAAGGCAAAACTTTGAATTCCAATCCTAACTTTAGCAGATAGAATTTTTAGCTCTGACAGTCAGATGTGCCTTCTTAAAATGCCTAGGTTTTTTTGGATATCTTAGACATGTCGCCATCTCTGAGCACACAACATTTGTAGTTCAACTGGACTGTTCGCTAACTCCAAAGATTAGGCCCAAATAGTATAATCATTTTAAAGAACTTTTTAAATAGTAGAGAGCCAATAACAATAATAATAATGATAGTAATAGTAGTAATAATAATTTATAATAATTATTATAAATAAATAGTAGAGATCCTGAGGCACCTGGGTGGCTTGGTTGGTTAAATATCTGCCTTCAGCTCAGGTCATAATCCTGGAGTCCTGGAATCGAGCCCCTCGTCCGGCTCCCTGCTCAGCGGAGAGTCTGCTTCTCCCTCTGCCCCTCACCCTGCTCTCATGCTCTCTCTCTCAAATAAATAAATAAAATGTTTTTAAAAATTTTAAATAGTAGAGGTCCTTTTATTTGCTTGTTCTTAAATTCACTGGCAGATATTAGGCATATTTTGTACTCTTTTTGGTCACTATTTTGAGCTATGAGATGCAGATGATTGAGACATGGGTTGTTCCATCCAGGGATTCAGATACAGTAACATGAAAGCCCAATAAATGAACTTCTTTGGTGGAGAAGGAGGTGATAAAAGAAACCATAATTATAGCCCCTACATCTTATTGCCCAAGTAGGGACTTGTGAGACTTAAAGGGAGCACTGGATAACTCAACTGAGACAACAGCATGGACCAGAACTGGGTAGAACTAGCTGGGACATAGGGTTACCCCAAGTAAAAGACAAAAGGAGGGCCATGAGAAGCGGAAGGTCACAGACACAGAGGCTCGACAGGTTAACGGAAGGTTTTATTAAGGGAGTACTGTTTCACAAATCTTATTCATAAGTTCCCAGAAGGAATGATCAAAGCAAAGGCAAAGGCTGACCCTGAGCATGCAGCACTTGTTGTGAAAATAGCATAACACAATTATGAGCTGTCCCTTCACGTTATAGACCCACAATAATCTTCAGCCACAATACACAAATGTTCCCTGTGAAAAGGTCTTGGTGCAATGAGACACAGTTATATAGGAGTGTCAAAATTGGAGAAAAGAAATGCTACTTCCCACCTTAAAACTAGCTGGTATTTTTTTTTCTAAAATAAGATTTACCATGGCTTTAGTTTAGAGAGCTACTGAATACCCCTTGCTAATGATTCTACCTGGGGACAATCTGTGAAAGTGAGTGCGAGGAGGTCAGTGCAGGGAACAAACCACTCCAGTGAGCATTTGGACCAAAGAGTAAATTTAAAAAAAAAAAAAAATCATCATCATCATAGTTAAAAAAAAAAACTGTAGGGGGCAAGTCCTTGATGTTTTTGAGGAAACCCACTCCTGCATAAAGCAGTTGATCTATTAGTTCATTTTGCCTCTTAAGGTTCCTTTAAAATCACAACTATTAGCATACGGGTCTGAGGAATCAGAGCCATAACTCAGTCAAAGCACACAGCGAGCAGCAGAACATCAACTCATCAGGAAAAATTGTTAGCTGTGGATTTCCCCTCCTTTGCTAGCCTTATAAAACACTTGGTTTCCTCAACCCCCATGTTTAGAAACATTTCTTTGTCTGCCTTTCATTGCAACTAAAAATCCTGAATCCTTATAGGACAGGGATTGTCTTGCTTGTTTCTATACTCCAAAGGTTAGTGGAGAGGGGGCTACTTAGTATTGTTCACCTTCTGTTGAAAGACTTTTAAGATCCTCAATCAATAAGAAAAATTATTCCTGATTTATCAGAAAAGTTGACTTAAGGTAGAATATCACTGTGGTTTTGAGTTAATATGTTCTTACTGCAGGGGTGCCTGGGTGGCTCAGTGGGTTAAAGCCTCTCCCTTTGGCTGACGTCATGATCTCGGGGTCCTGGGATGGAGCCCAGCATCAGGCTCTCTGCTCAGCGGGGAGCCTGCTTCCCTCTCTCTCTGCCAACTTGTGATCTCTCTCCTCTCTGTCAAATAATTAAATAAAAATCTTTAAGAAAAATATGTTCTTACTGCAGATATATATGTATATTGGTCTCTTCACAAAAGAGACTTTTTTTTTTTTTTTTGGTTATTCTTCTATAAACTAAGAGAAAAGAAAGAGAAAAGAAGAAGTTGACTAACTCAAATTGTAAGACTTTTCTGGGCCTCAATTTCCTCAGCTATAGAATGAAGGAATTGCAACAAGCAATCATGGAGGCATTTCTGGGTGTAGGATGCTATGATTTCCAAAGTGGGATTCGAAGACCCCAAAGGCTGAGTTCTCCAAGACCTCAGGCCTGACTGCTATCATCCTGTCCTCTCCAGGGTCTGCAATGCTATAAACCTGGCCTTTTCAGGTCCCCTGTGGTATGGGCCTTCATATGCCAAAGATGAAATTTATAACTTTTTGGCCTCTACCATGTATGACAAATGGCCCCAGATGATGAGAAGAACAACAAAATGAGCAGCTGAAGCAGGGATGACAAAGAGATTTATTTGGGGAATGAGAATATGACTTCAGCTCTGAGGCTGATGAATTTTGGATGACACCACTTGGCCATAATTAACCAAATAGGGGCAAAGGCTTTTTTGTGTGTGGAAGGAGGCAACTTGAAGTATAAAATGACAGTTGTAATTTTTAATGAGATTTGGAAGCCTGACAGGTCATCATGCCTTATCAGAATTTATAATGCTTTTTAAAATTAATTAGCCTCCCATATGGAAAGGAATTTAAGTAGAAGCCCCTGGACAGAAGTCCACATAGCCTAAAGTCACCAGATGTCCTGCTGAGGGTATATAAAAAAGTTTACCTCTTTCCCCTGAGGTACACGTGGAATATGGTCCTGAATAAGAGGGGAAAGGAAAAATGGGGAGAAGTGTGGTGATCAGTGTAAATACAAATGAAGATAATGATGATCATAGCTAATACTTTTTGAATGCTTATCATATGCCAAGCACTCTTTCAAGCAATTTGCATATATGAAATGAGCATTATTTTTACCTCTCTTTTCACTCAAAAGGAAGTTGTGTCCACAGAAGACCCAAGGTTGTCCAGGATTATACAACCAGTAGGTGAGAAAGCTAGGTTTGCATCTCTGGTGGTGAGTGTACCCATGCATCTAATATTATTGTATACTATCTTTAATACTGTCTATATTTCATTTTAAATCCTTAAGATTCACAATCACACGCATGAAAATGACAACATAGATGAAGAACGAAGTGACTCTCATAGTTAGAAGAGGAATTTGAGAATAAGGTTTTAAATTCTAGCTCTGTATAACAATCACCCAGGAACAGCAAAAAAAAATCACTTATGCTGGGGCCTCTACCCAGAGATTATGCCTTAGTTAGTATTTAGTATATATCTAATATACATATTAGATATATGTACCACATCTTCTTTATCCTTTCATCTGTTGAAGGACATCTTGGCTCCTTTCACGGTTTAGATATTATGGACACGGTGAATGAAAGAAGATGTGGTCCATATATACAATGGAATATTACTCAGCCATCAGAAAGAATGAATACCCACCATTTGCACTGACATGGATGAAACTGGAGGGGATTATGCTAAGTGAAATAAGCCAGGCAGAGAAAGAACTATTATATGTTTCACTTACACGCGGAACATAAGGAATAGTGCAGAGGCCCATACGGGAAGGGAGAGAAACCTGAATAGGAATAAATCAGAAAGGGAGACAAACCATGAGAGACTCTGAACTCTGGGAAACAAACTGAGGGTTATGGAAGGGAGGGGAGTGGGGAAATGAGGTAACCAGGAGATGGGTATTAAGGAAGACATGTGTGGTGATTGAGCACTGGGTGTTATATGCAACTAATGAATCGTTGAACACTACATCAAAAATTAATGATGTACTATATGTTGGCTAATTGAACATAATAATAATAAAAAAAGAGGCAGAAGGGGTGGGGAGCCCTCCAGACAGAGTGATCAACTCATTCGAGGGCATTGAGATAGGAGGCAGCATGACATGACAGAAGGCAGAACAGAAGCCGACAGGGCTTGAGCCCAGGTAGGGAGGGGACATCACGGGATGGTGAAGCCAGGGGAGTAAGTGAAGGGCAGATCCTCCAGGACTTCTTCATGCACATGACTTTGGTTTTATTAAATGCACGCAGAAACCAGTGAAAGTTTTTCAGCAGGAAGTGGCTCAACTCTGCTTTTTATGACAATCCTGCTGACTGTTGCAGAGATAATGGACTAAAAGAAAGAAAAAAAGAAAGAAAGAAAGAAAGAAAGAAAGAAAGAAAGAAAGAAAGAAAGAAAGAAAGAAAGAAAGTGGGTTGCTGAGTTAAAAATCCAGGTGATAGGAGATGTAACTGAACCAGACGGGAGGAAAAGAAATGGACATATTTGTGATGAATTTTGGAGTAATACTGATAAAACTTGCTGATGGATCTGCTATGGTAAATAAGGGAGAGGAGAGATTTTTTTTTTAAGATTTTATTTATTTATTTGACAGAGAGAGAGATCACAAGTAGGCAGAGAGTCAGGCAGAGAGAGAAGGAAGCAGGCTCCCGCTGAGCAGACAGCCTGATACAGGGCTCAATCCCAGGACCCTGAGATCATGACCTGAGCCGAAGGCAGAGGCTTTAACCCCCTGAGCCACCCAGGTGCCTCGAGAGGAGAGATTTAAAGAAAGCTTCCCATGGCTAGTTCGGGCAACCAATGTTATCTACTGAGATAGGGAAGTTCACAAGAAGAAGAAACTGAGCATGGTTAGAGGGCACAAGTTGATTTTAAGAGTTCCCTTTGGGATATGTTAAATTTGAGCTATTTATGACATAACCAAATTGAGATATCAATGAGGCAAATGAATATATATTTTTAGAGCTCAGAAGAAATATTTGGCTTAGGATGCAAATTACTTATCTAAAAGTCACTTCACATTTATAAATTTCAGTCTCTGTCTGTGTAGTACATAGGAATAGTCAGTCATTTCTATTTGAAAGACTATTGAGGTTTGGAGTGTGTTGCACCATACTGAACATATTAAATGACAGTGGGGCAGGGGGATGTTGATGATGATGGTGACATTTCTAATGGAAATTGTAATTTAATGATGGAAAAGTTGGCATAAACAGGGAAAATACTGGCTCTCTCTCCCAGAAAGAATCTCCACTAATCACAACTCAGAATAGTTCTCCTCATTCCCCCACCTCTTCTTATTTTGTAGACTCAACAGGAGATGAATTATTCTGCACAATTCTATACTGACATCTTTATTTCAAGCATGATCCTTTACATCAGCTGCTCAGTGATGTAGCAGGACCCATGTCTTTTACTTAGTTGGTACACACGCACAAACATATTTGGCCAAAAATGAATCACACTGAAAATTGATCAGAGGGAGAAAACACCCATGCAAAATTAAAAAAACAGATACCCACTTGACAACAGTGGTAACATAGGAGGAAAAGTGGTAATGGAGGAGATATTCAAGAATTCTTATGAGAATGTAATGTAGCATAATGGTTGCCAAGCATCCATACATGGAAAACGTGTCATAGTCATAATGAAATTGATGCACAGCAAGAAGAGGGTAAAACATGTTCAGAATAACTATCTAGAAGGATGTTAAAAATTATTTTCTTGGTGCTCCATGGAATTATTTAGCAGTAGCAATTGTAATAGGAAGACCTTGAATTTCAGTCTTTGTGGAATGCCATAGGAGACCACATTTGATCCTATTCTTGAGCACAGAGAGAGAACCTGAAGGCTGCTGAGAACTGAGATCCCAGAGTCTATGACAGCAGAAGGAGAGACAAGAGCAGAACATATATGAATCTGAGAGAGGCCCCTTGTCTGATAGAAGATAAGGTTAATGTGTCCTCAAAAGGCAACATGTAGTGGCAATACAGGGATTTCCTCTATGAATACATACCCACATTAGTACTAGCTGTCAGTTACAAAGACTACTGACTACATACTCCATTCTATGATTGATACAGAGTAACTCTGAAGTGACATCATGGTCTTTAAAATAATTATGACTGAGATTTACAGATGAGAAAAGAGAGGCTCAAAGAAGTCAACAGGATTTGCTGGGAGGTACATGTTTTTAAGAAGAGATTATTTATTCCATTGTTCGTATCTGAGCACACAAAACAATTGGCTGCTTTAAACTTCCTTGTGACCATGGCAAAAAAGATGGCCCTGGTGACATGAAAGCAATGGGAGCTTCTGTAAAATGAGGCAGTCACCCTGGAATGCATACAAGGGAATGAAGGCAGGGCGCGCCTGGGTGGCACAGTTGGTTAAAGCATCCGACTCTTGGTTTTGGCTCAGGTAGTGATCTCAGGGTCCTGGGATAGAGCCCTGTGTCCGCCCTCATGGGGGAGTCTGCTTGTCTCTCTCCTTCTGTCCCTCCCCCTGCTTGTGCTCTCTCTCTCTCTCTCAAATAAATAAAATCTTTAAAAATAAATAAATAAAAAAGAATGAAGGCGAATAGGAAGAAAAGATTTTTAAAACATCAATACTTAAGGAAAATGGAGATATGCTTTTACTTCTAGAGATTTTAAGGCAGCATAATACCAGAATAGCCTAAGGAGGCTCTAAACACATTCAGTCTAGGAAGTGCAACTACTGATAATCTCAGTTATTCAAAGAGAAAAAATGTGAGGTATTAAGGAAATCCATGTAACAAGGAAGATTCTAACAAGCTCATAATTTTTATTACTTATAAAATGTGCATGTATATGTATGTAATTATATACATACACACATGCAAGAGAAAGGAGGCTTTCATTAGAAAGAATATTATAAAATATTATAATTTTAAAAATACAGTGCAATATAATACAATAAAATATGCAATAAAAACTTTCAAAAATGAATAAGGATGGCTAGCCTTTAGATCTAAAAATTAAATACACACACACACACACAAAATTAAATACACAGTAAATATTCATGGAGTATATAGCAGTTGTCAGGCACTGATCTGGGTTCTGGTAGCAGAAAGGTAGGACGTGATCCCATATTATAGAACAGACTGGCTAGTAGGTGGGGAAGCACCAGGTAACTTTAATTCAACAAGATAAAACCTAGAACTGAAACATAAAACCTAAAAGAAGATCACATGACAAGATCCAGGAGGCAAAAAGATTTCAGAAATAGGTGATATTTGATCTGGTTGGTGAAGGGCAATCAGTAGTCAGCCTGGTGAAGGAGAAGGAGGATTTTTCAGGAAAAAAAAAAAAAAAGCTGCAAATATGAAAACATGGAATGTGGAGAGAAGATCATGTCTTTGCAGAATTGTCATGACACACAGTGGAAGTTGAATATGGGGAATGCAGCAAATGAGAGGGGCAGACAAGTGTGGGCTCTTCCAAATGCTATGAGGAGCCCTTGAACTCTCAAGGTTCCTTGAACTCCTTGAACTCCTTGAATTCAAGTTCCCTTGAACTCCTTGAACTCAAGGAACCCTTGATCAAATGCTATGAGGAGCCCTGAGTCAGTGCTCCTCTCAGGAAGGTCCTAGAAGCAGGGAGACCACCAGAACAGGTGCTGACATGCCGTCTGAGGAAAGAGGAGGGACAAGCATGGCTAGGGATAGGCAGGCCAAGGCACATAGGCACCAGAACCCACATGATCACGTGACTGGGGTTTGCAAAAGAAATCTGCAGGCCTGGGATTTTCAAGCCAGGTTTGGAGAAATAGAGAACAAAGTAGGTCAAAGAAAGCAAATGAAACAGCACAAAAGCCTCCAGTTGGGGCCGACTCTGCAATTTAGATGGATGATTGAAAGACAGTGAGAGAAGGCCTGCTTTCACTCCTCCAACAGGGAGGATGCTTTTCAAACTGGAAAAGGTGGACTTTATTAGGAAGGAAGTGAAGCCCAAGACAGCTTAGGGAAAAGGAAGGGCTGTCTCTTACTATCAACGCCTTTCTTCCTGCCAGCCTTTTAAGCTACTGAAAGGAAATGCTGGAGCAGAGAGAGGCAAGTGGCTTCAATTTCTCACTTTCCTGTCCTTGTCCCTTGTGCACTAAAAGGACAAAACCCTAAGTCCTTGCCCCACCTCCCTACGTGCCAGCCCCTCCTGCTGTCTGGAGATTCCTTCTGTGCCAGGAAAGTCACTACTCAACTTTTGAGACCCAGCTAAGGTGGACGATATCTCCTGAATCTTTCGGATACCAACAGCGACACCTGCGTACTTTGTCCTCTTCACCCCCTTGGCTCCCTTTTAAGATTTCTACCAGGCACTTTCAATTCTTTTTGGCATGTTTTTATTTACATGCTCTTTACCCCATCATTGACTATCAGCAATGTCAATCATTCGACAAATGCTTACTGAAAGTATACCACGCACCCAAAATACCTGACAGGCACTGTGACTGCTTTTTTGAAGCCTAGAGTCTAGTCTGGGGAGGCATATGTCAAAGAAACAATTATATAATCAATTAATGATATGTGATCATAAAAAAAGTGCTTCAAAGAAAAGATACAAGACTTTTATAAAAGTCCAGGAAAAGGTCTTGTTTATTTCTTACATCCCTTAGGGCTCTGCGTGATGCTTGACATATCTTTTTTTTTTTAATATTATATTTATTTATTTGAGAGAAAGAGAACATGAGCAGGGGGAAAGGCAGAGGGAGAGAGAAAGGGAGAAGCAGACTCTCCATTGAACAGGGAGACCAACAGGGGCTCGATCCCAGGACCCCAGGATCATGACCTGAGCTGAAGGCAGATGCTTAACCAACTGAGCCAGGTAGTCTATGCTTGGTGTATCTTAAATGCTAAGTGAAGTTGTCAACTGAATGAATAAATGAGTGAATGAATGAGTGAATGTATGAATGTGCAGGTATTCCAAGTTGGTAAAACTTGAAGTCTTAAGAAATTACAGAACTATAAGTTTTCTACTAATCTTGAGCAACATACCCAAGTGGAATTTTAAGAAAAGGATTTATAAGCCCATACGAAGAAAAAAAAACAAAAACAAAACAGAAACTACAATGGGTGTATTAACAGCAAGTAATTGCAGAAGAATTACATGGTGGCCCATGCTGAGATTGGGCTGATATACATATCCATTCATTCCACAGATATTTATTAACTACCTATTTGTTCCTATTAGGTACTGAGACTTAACATACAAGGTGCCTGTTCCCATGGAACTTACATTGTGGTGCAGGGATTTAAGGAGGCAAACAAAACAAAGGAACAAGATTCTGGTTTGTGATAGGCAACAAGAAGAAAATAAAATCACATCATATAGCCAGGGGATGATAGTTGATGCACAGGAAGTAGGGCAGGAGACTTTAGAGAGGCCACCAGAGTGGACATCTCTGAAGAGGCAGCACCAGAATTGAAAATTGCATTGGCTGAAGGAACTAAGTTTGTAAATTCTTGGAAAAAGCTGTTGCACCTAGGGAACAGAAAGTGCAAAGGCCCTGAGGTTAAAAAAAACCTGGCATGTTTCAGGAATAGCAAGAAGGCCTCTAAGGACAGAAAGATGTAAAAGGAATTTGAAGAGGTTGGCATGGATCATCCAATAAGAAATGTTATTTCCCAGGAAGGAGTCTCAATTTTATTTTAAGTGAAGCAAGCAGGGGAATGATGCAATTTTTTCTCTTATTTAAAAAGATCACCTAGGCTGCTGCCTGATAAATAAGTTTGGGGACACTGTGACATGGAGCAGGAAGTCCAGCTAGAAAGTTATTTAAATACATGAGGTGAGTACTGAGAGAG
>CM052883.1:77359722-77392849 GCA_028534135.1 Potos flavus
CCCCAGGCAAAAGCGGGAGGGGAGCTCACATTTATTGGATGTCGGTTATAATCTATTATAACCCAGGCATGTGTTCTTCCATCAGTCCTTGTCCCATCCTATGTTGTTTCTGGGCATTTTGGAAATAGACTTAGGGGCACTAGTTTTGGCTGGGGGTTCACATCCTTGGCCTTGACCACAGTGAACTGTTTGGCTTCCCTTACAATGCCATGTTTCAGAACACACGCCCCAGCCTGTCCCAGGGGCCAAACCTCGAAGCTCGATGACCCACCAGTATGTCCCACTGTCCTGCTCCCTCCTGTGGAGGTCGCTTCTCTGAGCCCTGTTCTCAGAGCCCCGAGCAAGCAAGCTGGCCCCGGTGGCACTGAAGAGGCCTGCTCCTTCTGCTTCTCTGTCTTGCTTAGTTGCCACTAACAGTATTGTCACTTTTTGTGTTTGAAGAAGAGAGATCACAGGTGGGAGGAAGGCGTGTGCTGCCCCTAACCCTTTCTCAGTTGCTGGATCCCAGGGAGTGTAGCCAACCGTTAGGCCTACTTTGTACCTCCTTCTTTGGTCTCTGTGGAGGGCTGCATGGCTGTCATTTGCACGGAGAGCGGCACGAGGGGAAGGATTGGTTATGGAGCAGGTAGAGCCTCATCCCCTTTAAAAAATAAAACAAAACAAAAAATAAAAAATAAATTTAAAAAAAATAAATAAATAAAAGGAACCTGCTTCCACCCTGACTGAATGGAAGGCTACTGTCTCCTTTCTTTTCACATCCCAGACTTAGAGGTCCAGTGAGTCTCTGACAGTGGAGCTGGGAGTGAGCACAGGGCTGCCCATCTGTTCAAGCTTCCATTCTCCCTGAACTACACAGTTGCTTTTCAGGAGCAATGGTTTCGCTGTCCTCTGAACTTCAATTGTATGTTATTTCTAACTCTGTAGGGGCACTTAATACTTTCTCTTTTATATTACGGTGATGCATGCATATACATGACTTTTACAATGAAAGAATAAAAATTTTTCAGTGCAGGATTTTATATATAATTCCATCTGATAACCTCCACACTTGTCTAATATCATGTATTAAACATGTGCCTAAAGCTTGTATTAAACATGTGCTTAAAGCTTGACTTTATACAGCGTACACCTGCCCCCTCCCCCACTTTCCATCTTTGTTCTTTCCTTTGCTTTATCAATGGGGATGTTTGTTTCCTCTGTTAGACTCTATGTTCCTTGAGTGAACTTAATTTTTGGAAGACTCTAGGGTCTTTAGGAAGACCCTAGCATTTACCTTGGGTAACATTCAAAGTATTTTAATACGCACATAAAAAAGTAAATAAATAACTGCAGGGCACCTGGGTGGCTCAGTGGGTTAAAGCCTCTGCCTTCGGCTCAGGTCATGATCTCAGGGTCCTGGGATGGAGCCCTGCATCCAGCTCTCTGCTCAGTGGGGAGCCTACTTCCCACCCCCACCCCCCCCGCCTGCCTCTCTGCCTACTTGTGATCTCTCTCTCTGTGTGTCAAATAAATAAATAAAATCTTTAAAAAAAAGTAAATAAATAACTGCTATGACAGAGAATCTTGACACTTTCATGGGATTTTAAGCCTAAATCTGAGCCCCACTGGATTCCTATGGAGTATAGGCAGAAAGCATGATTCAGGGTAGGAGTGCATTCAAAAGGAAGGGTGAAATGCAACATAATGGAGTGCAGTCCTGTCTCCATCATAATGGGGATTCTGTAAGTTACCTTACCTCTCTGTGCCTTTGTCTCCTCCCCTGTAAAATGGGGATCAGGGCCCTGTGCACAGGGTTGTTATAAAGATGAAAGACAATGTTATACGTAAAATACATAGTAATCCTGCATGCAGCAAATACTCGTTACATGTTCACTATCCATCCTCTCCTTCTCATTAATAATATGTCATTTGTCAGGATAGGGTCAGGCTGGACTCAATCTATCCTGCGGGTCTAAGCCACATTCTGCCAGGGACTGTGTTCCTGAGGCTGGCCTTGTGATGTATCGTTTCTGTCTCTCCTGTTTCTATCTCTGTATTCTCTTTTTATTAATGGCTAGAGAAAGCACGCAATGGCTGTAACAATTAAGTCATATTAGAAATACCTAAAATATGAGTGATATCTCCCACAGAGGGCTCTCCAATTTACTCCGAACATTTTAAAACCTTGGTGGCTGGAATCCAGGACGAACTGCTCATTTAAAGCTGACTGCACTGATTCATTCATGTATAGAAGGAAATTGCACAATTGTTTTGTAGAAATAAAACACAATGCTTCAGTTGGCCCCTTGGTCCTCCCAAAGCAAAGCCGTGATCCGATTTGGGTGAGAGGACACCTGGGACAATGACGTGTGTGGCTGCTCTTCATACTGACTGGGCCTGGGGTGGGGGAAACTGTGTCCTGCCCTCATAGAGTAAGCTGGGGGGAGTGGTCCCCTTGGTTTCGGAGAAGTCCAGTCAAAGGTGCCCTGTAGGGGCAGGACAGTTACTGGAGTCTGTGCAACAGAGTGACCCGCCAGGGGTGAAAGAGAGAGATGCCCTACAGGACACCCTGCTGGAGGTGCTGAGCAAGCTGGTCTAGGATCTTCAATGTATGATCATCAGAAGTCTTACTAGGCTGTAATTTTCTTATACTTTTTTCCAAGCTGCCTTCTTATGTCCAAACTCTACAGTTGAGTTTTAGCTGATATTTAGAGAATTCTCTGAGGGAATTGTGTCTTCACTTGGGGGAACCTGAAGACATAAATCCTGATACAGCAAAAAGCCTGGAGTCTTGGCTGAAATGAAGAGTCACCGCCAAGATGGATTTGAAGGACATGTAAGTATTCTTCAGCACCTCAGAAATATTTAGAGGTCAGAGCAGTCATGAGAAATGGAGGTTTGGCTAATGCCACATGGGAGTTAGGGGGAAGGGTGTCCCCTGCAGACCAGGGGCTCAAGCATGCCACACCATACAGTCTCCACACTTTAGTGTGAAGCAGTAAACATGTAAAAACTATGCCCTCTTAACCATATCCTCTCATTCCTTTGTTTAGATTAAATGATCAGGAGGAAAAGTAACAAAAGATAAAATAAGCTAAGTTTGAAAATGGGTTATAAAGCAACGTAAAAAGCCAAATTTTTTTTGGAGTGTTTTGAGGTCAATATAGATTGGTCTCAATTGTCTGTAAGTCCCAGAATATATTTAAGGAAGAGTTCTGAAAAGTGTTAAATCAAAAGCACTTTTCAATAATTCCTCAGTCAGGGCGCCTGGGTGGCTCAGTGGGCTAAAGCCTCTGCCTTCAGCTCAGGTCATGATCTCAGGGTCCTGGGATGGAGTCCCCAAATTGGGCTCTCTGCTCAGCAGGGAGCCTGCTTCCCCTTCTCTCTCTTCCTGCCTCTCTGCCTACTTGTGATCTCTCTCCCTCTGTCAAATAAATAAATAAAATCTTTAAAAAAAATAATTCTTCAGTCAACCTGATACCCAAATTGCCAAGACAAACTGAACAAAGCATGTTTTTTTTTTGTCCGTCCTTCCTTCCTTCCTTCCATCCTTCCTTCCTTCCTTCCTTCTTCCTCCCATATTTTCTTTTGGTTAAAAAAACAACACACTATAAACCAAAAGTTAGAGTTATTCAAATAGTACTCTTAGGAAACATATCTGAACAAATTATTCAGAGCAGGAACTAGGGATTCTGAAAGAGACGGCAGGATCGAGTGAATAAATTTCAGCATGGCTTTACTTTGTTATGATATAATCTCGGTTTAATTTCCAATGTGGCTGTCAAAATGCATGAGAGCTCTGTCTCCATTAAAGAGATTTTGGTTTTGTGAACTCACTTACTGAGCTATTTAGAGATTTCATTTAACTAACCCATTCCTAGAGACTTGTAAAGACAACTGGCTTAAAAGATTAGCATCCTTTTAACTGTTTTCCTTTTAAAGGCAATCAAAGCCATTTCTTTCCATCATCAGGGGTAATTGTTGAGTATATACCATTTTATCCTGTTTAGATTATTTGACCTTTTCCTTGTCAGCTTTTATAGTTATTCATTCCTGCTAACGTTTCTTCACAGTAAGCAGTCTTGCTATATAGTAAATGCTAATTGGCCCTTTAAAAGGTTCCCATGATAAATATCTTTATGCTTCACTTTAAAGTTTCTGGGCACAAAGCGGAGATGGGAGAAGTCACTTTGCTCTGTGTCTTTCATCCAGATCCATGTCCTCTGTCACCTTTCTCACTCTGAGCAACATTTGATTACTTGTTCCTTGCCTTTTTCAGCTGTCGTTCCTGATGCCTGGTCTCACCTTGCCTTTTTTGGTGAAAACAAAAGTGCTCTGGATTAATGATACTGTCACTGGTCCTATTTGGGGTTTCTACACCAGAGCTAAAACAAAAGACTCCGAGATTGCAAAGAAAAGCACTGAGGCAGACTGCCATATAGCAATTCCCCCAGTGCAAGTGCCAATTTCCTGAGGGCAACAAGTAAAGGGGGCTACTTCCTTCTCTTTTTATTGCCTGAGTTACACCAGCTACAAAGTGATGGGAGTAGGTCAGAAGGTTGAACTCAACAAGATGACTTTATCAAGTCAGTCCATTTTTACGAAGTTGTGTCTACTCTCAGTTTAAAAGCTCTGTTTTCAAAAAATAAAATAAAATAAAAGTTCAGTTTTCTATCCTTGTTAACATAAATATGTTAATAGTTTAATATTTAAAATATCTTAAGTATGCAAAATGTCTTACTCCTTATACATCCTTCTTAGCCAATATTATGCCTCTGTTATGTAATAGCTTTATCCCCCCCACACATTAGAAATCTGTTATTTTAGCTAATTCCCTAAACAGTCTCTGTGAGATAGATTTATTTATACCCATACTTCGATGCAGACTCAGACCTACAGAATTCAAATAACTTCTCCATGGCACACTTCTGGTAATTCATAGACTTGAGATCTAAACCCATGCTAGTTTAGCTTCAAAATTTAACATTTCTCTTGGACAATGCAGAATAATACGTGAACCCACAGCTCTCAAAACTGATGTCCAGCACAAATCCTCATTGTATCTTCCTTTCAGAAATGCCTTTACAGCACTCTTGATTCTAGTTCTCTGTCTTTATGGAGAGTGAATATGCTTTCCTGATCTTGTGCAAAAATATCGCTGAACTGCATTTTTATCACATCTTTTATGCATGGCGTGTAAAACGACTATTTAATGCACTGTTCATGATGACATTCGATGACTTTACACACAGGTGCAATTAAATAATTCCTTCTTGAGTTAATCATAGAAAAAACAACTCACTACTAAGCTGAATGTGTATTTTCTATTAATACAGGTGAAGAGTCTGCAACTCAACATGTTACCAATTTTGCCTTAGCTGCTACACAAATAAATCTTTCCCAGGTGGTACATTTTAGTCAGTTAGGTGCCTCCAACTGTATTCAGCTATATTTTCCTTCAATATGTTCATCCCCGGTTGTCTTTGTCTTCCATGGTCTCCTTTCTCATAAGCTGGGATCAGCAAGTGTAGCCAAGGAGAAAATCAGGGACTGGTAGGCTGCTCTGGCTTTTCAGTAGAGAACCTTCTGCTGGATAGTCAACTTTCCTATCCAGTGGAACAGATTTTATGAAATTTAGGAAGTCAGAAGTCGCTCTGTGGGGCTACCTGTCAAGCTGTGATGTAGAACGGTGAGAGGTGAGCCAAAGGATGAAGATTAGGAACTAAAATCACACACATGAATGCACACACACAATAAATAAATGAAAAGCATCTGGCAGTTGACTTTGGTCAGCAGTTGGATTATCCAAAGCCAGGGGGAGGGCCTAGCACATGGTTTGTTAACTGGGAGACCAGACCAAATCCTCTTCCCTTTTTCTATGATTAGTCATGATTTGGAGGCACTTATACCTCTGATTCTTTAGCTGGAGGAGACTCTGGGGCTCTCCTTCACATCAGTGGCCAACTGATGTTTTGTTATTTTCATTGTTGTTGCTGTTGTTTAGTTTCTTTGTTTTGTTTTGTTTTTGTTTTTAAAGATGGTCTACCAATTCCTTGCATCTGTTTGCATCTGTATTCTCTCTGAAAGGCATAAATGCCTCGCGGTTTTTTTTGGTTGTTTTTTTTTTTTTTTTTTTTGTCTTAAAGTAACTAATACTAGAATCTTATTATGTGAATAATTAATTCATTTGTTATATGTGTGCCTTTTGACTGTCAAAAACCAGTCCTGATGTGAAAAACATAGAAGCAGAAGCATATTTTAGAAGGCAAGAGACATAACCTACAGGCTAATTAACCTTATCAAGGACTGTGAAAAGTGTCAAATGAACAAGAAAGACACTAAGTGTTATGTTCTTATTATTGGTTAAAAAAGTATCAACATAAAAAAAAAATTGTAGAATTTTATTTTGAGTGGTATTGGAAAGGAGAATGGTGAAATGTTAGTATTTCCAACAGACAATCTTTTCTCCCCAAATGTAGGAATATATATATATTTTTTAAGCAATGTGTTTTATTAGATTTTCAAACTTTTTGTTTGCATTTCTTGTCTCTACCTAGACATTACCCCATATTAAAGGTGTTTTGTCTGTTTGTTTTGTTTTCAGCTCCGTTTCCTTTAATTTGTCCACACTGAATTTCACTCTACTGAATCGAGGTTCTGGAAAGATGTGTTTGGAGAAATGGGTTCCTTTAGTCTCTCAGGTCTCATGGACACAGTTCATTCCCTTTGGCTCATGAATGAATGAACCCTGAGCCCTTCTGTGTGCCTGGCATTCTGTGAAGCACTGGGCAAAACTAAACCCTGCACTAGAGTGGAAGTCAGGCCCAGGACAGAAACTCTCTAGTATTCACACAAATGAATGCGTGATGATGAAGGGGAAGGAAAGACGCATATCTATGCCTTGAGAGCACATAATCCTGGTACCTGACCTGGAATGAAGGCTCATAAAATGCCCTCTGAGAAAATTGATGCTTGAGCTGAATGAAGCTCGCTCTCTAAGCTTCTTAAAAGCCAAGGTTTTTGCTAAACCCAGGAAGGAGGAAGGACATAACCCACTGAGGTGCAATGAGTCGCATCCAGAGGTCCCTGCAGAGCCCCACACCTACAGTGCAAGAGTGGCCTCCCTGTGCTCTGTGACGTGGAAAACAAACCAGAAGAAAAATTATTAAATTTCCTTACTACCTATAGCCCATTGACAAGTCTTTGAAACAGGCAGAGTGACATTCCTCTAGGGACTCAACCACCTCAATGTCTATACTTTGCTAAGGGCAAAAGGCAATCCTAGCTTGACACCCACACCACCTCACCCTCCTGCCCCACCCCACACCACCACCAGGATCCTGTAAGTCAACTTTAACGTATAAAAATTTCCTCGGAAACTTCCTTTACCTCTAAACCCCCCAAGATATGTTTTGGCAACCATCCCCCAAGCATATGGCCCACCAATATACATCTGAAGGGTCTAATTAAGGTTTTATTAGATGGTAATAAATGACTTTCCCCAACAATAGCTGGCCCTCTCAAGGTTCTGAAAACCTTGCTTCCAAAATTCCTTAGAGACTTATGCTATCCCTAACCCCCTCCCAACTTGACTGTATATAATGGGCTACTCCTCATGACCCCAGTGCAGCTCTTTCTGCCTATGGGTCCTGTCCCTGTGCGTTCATAGAATCACCCTTTTGCACCAAAGAGGTCTCAAGAATTCTCTCTTGACCATGGGATTCGAACCCTAACGTCTTTCCTACGTCACCGTGCATGGCTCCTGAGTTCTGGTGGCTATGGTGGCTGCTACATCTGTAGGGCAGGATCACTCTGGCAGCAGCTGCTCTCCCAGCCCCAGCCTGACAGCACTTTGGCTGGAGCTCAAGTCACACATCTCTGCATTCCTGCCCCAGAGGCACAGTCTGTGTTCACAAATGGTCAACTGACTGTGTGAGGAGTTCACATGTGGAGCGGTAACTAATCAACGACACAGAGTTGATGGATACATTCCTCCCCTTAGTCATCAGGCCTGGTGTTAGGATGTGTGGTGGCTCCATAAGGCCACTAGGAAGCCTTGAGGAGATGTGGCCAGCTTGGAACTCCACTCCTTTCTAACAACATTCCCTTTTTTCCCTCCTCCATCCCCTTTTCCTTCACTCTTGCTTCCTGGGTGTCAAAATAGCTTTGGCCTCAGGCTTGGTTTTCTCAGGAAACACTGGCTAAGATAAGAAGACAATGGACTGAACTCAAATTAGCCTCCATTCTATTTGTTTTGATCTCAGAGTACAAACCCAGAGATTTAATTAAAACAAAAACAAAAACTTCCTCTTCCTTGAAAATAATGGATTGTAAGAAAATTAGCAATGAAACATAGCAGCCAAAATAGCAAATGCCTATCCCAAGTAGAGGGATGGCATTCCAGTTAGGCTCTATTTATCAGGCCAAATCTGAAGCCTGTGTATTTGGGGTGGGTGTTGATGGCACTGGTGCATTTTTAGGACAGTATCTACCAAGCATGATCAGAAGAGGCTATAAGACTGAAAGGATATTTGGGAATGATCACATGAGGAACATTGCAGCCCCTGAGGCATGATATATATATGGAGATAAACACACAAAGTGTGGGAAGAAGGATGATGAGAAAAGGAGGATGGTGAAAAGGAGAGATGAAAATTACCATCAGATCATTATTAAAGAAAGATGCCCCTTCTTCATATAGTTTTTTTGTTTTTTGCTTTTTGTTTTTTTAAAGATTTTATTTATTTATTTAACAGAGAGAGATCACACTTAGGCAGAGAGGCAGGCAGGGAGAGAAGGGGAAACAGGTTCCCTACTGAGCAGAGAGCCCTATGTGGGGCCCGATCCCAAGACCCTGAGATCATGACCTGAGCCGAAGGCAGAGGCTTTAACCCACTGAGCCACCCAGGCGCCCCATTTTGTATAGTTTTAAATTATAGCCATAGAACAAACTAGAAGAAATTCTTGGGAATAATGCTGTTCAAGAATGGGAGAATCTGCGTGATGAGGTAGCAGCATCACCTTCAGGCTATCAAGGCTCTCCAGGGATGACACAGGAGAGGGGATTCCTGCAGGGGGTAGACTGGGTTGGAGGACTGACTGCCAAGGTCGCTTCCAATGTGAAGAGTCGGATCCTGGGTCTGAAACCTGGTTAGTATAATGTGTCTATCATTTATTCACTGCATTCACCCCCAGGAAGTTCACTTCTTAACTCACTCATTTCATTCCTTTGACAAATATGAATGCCGTTTGCATGCTGGACACTACAGAGATACAAGGTGAATTATGCATTCTGCAGAAATCCACAGTCAAAAGGAAGGAAGCAGGAAAAAGAGAACAAACACTGTCACCCAGCATTCTAAGGAAGGGAGTGGAGATTGAGGAGGGGACTGTGCTCCCATATGGGGCTCGAGTGCTGGGAGGACTCTTCTCACTTCTTGGGAAGGGACATTTTACTTGTCTTGGAGGGATACATATGATTGTTCTTGGTCAGGAAGGAAGCACAGATTTGTTTAATATAGCACTTAAGATGCTCAGGTGGAACTATATCCTGATTCTGCCTGATTCTGTCAGTTACTTGCAACTTAGGTATCTATAAAAGCAGATTCACTAACCCCCCAAAAAATATTTTTGAGTGCTAAGAAAAGACAGACACAGACCTGTCCCCGCAGAGGATATAACCTTATTCATTCACATTCATGCACATTCATTCACTTAAATATTTGTATAGCATAATTATGTCAAGAGGAACAGGGGCCTAGTTTGGCCATGGGTGCCAGGATAATAAACACACTTATCTCTCAGGATTGATATAGGGGTAAAGTGAAATAATGCATGCTCAGTGCTTAGCATAGTAGCTGACCCACAGTACATGGCGGAAACCTGTTTGCTAATAACATACTGTCAATGCTACTGATGCCTATGCCTCTCCCATTAATGCCTCTGTGATGAGAACAAATATAACCACTGACCTCATTTACCAACAACCCTTTGTTTCCTGATTTTGAAGTTGAATGTCCCTGGTACATCTACAAAACTAATTTATATCTTCAATTTCTGTTTAAATAAAATGCCTTTTATATAAAAAAAATTAGGTGTGGTGGGGACCTCTTGCTCTATGGCTAGTTGTTTGCCATCTGCAAAGTAACCTCTAATCATTTGTTAAGTACCAGTTCCTTCTGTGGAAATAGTCAAGTCAGTGAGGCATGTGTCTAATATTTGAGTGCATATGGTATCTGTGTCTTCTTCTGCAATCTCACCTGTAGGGACATAGCCGCGGATGGGAAAGGCAGGCAAAGTGAGGTGAACAGAAGAGCGTGGGGGGAGGCAACTTTAGCCCTGAAAGTGTACCTGTTCCTTCCTTGTAAGTTATAAGACTGAGGGATTTAAATAGCAGAAGAAGAACAAAACAAATCCACAGCTCATTTAACAAGTCTCTTTATTTTTATTTAACGGGAAGAAGGATCTAAGTTTGGGATTCAGAAGAACTCAGATTGAAACTTACTTACTTTTTCTAAGTTTTGGTTGCCTCATCTTTAAAATGAAGATAATATGCCTTTATCCCAAATGAGGATAAAAATGCAACATCAATAAAGGACCTTATAAATAATAGTTGTATATATTCCCCCCCCTTCTTTATTGCCCAAAGTTTACTTCCTTTCTCTAGCCTCTATCCTACATTGGACATAACCTCTCCAAATTAACTGAAGTAAACTTCCAAATTCCCCACTACAACAAAGTACACGTACATATGTTTCCACATGAGAAAGAGAAGTGACATGAAATGCTGAGTTCTATATGCAGGTTAAATTCGATACAATGTGGCCATGTAAAGTCAGTATAATAAAGAATGCCCATTTTTCTCTGGCATGATTAGAATATTTATAAATACCTATTCTCTTTATGTGTGTGTTGTGTTTTCTAAATTGTATTTCTTTTTTTAAATTAATTTTATTTTATTTTTTCAGTTCTAACGAAAGGAAAAAACCTACCCTACATGATGTCAGAAAAGGGGTTCCAGTAAATTCCAAGGAATTAAACACAGGCCTATGTTCACAGACCACAAAGAAAGACAATACAAATACATAAAGAATAAATTTTAAAAATTATATTTATGGAGTCTCAATAACCCACTAATAGTAAATCATGGGGAAATAATATGAGAAATTGTATACATTTAAAACTGAACAAGTAATAGGCCCCACATCTGAGTTAAAGCATTTTCTAGAGAGAAACATGTAGCTTGGCTACACTGGTTAGAAGATGTGGAAACGTGAAGGCAAGTGAGTGAAGTCAGACCTGAGAACTCATTTCTTACAATGTGATATCCATTGTATCCTGGAGGACCTTATTCTTATCAAAAAGATAAAAGCATACTTACATGAAACAATTAGCAAATGATAAAATATATGTCCATTACAGCTCATGAGTTATAATTCATTGAGCCCAATTATGGTAAGAGACATGCTTTTGAAGCACTTTGCATAAATTAGTCTTAACCTTCATAATAGCCCTGCAATTTCTACAAATAAGGAAAAGGGAGGCTCAGAGATTTAATGTAACAGCTAGCAAATGATGGTCTTTGCTTGAAGCTCCAGTTGGATTCTGATGTGTGTTTTTTCATTCTACCAGAACACATTGCCTCCCACTGCAACACCGTGCTTGGGGCCATCAACACAGTGATGGAGGTAGTTCAGGAGCAGTGTCGATCATTGCTGCCATGATTAGGGAAGGCTGCACGGTGCAGAGGGGCCGAGATGGGCCTCAGAAGGCTGCTAGAAGCTGGTGAGTAAGGAAGAAGGACATTATAGGCAAATGATAAAGCTATGCTTGTAAACTTTCAAGACCTTGGTTTCCCTGTCCACACGTCCAAAACTAACATTTGCTTCAAGATGGTAATGGAAGAGTAAATCAGGTAATATGAATGCAGATAGTAGGCTCCAGGGAAGGCTGTAGCTATGAAAACCTAAAGAACTGTTATCATTACTCCAGAGATAATGTTTGCCAAGTGCTTTAAACTCCTTGAAAGGAAGGTGACAGGGAAATGCATAAGGCCATTGTGATCCTTGGCACAGGAATGTGGAGCCTGGGGTGGGGGCATAGAACCTAACTGAAGGTGTGCTTGTAGAACATACTGAAACAAAGGGAATGGCTTTGCAGCTGGTCTGCAGGGGGGCATTTGAAAACTTGGCATTTCAAAATACATACCTAATTTCATTTCAAGAAAATGCTAGGCTCTGAGGAATGTTAAGAACACTTTAAAAGGAAAAAAAAAAAAAGACAGATTTTCCTGTGTTAAATACCTTGTTTTACTTTAAAAGAAATACAGGTTCAATTTCCAAACTTCTGACATAGGAATTAAAACAGAAGGAGTTCATAGAATCAATCAATCACCAAATAGTTTGACCTAAGATTTGTGGGTAAGAAAAATGGTAGCAAAGTATTTTAATTGCTTGCTTTTTTTAATAGCTTATATTATCCTTTCAAATATATATTTATTTCCTTCAAATAATCTCCTAGTAACCGTCATTATCCTCATTGTACAGAGTAAATCGAAAGGTATATATGAAAGTGCCTAACATCTCGGGCTTTTATGGAAATGTTCTCAATAATTAGTTTAATTGTATTGATGGAAGAGACTAGGTTAAAATATTTAAGCAGTTTTTGTAAGATCAAGAAGCTGGGGAGGGGAATAAATTGAAACTCAAATCTGTTGTTCAGAGTTTTAAAACCACCACTGGGTAAATTCACTCTCCCACTCTACAAGAAGATAATTTCATGCAACCGTCTCTCTTCTCAAACCTCCAAATTCCCTCCTCACTCCCACACTTGGCTGATGACTCCTTCATATTTTTAGAACACAACAGAAACAGACTAGAACTAGCTCATCTACCCATCCCCAAAGCCATACCTTGCCTGAATCTGCTCACATAAGCCACCCGCCATCCAGAGCAGCTTGCTGAGGGGGTCTACCGGGGCACATGTGAGCCCCTAACCACTGTTATCTTCAACCTTCTGCCCACCCTTCCCTTCTGCAGTTACTTCTTGCCATCAGCTTTCTCTTTCTACTGCATCATTTACATTGGCATGTAAGTATGCCTCAACAACCCTCATCTTACAAAGCAAGTAACAAAAATATAGCAAATAATAAAGCTAACCTAAATTGCACTTCCCCTTGTTGCTACCACTCTGCTTCTCTGTTTCCCTGCTTCCCCACATTGCTTCCTTGATATCATGTCTTCCTTGCTTCCCTAAACTTTCACTCTCTCTCTCTCTCTCTCTCTCTCAGTCAGCTCCCTGGTCCTGCTATTCCAGCTTCCTACCTCTGGAGGCCCTGGAGCTCAGTTGTCCTGTGTCTCATTCTCTTCATCACCAAGAGGTTTTCCTAGATGGATCTCATTCACCCACAGCTGTAACTACCCCTGATATGCTCAGTGACTCTTGTCTGTAGATCTAATTTTTTAGCACACCTGCTTAAAGTCCTGCTCCACATCTCCCGCTCCACATCTCCCAGGCTGGCTAATATGCAGCTCAAACTTTTTAGAACAGGAATAAAACCCTCCATCCTCTCCTCATCCACCAACAAATGATCTTTTGCTGGATGCTTACTCAGGTCAGTAATGGCGCCACCATAAGAAGATGTCCTCAGGAGGCCCTGTCTTGGGGACATACGTATTCTTGTCTTTTCCTGATATACCAGAGATAATTTATCAGCCTTTCCCACCGGCTCTATAAATATGATTACTTTTCAATTTCGTCACTGCTCCATTCTTGTCCAAGCCATAATCATGTCTTTCTTGAGCTGCTACAATGACTTACTAACTGGTCCTACTACTTTCGTTCTTGTTCTGCCTGCTGTCCATTTTCCCAGTTGGTGTACTTGTTCTCACAGGTAAAACAAATCACACCACTCCCCCACGTAAAGCATTGTGTTGGCAGCCTGTTTCAGTTTGAATGAAGTTCAAACTCTAAACCTTTTACCAAGTTCTACAAGACCCCTACATGATTGGTGTCTACCTTGTTCTCTACAACTCTCACTGCGATAGTGTCTCCAAATTCCCAACTACGTCAGACCTGTGTTGATCCCCAAACACACCCAAATAGCTCCCACATGAGATTCTCTGCACTTCACATTCCTTCTGGAGAGAATTCATTTTCCCCAGATCCATCCTCCTACCCCTTTGGCTGCCTGTTTGAACAGTTAAGTACCAGCTCAAGTGCCAGAGATTCCAGCTCTCCCTTCCCCAGTGAAATATCCCTTTCTCTGGCTTCTAAATCATTTTCTATCCCATGGATCAGTATTATACTTATTTGCAAGATACATATCATTATCTAAAATCACTTACTTATTTTTGGTATATTTATTTTCTTTTTTCTTTCCAGAGGAATATGAATTTTGTGAAGGCATGGACTCTGTTTTGATCATTGTTCTATCCCCAGAGTCTACAATGGTGCCTTGCGTTTAGTAAGATTCCCAAAGAATATTTGTGTTATGACTGGCTGTCTGCTCCAAAACTGCTTTAAGGGGTGGGGGGGGAGAAAAAAAAATGATAGTTTTTATTAGAAATTGGGAAGGAGATGATATAAACCAATTGAAAGGAGAAAAGTAAACAACAAAACATGTAATTAAGTGCTAAAATACATGATGGGACGCCTGGGTGGCTCAGTGGGTTAAGCAACTGTCTTCGGCCCACATCACGCTCCTTGCTCAGCAGGGAGCCTGCTTCTCCCTCTGCCTCTGCCTGCCTCTCTGCCTACTTGTGATCTCTCTCTCTGTCAAATAAATAAATAAATAAAATCTTAAAAAAAAAAACAAAAAACATGATATTACAGCAAATCCTATAAGGAATACGCTTATGTGATCAAGATGGAAATGAACTGAAGTCTATGTGCCTGTGATTTCAGAACATTACAGAATTTATCTGTCTTCCTCTTGACCACAGTATGGAAGTATTATACTAGCCAGCCTGCCCAAGGGCAAGTTCAAGATAAATTGGTCAGTATAGTAAAAAACTATGAGCATTGCAGGAAGAAAAACCTGACTTTGAACCTTTAAGCTCAGCCATGTACCAACTCTGGCAATTTTCCTTATTTCTTAAATCCTCTTATTTCCTTATTTCTTAAAGTTTTCTTATATTATAAGATTGTTATTTTTAAGATTGAATGAGATGATGTACAGAATGAAGTTCTTGGGATGCCTGGGTGGCTCAGTCAGTTAAGTGGCTGCCTTCAGCTCAGGTCATGATCTCAGAGTCCTGGGATCAAAGGAGCCCCATGACCTTGGGCTCCCTGTTCAGAGGGGAATCTGCTTCTCCCTCACCCTCTGCCCCCCACCTCCACTTGTGGTTTCTCTCTCTCTCTCTCTCAAATAAATAAATAAATAAATAATCTTTTTTAAAAAATGCAGTTCTTGCCATATGGTTAGTTTAATAATAACCAGAGCTATTAATATCTGGAATAACATCTTCAAGTCTTCAAATTTATACAAAATCTTCATTAATTCCAATAATAAATCAATAAACAGGATGATAGGATTTCTGGGCATACAAAACAAATGGACCATATACAGAATGACAGAAAACCGACTTAAGGAAAAACAATAAAACAAACATAAGACCTATATGTTAACCCAGGTCCTAAATCCAATTCTGATTTATGTCTTAAATTTTATGGGAAGAAGTTTCCACAACCAAAGTATGAGAAACAGCAAGTTTCTCTTGTTGTTTGTTCTCTTGTTGACCATCTGCTGTCCCTGAATATCAGTATGGTATTCCACAGGATACATTATGCCATCTACCTTTCTGCCCAACCATGGACCTATGTTCAGGATAGACTCTACTCAGGAAGCTGCATTTATCATCTACAGGAGTAGAATCTCAGGGATGAATGCAGAGCACTGTATCGAGTGTAGAATCCTCAGAGATGTCAGCACCAGCATGCTGCCAGACCTCATAAAAATAATAAAAAATTAACTAGCTATTTTTCATAGGGCATTAGAAGAAGGAAGCCTCCTATGTGGGATAATTCATATGCAAAGTGAGCTTGTTCCATGGCATTCTGAGATGGAACACTGTTTCCCTCTATCAAAATGTAAACAGAGATTAACAAATGTTTCCAAATGTCTATAATAACTGAGGTCAACAATACCTCAGCAGAAAACAACATCCAATAATAATAGATATATAAACGCTTACACCCTGTGCCTTAGCAGTTCCACTCCTAAGAAATGACCCTCTAGCTATTTCTCACACAAGTATGCCAAGAAAAATTTACAAGGACTGTGTCTGCCCTGTATTTGAAACATGAAAACCTAGTTGAAATCAATCTGATTGTCCAAAAATCAAGGAAATAGTGGTAAGACCATATAATGGAATTATAAGCAGCTATTGAAAAAAAATCAGGCAAATGTCCATGTGATGACAGAAAAAATTTAAAAAATATGTATCCCTTAACATTTATATGTATATGGCTATGCTTGTATATTTCGAGAAATATCTGGAAAAAACACATGCAAAAATACTAAAAATAGCCACCTCCATTTTACACATATAATTATTAAAATATGTGATATAGGGTTTATTCCTTGGAGTGAGTTCATTCTTTCTCAGTCTTTTTGTTGTCTTCAGGAACTCCCTATTTAAAAGATTAAAAGGTTTTTTTAAAAAAATATTTTGTTTATTTGAGAGAGAGAGAGATAACAAGAAAAAGTATGAGTGAGGAGGAGAAGGAGAAGTAGATCCCCACTGAGCAGGGAGCCCAATGTGGGGCTCGATCCTAGGACCCTGGGATCATAACCTGAGCCAAAGGCAGATGCTTAACCCACTTAGCCAGCCAGACGCCCCAACAGGTTTTTTTGATGTATGTGTGTGACCAGTCCAATCCTCTTACACCATCTCATAAAAATTCTAGATAAACATCAGTCCTCATATACAAAATCTTGTGAGCATGTGGCATGCGATGGTGCCAAAAGGGTACGAAAAAAATAGAAACCCTGAAACAACATTTCCAGGAATTAGGCTTGGCTCCTAGAATCACCAGTGGTAAAGAGGGTGAATCCAAAGGCTGGCTGTCCTACTGGCTCAGCCAAGAGCCCAACTTGAATTGAGACAGTATTGAAGATTTGCACATAAGGTACATGTGAAAGCTTTCCTTTCAACATCATTTACACATTTAGCTCAGAAATTCCTATGTTTCCTGGTACTAAAAAGAAAGTTTAATTTGTAGGTACTGCATTCTCTTCAACCACAAAATTTTCCAAAATCAATTTCCTTTTTTTTCAGTGACACGGATTATTATTCTTAAGATGCCTTTCCCCTATTTTTGCTTACAGAAATTTTTGGTGGCCGCTACTATGATTTTCTCTGTAATTCTTTCATTTCTACACCCACTACCCTCTTTATTCTTTCTCTCAAGTAAAGAGTGCCCCATATGCTAACCTTTAAAAACATAGGAAGGGACCCTTTTTGAGGAATAAATTCTTCTACTAAAGCAAAGAGTTATTTCTTAAGTGGAAGAAAGTGTTCATAATGTAACTAACCACCTCCTCAGTTACCTACTTGGTAAGCTTGAGTTTTGCCCACCACATTATCATTGAACGTAGTAACTGCCTCTCAGGCTGCTTTAAGGCTATTAGCAAAGATTTTTCCTGCTTCTTTCTCCCCAGAAACTTTTATTTTAATTCTTCACATTTCTGACTTTAATGCTATAAAATCTAAATCTTACTTTGATTCAAATACAAAACACAACCTCACGTCCCCAAAAACCTCAGGAGAAACCTGTTTACAGGTATCAATAGTTCCATTTAAATACAGGAAATGAGTTGAAGAAAATAAATCGATAATGCCTTCCCTAGCACTTCTCTGGAGGCATGAAGCCTGACTCATCAAAGAACTCTAATTCATTTCTCATTACTTTCTTAAGCTTAAGAGAAAAAAGGTTGGGCCATCTGGACCCTTTGTGGAAGCTCACACCAAAGTAAATATCCTCTTAAAAAAAGAGGAGAAATTGGATCTTAACATGGAATGGCATACTCACAAAAAGCCATCTATGCAACCACAAACTGCCACTCCCCAAATGCCAAACTTCATAATAACAATAATATTGCTTGCACATTCAACTTTGTATCACACATACACACAAAAAGCATATACTCTAATGTCACAGCATTTTCGTTTAGACAGACTCTTAGGCATCATGGAAACCTCATCCAAGCACAGAGAATCTCGGTCAGTCAGCCACAAAGTGACCATCCTCATCCTCCTGAACGTAACCATGTACCTGAGATACACTGCCTTTTAAGTAACCATTGCAAGGGTTTCCCTTATTCTGAACCAGCATGTACTTCCTAGTAACTTTTATTATAGTTCCTCCTTCTGCCTTTGAGAATAACATTAAAAAGAAAACTGTATATCTTCGTTATGGATTTTCAATAAAGAGGACTCCGTTTTCTTAAATGAATGGCAGCTGTCACTCATTCTACTTCACCTGAACTGATGACAACCAACATCTTTCCATTTCCTTACTGGTGTGAATGATTACTTTGAAACTAAGGGCAGTATTTTCTCTTCCATTTCATTACATTTGGCACCTAAGTTCTAGTATCTGTTATATTTTTCCTCCTTCCCAGTTTTATATTTTATGAAAAATTTGCAAGCTTTGGGGCGCCTGGGTTAAAGCCTCTGCCTTCGGCTCAGGTCATGATCTCAGGGTCCTGGGATCAAGCCCCGCATTGGGCTCTCTGCTCAGTGGGGAGCCTGCTTCCCCCTCTCCCTCTGCCTGCCTCTCTGCCTACTTGTGATCTCTCTCCTCTCTGTCAAATAAATAAATAAAACCTTTAAAAGAAAAGAAAAGAAAAGAAAAATTTGCAAGCTTCACACCTGACCCAACTTGAGCAGCAGGCCAAGGTCTGTAATGACCTTGTGATTCCTTCTAAGGCCACTCTTCAGGATGATGCTCTCAATAAGGCATTTTGAGTATTATGTGGTCAATAGTTTTGAATTCTTCAGTGTTAACATTTAGTACATTTTAAAATTGTATCTATATAAATATACAAGAACATGTTAAGCTGGACTGCTCTATTTTTTTCCTAAACTTATTTTGAAATAATTTTAGACTTACAAGAAAATTGCAAAAACAATAGAGAAAGTATCTAAAAAAATGCTCAGCCAGATCCCCCTGCTGCTAACAATTTGCATAACCACAGCACAATTACCAAAAACAGAAAAGTACATTGAGGTCATTCTATGACCCTTAATGTAGTGTTCCATTGCATTTCTCCAGGGTCTCCACTGCTGTCCCCTTTCTACTCCAGGATCCAATCCATTGCACTGCAATGTTCCCTTTGTCCCCCGTAATCAGTGACAGTCCCATAGTCTTCCCTCATCTTACATGATCCTCAGACTTAAAGGATGCTTACTTGTTGGTTATCTTGTAGAATGCCCCTCACTTTGGGCCTGATGTTTTTTAATGATGATATTGAGGTTATGTATTTGGGGCAAGAACCCACAGAAGTGACATTGTACCCTTGCCAGTGCATCATGTTGGGGGATGGTAATATTGTTATGCTTTATTACTGGTAATGCTAACATTGATCACTGTTATGGAGGAGTCTGCAGGTATCTTTATTGTAAAGTTATAATTTCTTTCCCTTTGTAATTAATATTTTTGGAGAGAGAATTTGAGGCTTTGCAGATATCTTGTCTCTCCCCAAACCTTTGCCCACTAATTTTAGCATCCATAGATGATTTTAGTCTGCTTATTACTGTGGTACTCCCATGATGATTTTATATTTTGTTCACTCAATCTTCTTTGTTAATTAGAATTCTTCTGTAAGGAAGAGCAGTCCCTTCTCTCACTTTTTATTTACGTATTCAATTATTTACTTATATCAGGATGAACTCATGGGTATTTAGTTTAGTCTATGGGTTATAATCTATTATGGCCATGATTTATTATGTTTATCAAATTGTCCCAGCTCTTTTAGGTTGACCCCGTGTCCCTGGGACACATCCCCATCTTTTTTTCAACACTTCCTTACTTTTTTGGCATTACAAGATGCTCTAGGCCCACCTTGTATTCTGCCCCAGCTCTGGTATCAGTCACTTCTTAAAGTGGCTTCTGGCTCTGTTTATTGGAGATGGTATTTAGAAACCAAGAATTTGCCACCAGAGGTGCTCATTCCTACCGGAACAGGTCTGACTTATTTCTAATGACCTCTTACCAGCTTGCAGTAATTAGCATTTCACTTACTAGGTACTCACACATGATTTTTTTAACTAAATCATTCTATAATTTTGCCTAATATAAATATTTCATTCACTAGCATTTATTGTATGGACTCTTTTACTTTTATTTTACTTTCCTGTAAATGAGGGTTATTTGGGACCATTCCTAGTATTCCCGTACCTCTGTTCTCCGTAATTCCTGAAAGGAAAAGTATTGACTCTTTCTGGATATACATTCAGTACCCAGAGATGCACCATGTTTGGAGAATAGGATCCAGGAGACTTGAACTCATTTAGAGAAACTGGAATCTCTTTTATGATCTCTCTACTAGTTGAAGTTCAATTCCCTACTAATTATGTTGGTTCCATTTTTACCAATCTGAAGAAAGTTAGATATGATAACACACTACAGAGGTGCTTGGGTGACTCTTGATTTCAGCTCAGGTCATGATCTCAGGGTCATGGGATTGAGCCCCACACTGGGCTCCAAGTTCAGAGTGAAATTTGCTTGTCCCTCTCCCTCCCCCCACTTGTGCTTTCTCTCTCTCTAAAATAAATAAATAAAGTATTTTTAAATAAATAAAGCACTACATAACTTTCACTTTCCATTCGATTGTTATTAGAACTTAGTCCTCCTTATATAACCTTATGTAAACTTATTTTTCTGATATAATTATTTCCTAAATATCTCATTTTAATCTCATTTTATACTTAAAGTTTAAGGGTTTGTCTTTATTTTTTTAAGAATATTTCTTTTTTTAAAAATAATACCAAGCCCCTGTAATATAAGGTCCTTGGAGAATTAAAAAATCCATAATGTAACCACCAGAGATATATATATATATATATTACCTATCATGCACATACATACACACATATATACAAATATACATAAAAGTGAGATTACCTGAATATATATTACTATATTCTGCTGTTTTCATCAACATGGTATCATGGGAAAATTTCACATGTAAAGTTATTCATCATTATAATTTTTGTAATAGATAATATATCATTTTATGTATTCATTAGAATTAATTTAACTAAATCTCCATTATTAAATTGTTAGTTTTCTTTCAATATTGTATTATCATTATTACATAAATCTTGGTCCACATTTATAATCAGCTATTTAAGAAAGATCTTTACAAATAAAATCTCATAGTTCCTAGTTTTTTAAATTTTATTTATTTGTCAGAGAGAGAGAGAGCACAAGCAGTGGGAGTGACAGGCAGAGGAAGAAGCAGGCTACCCAATGAACAAGGAACACTATGTGGGACTCCATCCCAGAACACTGGGATCATGACCTGAACTGAAGGCAGAGGCTTAACCAACTGAGCATCCCACATAAGTCTTAATTTAACTGAAAATGTATTTAATATCACTGAAATTGTTTGTTTCATTTTGTTTTTCTTTGCACTTTTATGAAAGTCTCAATTATTCTGGGCTTTAGGCTTCTAGGAAGGATTTTTATAATCCTGTGCCATGCTTTTGTATTCATCCTTAATGACATGTCTTTCTTCACATGACTTATAGACATCTTGCTAAAATACCAGTTTAATAGTGAACATTTCATGCAAACACTTCAAATATTTCAGTTCCTCATTGTCAATTCATTTGTAAAGGTCACTGCTGATTTTTAAAAATCACAATTTCGTGTCAGACTGTGTCCCACCTTCCTTGATATATTCCCTTTGTAATTCTCCTTTCCGGAAATTGTGATTTTGGTCACTATCGAATGAGTGTGTTAGAATCCTTGATATAGTTGAGATTTAATGCTTTCATGAGCCTTCTATTGTTTCTAATTTATAAAGAAACATCCTCTTGTGAATAAGAAATAATGGTACTCTTTATCCTTTCTTATACATTCCAAGAGTTTAAGATTGTCTGTAAAGCAAATAAAAAAATTATGAAAAGTTCCTCTCTATGCTGAAACCTCAAGCTAATGTCAAGAATAGTGATGTTGCTCTAACACAGTGGTACCCTCCATATGTGACTATTCTGTTACCTGTCTTTGGACTGCCATATCTCTGTCAAGAGGTTGCATGGTAGTATATCCCCTCAAGGATATAATTTTTGTTGCCTTCATTTTTTGCATATATGCGAAGTTCCTCAAATGTGCTCAAACCATCAGGTTTAAGGAATTCTAGACAGTAGCATATTTTCTCACACGCGTATTCAATTCCATCTTTCTTTTTCCAAAAATTTCTAATTCTTTTGGACATAGTTACTCTTCCATTCTGTGTTAATGAGTGCCATATTAATTCTTTGTGACTGTACCAGTTAGCATAAACACTTAGTCAAGCCGGTTTAAATAAAAGAGAATTTAATACTTTATACATTAGTAAGTCCAGAAGTTGGGGAAGTGTAGGAGTTGATTGAGTAGTACTGTGAGCTCTTCAGAAACTTTAGTTCTCTACAACCGCCCTTGCTACTGTCCATAACTGCAGCTTCATCCTAAGGTTGATTCACTTAATTGTCAGATATTGGCTGCAAATTGGTACCAGGCAACTTTTATCCCAGGTCTCTTAAGTATGGAAAAATTATATCCCTTCAACAATAAATCTTCCTTTGTAGTCCTATTTGAAAACTTAAGACATATGGCTCTCCCCAATACATCAGAATCTCTGCACTTTTGGATCTATCCTTAAAACTGGAGATGGTGTAAACACATTCCATCTATGTCTTCATTACCCGCAAGTTGAGTATTTATATATAGTAAGTTAAGATCAGATCTACGATTCCTGATACCCTTACACATCTTCCCCCACATTTACTGTTATTCAACTTTATTATCAATGACTGCCATGTTTCTCAGAGTATTTCAGTTGTGTGAGTCCCACAACTTTATGAAACCCATGTGCTATTTCTGTCAGAGGGGATTCACAGTTCATATTAGCATGCTAAGTCTATGAGAAGCTCTGTGATTAAAAGTAGAAGTCCCTTTGGCATATTTAACCCAGGATTTTCCAAACTAACTCTATCACAGAACTCTCATGTTGATCTTATGGTAATGTTTCCCAAAAGAACACTTCAGGAAAAGCTTCTCTATTTTATATAATAGTTATTTTAATTAGATATTTTATCTCCCATTCCATATCTTGGTAGACTAAGACAATTATGATAAGATTTCAAATGTCAGAGCAAACATATTCTTCCCATACCCCATGAGGTATACTCAATCTCTAGCTGAGTATATCTAAAGCACGATTCTAAAAAAATCAAATTGTGTGTCAAATATCAAATCCATAACCAGTAGTTTGTACTTTATATCCAACTTTATTTCCCTAGTTCCCTCTCCCTTGATTTGGAGTGGGAAGTAGGAAATTAAAATGAGTCAAAATATCCAAGAGTTCAGGCTTCTCTAAAGGATTTCACAGTCTCAAAATTTGTCCACTGAGAAGAAATTTATCCAAAAAAGATATATGCAAGGCCAACGGGTATATGAAAAGATGCTCAAGGTCACAAGTCATTAGAGAAATGCAAATTAAAATCACAATGAGATGCTACCTTATACCTGTTAGAATGATGACCAAAAACACAAGAGATAAATGCTGGTGTGAATGTGAAGAAAAGGAAGTTCTTGCACTGTTGGTGGGATTGTAACTTGATGAAGCCACTAGGAAAACAGTTTGGAGGATCCACAAAAATTAAAACTAGAAGTACCATATGATCTGGCAATTCCACTTTTGGGAATATAACTAAAGGGAATGAAAACACTAACTGTAAAAGATATCTGTACCCCCTTGTACATAGCAGTATTATTTATAATAGCCGAGACATGGGAAACGACCTAGAGTCAATCAATGGATGAATGGATAAAGAAGTGGCGGTTTACATGTATACATGCAAAAACATGGATGGACCTTGAAGGAATTATGCTAAGTGAAATAAGTCAGACAGAGGAAGACAAATGCCATAGGATCTCACTTATATGTAGAATCTAAGGAAACAGAAAGAATAGAAAAATAACTTACCAGAGATTTGTGCTTACCAGAGAAGGGGGGCTAAGGGAGGGGAAGCTGGAGGAAGGTGGTCAAAAGGTACAATTTCCAGTTATAAGATAAATAAGTACCAGGGATGTGATGTACAACATGATAACTACAATTAACACTGCTCTATGATATACAGATAGAAAAATTGTCAAGAAAGTAAATCCTAAGAGTTCTCACCATAAGGAGAATTTTTTCCTTTATTCTTTCTTTTCTTTTTACTGTATCTATATGAGAAGATAAATGTTAGCTGAACCTATTGTAGTAACTGTTTCATAATATATGTAAATCAAACCATCATATTATACAGTGAATGTATGCCAATCATTTCTCAATAAAACTGGAAAAAAATTAAAAAAAAAAACAAAAGAATTGTCCATTGGATCTTACAGTTCCACTACTGTGTATTTACCCAAAGAAAACAAAAACACTAATTCAAAAAGATATACGCCCTGCTATGTTTATTGGAAAATTATTTTTAATAGTCAAGCTATTGAAGCAAACCAAATGTCCATTGGTAGATGGATGCATAAAGAAGATGTGGTATAGAGACAGTGGAATATTCCTCAACCTTTAAAAAAAAAGAATGAGAATAGTAACAAGTGCAATTGACCCCAGATGGCTCTGATTTTAATTTGGTGCTTTTTCTACTAAACCCAGGGAAATCACCTTTACTGGATTTTACTGTGCATATAGTATAATCACCACAGGTGTAATTAGGACCTCCTTACATTTGCCCCATGGACATTTTTAAAATATACATTTAATATATGTATATATACCATTTGCTGAACACTTTGTATGTGCTGAAACCTCCGGCAAGCTCTTTAAAAGCATCTCCTTATTCTTAGAACACTTTACGGAGTAAAAATGTGTGACTGCTCATTTACTATTTCATTTGATGTTTAGAAATCACAATTTGACAAGTTATACAACTGAAGCAAAAAAAAAAAAAAAATTTACCCTGGCTCCAATTTGAAATCTCCCGAGACTCTTTTTAAAAATATCAGTGCCTATGTCCCTTTAGAGATTTGGTTTTAATTGGTTTGAGGTGAGGCCTCCAACATGTGTATATTTTTTAAAAGCTCTCCAGCTATATCCAATCTTAGTGAGAGTTAAGAACCATGAGATTAAATGATACAACTAAAACCACATAACTGATTGTATGCAATTAGAACTAGAATCTCCTGATTTCTACTCAAGTTATCTTTCTTCTAGGCTCAGTGGTGTCCAAGATTTTTTTTCTGTGCAAATATACAAAATCCTTTAAAGACACTGAGATTATGAGTCCCTGACTCTTCTGAAACAACTGGAAGACAAGTGTAGCTCACTAGTTCCCTTTCCCCAAGAATCATGCTCTCTCCACACTGTCCCCAGTGCTCTGGGAAAACCCTGAGACCCAGTGGAACTCCCAGGCTAACCCAGGCAGGGGCTGAGAAGTTCCCACAGCCCTTTTTCTAATTAAATCAGCTTTTTTTCAAACTACCAGCTTTCTTAAGCTCTTCAAAAAAACGTTTTTGGTTTATACAAACAATAATTTCACATGGCTAAACACTTTTTTTTAACACAGCTAAAAATTGAATGGGTTTTCAGTAAAGATTTCTCTCCCAACCTTGTATGCATGGCTAGCCATTCAGCTTCTTTGCCCAGAAGTGACAATGTCTAATTTCTTTTGTACCTTTCCAGCGATATCTGATGCCTATACTAAAAAGATATGTATTTTTTTTCTTTTTTTACACAGATGATATTACCCTATATAAACTGTTTTACATCTTCCTTTTTTCAATGAATAATATATTTGGATATCTTTCCATATCAACCTATAAGGTACTTCTCCTTATTCTATTTCATGTCTTTGTGTTTTCAATCATATCTCACTCTTCTACTGATGATGGACTTTTGATTAGCTCCAAATCTTTTGTTATTACAGGAAAGGTTCTAAACTAATTTGTTCCATTAGTTTGTCCATGTGATGTATATTTCTAAGATAAATTTCCAGAAATGAAATTGCTGAGTGAGAGTATGCGCATTTGTAACTTTGATGGATATTGACAAATCGATTTCTTTGGAGGCTGTACCAATTTTCACTGTGACCAGCAAATCTGAGAAAGTGGCTTTCCTGATACCCCCACCAACACACTGTGTTATAAAGAGTTTTGATCTTTTGTCAATCAGATAGGGGGAAATGGCTTTCCAGCATAGTTTTATTTTACATAGTTCTTATTATGATCAAGTTTTGGAAGCTAGATTTTAAAGCTATATCTTTGTGTCTTTCTCTTATATTAATTTTTAGCATTTCACCAAACTTGCTATTTATTACTGCAACTGCTTGCTTCAATATAAGCTTAAAAGGCTAATACATTGGCTAGTCAGGGAATTCTGCCAGTATTTACATTTTCTTTTCTGTGAAAAAGATCAACTATTGCTCTGTATAACTGAAATATAAATACACATTTGAAAACCACGCAGTGTAGAGTGCCAGCAGATCTGTGCTGGACCCCGCGCACGTGCTACATATTTGACGAGGAACAAAATATCTGCTCAGATTCACAGTGCTGAAAAGCAAGTGCATTCAGAAATTATCTGCTAGTCCCCTTCCAAGAATTGATTTCTTTCCCTAAGTAATTGCTCTTTGAATGACGGTCATTAAAGGGCCATAATAAAAGAGTTAGCATTTTAGAAGGTTCTGTGAATTTTATAATTTTCCATCACATCAGGGAGCCTAATCCTTTCTGTGGTTCAGATGGAGCACCGTTTAAAACCCAAGGCCCTCAGAAATCAATTTTTGCCAACATATAGCTTCAGATGTGAAATGGAGGCCAGGAGGCTAGTAGTGTGGGTATCATCATGCTGCTGGTGGATGGCTGGAACCCGACACCCAGCCTCCAGCCCCTAGCACAAAGGTTTCTCCTTACTCCTCTCTGCCTTCACCAGTTCAAATCCAAGTGTCTCTGTTCAGGAAGCAAAAGTCCCAACCTTAAACTAATAATTATCCTAAATGGTGATTCTGAACTTCTAACTACAATTAAACCTTGAACAACACAGGTTTGAATTGCGCGAGTCCACTTAAACATGGAGTTTTATTTGCCTTTTTTTTTTTTAATTGTTGACAGCAAGAACCACAAGGCATTTATTTGCAACGGCCCTCCCAGTGTCCAATGGAGGACACTTGGTCTTTGCTGCCCGCTCAGTGCCCAAGAGGTGTGCCCCAACCATCAGCAGCCCCTGGACCAGGGCCAGGTCGGCCTGTAGGTCTCCAGGAGTGCCACTGGAGTGGTCAGGTCTAGCACCAGAACTGGTGGGTAGGGGGCTAGGCTGATGCAGAACATTCCCAGATGGCAGGGATGGCGCAGCACGGGCTGCCCTGTGCCCCAACGTGCCTGGCCCCAGTCCTCCACAGGCTGCTCTGGGCTGCACTGGGGCAGTTTCAGGCCTTGGTTCCTCCCAGACCTGGCCACCTGGCCCAGCCGCGCCCCAGCTCGACCCTGCCACCTCCAAAGGGCCACAGCACTCACAAGTGACCCCAGGTGCCAGAGCCCAAGGTGGTGACACACCTCAAAGCAGAAGGGGCAGCTGTATTGTGCTCCAGGCTGCTGCTGCTGGCAGGTCACAGGGGGCTAGCTAGCAAAGGCCTGGGGTCCACGGTCCATCATGGTTCATATTCAATACTTGCTCACTTAAAAATATATATATATATGTATAATGACCAAGTGCTTCTCTCTCAGATACTGAGTAAGCCCAGTAAGGCAACTCAGCCAAACACAAATAGTCAATTTGCCCCAAGCTGAGCTTATCAGAGCCTAAAAAAACCATAACCATGAGTACAGTGGTTATCAAACTTGAGTGAGCATCAGACTCACCTAGAGGGCTCATTAAATCTGGAGCCAGCCAGCTGCCAGGCCCCGCCCTGCAGCCCTGCCCCTCCGCTGCCTCACTCCCAGCCCCGCCCACCTGTATGTGAATTCTTTTTCAATAATATACATTCACTACTGTAAATATATTCCCATTTCTTTATGATTTTCTTAATAACGTTTTCTTTTTTCTACAGTATTTTATAGTAAGAATACAGAATAAGATACCTATAACAAAAATATGTTAATAGACTGTTTACGTTATCAGTAAAGCTTCCAGTCAACAGTATGTTATTAGTAAACCTTTGAGGAGTCAAAAGTTATAGGCAGATTTTTGACTGCCAGGGGGTTGGTGCCCCTGATCCCCACCTTGTTCAAAGGTGAACTACACTTTTTTTCTTTCTTCTGACTGTGCAATGAATGAGTACCTTAACTCATTCATGACATTGACTTAGTTACAAAGTGTACCAGTGGTGGGTGCTGGGGCAAGGGGCCCAATCCCCACACAGGATTGAGCCTTTCATTCTCTCAGCTGATGGGGATGTTGGCACTAGACAGCCTTTGGCTAGGTGAGCCCCTGGGAATCACCTTGGTGGAATAGATCCTCTTTGTCCAAGGTCATGTCTCCTCCCTAGGGCCAGCACCTTAAGACTGGTCCACATGTGTGGGAGACTTGAGTAAGGCTCAGCCCCCTTTTCTCAATCTGGACAACTCCGATGGCTCTCCCAGCTCTAGAACTTCCATGAGATCGGTTATGGCTTTGGCTATGGTTACATCACAGCCCAACCTCTCCCTCTGCCTCACCCTGCTACTTTTTCTTCCTTTCAACTGCTACTGACTTCCAAAGCACTTTCCAATTATCTTCCTACAAAGTAATCTCTGTTCCAAAGTCTGTTTCCCAAGCAACATGATCAATGCCTAGTATACCTGTCTAATCTGGAGCACTAGTTCCCTGGCATGTGAACACACATGCTGGTCAATATTAACTGACCCATTCAGCATCACATATTTATCCAGAATCTATTATGTGGCACATACTAACTAGAAGTTGAGAGTGAAGACATTAACACAAGCCAAGTCACAAGTAAAGACTCCTGTGCCTCAATACTGGACATGTTGTATCTAGTAAAGAGGAAACAATGAGCACAGAGCCATGGCCTCATTTTATGTAATCCTAGACAATCTCTGTGCTGGTTCTTTATCATGTATGTGTACCATGTATAGCAATTATTATTCTGCATATGACATTGATCCCTTCTGCCAGCATTTTGCTAATTTCAGAATTAATGAAACTATCATGGTGAGAATCAAACACCTGAGACCTCCCATCCCCTTATTATTGCTACAATGAAAGGGCATGTGTGCAGCCTTCTGGTGATCCAGGATACATCGTGAATATATAATGCCTGACTTTTAGTCTAGTTATATCACTAAGAATCTTCTGTTCTCTGCAGGCTTAGACATTTCAACAACACATTTTTTTTTTTCTCCTAGCTCCTCCTCAGTTTGTTCTGTTAGTCATGGGGAGCTCTTGTTAGTCATGGGGGGGTGCCAACAAATTTTAGGAAGTGTCATATCAACTTTGCCATTGATTATAATTAAAAACTAAAGACTATGAATGTTGTAGGCAGATTGATGAAGAATCAAGTCCTGGCTCAGCCACTGATGACCCGGATGACCTGAGACTAACTCATTAGTCCTCCTTAAGCCTCAATTTCTACATTTTGAAAATAGGGTAATGTTCTCTACCTTAAAAGTTTCCAAAGACAGAGGATTAGAGAGTATCGTGGAGTGTCCAGAAAATGAATAGCTTTAAATCAATAATCTTAACTAAAATATTTTATTGGTGAGTCTAGATACATTTTCTACTAGACTTGTAATTGGCGTATGTCCTTATGTTCCTGGAGGAAGAAATGGCTGGTGAATTATGCTGCTGTGATTTGTCTTTAGAATAACACCTCGAGAGGTAAAATTGTGCGAAGCTCAGGCTGCCACTTCTCTTCAGAGAAAGTTCCTCTGGAAACAGGGCTTCAGCCCAGGTTGGTTTCCTTCTCTTGAGGCTGTAGATTTTGCAATATAAAGGATATTCACCTGCATTATTTTTCCTATGAATGCCCCAAGATGGCCACTGCGTCTTGTCCCATAAATTTCAGTGTAGATTAGAATTGTGTGTGATTGTGTTTTGCTATATTTTTAAATTGAATACATTTGACTAAATGAAATAACTGCTTAATGAAGAGGAGGAAGAGGAGGAGAAGAAAGCAGAGAAGGAAGCAGGGAAAACCTATCAGTTTGGCCCCTCTAATCCCCACAACCATCTGGTGAAGAAGTTAATCAACAACTTCCTGTTTCAGATTAGTAAAGTGAGCTTCACAAAGTAGAAAGGGCATCCCAAGAAAACTTTTCTAAGTAGTAAAACTAGAGCTTAAATTCAGATCTCTGAATTTAAAGTCCAAGTTTTGTTCTGCCTCCCTTTAGTGTTACTATTGAAAGAGATAATTCAAGACCATTCTTTTCAATGTTTCCCACACCACGCACCAATGTTGTGTGAGATATTTAGAAAATAATCAGCTAAACTTTACTAAATTAGTTTCCTTATTGCACTATGTTCCCCAAACCTAACTTATTCATGTGAATCATGCATTTCCGAAAAGTGGCAAAGTATGCAAAAAATCCCGAAAATAGTTTTCCCACAGATTCCCCATTAACATTCCTCCTATTGTATAGAATATCTGTTAGGATTTCTAATATTTTTTTGGAAAAATCAATTCAAGGACTACTAACTAGTACTATCTCAACTTTGTGGTCATTGTTGGTAGTTAATTCATATTTCTTCTAAAATTTCAGTTTAGTTTAGCAAACACTTATTGTGTGTCTACCATATGCCATCCACCATGTGAGAAGGAAGGAGATGATGAAGAATACCTTAAAAAATTAACTGCTTTGTCTCACAACTGTGAGAACCAAAGTTCTACTGTATTATCTGTCATTAATTTCTTTTCTCTCTTCTTGAACCTTTTTTTTTTTTTTTTTTTTTTTTGCTTTCTGGTATTCTACCTAGTGCAGTCACTGTCTGAATTCAGAGTATTCTAAGGATCCTAAGTCAGTAATTAACCAGCATTATGGGATCAGTTTCCTCTTTTAGGAATAAAAAAAAAAAAAAACAAACACTAAGTGTATTGATTTTTTCTTCCATTTGTTTGTTCACTGAATGTTCCTTGAGTAACTACTTTGTACCATATATTCGTTAGGACATTTGGGGTACAGCAGTGTACAAATCAGAACAATATTTATGTTCTCATGGAGCTTAGATTCTAGCCAGACAGAAACAGAAGTCAATGAAACAGTAGGATAAAAAGGTACAGGTGCTATGGACAAAAGAAAAATCTGTGCAGGGTAAGGAAAGCCAGAGGTCACAGGTGAAGGGGGCAGTTTGCAACATGAAAGAGGTGCATTATGGAAGGATCTATTGAACGAGTGAAATCTGAGCAAAGAATTAAATGGGTAGAGAGTGAGTCTTATGTTATCAGAGAAGTGATCCCAAAATAAGAAGCAGCCAGAGCAAAGGCTCTGGTGTGTTCCAGCAGGAGGAAGGCAGCCAATGCAGCTGGGGTAAAAGAACAGCAAGATCAGAGAGGTCTCAGGAAGTTATGGTACGTCTTTATAAGCCATTCTAAAGACTTTGTTTTTACTATTCTGAGTTCAATCAGGAGCCACTGCCTGGGATTGAACAGAGGAGGGACATAATCTGATGTGAGTTATAAAGAGATACAGCAGACTTCTGGGTGGAAAATAGATTGCAGAGAGATAAAGAGGGAGGCAGTGACATTGTGAGGGGAAGAGTGACAGTGGCTTGGAGCGGGGGTAGTGATGTAGTGGTAAAAGTTATGGGGATATTTTTGAAGGAAGAGCTGATGGATGAGTTGTATGAGGATATAGCTAAGGTTTGGGGGCTGCTGGGAGGATTGAGTTGCCATTCACTAAGATTTCAAAGGCTGAGGGTGGAGCCAGTTCGGAGAAGCAGTCATTTTGTTTTGGGAGTGCTGAGTTGTTACAAGGGAGATGTTGAGAAGGCAGGTGGACTTATGGGTCTAGAGGTCAGGAGGGGGTCTATTTGGAGATATATATATTTGGGAATATAAGAATAGTTGAGATCAAATAGGAGAAAAGAAACTAATTTTGCAATCAATTCTGATAAAGATCTACTACTGATACAAGAGGAAAACCCAAAGGGTGAGATATCCACAGAGCCAATGAAGAAAGAAGTGACAAAATATGATTTACAGTGGAATTACATCTGCACATGTCCTGATTGACAGCCAGCCACAAGGTAATCAATATGAGGCATTACAAACAATCATAATCCCTTCATAAAACTGAAATGAGTAAAATTTATTTGTATATTTATTTGTTTAATGTCTCTTTTTTACCTTCCCATAAGCCACATGCTTTGATTGTTTTCTGCTATATCTTGAACTCCTAGAAAAAGACTGACTGACACACAGTAGGTGTGGTCATAAAAACATATTGAACAGTGGTTGAATATGTACAGACAACTCAAGTGTAGTCAGTTACTTATTGACAATGCAATGGGTGCTTGCCTGACATAAAATCTATTGCTATGTGTTCAGGTATAAAGTGAGTTGATGGAGCTGGACTGAGGAGATACAGAGGCACTCTCAATAAGGTCAAACCTAAGCCTGGAGGGCTGAAATAATTAAAATTGATAGCCAGGTGAAGGCAGAGGTATCCAGCCAGCATGCTATCATGTTTATTCCCTCACAATGCAGTAGACAACAGCTTTCTTTTGCTGACTTTATGCACTGAAATCATTCTTGGTAGAGAAGCTCAAAGAAGTACCCAGTTACTGAAGTAAACAATGGTTAAAGAAATCAGAATGGGGATGCCTGGGTGGATCAGTTCACCTAATCTGCCTTAGGTTCAGGTTGTGATCCCTGGGATCCTGGGATCAAGTCCCAGGTCCAGCTCCTTACTCATCAGGAAGTCTGCTTCTCCCTCTCCGTCTACCCTTCTGGAAGCTCTGTTCCTGCTAGCTCTCTCTTGTGTGCTCTCTCTCTCTCTC
>CM052883.1:77392949-77565921 GCA_028534135.1 Potos flavus
ATTGCTTTCAGTAGTACTTAACTGTTTTTTTTTTTATGAAATTTAAGGTGTTGGGTTTCTATGCATCGATATCGGTCAGGATATTTCTAAAGAGAAGTGCTAAAATCATTGGTGTATATATATTTCAATGGAAACAAGATATTATCTTTAATTTTTACAACTTCAAAGAATTTATTATGATTTTTATCATATTTTATAATGGTTTTACTAAAGATAGTTTTCAAATCATGTGACAATCTTGATTCTGTCATTTGGACATACTATATTGATCCATACTACCAAGGCTTAGAGAGAGAAAATTGTGTTTATGTTTCATCTACAAGCATTGTTTATCACCTGCCCTTGACACCCACAGAATTATAAAATTCATGAGAGAAAGCTAGAGATACTTCCAGTTCATTGGCAAATGTGTTATCCTGGCATTGCATCGGTCCTTGTTGACACTGGATATGCCAAATGCAAAACGAAACTCAGAACTATGGTCTTTCCAACCACGGAAATACCCTCCTTCCTCTTGGATATCCGTGGCTTTTTATCATGTCTAATAAATACAAATTAAAAATATCCAAGCTTCTCCTCTATATTTAGATCTCATAAGCTGAACAAATAAAAATGGACCCTGGCTGTAAAAACTATGTATTTATGATGAGATGGACTATAGGAAAGTCACTCAACTTTCATAGGTTTTCTACCGAAGATGGCTGATGTAGCACCTAAAATTGATGTGAAAAGGTTTGTCCATGGGACAGAAGTGGTGCTGCTGCTATGGGACTGTCTGCTATCATATTGACCGCCTCTGCCCCTTTCCACCAGCGCATTCTCTCACACACTAATCATACTCTTACAAAAGTTAAGAGTAGGAAAAGAGGGCTTGAAAGCTTGTACATCTCTTTTGTTATGTATTTTTTTTATAAAATTAAAATGAGGTTTCTACCGATGGTCACAATTATACCTATTCCTTAAAGGGATGTGTAAAATAAGAATAGTAGACTTTAAAAATTCACCTAGTTGGCCCATTTTCCAAAATAAAACAGACTTTGTAAAGATTTTAGAACATTTATCCTCTGATCCTTTTTTGTACACATATATTTAAATGTCTATTTTTAAGTTTTGAAATTATCACTTCTTTTAGAAAACATAAATTATACAGAAAAGAAAGAAAAAATGATGAGGAGAAAAATGATATATATGGAGTGTACAGAACATGGACTGATTTAGGGAGAACTGTTCCTACAGAATAAAGAACTCAGGCATAGGACAAGTGTTATCTCTGAACAATGCACACGGATCTTCCTAAAGTGATGATCGATCTCATTGTGATTATCAAAAGGCAGGACATTCAGGCAAAATTAATAACAAAAACTCCACATGTGGCAAAATCTGGTCACTTATTTCAAGATAGAATAACAAAGGGAAAAAAATAGAAAGAAAAGCTAGATTACTTATTGAGGACTAAAGCCAACTAATTTTTTGCCCCTGTACTGAGTAATACAGAGAATAAGCCAAAAAGACTTACCATTTGCCATGGAAGATTCTTGTCTCCTCACATAAAACTGTGAACCAGCTAAAATAGTCATCTTATTAGACTAACAGCCCATTCATCAACAATCGCTTCAGGGTTCTTGATTCCCTGTGCCCATTGGTCCAAAGGGATTGGGTATAAACTGCCCAGTGCCAACCGATTCCCCATCTTGGGAGATCATGAAGTACTCAGCCCAGGTCCTTGACTCCTAAAAATATACTACTGTGTCTTTCCTCTTCTGAGATACTACTGAGACTCTGACAAAGAGAGTTCTCCCCCGTTACAATAGGTCAAATACCTTGAGCTTTCCTCAGGCAATGTGTTTTTATGGTTACCTTTCGAGGAGCTGTCACTATATGCTGTTAAAAAACCCGAATCTTTCTCTCATGCTCTGACATGTGTTTCAAGTTTTCTGTTCATTTTTTTCTCTTCACCTATGTTTTAAATATCTGCAGGGTCACTTATGTTTTTTACTGCCTCCAGGGAAGAAGACAATAAAGCCTATGTTGCCAAGTTTAATTTCCTTTCAATCCCCTCTTATTTAACTATGTTTATTTCATCTCATCCTGATGCCTCTTATTTATATTATGTCCTTGTTTCACTGTAGACATGTCTTCTTGAATCTTGCTGAAATTTTGTAAATCATTCTTCTTGTGCAAGTAATAAATTATTTCCATCCGCCTGATGGGTGTCATATTTTCATTTATACCTCTTAGACAGACTTGTAGTCTGTAACAGACTATTATCAAAAGTATCCCTTTTCAACTGAAATGTGATCCATCCTGTCCTCACACCTATGGCTCAGAAACACAGAGACAAGAAGAAGCACAAGGAAAACTGAAATCCCCTGAAACACCTGCTCTGAGTATTCTTATCTCCAACTGTCTCCACAGTTGTTGTTTTTTTTTTTAAAGATTTTATGTGTTTTTTTTCGACAGAGAGATAGAGAAGTAGGCAGAGCAGCAGGCAGAGGGAGAGGGAGAAGCAGCTCTCTGCTGAATAGGGAGCCCAACATGGGACCCCATTCCGGGACTTTGGGATCATGACCCAAGCCGAAGGCAGATGCTTAACTGACTGAGCCACCCAGGCGTCCCACCATAGTTTTCACTTTTGCAGACTACCACTCCCTGAGAATCAGTTTTCACCTCTGGATTCTTCCTCTCCTTCCAAGCTTGCACAGATATGACTACTTCTGTTCTATATTCTGTGGGAATGGGGAAATTCATGTAGGAATCTGAGGCAGTCTGTTATGAAGATGTAGTGGAGGAGGATGGTACATACTACAATTGCCTCAAAGCAGGCCTGCAATAAAGCGGTTGCCTAGATTCCTGCTTGAGACACATTTTCATTTCTGACTTTAGGACACTCCACTTTCAGGAGGACAGGTGGCAGTTTTCAGAGCATGCATGGTTTACCTCCAAATTCTGGTTCTACCAGACTCCTAATCTGCAAACATAGCTCAAGATTGAGGGAATTATTTTAATGCCACATTGTCTTCTTAGATGCTATTCTGACTTTCACTTTCTTTCTCTCCCTTTATTCTTCTTTTTGTGAGAAATTGAGAAAGACAGTCAAAGACTGATCTTAGATTCATAACAACACCCTAAGACCCTGAGAATGAGGCAGAGCACATCAAACTCATTGTATTGATCATGGTAATGTTATATGTTTTCTCCATCTGTCATCTATTGTGATCTTCATAACATTTTGCAAGGATGTCAGTTAAGTCTCTCTTTTCCCTAAAAACCCAGCTCTGTGGCTGTCTGAGGGTCCAGCACATTTCTTTCCCTTTTGGTTTTCTCTTTGTCTATGTTACATGACAGCACATCCTGCCTCCGTTCCGCCCCACCTTGATCCAGGCCTGAAACTCAACCACTTTATTGGTCTTTCTTCGTATTAAGAATAAAACAAAACTAAACACCTTTATCCAAGTATTTTATGAGTTTAATAACTTTACCAAAGATTTGTGGAGTTTGAAGGAAGGGTCAATTCATGGATTTCCAGCTTTCAATTATCCTGCTAGCTCTACTCACACTCTGAAGTAACACCAAACATTTTTCTTTTGTCTCATAAGCAGAGAAATTCAACCTATATTTAGGCCCTGGAGCCTAAACTTTTATCCAGAAACGTGTTTATCAAATCATAGTTTTCACTAGAGATGCCAAAAAAAAACCCAAAAACAAAAACAAAAAACCCCACAAAACTTTCTCTATACTTCTATATTAATGGCACCTTTGGGTTGATGTCCTTGCTTTACAAAACAGCTGCAAAAGCTCAGAGAAAGTGACTCCCTTAACTTGCACAACTGGTCAGTGGCAGATGTCCCAACCAGTAGTTGTAGGACCAGAGTCTTTCCTCCAGGTGTGGGATTTCTCTGTTTCCAAGGCAGTAGAAAGCACAAAGAGCTCCAGCCCTTGCCTTCTATATGTACCCTTTGTAAGCTGCCTCACTAAAGTGAGGCTCAGTTCTTTATGTGTGAAATACTCATGTGGAGAATGGCCTTGTGATATAAAGACTCCCCATGGGTAAGACAGTGCTGCATATATAATACATGCTTAATATTAATATCCTTCTTTCTCCATTTATAATCTTCTCAATATAACAACCACTAGAAAACATCATGTGTCATAGGAAAATGGATATTCATAACAATGTTTATTTCAGATGAATTTGGTGAAATGAGGAAAGGTCATTGTAGCAGATAATTGTCTTGTGTGACTCTCTTATCTATATATCAAAAGGCAAAAGTGCATGGCATTCTCCAGAAATTTTCTCTAGAATTATAGTTTCACCCTACTACTACAGGTCAATGTTGCCTATTCTTGGAATCCTTCCCCTACTCCCACGATTATGCTCAGTGTCCTTCCTCTGCATTTCTTCCCTAGCTCTGCCCTTGTAGTTACCATATTAAATTGTGTACCTATTTAATCTTCCATGTAAATATCAGCTTTTAGAGCTGTATATTTATTAGGTTTACTTCTGTAATATCATTACAGAAATTAATTATAAGTAATAAATAGACATTTGATGAATGAGTAACTATCAATCTCCTTTAATACCCAAAGCAAAATATTCTTTGGCACTACCAATAATTATACCATTTACCCAGATCCCTTAACCAGACCTAGACAGATTACACAACAGATGTGGGAAAACACATCTTTCTTATTCTTCAAGACTGCCCTTCTGCTCCTCTTCTTATTCTTTCTGCTGCTTCAGTCTTTTTGTTTTATTATCTTCCTCCAATCCCCAACCATCAACATGTACTTCTTGCTCTGAAAACTCATTCAGATGAGATTTTTTAATATACTCATCTGAACCTACTCTTTGCACATTTCATTGGTCTCTCTGCCCATGGCTGAGGTTAGAGATGAGATCATATGCTTCTATCACACCAATGAGAGCACTGCCAGGGCCACTGGCCTGCCTGCCACAGAAAGTGATCTTGGACAAATGGTGGACAGACAGTAAAGGTAGGGCAGATAGCCACAGAACAGAAAGAATTATCCCAATACTTGGCCTCTGTCTTGACTTTAACCCTGGCATTGAGATGAAAGAAAGAGGTTGCCTTGAAAGGGATCATCTCTGAAACCAAGATACTCTCAAAGATCTGCAAAGTGTTAGGGAAAGAATGTAAAGAATATCTTTGGGTTTAAGAAACATCTTTTCTATGACATTTCTGCAAACACTTCCCCCAACTCCAAAAGGAATAAGTTCCTGGTTTGATGTTCAAAACTTGTTCTCTTCTCTAGAGAAATGTAACTATCAAAGGCACTATCTGTGGTGTACAGATAAGGCGAAGTCTGGGGACAATATAGAAGAGTATAAGCCTGTGTAAGTCAAAGTCTTTGGAAAAACGGAAAGTTTAAAGGGAAACATTTCTAATGAGGTTCAGGGCAGTAGGCTCTTTGGGGAGACACACAAAAGCCTGGCTTGTCTGTATTTTTAAAATATCAGGTAAAACACTGAAAGAGAAGTCCTTGTAACACAGGGCCATAAGGTAACCAGTCCTAGCTACTTTCTTAGAATGCACAAAGACTTTATTATGTGTATTTTGGGGGTCCAGGAATTTTACTCATAAGAATTTGCGTCTGGGTAGGATATATAGAATCTTACATGTGATATGAACTCAATAAATTTCCATTAATTTGATTTAGAAATTGTAGATAAGCTAGCAAAAAAAATTTTTTTTCACACCTTCTTTTTCTTTGTTAAAGTTACTAAGGTCATGTCTCCTCACAAACTCCAGATAATGAAATTTATTTTTTAAGAGATGTGAAAAAGGTTGATAGCTTTGTGTATACTTGTTGAAGTGTTAAAAAAAAAAAAAAAACAAGCAACAACAAAAAACGCCAGCATTTTGTAAGTGCAGAGGTGTAAAAACCGACAAGAATAAATGAGGGATTAAAGGAACAAACCATTTGTATTTCTATAAAATGCATATATTTACATAGGTATTTATTTATTTACTTATTTTATTTTTATTTTATTTATTTCAAGAGAGAGAAAGAGAGCATGAGAGGGGAGAGATCAGAGGAACTCGATTCTGGGACTCCAGGATCATGACCTGAGCGGAAGGCAGTTGCTTAATCAACTGAGCCACCCAGGCACCCTTACATAGGTGTTTAAAAGGATCAGACAACATAAGGGATATTTTAGCATTCCAGATAGTTATGGGTATGAGAAGTTTAAATTTTCCTGATAATGCTAAGCTTAGTTAAGAGTTTATAACTCTTTTTGTTTAACGAATTTACTTTGGAACTAGGATCTCATCCTTTTGATGTGGATTTTAGTTTAGAAATAGCCAGAAGTCATTTCAAAATCAAGTCTAGGAAAAAAAAAATCAAGTCTAGGGAATAGGTGAATGAGCAACCTGGTTACACTGAATTGGGTTCACAATGATGAAAAAGGCTGAGTTAATTCTGTGGTTTGCATTAGAAACTGTAAGGTCATTCTACAACGAAAATATGTCACAGTGTTATAATAAATGGAAACATCATCGAAATAAGTGTAATTTCCCATAGTGACTATTTTGAAGGAAATGCTACTTAATTGGAAGTATAATTTCTAATACCTTGAAAAGAGTCAGTTTCTTACAGGTATGGTAGACAAAGGATTGGTGTTTTTACTATATACAGGACTCAAACATTTAAGAGAAAGCATAAACAACCTAATAGATGTGTAAAGCACATGAACAACAATTCATAAAGGGAGAAAATTGAATGGCTCACACAATCCAGGAAATATGTAGTTCAAAGTAACATTTTAAACTAGAAATGCCAGATCAAAGCAACAATTCTATACAATTTCTACTTGTATAAAGAAAAGACAATACCAAATGTTTATGGGATACTGAAGAATGAAAACACACACTTCTGAGAGGAGTATAGACTGAAACAAGGGGGCGCCTGGGTGGCTCGGTGGGTTAAAGCCTCTGCCTTCGGCTCAGGTCATGATCTCAGGGTCCTGTTATCAAGACCCACATCGGGCTCTCTGCTCAGCAGGGAGCCTGCTTCCCCCTCTTTCCCTGCCTTCCTCTCTGCCTACTTGTGATCTCTCTCTTCTCTGTCAAATAAATAAATAAAATCTTTAAAAAAGAATAGATTGAAACAAGCATTCCTGAAAATAAATTTTAATTTTATATGTATTTGCATACATAGATATATAGAAAAAATTATATATGCAGCTATATACTTAATATATATATGATAAATGGAGAGATAGGTGGATGACAAATAGACAAACGATAAAGGATAAATAAGAGATTGAAACACGTACAATATTTATGTTCTTTGATCTTAAAGCACAACTTCTAGAAATCTTTCAGAAAATAATGCATAATAATGGGGAAAGTGTAGTGTACACAAATATGTTAATTACATTATCTACAGATGTGAAAACTAGGGGACAAAGCTTGAAGTCTAATATTTTCCTCTTGGTGTGTGCCAGATTGAACGTTAGTGATGGTTTTGTGTACATAGTGTGCTGATGACTGATTCAAAATAGTTTCCTTTCTATTTGTCTGAGTTTTCTAAATTTAATATAATAATCATGCATTTTTAATAATTAAAAACGAAGATTTATTATTAGAAAATCCCTTTAAAAATGTCTCCTCATTCCTCAATTTGGTAAAGGGCATCTACTAAAAATACAACCAAAGCTATATTTAATAGTGACAGACTGAAAGCTTTTCTCCTACATTTAGGAACAAGACAATGATGCCACTCTCCTCACTTTGATTCAGTATTTTATTGTAGATTCTAGCTCCAGCAACTTGGTAAGAAAATGAAATAAAATGTTTTCAGATTGGAGAGAAAGAAGTAAAACTCTCTCTGTCTATAGCCCACAAGAACTTCTATGTAAAAAACCCTGAAGGACAGTGTAGAGATTGAGTTTAACAAGACTAGTATCCAAGATCAATATACAAAAACACAATTTTATTTTCATACATTAGCAATGAATAATCAGAAAGTGAAACTGAGAAAATGATTTACAACATAGCAAAAAAATTGCTAACAAAAGAAGTATGAGATGTGTACACTGAAAACTCCAAAACATTGTTGGAAGAAACAAAAAATCTCAACAAGTCAAAAGACCTACTGTTTTCATGGATTGAAAACTTCATATTGTTAGGATGGCGATACTTCCTGAGTTGATCAACAGATTCGATGCAATCCTTATTGAAGTGTGGACCTTTTTTGGAAAAAAAAAAATGTAAACTGATACTAAAATTCATATGAAAATACAAGAGATCCAGAATCCCAAATAGTCAAAACAATAATGAAAAAGAAAAACAAAATCGGAAAACTCATACTCCTCAATTTCAAAACCACTGCAAAGCTATTGTAAACATGACAATGTGGTCCTGGAATAAAGACAGAACTACAGATAAATGGAATAGAATTAAGAGTCCCGTAACAGGGGTGCCTGGGTGACTCAGTCAGTTAATCCTCCGACTCTTGAATTCGGCTCAGGTCATGATCTTAGAGTCATGCTCTCAGGGTGGTGAGATTGAGCCCCATATCAGGCTCTGAGTTCAGAGGATAGTTGGCTGGATATTATCTCCTCCTCCTTCTGGAACTCCCCTACCTGCACACCTGGCTCCCATACATATGCAGGCACATGCACGCTCGCTATCTCTTATTCTCTCTCTCAAATAAGTAAATAAATAAATGAAACCTTAAAAAAAAAAAAGAGTTCTGTAGTAAACCCTTAATGCTGATTTTGAGAAAGATACCAAGACAATTCAATGGAGAAAGAACATTTGTTGCAAGAAATGGTGCCAAGACAACTGGATTCCACATGCAGAAGGAAATAGTTAGATCCCTCTATTATCCATAAAAATTTACAGCAAATGGATCTAAGACCTAAATGTAGGAGCTGAAACTATAAAACTCTCAGAAAAAGATACTGTGTAAATCTTCATGATCATGGATTAGACAACAATTTCTTACCATAACACCAAAGCAAAAGTGACAAAAGAAAAAAAAAAAGTAGAGAAATTGGACTTTATTAATTTTTTTTTAAATTGTGGATTAAAAATCAAAAATAAGAAAATGAAAAGATGGCCCCTAGAATGGGAGAAAATACTTGTAACCATATATTCGATATGGGTCCAGTGTCCAGAATACATAAGGAACTCTTACAACTCAACAATAACAAGATAACCCAGTTTATAACTGGGCAAATAACTTGAACAGATTTTTCTCCAAAGAAGATACACAAATAAGCACATGAAAAGATGCTCAGGATCCTTAGTCATTAGAGAAATCCAAATCAAAACCACAGTGATATACCACTTTACCCCCAGTAGTATGACTGAAATCTAAAACCAAAAAAACAGACAGTAGCAAGTGTTTCCAAGGATGTAGAGAAATTGGAACGCTCATACATTGTTGGCAGGAATATGAAATGGTGAAGTCATTGGGGAAAGAGTGCGTCAGTTTCTAAAAAAAATGAAATATGAGTTGTATGTAAAGAGGAGATGTGGAGAGTGACTTCAAGCAGGAATAGGGGTTTGTTTTGAGTGATTTGTGATGATTGTTGTGAATAAGCACTGAATAGTATGCTTTAGAAAGGCAAATTTTGTTATATGTAATACCGTAATAACAAATATATTTCCCACTTAAAAAAACAAAAAGCAAAAACCTTCTCATGTATTCACACACACACACACACACACACACACTTCTGTTTAAATACGGTCTCAAGCCCTTAGGGAGAAAAACAAAATCCGAATCTACTAGGTGATAAGCATATTTGGAAAATGAATAGGTTATGAATTCTGGAAAGCACATCTTTTTCATTCTCCGTTTTCCCTCCTGTAAGGGACTATGTAGAAGTAGTATGTGGACTTTCATGAGTAAAAACTTTAAGGGAAACGAATTACAAGTGTGTGAGTTGTTTGTGTCCATTTGGGTGTATATGTAAACATACTGAAACACTTACATGTTCACCTTATAAATGCCTAAGGTGTTGGCAGCAAAAGACATTATTTACAATGTTCATTTTAAATTAGCATCTGATGAAGAGTCTGGGTTAAACAGTATGTGGTATTAAGTAGAAATATCAGTCCAAGTAGGACACCCTGAATACAAAGGAAGTGTGAGAAAGCAGAATACCATGTACCCTCACTGTGGAGTACAAATGATGGGCCAGCCTTTGACCATCCCCACTCACCTCAAAAATTCATACATAGTTAATTCAGGGAAAACAGATAAAAGGAATCAGACCCTGCTTCACAGCTTTTTTCTGTGCAACTCTGTAAACCTCCCGACTGCCGTCCCTCATCTGTCTGTTTTTCTAGAAGTGTTCTTGTACCTGACCTCCTGCTCCAGGAGGATCCCTTGTGAGTCAGTGACCAGCCCTTGACCATCAACCATCAAGAAGCTTCTCTTTATCTTCCTCCTTCACTCTTTAGAACTCCTTAGTGTTCACCAGTTAAGAAGGGGTAGGAGGGAAGAGAAACAATAAACATTTAAGGAAGCCATTGCTTTTCTTCTGCCAGGTGTACCCCTAAAGAGAGGCTAGGCTGAGAAAAATTTAAAGAGGCATTCAAACTTTGAGTACTCTATTAGTTTCCCATTGCTGCAGTAACAATCCACAAACTCTCAGTGGCTTAAAACAACACAAATGTATTACCTTACTGTACTGGATTTTAGTGATGTTATATGCAGTTATTTCAAGCATCTCAGTACTGAAATCAGTAATAAATGTCTTCAGAAAATTTGTCATTTAATAAGTAAATATAATTTCAGTTATTAAAAACAAGTCTTGATATTCTTCCCTAGCTTTCTACTTTATCTAATACTAATTAGGAGAGCAAGTTTTAAACAATAATCACTTGTAGTTTATTTTTTTAAATTATAATCAGTAGAATTTACACATTTTAAAATGTTATTAACTAGATAGCACTTTTAAAATGTCCATCTATCTCACCCTTCACATTTCATGTTCAAGTCATAGGGTCTGTGTTGTTGCTAATTGATATGTTTGTAGTGTTCATACTTTTATGTAATATTGATGTGATATTTCACATTCATCCTCCAGCTTACTTTATTCCAGATTACAAATCTATCCATGGTTAAAATGAAGAAGAAACCAGTTAGCCATAACAATCACAACTCACAATCCTGCTGATAATTTTGAACTTCAAGACCCATACTGTGGCATCAGTGACAGTTATTTCCCCCGTGCTGGAGTTTTAAATATTTCTCTATTTTGTTCACTATAATGCCATGTTTTTTTTGCCCCCTGAAGAAAATACATTGGAATTCAAATAAGCAAGTGAGTGAGAGTAATATTTATTCTAGAGATACTATTGAGATAACCTTGAATGCACCTTAGTTTATTTTAAAAAGTAAATTATTCACAAACTTTAACACATTATTATGATAGAAAAATATTTGCAGTACGATTTAGAATTGATTTCAGCTCACTGGTGTGGCAAGCTGTTGATTTAAAACCAACAAATCCATGTGTTTGGAACTTGTTTTATGCTCTGTCATCTTCAGAGTATGGCAAGGTCAAGCAACTTGGTATTTTCCTTACTGTTATTTCTCGGTTTCAGTAACTACTTCACATTGATTGCGTAAATGTATGTGAGTGGAAGGGAAAAAACCTAGAACCAGATGCAGGGAGGATCATTTTACTGAATTCAATAAGGAAAGGAGGCCATACTGAATCAGGAAGAAAGTTGGCCACATCCTGGCAAAGTCATTTGGCGTCTTGGTCCGAATTTTCTCCTTTGCTCTGTTCCAATAATTATGATGAGTAAATGAGATGGTGGATATGAAGAACACTTTGAAAAATAATGGTTATCGTGTAAATGTAAGGATGTATGAAGAGAGATCTTTATTTCAAATACATCCACTAAATTATTTTACTTATGAATGCTGACATTTTCATAAGCACTTCTTTCCACTTCTGTTCAGTTCTAAGCCCCTATTCAATTTGCTGTATACTTCCTCTTTGGGAAAGTCAGATTTTAGCATCTGTCCTCCCCCATGCTAATGACAGCAGGTCTCCACCTCCACACAACTGAGGATGAGCTTGCTACAATGTTGTCCTGGTTTCCACTGAGTTTTTATTTGGGTCACAGTAATACAGCAAAATACGAGCGAGAAGAAATTTTCTTAGAAGCCTGCCTAACTACCCCATGATGGAGGTGACTAAAACACATATTCTGACATAGTTAAAATATTGTAGGAGGTAAGTGCATTCAAACTCTACTAGCTACAACAAAACCTTCAATGGCTTAAAGTCAAAGGACTGCATTGCCTTAGATCCAAAGGCTTTTGTAACTCTTCAAGGTTACACACAGTTATCCTCTACTTTCCTTTCCCACAGGTATTCAGGTATTTCTGGCCCAAGTTGACGTTTCCTCGTATGACAATATTACTCTTCACAACTGTTCTCCCACCTCTTCTCTTTCTCTTCTCCAAGCTGGTCAACAGACTTCTATAGGATTTATCTTCATCTATAGCTTTAGTCACATTACACTCCTGTTAAAAAAAAGGTCAATGACCTAATATAACTTCTTATTGAAACATTTCTGGCCATTCAGTGTAGGATGGAAGGAACCAAAGAGGTCTACCACTTTCTAGCTGAGAGATCTTTGGCATAATTTTCAGCACTCCAGTGATTTCCTTCAGGTAAAATGGATGTGAAATTTACCTCCCAAAGTTGGGGTCTGATCTGATGATATGAAATGAAGTATAAAGAATCCAGCAAGAGGATCCTGCTCTTCCATTCTCCACAGCCTCATCTAACTCTGACCGCCCCACATGCATCCCAAGTCACAGAAAGAAAGGGTTATTGGCTATTCTGGGAATAGGACTCCTCTGACCACCCACCCCTTTTCCGGCCCTGGTCATGACATTCCATCCACTGGGAGGTTCCTCCCCCTCTACCATAACCATAAGACTTTGTCATGCCCATTCTCAGGGTTCAGTTTCAACAGTGCCTTTTCCATGAAAACTTTTATTCTCACATTACCTAGATTAAAAATGTCATCCTTTGGATCTCCCTAGCTTTCCTTTTACATTTCTGTTATAGAAATAGTTGCCTCAGCCAGTCTTATTAGAACTTTTCAGCAAAAATCTTATTGTCTGGTGATATCACATATTTCAGTCTTCTCTACATGCTCTGCTTCGAGAGAATAGTTTCATGCATTTGCATTTCTTTGAGGAGAGATCTTGCAAAAGGACAATGCCTATATGCATTTAAAAGGAGTGGTAAAAAGAAGAAAACTCCTGAAGGGTGAGGAGGGAGAAGTCACTAATTTAGAGAACAAAAAGGAAGATTTTTTTTTTTTTTTGATAGGGCTCTGGCTAAGACCAAGATTTGAATGAGCTCATAGAATTCTGAGTAAGAAGCAGGATATTTTAAGCAGTATCCATGATGTGAGCAAGGTGAGCTAGTAGCTCAGAGCCTCACTTGGGGAGGAGGAGTGAACACAAAATTACTGGTTTGAAGAACAGAGAAGAACAATATAAAATCTGCAACTTAGAAACGGTATTTCCCCTGTGAAATTTCCACTGTAAGAGAACACTCCCTAGACCTTCTTTGTCTTCTACACGATATAAGAAAAATGAGAGCAATATTGATTGGTCCTTCAAAATATAACATATGTATTGTAGGACCTGAAATTAAGCTAACTGAAAAAAATCCACTTTTTTCCCCTATAACTCTGCATCTTTCATGTTTTTAAAACTCTTTCCATTAAATATTTCAGCAGTTTGAGCACAAACTTAGGCCCTGCTCTAAGTTTTTTTTTTTTTTTAATATGGAATACTCACCTAATTCTTACAGCAATCTCATGTGTGAAGCATTTTTATAATACTCATTTTATGTATGAGGAAGGTGAAGCAGAGAAAAGCTAAGTGCTATGTGCTTAGGTCACACAGCTAATAATAAATTTCAGAGCAGGCATTTCAACCAAGGAATCTGCTTCCAGAGTCTATGTATTTAATTGTTTTAACAAACGTTCTTTCCAATATAGCATAATTCTGATTGATTCATAGTCTTTGTCAAGCAAATGCTTAATACTCAGAGTTGGGGCCACTTAAAAAAACAAACAAAAAAAAAAACTGGATACTTTACTTAGGGGTTTCCTATCATAACCATCACAAGTGTGCACTTGCACATGCAAACACACACCATTAGTTTTTAACTGAAAAAGCAAGCTCACTGCTTTAAAAATCATACTGAAAACTTCCTAATTGTAGTACAACTTCAAGAAGGAAGTGTGTTTTGTGAAGGCCACACAGATAGATTATCAGAACTTTTAAACTCCATTCCCAGGCTCACTTGGGATGCATTCTTCCTGATGAGTCTTCTACAAAGAAACAAGAAACGTCATTCCCCCTACCCCCCTCCTTGCCTACCCTCTTTGTCTAAACTTAATGTTCTCTTGGCTTTGTCCCATGACTGCGCTCCACTCTGATACATTCTACAAACACTTAATCCTATTTTTTACTTATTTGTTAGTTGCATTTATCCTCCTTATACTCGTTTTGCGTTTTCATTGTTGGAACCAAAGTGGCTGTGCTTAAATCTTAAGCCTCTGGCTGATGTGGCTCATGCTTATTCTCTCTGTACAAAACCCTGAACTGCTCCACCCACGTTAGAGGTGCCTGAGGGAAATAGGGCCCAGCCAGGGCAGCTCACTTTCCAGGGGAGGTTGACAGTTACAGTTTCTTCTATGACTCTAAATAAATTTCAGCTAAAGCAGTCAGATTCCTACTTCCATATCCTCGTCCTTATTTTCGACACATGAATAGTTAGAATATAAAATATTCAGTTGGGAAGGAAGCTTGGAAATGTGCTCATTTCCCTTCCTCATCTTATGGAGAAATAGAAGCCCAGGTGGGAGAAGAGATTTGATCAATGTCTTCAATTATGTTAATGAGTGCCAGACTTGGAGGTCTGAAAAAGTTTTTCACTCCAAGTTTAATACTTTCTAACCGGTTGCATTAAGGGCCAAAAAGAAAAAAAAACAAAACAAAACAAAACAAAAAAACAAAAAAACTTCATGGAGATACATATCACTGATGAGATAAAGCTTTTACAGGATTCCATCATATGATTGTGAATTGCTTCTTCCCTTCCATATGAAGAGTCATGATACTGGTTCAATCTCTGGCCACCCATTCTTAGAAACCCTGTTCCTGAGTGAATGGTTCTGTTTCTTTTAATATTCCTTTTCAAACTATCCTGCTTAGAGCTGTAATAAAATGATATTTCAAAAACTGTGTGCTATGTCATTCCCACTCAAAGGATTTCTAGAAGATCCAGTTAATTGCCCTGAAAGTCATAGAACCACAAAACCTTTGAGGTTAATGGGAACTTATTTTACAAATGGCTCCCTTTCCATTGTGATGAACTAATTTCCCATTTCTGCCCCTTGAGGTGTTCAGGATTCCCTCTTTCCTGCCCCCTCTCTCTGGTCAGCAATCCCACTTGCAGGCTCTTGTTTCCATTGTACACATCATGTCGTTTACAGGTTGTCAGTTGACAAGACTGCCTGGCTCTTGGACCACACATTCCTTGAATGAAGTAACTCATTTCACTCTCAAACCCCCAGGGGTTAGCATATATCTAATCTGACTCATCACTTTTTACCCATACCCTCAAGCTTCGCAGATCCAACTGTACACATGAGCCCTCCACACATTCTGTCTAGGTCTTGCCTTGCAATTACCACAGACTTGCTCATTCCCTTTTGCCACCTTCGTTTCAGTCTTATTTTCTCTGACTTTGTTTTAACTTTCCATAGACCCATTTGGATCTGACATATACACCTATGGACTTAGAAATTCAATTGCTAGGCCCTGTCTTCCATAACCATTATCAACACAGCTTCTCATCCACTCTGGCTCTGGGAACTCCAGAACTGCGCCATATCTGTTTTGTCCATCTGCCATCCTCACTGTCTGTCACTGGCTTTATACATATTAGATGATCAATTAAAAAGAATTAAAAAGCAAATAGGTTAATGAATGTCAATGTGTGCATCCATTTCTGGCTTTTTTTTTTTTTTTTGGTCCAGATGTTATCCAGTACTTTTTCCAAGCTGTACCTCCAGATCCCAACGCAAATACCTTCTCTGTCTCTTTCTACTCCTATAACTCACATTTTTCTCTCTGTTCTCCATCTCCCCTTTTCACATACACACAGACATCCAGATACATATACAAAGTCCATAATGTTTTACCCTTCATTTTGACTTTCAACTTGAATAATTAAAGAAGTAGCTGAAGGTCTATGAGGCAAAGCAAGGTGAGGTAATGTTTTCCTACCTAAGCTATCACCACCATCTTGACAAGTACTGTCTAGTTAATTCTTGAAGCCTCCCCTGGAGGCAGGGGTTGGCAGATCTGATTGAGCCAGCCCTTTGCTTGTATTACATCTACATACATGATGCTCCCATCTCCACCGGCTGGGCACCTCTGTCCCTCAGGGACCAGGTCCCTATGTGCCATCATCTCTTCTATAGATAGAACCCCTGCCCCTGGTTGCTTTGCTCTTCTTGATTCCCTTGGGTAGCTTAGTTGATGCAAGAGATGTGTTGTTGAATTTTATGACTCATAGGACACTGAGGATTCTCACACTTATACCAAGACCTTACCCACATTTGCATATAAAATTAGTCCCAGACTTGAGTCTGTGAAATTCTGTTTTAGGACTTCTCTATAGCCTTAAGATCAAATCAGGCAGCTAAAGGGCTAAGAATTAAGGGTCTAAGATACCTGTTGTGTAAGTTCTTGATGTCCATGGGCACTTCAGTGCCCAGATCAAATGCCTCCCCTGGGAGGGTGTCTATGACCCATCTGAGTGCATGTGGCAACTTTATATATTGAAGCACCTATGCTGTGTTAGCCACGTGTTAGATGCTCAAAGTTTATTGGAAGCATAATTTTAAGGACCTGAAATTTTAAACAGGCAACATAAGAATGCTAGTGGACTGTGGTTCTACCAGGCAAGGTTTTGTAATCCAGGAGGAAGTGATGCTTTTGTCATCGGAGCACCTACTTCATGGACATTTTTACACAGAAAATTCCAACTGCACAGGGAGGTCATTGCAAAACAAAACAGCTAATAAAATGCATATTAGTCAGTTTTTCAGCTCAGAGTCCCCAAACAAGGTCAAACCAACCTTACTGGATAGCCTTACTGGATAATTACCATCCTGATTTCCATTATTATTATTCATTTTGTCTTAATACGGATTGTCAAAATCATTTTATTACCTTTTTATTCATTTACTCTTTTGCCCCTTAATCCTTTTACATCACCTAACTGTCTTATCTGGTATTTGGCTATCATGAAATTTCTTAGATTAACCTAAGTAACTACAGGTGGTAAACTCTCAAGCTTGTAATAGACTAATTCAAGCTAGTGAATGGCTTCCCTGACTTCTGACGGAACTAGAAATGACAGACATCACTAACGTCTATCAAATGTAACTGGCCTTGGCACATTCTAAATTTATCATCTATCAAATAAGGAGAATTTGTTGTCTTTGCAGATTTGTTTTGAAAAATAAATCAATGGGAAAATGGCTTATAAAAGCAATATGAGAATGTTAGACTTTAGAGTCTCAAATTAGAGCCTCAAAAATAGAGGCTCTAATAGAATGTCCCCCAACTTTCTGTTTGTTCATATTTTTAAAGTCAAGAATGCATAAAAAGTCATACTGAAAATTAAGACTGACGGTCAACCCAATACCAGAATCTGGGAGGTATTTCCACTAACTTCCAATCAAACTGTCTTGAGAAACACAATTTCCAGATCACCACTGCTAGATGCCCATTAAAAATTATTTTTCAGATTTCCTCCAATTAGCATGTGTTCTTTTATAATGGAAAAATATTTTCAAAAAAGTAAAAAAGGAATTAATATTTTCCTCACTTATTAGATGATAAAAGAAAAAGGTAAAAAAAAGTTCTAACACTTTCTTTGATTTTTAGCACAAACACAGAATTGCCCAACATTGGAGTGCCTAGGTGGCTCAATTGGTTAAGTGTTTGACTTTTTTTGGTTCAGGTAATGATCTCAGGCTCCTGGGAGTGAGCCTCATATCTGGCTTCATGCTCAGTGGGGAGTTTGCTTCTCCCTCTCCCTCTCTCCTTCCCCCAATTCTCTCTGTTTCTCTCTCAGATAAATAAATAAAATCTTAAAAAAAAAAAAAATTGCCCCTACATCCTTCTGCTGCATTGTAAACCTATTTTCTCCAGTTCCTCCTCTGTGGAGCTATTTATAGTAGCTGCTTTTAAAGACTCCAGGAGAGCTCCAGAATGACTGCTTGTTTGGGTCCCAGAATGCAGCAACTCCAATCTCCCTCACAGAGCATTCTATTTTCCCTTAAACTAAAACTTGCGGTCATCCATTTCATACCAAATCTTGTTGCTTATTGTGGCTCATTCCTAAAAACCGAGAATATTTAATGTGACATCAGAAATGCATAGTCCACGAGTGAACACGTATCCAGTTTTCTGTTTGGAGGACACAAACACACTCAACAACAAATACCCACAAATAAAAAATATGAGGAACACTCAAAAAAACAATTCAATCATGAATATAGTTTTTTTTTTTCCTCTGAATGACGCTGAACAAAATATCCAAATCCTCATGTATTTTAAGATGACGATGGCAATGATGATGATTTGAGGCAGAGGAAAAGCTTATTTGATGAAAAGACTAAGGCCTTATAGCCTAGAACATTGTCTCAATGCGTGTGAGATGAGGTGAGTCGGTGCCAGCACTAAAGTGTCCAAGGCAGATGCTCCAGAAATTAAAGGTGGGCAGTGGAGTAGTGATGTGGGCCCTGCAGGTGTCTGATGTCACGCTACTCCAGTCAGATATTCCATTAAGCCAGCTCTTCAACATCACAGCTAGTCAGGGAAATGCAAATTGTGCTGACAGTGGGACAGCTCTTTAGATCCATTAGAATGGAAAAAAAGTAAAGCCCTGAAAACTAGTGCTGATTGGTGAGCAGGCAGGAAGAAGGATGGGTCCACTTACACATTGCTGGAGAAAAGGAGTATTGTTTCAGTCTTTTAGGAAATCAATCTATCAACATCCATTTCCATTAAACATACACATACTTAACAGTGCAGAAAGCTCACTCCAGGAAAGGTAAGCCATAGAAATAGGAGCAGCAGCATGTATGGCTGTCACTGCAAAGGTACTTACTGCAGCTTTGTGTGTTTGGACCTAAATAGAAACCAAGTGAATGTTTACAAAAAGATGATGGCTAAAAAGACTGTAAAACATCTCTATACAGGAAGTTTGTATGAATATTCAAAAAGAGCAGGCTGGGGGCCCCTGGGTGGCTCAGTGGGTTGAGAGCCTGATTCTTGATTTCAGCTCAGGTCTTGATCTCAGAGTTGTGAGATTGAGCCCCATGCTGGATGTGGAGACTGCTTAAGATTCTTGCTCTCCCTCTCCCTCTGCACCTTTCCCAACTCTCCCTCCCAAAAGAAAGAAAGAAAGAAAGAAAGAAAGAAAGAAAGAGGAAAGCTGGTACCTTATTTATTGGCTTAGAGGAAGCTGAGAAGGGGATATAGCAGGATCTTGATTTATAAAACAAGGAATAACTAAAAAGTCCACGCATGTCTTCTAATGCATGGTCATTAGATTATTCAATTATTTGTAAAAGGATATCCATCAGACCCTCAGTATCAGCTATCCAGGAGAATGGTTTTCACTTTAGGTCAACCTCCCAGCACCCCATGCACATTTGATAATATCTGGAGACAATTTTGATCGACATAGATTGCGCGGTGGGGTCCTATGGGGGGAGCATCGGGAGGGGGTAGAGGCCAGAGTGCTGCTAAACATCCAACAATGCACAGGAAGGCCCCCCACACCAATGGATGATCTGACTCAAAAAGTCAATGGTGCCCAGGCTGAGAAACACTGATCTAGGGAATGAAGATGGAAAGAGGAAAGAGGACATGGGGGGGGAGATGATAAAGCGAAAAAAGAAAAATGGCTATATATATATATATATATATATATATATATATATATATATATATATAAATTTTTAAAGCAGTCTATGCCAACACACACACACACACACACACACACACACACACACACACACATCATGCACTGAACAAATAGACACATTACCAAAATGAAGACAAGAGTCAGGCATATGCAAGACTATACTGAAATGTGAGGTCATGCACCTATCTTGACCTCTCCAGTTTAAAATCTGCTTTTTCTTCACATTGCCAGGAAGCAGAATCCTGACAGGAAAGAGTTTTTGATGTAGTCTTTAGGAACCTATGAGACCTCTTTATTTTCTTGGTGTCATGTTGAAAATTAGTTGTTTATATGCACTCTTGCCATTTGCCATATCAACGTCCCAAAAATCCCAAGAGCAAAGAATTGCCATCTGCTTTGGCCTTATGTATTAATGAGCATGTTAATTAATGGGAAAAAAACATTTACAGAAATTAAGGAATAGAACTACGAGGTAGGAAAACATTTAGAGATGTTTTGTCACTCAGTCAACAAAAGCTGGCTGGTCATCTTCTGTGTCGGGAGTGGGTAAAGTGCCCAGTGCAAGGATAAAAAAGCGAACGCACTACCCATCTTTCTTTCAAAAGACAGGTCATACGTATTCCAAAAGAGTAGACAGACTTAGTGAAAAATAGCCCTCATGCTGTTGTGGGAGTTTCAGATATGAGTGATTGGTTCTGCTCAGGTAGAGGAGAAGGTTCAGGAAAGATTCATGGGCAGCTGAGTCATGATGGAGAACGAGGGTAAGTGGATTCTGTAGTTATAGCAATGGCAACAGGTTTGAGAGAAAGGGAGTGAGACATGCTTAAGGGAGAGAAATAACAAACTGATTAGAAGTGAAGGTTGAGAAAAGGTGAACAGAGTGGTTTTGTGGCCAGCTAGTCACCCTGGAATAAGCTGAAATACTACAAAAATATCCTGTCCCTGGATTTTATAAAGATCCTTATTCTCAGACATTATCTGAATCACTAGAGTAAAACCGTAAGTGCTGTTTTCCAAACTCTTCCCTCGGGTTATTAATAGCTGCAAAAATTAAGCTTAATAGAATTTTAGACATTTTTAAAAAATGATAAAGCTTGACTGTGAAGCATAAAGTAATATAATTATCTCATTATTTCCCGATCACAAGTCTATGCATTGTACCTGGGACGTAAGACAGATTCATCCATACTTTGAGGAATTGCTGATTATGTAAGTCATACCTTTAGCTCAGGGCTTTATAAAAATCGGTGATATAAATATATATGCTCTTTGAACTGAAGGCATATTTTCACAGCAATCTCTAGCTGAAGATTATTTAAGGTTGAGATATTAACTTTAAAACAAAAATATTGGCAATGCTTCAAAGCAAAAGAGGACTTTGTGATTTGGCCCCTGTTTGCTTCTCCCTGTCAACAGCCCACCTTGCAGCTCTGTGGGGGAGCAAGACTGAACGGGATACACTCGTGTCCACTGCTCCCGCAGACTGCAGACGCTTTCCTCTGCTTCCCTTCCTCCAGACAAGTGTCAGCTCTTCTTCCTTGCCTTGCTGCAATGTTGTGCCTTCTGGGAAACATTTGCTGGAGAAGTCTCTGTTTTCATTTCTCCTATGAAGACTTGCACACATTCCACTCTAGAATTACTGCATATATTGCAATTAAAAAAATGTGAGTGTGTTATCTGCTTGTCTGTCTCTACCATATTGCCAGTTCCACATCCCTTTAGGGTCCAGGTTCTGGTACATTAATAGGTAACATATAGACACACACACAGACACACAGACACACACACAGGTTCTGATACATTAAGAGGTAACACACACATACCTACAAATAAGCACATACATATCCTATAAATATAAAGATAAATATATATATAATATGTGTGTATGAATTTAAATATATATGTGCTTGTCTGTAGTCTAAATCAGTGATTTCAATGACCACCAAATTGGCACCTGTCCTCATATCTGTGCTTGTTCTCTCTGTTAGACTATTTTTGTCTCTCTGAGACTTTAATAAGTATCTAATTTCTCTTTACCAAACATAGGTACAGAAAATATGGAAGCAGAAAAGGTAGAACAATGTGTTTATCCTTCTGCTCCAAAGGCTAATTGCTGAGATTTCTTTTAGTTCTGATGTTCTAAAACTCCTCTTAAAAAGGTAATGGAGATTATTACATTAACTGTGAGACTGGAGACAGAGGAACCTATCCAGGCAAACTCTGTGAAAAAGGGTTTGCAGGGTGCTTGAGTCCCGAGCTTCTGGAACCAACAATTTGGATTCAATCTTAGCTTCTCCACTTAAAAGCGGTATGATATGAGGAAAGTTGCTTAACCTTTGCATGCTTTTGTTTTTCATTTGCGAAATGGGATAGGTACAACACAGTCCACAATTCTGATTTTCAAAAAGGTCTGAAAATTATTATTATCATTATCATTACTGGTAACATTATTATTAATTCATTTGGTCGCAAAATCTGACCTGAATCTATTCTGAAGGTAGCGTCAGCCCTGTAACAATGTGAGGTCTTAATGAAACCATTTAATGAGAATTGTCATATATTCTTTGGTAGAAATATTAATGTGTTTGGAGATGACGTGCTGCCCAGATCGCAGAGAAGATGGCATATTATACATAGCACATGCTTCATATAACTTTTCTAAAACTCAGAACATTCTGGATTCTAAAACACTGGTCCTAAGAAGTTCGGATATAAAATTGAGGGTTTAAACCTACATTGTGAATTTTGTGTGAGCATGAAAAGCAAGTATTTTGTGGAGACCCAGGGAAACAGTGAAGAGCCCAAAATGATAGCTATTATTAGAGCAGTCCAGTCACCGCGACAACCATGAGAATGCCACCTCACATTTTGCATGATACTCCACAAGTTTGAATGTGAGCCCTTTAGCAATTCTGTCATTTAGTAATTGTGTAGGTATTTATCACCAATTTGCTCATGTGGTAATAGATATAGACCGATTAGGCAACTTTCACATGAAGAAACAGTAGGCGATTCTACTTGGAATCATATCAGAGTCCCCTGGCCTCAGCCCAGCTCTCTGTGCAACACCCCGCACATTTCCAAGCTTGTCTGTGAGCCTTCAGTCTTCAGGCATAGTGGGGATCACATTGTACATCAGATGTGCAGCAGAGCACCAGACTCCCACTGGCCTGGCTCATTGTGGCATCAAAACGTCATAGTTGGGCTTGAGGGTGGGGAGGGGAAGGATGGGAAGTAGGGCAACTCACTTGGGTTGGTCTGTTTCCACATCCCGGTAGTTCTCTGAGCCTGCCTTCCTCTGTTTCTAACCCTTCTGTAGTAGGCTGACTTGGGAGGTACAGCAGTTGTTCCAAGCCACACTGCATCAAGGTAGGAAGAGGGCTCGTCTCTTCTGTTATGTGTTTGTTTTGTCAAAACTGAGGAAACTTTTCCTCAAAAGGTTTTAGCAAAATTCTTCTACTGTTCATACAATTGACCCATGAGGAAAATATACCTGGATTGTTGAACTATAAATCAGTGGGGAGAGGTGGTGGATTTTTCTTACATCATTCAGGCCCCTGCCTTGGGGAGAAAACTTCTGTATTTGTATGCTTAGCTGAAGTCACTGTGGGGAGGGGGAATTAAGTGGCATCTAAAGGGCCACCTGACAGGCCTGGGGCAGGAGAGGCAACCACCTTGAGTAAGGAGTTGAGCAAGATCAACAGTTTCAAAGACTTTTTTTTTAAAGCAGTAGAAAGCTTTCCATACACACATACACATACACACGCACACAAATTTAAATAAATTGTTCTGTGAAACAACACTATTTATAAAACAAAAGTGGAGCAGCTCTGGCAATGGGAGGTGAAACACTGTTGCCCGAGGCAACCCTTGAGGCACTGTTTTGGAACCCTTGAGATTTGAAAACCACAGGGCCAGATGGTCTGGGAGCTCACTTTCAACCTTAAAATTATATACTCTACAGAATCAAGTTTTTTCTCTTATTGAAGGAAGAATAATAGCACAGGCAAAGCAGAGCTCAAAAAACAGCCAACCAAACAGAAATGCTTATTTGCCTATTGTATGCATTATGCGCATCACTTACACACATACACATATACTACATACATATTCAGATATATTTCCCTTTCAACTTTTTCTATATACATTTTTAAAGTAAAAATTGGTACGAATAAGAAAAACTATTTTGATGTATATTTTAATAATTTGATGGGGATATATTCATAATATAAAATAAGCTGCCTGAAATATATTCTTAAACAAACCTGGATATGCAAGAGTAGATGGATGGTTGGATGGATGGATGGATGGACGGATGGATAAATGGGTGGATGGATGAATAAGTGGATGATTGGGTAAAAACATATGGGTGGTCATTAAAACACCAAAATAACAGTGAGATTGTGAGATATTTTTATTTTCCACTATATATATTTTTAAAGTGAGCATGTATTATTTTTATAAATGGAATACTAAACCCATGAATATTATTAATTTTAAGTATCAAAGTGGGAATCCTGAGCTCAGACTGGGAGAACCTGGAAGCCCCCAAGTACATTATCCGCATGAAAATAATTCGGTCAACTGGTGCCTCAGTGTGTCTCTTCAGCTAAAATCGTGAATCAATTCAGTGTTGTGCTTGCTTCCAAAGACAAAATATGGGTCTCTCAGGGCCCACTATGGAGATTCAAACAAGTCACTGCAAATCATGGAGAAATGGCCGTTCTTGCAGGCTTTGGCAAGGCACTTTCTAATTTGAGCTATGTCTTCTTTACCTCTGAAGATTTGGAAACTGCTGGTTGTGAGACACAAAAATCAGTAATAAAATGCAGACAGAAAGTCCCCATTTAAGTAATTCAGATAAAGTAGCAAGAGACTGCATGTTGCCAGCTCTAGGCCCCCACATCTGAAAGCTTGAGAAAACAAGGCATCATGATCACATTATTCTTTGTGAATCCAGTACGTGGAAAATATACTGCATCTTGGCTTTCCTACAAATCACCCATCCACGGTATTCTGAAGAGATCATTTGGGGCAACAAATCAAGGCTACTTTGAAGGACAAGGAATATAATATAATACGTTTTTGGTTAAGAAAAGCTATTGAAGTCTGCGATTTAGCTCTATCACTAAAGATGACAAAATGAAGGAAGTACTAAGTTTATCTGTAAGTACAAATTTTGATGTCCCAGGAAAACCATTAACAATTGAATGTAGAATAGGAATGATCTGGATATGATTTCTGGTATCCCCACCCACGCCAAACCACCACAACCCACTCCTTCTTCTGGTCCCATGGCTTTGTGGGATTCTAAATTATTCTCTTGGGGCTAGCTCACCTGGAGTGTATTCAGTACCCCCAGTTAGTCACAGGGACATGAGTGGGATGATCCAGACAATACCATAACCTCATATTCTTGATAAGTGTCAAGGGTTGAAGGAATGTGAGAATGAAACCAAATTTTTTGTTTGTTTTCAAGTCAAGAGACAAAAGTTAATATATTAAGATAGAGAAAGTGATATAAGGAGATAAAACCAAATTTTGGGTCTCTAGGCAATTCTGCAAAGAGAAATAGAGTCCTTACAGCTTGATTATCTATTAGCTACTGTTCATCTCTTTCTTGGGTGGGCTTCTGGCCTGATGTACCAACCAGTGTCAGGGATAGGGGTTGACTATGTCTAATGAATTCCAATCTTGAATTTTTGTGTGTGTGTGTGTAGTAAGGGGGAATCTAGAAATTTTGCCTCTTCTGTTACAAATATATTTGATGATCTGATTCATAAAAGTAACTTAAAAGTATTTTACAGCCACCTGACTAGTGATTAATCATATAATAATTAAAGTAATTACCTCATAGACTGCTTTTGGTATGAATTGAATGCATAAGCCTGAGTGACTCTTAAATATCTATGATGGCACAAGGTTAATTGAGAAACAATGACAAATGGTTTCTTGATACAATGGTACAAATGGATACACTATAATTTCCAACCCATTCAGAGGCCTGGGTCCTATCATTCAATAATTGCCTGGTGAAAGGACTGATCACTAGCAAGTATAAAGCTACATTCTTACTCAATTGCAAAGCTCACTCTTGTCCCAATTCCACATATCTCCAACCCAATTCTTATTTCAAGTACAATAGTTTATTGTAAAAATATATTTAATGCCTTCAAGGACAAAGAAGTTGTTTTTCAGAAAGACATGTAATGTCTTCTATAAACCAATTCCCAACTGAAATTCTGGTTTTATGGTTCACTGAGCCACCCACTTCCAATCCAAACTGCTAGATCCTCCAAATTGTCTGCAGATTGTTTACTGCCATCCTAGCACTAGGCTGCTTCTTGCCTTCTATTCTCTCTCCACATCCCTTCCTACTAATAATTCTTCCTTTTCTGCCATAAGTGAGTCTCCCTTCTTTGTACCCTGCAATACTATAAACCTATTTCTGTGATCACATCAGCAATATTCTTTTCCTTCTATTTTTAAGTGTCTCTTCTCTTATTAGATTTCGTAAGATGGAGATCATGTCTTATTAATGAGGATAATCCAGATCCTAGTACAGAGCCTACCAGACAGCAGGTTATTAGTAAAGTTTTATTGAGTGAGTATAGGTTATCGTTAGGTGACTTGTGCAAATGATTTACTTCTCATTTCCATGAGAAAATCAGAGAACTTGAAGTGCAGTTTGAGAGTTGGGTAGTACTATGGTTTATGCGCTGTGTTCATCCCCCCCAAAAAATTCATATGTTGAAGCTCTAACCCCTAATGTGACTAGGCTTTTAGGATGGAATTGAAGTTGGATGATGTCATAAGGGTGGGGTCCTGATCTGACAAGATTGATGGCCTCATAAGAAGTGGAAGGAGCAGAGATGCCTGAGTGGCTCAATTGGTTATCATCTGCCTTTGGCTCACGTCATGAACTCAGAGTCCTGGGATCAAGTGCCACATCAGATTCCCTGCTGAGTGGGGAACCTGCTTCAACCTCTCCCTCTGCTGCTCCCCCTGCTTGCTCATTTCTCTGTCTCTGTCAAATAAATAAATAAAATCTTAAAAAGAAAAAAAAAAAGAAGTGGAAAGGGCAGAGACCCAGCTGTCTCTTGCTTCCCAGCATGCCCCAAAGAAAGGCTGTGCGAGTGCACATCAAGAAAGCAGCTATCTAGGGGCACCTGGGTGGCTCATTTGGCTGAGTGACTGCGTTTGGCTCAGGTCATGATCCTGGAGTCCCTGAATCAAGTCCCGCATCAGGATCCCTGCTCAGCAGGGAGTCTGCTTCTCCCTCTGACTCTCCTCCCTCTCATGCTTTCTCTCATTCCCTCTCTCTCTCTCAAATAAATAAATAAAATCTTAAAAAGAAAGAAGGAAAGAAAGAAAGAAAGAAAGAAAGAAAGAAAGAAAGAAAGAAAGAAAGAAAGAAAGAAAGAAAGCAAGCAGCTATCTACAAGCCAAGAGGAGATTCCTCACCAGGAACTGAAAGGGCTGAACTTTGATCCTGGTCCTCCCAGGCTCCAGAAGAGTGAGAAATAAATTTAAATCATCCAGCTATGGTGTTTTGTTATGGCAGCCTGAGCAGATCCCTACAGTTAGAAAAAAAAAAAAAAAAAAAAAGTCTATTAGGTATAGTCTAAGAGAAAAAAAAAGAATAAAGAATTCATCTGAAAAAATTCTAAGAACTCAAATAAGACTTTCTCAAACATGATCAGGTGAAGGAACTCAATATGTGTTGGATGCCTTTCTAACTACTAGGGATATGTACTGAGTTTTACCTATAAAAACTGCCTCGTTTTAATCCAAAATTAAAAAAAAAATAGTAAAGGAACTTTCAAGGAGAGGACTTTGTCCTCAGAGTACTTAGGCACCTGCATAAGGGCTCAGGGCCAGTAAGTTTCAGGTTTCAAACCTAAGCCTGCCGCAGTATACCATGCTCCTGCCAACCTCAAGCTCCCACTGCGAATCTGGTTAACTACTTAATGAAACTTTGTCTACTTATCCATAACTTTAAAAATAGCTTTTTATGACATTTAACACTGTCCTTGAAATCATTGCCTATTTTTCTTAATGAAAGTTTCCATAAATCCCATGGGGCCTTTGACAACTAGGAACGATGTTCCAGAAGATGTAAAAATAAAAAGTTTAACAAAAAGGCATTTTGAAAGGGTCATTAGGGAAATTGATGAGGCCTGTTTTCTTTTCTCACCCTCTCCAAGGGCTCATTAAGGGAGGGGTTGAGTACAGTAAAGGGGGCAGTGGAGGAAGGAAGGGAATTAAATTATAATGGTAAGTTATGATTCTAGCCAATCTTGACCTTTCCTTCTGAAGGGATGTAAAGATAAAGGTTATTATTAATAGAGGGAAAGAGTTTACCAACCTGATAAGTAAGAAGTGCCACACATTTGCATGTTTTCTTTATCACTTGGCACCTTCTTTCTCCTTCCTTCCTCACCCACCAAAACACAGACACACAATCACAAATGCCCCTGTGCATGCACACACATGCACACATACACACACACAGGTTGACCTGTAGACTACCAATCTTTCCCTTGTAGTATAAAAACTCATGCTTAGGGATTATCCCAACAAATATTTCTGATGCCTACTATGTGGAAGACACTGTTGCTGGTACATGGGATAAATCGGTTCAACAAAAAAGAACATCTGCCTTGTGGAGCCAACACTCAATTATATTCAGAGCTCCATTTTCTTTCCATCACTCATCTGTCTTAGTGGGAAACTTGGCTGGCAAGAAGCAGGGGCCATGGGTCATAGCCCTAAAAGATGCCTGATGCAGAGTAGCTAAAGCCCAGGAAGCACCCTGGTTGTTAAAAGCCCCAGAATGTCAGAGTCTGGAAGCGGGGGTGCAGCCCTGACTCTTCAGTGGAAGGGCTGAGAGCCTTACAGCAGCCATTTAATCTCATTGTTCCTTCTGTTCCACCTGCATCTATTAAGTTGGAAGGATTTCTCTCTTCGCTATTCCAAAGGCTGTCTGTGAGTCTCAAGTATGGCGTCTCAAAAATGGAGATGACCTTCTTTTTCAGATCTTTAAGTTGACTGACAAATGTACCCTAGCATTATGCAGTGTCTCTCTCCTGCAATTACTTCTCTAATGAACTTTTTCTCCTAACATTCCTAGCTCCCCTTTACTGAATATCTGTAGCATATGGTGGGCTCTATAAATAAATAATTTCATTTAATCTGTATAACAGTGCTTTATATATTTTATTAATTCCATTTTGTACATAAGGAATGCCAGTCTGAGAACTGAAGTTACTTGCCCAAATGCATGGTTCATGTGGATTGGAAACCAACTCAGCCTCATTCACAGGCACATGCTTTTTCCCTACTGCACAGTCTCTGTTTTCAAACCCTACAAATCTACAGAATGATTTTTCAGTATAATATGTGGGAGGATTGCCAATTTGGTGCCTTTATATTGATGTATTAGTTCATTTTTAACTCCCCAAACAGTAAAACAACTGATACTTCATGAAGGAGATAAATCTATAGATCAAGAGGCAGGTTTTCTCTCCCTGATTCAGCTTAAGTTCTTATTTTATCACTCAAACACTGATCCTGTTATTTTTCTGTGGTAACCTTTTAAGCCTGTTTAAATAGTTTCTGGCTTAGGATTCCTATGCTTTAATTTTCTGTGAATTTGGTTTGAGCCTTCTGGTAATTCAAGTAGTTACATAAAATAGTCAATAAAATTCTTAGCACATCTGGTTTGATTTTACTTAGCAACATTGAATTGGCTACTCTTGCCAAAGAAAATGGAAAATGAATAAATTCAGTTCATCAACTGAAAAGGTAATAAAGAATCATGTTAGAAACCAGGGCAGAGCCTGGGGAAGGGGTTTGGAAGCAGAGTCAGAACCGTAGGTAAGCAGCCAAGACTGGCATTCAGGCTCGTGAGGTTACAATGAATCTTCATTTATATGTAACAAAATATAACTTTCTTTTTTAAAAAACAAGTCTCTCGATATTGGCAAAGAAGGGAAAGTTTTCATGCAGGGAAAGGACTTTCATATAGGCTCAGCATTTCTCTCTTGAAATCACATTGCCCTGAGGAGAGCTTTTTAAATACTTATGTCCCATTAATATTATGGTCAAATGTAGAACCTTAGATCTCCCCCGTACCCCGAAGCACAGTGTACTTGAGACTAAAACTTTCAGAGCAATATTTACTAACTATTAAGTGCTTACAAATCACCTATAAGCCTTGTTATATATTACAGATTCTGATTCAGTAGGCCTGCCATGGGGTTTAAAATTCTGCATTTCTAACCAACTCCCAGAAAGGTTTTAGAGAAGACTCTTTTGAAGCTATGGAGGACCAATGGGGAAATAAAACAATATGTATTAAAAAAAAAAACAGGAGATCTGGTTACTAAAGCATCAATTTTCTTCCCCTACCAGTATCTCCCTTGCTGGAGACCTAGGAAACACCAATCGAGCATTCTCTGTCTTTAGCCATCTTCAACTTTTGTCATTTTGGCCCAAGATGCAAGTCCTTGCATTCCTACCTTCTAAGTCTCTAGTTTCTGGTATATAAAGTTATTCTTTCCAGAATAATCCCCAAAGCAATGATCATTCTTTCCAGGGATGACCAGAATATCCCATAGTATATTCAGAATGCAACCAAAAGGAAAAAAATAAATAATAGCTGGGGTTGAAGACAAAAGCCCTTAATTCTACAGATTTGAGGTCCAAGATAAAATACTGGTGCCAAAAATCAAAGTTATAATCAATGCCCAGCAAGAATTATAGATGTAATCAGATGTGGGTAATTTCAAGGGTGAAATTTCTTCAACCCTGCTTCCATTGGAGGAAAAGACTTTGATGATAAAACAAGTTAGCAAAAATGGGAGATCAAAGTGAGCAGGTATGTTCTGTGAGAAGTGTAGCAGACACTGCCCTGTATTTCTCCCATTCTTTAGTACTCTCTTGGAGAATCTGCACCGTATCCACTGTTAACCCACTCCATCTGCATGGAGCAGATGCCACCCACACTCCTACTTTTTCATAGATGCATGCATGTAGTATGTGTGGCTGAGATCTGGACAGCCAACATAGGTGATACTTTTGGATGGAATCATTAATTCTCCAACCTGGCTGTGACCATAAGGGTCTCACTTCTGGACGCTGGTAGAACCACTTGGAAATAAAAGATGACTTTGCCCTGTGTTGGATACAGTGGTAGGTTATAATGTTGGGACAGCAACTGGCTAGCTATTGGCTAATATTGGCTAGTTTGCCTCCTTGTGGAAAGGTCTGCCTGTGAGTGCAACAGACACGGGAGCTAGAAAAAATGATCATGTGTAAGGGAGTGGGAGCAAATGAGAGTGGCTGGGGAGGGAGTGAGACCAAGTCTCCACGGCATTATTTGATTTCCATATCCCAGGTTGCCTGGAACTGGTATAGTCTTCAATTATCAGCTATATAAACCAATCATGTTCCTTCTTTCATTAACCATTCCAGATGAGGTTCTAGCAAATGCAATCTCATGTTCTTTGACTAATAGAAGGTATTAAGTAGACAGAGCCAAACACAAGAAAAAAACAGGACTGAAAAAGTGTGGAAAATGAGTTTGGGCAAGAAAAATGAGGCCTGATTAAAACAAGATTTGGGAACACCCACAAGGTATATATAGGCAATTACTATTGTGAGTGATAAAGAATGCAAATGAAAAAGTGATATTCTTTATTTTTTATTTATTTTTGAAGCCCCAAAGAAGGATATGATTAAAAGTAGCATTTGGGACTTTTGTCTCCAATTCTTTGAAGTCCCACACTAACAACTTATAGAAAACAGTCAATAACTACCAGAGATATCTGGCTAATTTTTGATTCTCACTTTAGTTCTATGCATCTACAGCAGTACCTTTCTGGATCAATACCTGGTTAGGTACCTTTTCCAGTACAACCCTAGTTTTCCTGCCAACTCCTGTGATGACACCTGTCATACTATAGGTCACATGCCTGCTCATCCAGGGTGCTCCTTGGCAGCTGGGGTTGTGCATTTCCTCCCTGAACCCCAGTGCCTCACACAGGGTCAGGGCATGATAAAGTGAGGGTGAATGAGTGGATGAATAAATTAAGTCATCTTCATGAAAACACCTAGGTCTCATGAATATTTTTGGAAACACAGAAAGCAAATTGAAAAGTCACTGGACATGCTTAGAGGTGTGGTCTAAAAGACACTACTGTTACTTTTTCACTGATAAAAGTTTCCTTCCTTCTGTTCTTATAACTGCTCTTGCTTCCCTCCACCTTATTCTCTACACTGTAGCCAGAATGTTATTTTTACATGGGTTGAGGAGGGAGGTCTAATCACTAATCAAACCACTCCCCACTTAATATCCTTTGATAGATGTCCAGTTCTCTCAGAACTTATCTTTGCCATCAGGAACCTGAAGGATCTGGCCCTTTCCTCCCTAGCTCCTCTAACTTCTGCAAAGTTAATGAGCTCCTCTTGGTTCAGCGTTTTCACAGTGTCTGTTCCCTCTCTGGACCTACTATTTCACTTTTCTCCCCAGCATTATTCCTTCTTCTATGTTGGATCTTGGCTTAAATGCCACTGCCTCAGAGAAGCCTTTCTTGGTACTTCAGCTGAGGTCAAGTATTCAAGTTATGAATTCTCTCTGCATAAAGTACTCCTTCTTAGCATAGTAATTGAAATTATTTAAGTTTCTACTTATTTGCCTTATTATTTCCTTAATTATCCTTGTTGCTAGAACATATAATTTATAAAACTAGGCTTTTGCCTGTCTTATTCATCATTTATTCCCAGCCCTTAGCATAGTTCTCAGCACAAATAGAACTTAATGATGAAAATTAAGGGGATGATGATGATGGTGATAATGATGATGACAATGGTCTGGAGAAGTGAATTAGGTCATGTCTCACAATGCCAAAACAACTAAGCCCAAAGAGGATGCCCTTGCAATAGTTTTCATTTCTTTCAGATAATTCATGCATTTAGTGCCATGAATAGCTGGAAACTACAATTCACTTTAATGTGTTGCTGTTTTATAGAAACAGGCAGAGGTAATATTTTTAGAAATTGTTTGTTTCTAAGTTGAACACCTGTCTTGATTGTTGTGGCCTACATCAACAGCTGCTTTTAGCCTCAGAGGAAGGGTCAGACACTTCTGCGACTGTGTCATGGGTGAGCAGCTGCTTTATCTGTCTGCTATAAACAGCTGCACAAGCGTTTGCAAGGTGGAACCATCTAGTTTTGAAAATCACCATTTAGAAAATGTGTGCCATGATTGAATACATAAATTTACATGTATATCGTCCAGACCATCTGGCTGTGTGTCCAAACAGGAACTGCCCGTTTGAGTCAGTTCTGGAAAGTGATGTTAGGCTTCTGCCTCCCTCTTCCCCACATGCAGATAAATGATAAAGCAGGCCTTAAACGACATGACACAACAGACCTCCCAAATGTTCATGAGAGGGAAGGAGGGTGTTGCCACAGCCCAGAAAAAACTGGTAGAAGACATAATTCATATTGAACTGCAGTCAAATATAAGAAGATAAATTTGCTGAGGAAGAAACAAGTAGGTGGGTATTTGTACTTTTCTGTGGGCAAAGATCAAACATATGTAGTCAGAATGCCAAAAACAAAGAAGAACAAAGAATTCAATTCTTAGACAGAAGCTCTGAGCATTGGAGGACATGATCCTGGCCAGATATCTGGAGATGAGGGACATTATAAAGAGGAAAAAAATGAATTTGATTTTGACTTAACTTCCCTCTTTCTCTCTTTCTTTCTTACTTTCTTTCCTTCTTTCTTTCAGAGAGAGAGGGAGAGTGAGAGAGCATGTGGGGTGGGGAGGGACAGAGGGAGACAAGAGAATCTTAAGCAGACTCCACTCCCAGCATGGAGCCCCATGTGGGGCTTCATCTCGTCACCCAGAGATCATGACCTGAGCTGAAATCAAAAGTCAGACACTCAACTGACTGAGCCACCCAGGCACCCCTGAGTTAACTGCTTTCTAAACTAAATATTCCTTATACCATACTTAGCTTACTCAGGCCCAGAACTGCTTTGATGTAGGGAAGAGGCCAAATCAGCAGATGGAGAAATGGTCACATAAATGCAAAACAGGGCAAAGGGCTAGAGAAAGTGTGCTTTTAATCATCATCATCTTCTTTATCCTTAAGAGCAAATAGTCTTACTTCAGTAAGTTTTTTCCTTTCCAGAGAAGTCACCTCTAGTGGGTATCCTCCCCCAAATAATCTGTAGTGGAGTGCTTAAGGTAGATCCACAGATTAGTCCCTGGAGAGATCAGAGACAAACAGGCCTATCACCATAAGCCTCACAACATACCAGGAGCAAGGACCAAATGCAAAATGGTGTCCAAATAGAAGCTCTTGGGACTGAGCCTTTGGAATACCCACTCTGCGTGAGTGTCACGCATGAGTGGGTGTCATTCTTGCTTTCACTGAATAGTATGTGGGTGAGTGTCAGGCAGAACCAAAGATAGCAAGCCAAGCTGAACGGTAGAGTCTAACAATAAGACAATACACGTAATAAATGAAAAATCAGTTTTTAATATAATATGAATAAAATTGAACTATGGTAGGAAAACCAATAATACCACATTACGCTTAAGTTCTATATTAATGATTTCCCTTCATATATCTGGGTGTAGAGGCGGGAAGAGGATGAAGGCAAGAATCTAGTGTGATGGATACAGGCAAAATGAATAGTGCAATGTTAGTTCACAAATTGCAGAAGGCATGATAGTTTAAGAGTGTGATCGATACTCTACTTCATTTAGCAAGTACAGCTGTCCAGTTTTTGGAGCTTGCACACTGCCTCTGCAAATAAAATAAAGATCCAGAGATATCAGTTGCAAGTGTTATATAGTCCATCATCAAAGCAGAAACTTTAGTGGTTGTAGCAATAACAGACCGATGCCCTTGTAAAACGTGTAATGCCTAATCACATAATTGCTAAATCACAAGTTAGAGAAGAGACAAGTGTGCCTTTAGCTACTGCAACTTCTTCAGAGGAGTTCATTAAAAAAAAAAATAATATATATATATATATATATATATATATATATATATATATATATAATGGTTTCTTTTTCTTTTTTCTTTTTTTTTTTTTACTTTTTACTTTTATACCCTGTACAAAGGTATTTGAAGGTACATTTGTCTCCAGAGCAGAAATACATTCTGAACAGACTGCCTGGGTTCTACAGTTCCTGTAACTCGATCTGATGGATAAGTTCATTTCTGCCCAGGTTTTCAAGGTTAAAACCGCAGGAGAGTCAGGTTCTTTGGCCCTTGGATTACCTTTGAAGAACCAGCTGGAAAACCTGTGTCCTAAAAAACTGCTGTCAGCCCTCAGGCCAAACGTGTTTCTAAGTTAACATAGCCAGCAGTGCAATGGAGGAAGGCAGAGGAGGTGAACGGCTCCTGGAAGTGGTTTGCTAAATCTTCTGTCCTCAGGATAAACTCTCAAGTCCTTAACAGAGCCTACCAGACCTTTCATTTGGGCTTTCTGCCCGTTTCCCCTTCCCACTGCTGCCTCCTCTGCATTCAGCTTACAGCCCTGTTGATCTTCTTTCATTATACCAAAGATTCATGTTCCTTCTTCCTCTTTGCCTTCTCCGTCTCTGGACCACTCTCCTCCTCTTCGAGCTTCAAAAGGTTCATTTCTACCCATCCCTAGCGTATCTGTTTACATACCCTTTACTCCGGGAGATGCTTCCTAGCCCACAAACTAAGGGGGGTCTGCTCTGGGTTCCCTTAGTAGTTGCTATAGTTTATTGGAATTATTTATCTTTCCTGTGGTTATGTACCTTCATGATTGCAGGAATGTTAGGGCCCAGTGATTTTTTTTGGAGAATTAAGAAAACAGATTTCTATGTGTGCTAAACCTAAGATAAGAGAACATGCTATAAAGCCTAGCACAAAGAAAAATATATAGCCCCACAGCTTTTCTTTGCACTAGCTAAGCTGGACAGAGTCGTGAGTTCCCTGCCTCGGCTCTAAGAAAAACTTGAAATTCATATTAAATCACAGATGAGAAAGCAGTTTTCAAAAGATAAACTCGTTCACAATAATGTGGTGGAGACTTACCGAAGTGTTACATGTCTTTCCCTAAATTCCCCAGCCACACTTAAATTTACATTGGGGCCATCAAACTAGTTCCTGCAGATAGACACAAGGGAAAGTGGTATGTATCATGTGTGGAGCAAGGTGTTGGCCATCATGACAAATGTCAGAGATGAAAGAAGCCTGCCTCATCCACACCCAACTAAAGTGTGAGGAATGAGGTGCCTGGGTGTCTCAGTCAGCAGTGTTGGATTCTTGATTTTGGCTCAGGTTCTGATCCCAGGATCTTGAGATTGAGCCCTGTGGTGTGCTCCACAGTCAGTTCTGAGTCTGCTTGGGATTCTCTCCCTCTCCTTCTGCCCTTCCCCCTTTCTCTTTCATGTACACACACACGCAAGTGTGCACACACTCTCTGTCTCTGTTTCTCTCAAATAAATAAATAATTTTTTTTAAAAGGTGTGAGGAACAAAGTGTTGCATTTCACATTGATATTTCAGAAGTTCGCCTTTTGTGAGGTGTTAATATTAATTACTTAGATTCATACAGAAATCAGTATCTTGAAGTGAAGAGCTACTGCAAAAGAAATAACGGGAGGAAAAAGAGAATAAGTCACTAATTGTATGTTGGTGGCCAGGCTTAGTGATTCTTTGATGGGTAGTACAGAGTCTGATACTGGAAGTGGGAAAGATAGAGATCTGTGTTTGGTGGTGGTGAAACATTTAGTGAAATCATTAACCTGAAGGGCAAGTGGACTTACAGCTTAGGGAAGAGGCTGGGAATTGGAATATGAGAAGTGTGTGTTGGCTGTGTTTGCTAATGTTTAGAAGAAAGAGAAAGACTCAAGAAAGAATATGCCAGTTTATATGCAGAAATAAATGACTTGGAGGATTACAGAAATTCAAGGTCCTCCTGATTGGAAAAACATGAGTGCTTCTAGTTACACAAAGAAAATAATGGGTCTTTGCAAGGACTTTGAGTGACAAAGGTCCAGTAAGACCTCTTAGGTAAAGCAAATCAAGGCAAAGATCAGATTAAGTATGTACCATTTCCATGTATTTTTCCAGATAAGTATTTGCCATTGAGTTGAGAGAGAAAGGTTCTGAGAATAGGACTTCTGAGACACAAGATATACTTCAGAAAGAATTTTAGGCATGATTACTGGCACATAGAACTAAGGGGAAGTAGACTGGTCATAAATTTTCTAGTTTTTGAGGCAAATATAAATGTAAATATATAAATATATCATCAGTTTGGAACAAAAAAACCTTTTAGTATTTGCTCCTTAAAATATTCCTGGTAGCTCCAACTTTCTGAGAACAGGAAGTGAGGTGAGAAAGCTTTATAGCCCCCAAAGTGGGCATATCCCCTGATGTTCATTTTTTTATATAAAGATTTTATTTTTTTAAATTTATTTGACAGAGATAGAGAGAGACCACAAGTAGGCAGAGAGGCAGGCAGAGAGAGAGGGGGAAGCAGGCTCCCTGCTGAGCAGAGAACCCCATGCGGGTCTCAATCCCAGGACCCTGAGATCATGACCTGAGCCAAAGGCAGAGGCTTTAACTCACTGAGCCACCCAGGCACCACCCTGATGTTCATTTTTGCTGATGCCAGGGAAGATAATAAGATAGGAAAAGCCTTCTAGAGAGGAATTGAAGAGTCCAGATAATGACCGATGAAGGAGCTGTTTGAGAAAGCAAATCAAGCCTCCATCTCCCAGGGTAGGAGGACTTTTTAGCATTTGCTGAGCAGGATTGCAGAAAGGCTACAAACCAGTGACTGTGGTGTGTCCTGTGTCATCTTCCCCAGTCATCCCCTCTCTGGATGGTGGTGTCCATTGGGACTGTTTTGTTTCTGCTCCACCTTTGCCCACTTGTTGTATATATGTGTATATAAAGTGTGATGTGTGAATGATAATGATGAGGGAAAAGGAAAATATTCATTCTTTCCATTGTTCTTAAATTAAAGATCTCTGTATCAAAAGAAGCCAACACATACAGACTTTATGGAGACAACACCAGACACCTGGACTTGGGAGCAGATGCAATGAATGAATGAGACCGTGAAATGTCTTCCTTCAGGAAGTCCAGTGTGTGGTGAGATAGAAGGTCGGAGTGTATGTGTGTAAGAGAGTGGCAGGTATTTGGTGACTGAAGGGCAGGCAGTGACAGAGACAGTGCTCATCAAACATCCCATGTCCTCCATTGTACTTAGACATGAAACCACATCAGTCCAGTGGACTGTTAGAATTTGTTTGTTGTTTTTTTTTTTTTACCATTTCTGGTCAATTAAGAACTAGTGTGCTTGTACCCTCCCATTTTTTTCCCCATCATTGCAACTTTGTACAGTGCTTGTTTTAAATGGAATACTACAAGATGGTGGATGGTCACCCAATCCCTTGTGAAGTGACCTGAGAAATAAATCTTAGTGGCATTAAGCCGCCGAGATTTCAAAGGTGTTTTTCTGTTGTGGGCATCTAGCATTAATTACTTTGACAAATAGCATAAAATGTGCACTAGCATTATAATCAAGTGAATAGCAGCCTATATGATATGAACAAAACTATATAAAACATTCATGGAGAAAAGACAGGAAGTAAAAAGGCCAAAATATTAATAGAAGGGAAGGTGTGATATAATTGTGTATCATTATTTTTTAAGACTTTCTTTTTTGAATATACAAACAAAGTATACTACCTAGGAAAGGATTATCCACAAATTTTAGTTACTTTTTAATCACCTACAGGCTATTTTTAATTGCTCATTTTGTGCAGATGATTACCTCCTTGAAAGAGGCTCAGGCAAAATCAATCAAAGTCAAAATGGTAGTAACCACTGACATAAGGACAATCAGAGGGGAAATTAACTCATTTCTGAAGTAGTAATATAGTCAAAGAAAAATTGTCGGAAAGACTCCCTTCTACGCTCAAATTTATAAGGCTAAATTGAGGCCTTGTCTGGTAGACCTGTGTTCTTTATACCACACCACTGGTCCCACATGGGTAACAACCCACCTCTGCCCAGGATGAGCCCAAGAGTTTAAACTTGAGAGAAAATAGCATTTTCTTTTTAATAGAACATAGAAATCCAGAATTATCTCCATAGTTACTAGAAAAAAAAATAGATTTGTGAACCATATTCAAGCTCTACTTTAGTTTTACACAAAGCTACATCTTCAAATATTAAATATAAACAGGAGAGGCATTATTTGGAGACACATATATATAACATCTACTCCCTTCTACATTAGAGTAATAACAGTACTACAAGAAGACAGACTCTTAGAAATCACATTATTTCACTCTAGAAAAATCCAGTAGCTGCCCATAACATTCAGTATAACATTCAAACCCCTCACCAAGATCTATAAGCTCTAAAGTCGTTGTACTCTTTATCTCTACATCCTTTTCTATACCTCTCATTCTTATTTAGCTCCTGAAATTCAATCACTGGCTTTCTTCCAGGTCTTCAAACAATGCAGGGCTGCCCCTGCCCCAGGGCATTTGCACTTGCTATTTTGCCATTTTTAGAGTCTGGACAAATTTTCCTCTGGTACTACTAAAGAAGGTTAACCCCTTACTAGCATTTTTCTATATTCCACGTATCACTTTTTCAGAGAGGCCTTCTTTAACATCTTGATCCAGAATATTTCTATATCTAACTCCAGCCAAGCTTTCTTTCTCTTTCTTTCTTTCTTAATTAGTTTCAGAGGTAGAATTTAGTGATTCATCGGAGGCATATAATACCTAGTGCTCATTACATCCAGTGACCTCCTTAATTCCTGTCACCCAATTATCCCTTTCTCCCACCCACCTCCCTTCTAGCAACCCTCGGTTTGTTTCCTAGAGTTCAGCCTCTCTGATGATTTGCCTCCCTCTCAATTTTCATCTTTTTTTTTATTTTTCCTTCCCTTCCCCTATGTCCATCTGCTTTGTTTCTTAATTTCCACATATAAGTATTTGTCTTTCTCTTATTTCGCTCAGCATAATACCCTCTAATTCCATCCACATTGTTGCAAATCAGCTAAGCATTCTTTACAATTCTACCCTTCAAAAAATATAATAAAAAAATAAAATTCTACCCTTTTTTTTAACTCTTGTCATTATTTTAAATTATCATATTATTGTACTCGTTTATTGCCATCGCGCTTATCTGCTATGCCCAGCGCGGTCTCTGGGGATTAGAATCGTGTCCAGCACACAGAAAATAAGGTATCAATAAATAAATCTTGAATGAATATACTATATGAATAGTAGCACAAGTGGCAGTCTCAGCCACAAAAGTGTGAGTTAAAACAATGAAAGCATTCATAGGAAGACAAATAAGACTTATCCCAGCTTCATCCTGGACACCCTTCCCCTGGCCTATCCCCTCTTCTCTTCCAGCTCCAGGCTCTGCAAAATTCAACTTCACAATCCTCTCTCTGTTTCTCAAATACGCTACGGGCTTTTCCTAATCTGAAGGCTCTGTTCATATTGTTCTAATGTATGTACACTTTCCCTCATCTCTGCTATTAAACTATTCAGCCTTCTAGGCTCAGCTCCTCTGCCATGTTGTTTATAAAATCTGCCAGATATATGCTCCATCATCATCATATCCACTCTTAAGGAGAAGGGCAGGCCACCCTCTGCGCTCACAGAACTCAGATGCTCTGTTATTTTAACAATTGGAAGCGTTTGTGGTATTTATCTCTGTTGTTTGCATTTTGGCCACCACCAGAAGAATCCCTTAAGGACAAAATCTGTGTCTTATTTACCTTGATATCTAGAACATTATGCATAACTCCAGGAACATGGCATGTGTCCAATGACTCCCTCGGATTTAAAAATATAATCGATTGAACAAAAATATAATTGTTTTAAATAATTTTCACAAGTACCATTCACATTATTTGCTTAACATTACCTTTCTGCAAAGTGTTATTGATATTCTTTTAGTTATTTAAAACCTATTTTAAATAATTTCCTTTTTTAAATTATGCATTGGATTTTTATTACTATTATTTCCTGATATTCAGAGAACATATTAAATCTTTCAAAAGGCTTTAATGCAATTTAATTTTAAAATGCTCATAAGACATAAAATGTTCACATTATCAGAAATTCCACTACTTGGAAGCTATCCTAACAAAATGATCAGAATTTCAGATGGAGAGATATCTGTTTAATATGTGTAATAATCAGTACAATAGGGGAAATAGCAGCATCCTAAATGCTGTACAATGGGGAGGATTAAATATCTCATTCAGATCAAAAGAGGGATTAATTTCTGGTAAGGAAGATTTTAAAATATTTAAAAATATTATTATTTAATATTTATTAAGTCTATTATCAATATATGTTATTATTTAAAATAAACGATAGAATATTTATTTACCAAATAAATCAGTGCGTAATAAAACTTAATATTATATAAAATATAATAGATAAATGTAATATATAATAACTGGAAAGCTTTTTAAAATTAAGAAAATAAACAATTTTTGTTCATTAAATTATTTCTAAAAAATAAAAATAACAACTATCCAGCATATTACATATAATTTTTAAAGCTTGATATGAATGCTTTGAATATTAAAAGCAAAATAAACAAAATAATTATTATTTATTCATATACTTTCATCAGTTCCTTAGCTCAATCTGTATATAATACCACATTATTACATTCTGGAAAAATTTACTTTTTTCAATATGATCACATCATGATATTTTAAAATATAAAATTACAGTTTTCTTCATAATTATAGTTTATGTGTCAGAAATTATTGACATATTCAGAGCAAACTTACTAAATGGAGGATATTCTGAATCCCAATATTTCTTTGTATAGAAATGTTTATATATTTGAGCCCAGATAATTTATACATACAACATTTTTGCCTCCTTTCACACTATCTTCCTCTGATAGATATTTTTACACAACAAAACTTGTCAAATAAATTGCCTTTATGATTCTCTTTAGTATTTTATAAGATTTAGATTTATGTGAATCATAGGCTTTTTCAATTTCATTCCCTTCTTATACAGAATACGAATTTATCTAATTAAAAATAGGCACTTCATCAAAATATTCTTCCTAGAAGTCAAGACATTACAACATGCAATTATGGAGTTTTAAAATTAAATTTTGTACACATTTGAACATTCATCATTTAATTTGTCCAGTTCCTCCCTTGCTTTTGTAGAAATAATTTTTAATATATTCCTGTTTGCCAGTTTTGTTTTCAATAATGGTAATTTTCTAAAAGCTTCAAAAGCTAAGGTTCTTTGGCTTTACATTCGTTGAATACTTTGAAAGAAATGATGGTCTAAAGAGTTTTAAAGATACTGGGAAATGTTCCCAATTTAATATTGAATGGAAATTAAAAAAAAACACAAAAAGATAAAACTAAATAAAGTACTGTAACAGAAAAATTATGTAAAATGTTCCTTTTCCAGTAGTTCTAAGCCATATGACTTTTTCATCTGCAGTATGCCTGAAATTGGGGCTCATCTTCCCATCAATGGCTCATGGTTGGTTGTCATGGAATTGTGCTGGCCCCATAAAAATTGTGTAGATATGAACAGAGCAGGTACATATTTTGTCACTATATGAGTTATGGCTCATTTGTTTAAGCATCTGACTCTTGCTTTCAGTTCAGGTCATGATCTCAGAGTCCTAGAATCAAGCTCCATGTTGGGCTCTGCACTCAGTGGGGACTCTGCTGGAGATTCACTCTCTCCCTCTCCCTCTGACCCTCCTCCTGCTCTTTCTCTCTCTCTCTCTCTCTCTCAAATAAATGAATCAATCTTAAAAAAAAAAAGAGGGTCAGGTAAAGACATGCAAAATAAAAGTTCTTAGCGATAAGAAAACAATGTGTGAGAGTCAATTTGGCGGCATTGCTTTTCTTTCTTAGGAAATAGTGGTAGGTATTATAATTGCTAGTATTTTATATTAACATAAATATATACGTCTAAATAAAGACCAGAAGAAAATATCTTAAAATGTTAGTAGTTGCTATCTCTGGCCTGTGGAATTACAAATAATTATAATTTTCTAAATTTGCTATTTGTAGTTTCTAAATAAAAAATATATATGCATAATTACTTACATAATGAAAACAGTATTTAAAAATTGACAGTATTTGTAATAATAAGATTAAGTACTTAGTTGAAGAAGATATAATAAAACTTATATAATTATATATGACTTAGCTATAAAAATACTTACAGAATTAATATAAATGAAACAGAAACATCAAAATATTAACAGTAAGTTTAAAATGATAGTCAATGGCAGTGATGGGATTATGGATCCAAGCCTGATTTTTACTTTTTCCATTTTCAATAGTAAATACCTAATATACATATATGCATGCATTTTTATCATATCAATCAACAAAAACACACAATAACAAAATCTAAACACAAGAACCAACATTAAAGATGATTTGCACATATCTCTTTGGATAGTTGTCATCTGCCATCCATGGAGAACTCGTTGTGTGACTGTCATTGAGTCAAGTTCTTTACCCATAGTTTTCATTTCCTATCTACAATGACTCTGAGGCATATCTGAGGTATATAATCATCTCTACTTTAAGGATAGGGAAACTGAGGCTTAGGGAAGTCCAAGGGCATACCAATGCGTAACGTAAGTAAGTCATGGAGCCAGAAGACAGGGCCATTCTGACTTACATAACCTCATTGTTCAGGACCATGTGAGATCCACAAGTTCTTCACCACTCCAAGGCCAATGGCAATCACAAAATGGAGATGTGATGAATTAACTACAGATGTGACAGCTCCTACTTTACACAATTAGAAATTGGGATGGAGACCAAGCAACCTACTGAAGAAGACAGAGCTTTCGGTGAGAACATTAGGTCTAGAACCTGCCTAAGCAAAGGTGAAGACCTGTGAATAATGGAAATTGAAATGGAAGTCCCCAAATCATGTTTCAAATAGTCCTGGGGCCTGCCTGGCAGTTGAAGATCACTTCTAAAATTTATGTTGCATCACTGGGTTCAATTTCAAAAATCCATGTATAGAATAGGTGCAGACAATGGATCTTTTATAACAGCCTTGCAGTCAAGACGTGGACTGAATTGATTTCTCTTTCTTTTGGCAGATGAAGGTGGAAAATAATTGTAGTAATAACTTATATAGTGATTTCCAAACTCAACTCACTGGGAAAAACACATTAAATAGTGCAATGCTATTTGAGTATGGCATTCTATCAGGCATTGAGTTGCAGGAAGTGCTACAAAAGTAGAAGTCACATTGGATTTAACTTGATGAGTAGTTTATCTTCAGATATGTGATGCTGAGGCTGACCAGTGATCCGTTAGGCTAATATTTTGCTTCTTGACACAGTTCCAAGACACAGATGGGGTAAGCATGGTTAGCACCCTTTGCAATCAGTCTCCAAAAATCTATAGATACCCTCTAAAAAGACCAATAGATATTTTTAAATACAAATGTAAAAATTAACTTATATTCTTTAGAAATTTGGACAATAAATAGAAATTCAAAAGTAAAAAAAGAAATCAGAAAATAATCACTCATAATCTTACCACTGTAATATACAAATATAATCTCTTATGTATAATAAACTTTTATATATATATATATAATGTGTGCATGTTATAAATTATTGTGTGTAATTTCAGCCTAGACCCCAGGAGGCAGTGTTGCAGCATACAAAAACCACAGTACAGTGAGCATATCTGGTTCAAAACCCAGAATCAGTTTCTCATCATTTCTTCTCTCTGGCCCTCAACTTCATCTGTGATATGGTTATGATGTATCTACCTCTTAGGACTATAGTTAAGTTTATAGGAAATAATAAATATATTTAGTGCCTAGTCCACTTGGCCAACTATCTAGCTACATAGTGGGCATTCGTAATGGTAATTGCTAAAAAATGCATGGGTTTTGCTCTTTTACTTCTTCTAAAACCAAACTAATTTGCTTATTCTTCAAGCATTAGATCTTGTTTTAATACTACGGGGACTGGTGATAAATTTGTATACATTAACTCATATTTTTTCATACCCTTTAAACATACTCCTTTAAATGGCCATACACTTAAAACATGTGCAACCAACTTTATACCTATTGTCACTTACTCTCAGGTTGACAATTTACCTTTCGTTCATTCCTCTAGTTTGTTGTTAGCAATAGTCTAGTCACCAACTTGATTAAAAACAATCCTTCTTAAAGTAATTCAGGGCATAATAATTTTGGGTCCTTGACAAAATTGGAAGGTGTCGGTAATAAGTGAAATGGTTTTCAGCTGATACAAAAGAAAATAAAAATAGTTTTACAACAGAAGTCTTCAAATACTGAAACATAGCTTAAAACTGAAAGTCAATACTGAATGCTTTTTTGATATGACTAGTGTCCTTGGACTATTAACCACAAAGCTACTCTAATCACATACTGCAGGATCAATAGTGACTATTATTAACGGTCATTGGGGGACTGAATTGTAAAATCCTCAAATAGATACAGAATCCTAAAAGCCATCTTTAGTAACCTTTCATCCAGTGTAGGATGGATTTCTTGGTACTGATCCATCTTGTAGTGATGTATTCCTTATGCTGAATCCATGGCCAATATTCATTCATTCATTCATTCATTCATTCATTCATCTACCCATCCTTCCAAGGAGTATTTGTTGAGTGTCTCCTATTTTCCAAGTACTGTTCCTGGTTATAATGACATACCACCAAACTAGACAAAAACTTCTATGGCCATAGAACTTACATCCAGCGCAGGGAAGATAGGTAGAGTGTGTCAAGTTACTAATAAATAATCTCAGAGAGTGATAAAATACCAATAAAGAAATAAAGCAGGTAGAGGGGTTGGAAAATCACAAGAAAGATTTCAGTTCAAAAGAGAGATTTCAGTTAAAATAGTAGAGACCTACAAACTTTATTTTTTACTATCACCTGAAATATCTTGAGGACTACTAGCTGAAGAGCAAAATATTTATCTGAATTTATAAGTCTTTCATTAAAACAGGATAAAAGACTCCTTAGGGATAGCAAGCAAACATCCAATAAAAAAATAAAATTTTCAATTTATAAGGAAGGACAGAATCTCTCTGTGGGCAAGCCATATGCCTGACTGCTTCAATTCCTAGCACTTAAGACAGTACCCATTATACAGAATTGTGAATAAAAATGCATTGACTAATTGACTGGCTTGATTCAGAGTAACTGATGCACTCAATAGGAAAATATAATAGGGAATACCTCCAAAAAGTTGTGTGATCTACTGCTTAAGTTTTAGCAAGTTGGCTTTAGTGCTAAATCATACAGTCTTTAGACCTTACCAGAATCACGTTTTTTTCCCATTTGTTAGCATTCAATATGCACTTTAAAATTTCAAAAAATTATATTTCTGATCACTGAAGCAAAACAGATGCAGCTTCCTCTTGAATTTGATGCTTAAAAACAAAACACCAATTTCCAAATTAGTGATTCTTTAACATATGAAAATAAAGCTGACCCCACTTGTAGGAATCAAACCTAAATTTGAATGGAGAAACTTCTAGGCTCCTAACCTAGATGTATTTCTTGTAAATTTAGGAGAAACCAAAAAGGTCTAAGACAGGTATGTCGGGGAAACCAGAAACTTTATTATGGCGGTTAAATCTGTGGATACACTTGCTGTTTATCTTGGATGTAGGTAAAACACTCCCAATAATACAGAATTAATCAGGTTGTTTTTTTTGTTTTGTTTTGTTTTTTTAATATAGGGACAGTCTGATTCATGCTTCTCTAAAAACAGTGAGGCAGTCATCATTGTAAATTGAGGGGAATCAAGAGGCAAGATGGGGCCTACAAGAATGAATTCTAAAGTTTCTAACCTTAAAAGAATACAAATAATTTATTACCCTCTTTTATGCTTTATAGCATATAGCACACTAGCCTGAGTCCTCCCAATTCCAGGTGCTTTCCAGTTGCTTTGTGCATATGGGTACTTAATCAAAAGATTAAAACCATGAGCCTAATCTCCTCCTCTTTGAAGTGGGGGTAGTGAGACCGCATACCTCATAGAACTTTGTGAAGATTCTACAGTGCTTAGCGCGGTGCCTAGAAAACAGAAGTGCACAGTGAGAGCTAATATTGTTGAATGCTTCCTTCTTATCAGGATGATGCTATTGACCTCTGTGGGGAATAATCCGACACTGGTTGCTTTTCTGGTGAGTGTTTCGTGCATGGTAGATGAAGCATCCATCCCTCAGGGCCAATCACACATGTGTGTGCAATGGCTGGCCTGGAGACTGTGGCTAGGAGCAGAGAAGAGCTAACTGATCCCTGTGGGCATTGAACTTGGGCACTGAACTTGTGACCCGGACTTCATTACTCATTATCCTCTATCCCCTCAGCTAACAGGTTGTCTTAGTGCAAACCAGAGCTTTCCCATGACTTACCAAGCCTGATGAAAGACAACGGCTGGACACTCAGTGCAAACCACTGCAGGAGAATTTCTCCCAGGAGGAGAGCAAACGGGAGAGGAGAGGATGAGGTCTGCTGGCGGGAGAAACAGTGGAAGTTCTGGGGCCTTGCTAACAACAGGTTGGACTGGCAGCATCAGGGTCTCAGGGGCTTCTTGGAAAAGCAGAAACTCAGGCCCAATTCTAGCTCTACAGATCCAGGAGTATCCTTAACAAATCCCCAGGGGTTCATATGCACACCCAACTTGGGGTGCCACTGCACTAGAACAGGGGTTCTGACTTTGCTGCACATTTGAATTGACAGAAAATTAAAAACACAACACAACACAACACAAACCCAGATGCTCAGGCCCACTCCAGACCACTCCCAAAAGAATATCTGGAAGTAGCATCTGGGCACCTACAATTGTTGCAACCCCCTCAGTAATTCTAAGATTCCCAGCATCTGACACCCATTGTTCCAGATCGTAGCTGTGAGGATGGCTTGCCTGCTGTCAAGGCTGAGTTTGTGTTGGTCAGGAGAAGCAGGCTGTCCTTGGGAAGGCATGGGTCACTGGGGAATGAAAGACATGGCAGTACCAGGGGAAAGGCATTTGCAGGCTGGAGCCAGGCAGACTCAAGACGAATCCCAGAACCACCAATTAGCGTCTGGAAGGCCTTAGGGAAATTATTTAATCTCTCTGGCTTTTGGTTTTCTCATAGGTAAAATGAGGATACAAATACCTAGCTTGGAGCGTTATGATCAAAATAAAAGGCTATGTATTGGCTTGCCCTATGGAGGAAGATCAACAAACAAAAACATTTACTAAATAAAAACAATATTTATTTGCTAAATAAAAATTATTAATAACAACTTATTTTATTATTCCAGATGAAAAGGTATCCAAATGACCAAACGCCCTGCATTTCATGATGTTCTGGGAACTGCGAACGTATGAAATAATTTTAACAAGTCTTAAACATCCAGGATTCCATTTATGAGCACAAGGAAAGACACAAAGTCCAATACAGTGGCTGAGATGAAAGCCATATAAAAGTTGGCTAGCAATTTTAAATGACTCTATATAATATAGTTTCCTACTGTTTAATGTATATATTACATAGTGTATAGTTACTTTCATTTAAGATAACTCTATGAAAAGAAAGCATAACCCAGGTCCCAGATATTCCCAGGAGTGCCAGGAGAGGGGAAAGCTGCCAAAGTGGCCGTGGTTCATGAAACTAATTATCCAGGGCAATTCTTCTTGTAGAACTGCAGGACTCCAGTATCAAAGAAGCGTTCAGATTGTAATGAACAACAAAGGGAATGCTACCTGTGATCTTACAAACTGAAACCAGTCATGATCCTGGAGGAAGAGAAAACACAGCCACACCATTGAGTATCTGTTCATACTTCAACCACTAACCTGTTTTAAAATAGCAAACTGTACTAAAAAGTTGCTCCGTGTCTCCAATTTTTTTTTTTTTTTTTTAACATAGAGTGTTCCCAACTCTTGTGCTAGGTGTTAGGGCTAAACAAGTGAGCTAAGAGATATTCTTGCCCTCAAGGAGTTGATAGTCTAGCAGAGAAACCAGATATGGCAAAGCAATTTCAAAGGCACAGTAGTGTTTAGAATATTTAATAAATCACTGCCCATCAGGGTTCCAGTATCAAAGTACAGGAACCAGTTTCCAGATGGGTCATGGCTGGAGCAGAGGAGCAGAGGTTCCTAAGGAGGTGACAGGATAGACACAAAGTTATGGGGGCTATTTGGATAGCTTTGGTACTTTGCTAATTGGAAAGGAAATATTTTGATATTTTGATATTTCTACCATTTTGACATATCGGCAATACTGATTCATCCTAGATTTGAATAGAGGTTAAGCACAGGTACTGGGCTAGCCCACAGGAACTACTGAGAATAGTTTTGGACTACCCAGAGCTTCATAGCAAAAATTGATATTGCCAAGACAGAGTAGGTTTCCTGTAGTTTCCTGCATTTATTTCACTTGGCAGGCTGAACAAGTGACACTTGGAGTATTTGAGCCTGCATCCCTACTTGGCTTACAAAAGTCCAAGATTCACAGAGCCCACCCGAGACTCCAAAGGCACAGTTGCCAGGATCATTCTAGCTTGACACTCATGTGCGTGGGTCAGCAGGTCCTATGGGCAGATTGTTCAGCCCTCTGTTTCTGAGCTGGTCAGTCTTGCAACCTCTTTTATTTAACTTCCTGACAGTGTCACACTCCCACACTCTACTGTGGTGGATTTCCTAGGCTCACTTTCATTCATTAAAAAGGCCTGGCTGCCTGTCAAAATATTCAGAGAAAATGCCCTCCAGCAGAAACTAGAACAAGCAAGCAGGTGGCAGCTGAATCCCACCTGCTCAATCAGTGCCAATCCAAGATTCCAATAGGACTAGATCCTCCAGATCACTGGGAGAAAATTAAAAAAACATCACCCCTGCCTAGACCAAGCAAACCCTACATAGCCAGCAGAGGACCGTTAAGGAAGCCTCTAGCAATATACTGAGAATAGTTTTCATGGTAAATAGAAAGTAGGTTACAAGGAAGGAGCTGTGGGCGTCTAATTGGAAGCCTGGGTTTGAGCCCCAGCACTGCACGCACCTGCCTGGGAAAATTATTTAACATCCCCTACGCTTCTGTTTAATTGTCTGTAGATAATAATAATAATAATAATAATAATAATAATAATAATAATGGTAATGTGATATTGTCTATCTTACCAGAAACTATATTGACTCTCGTGTATCACTTTTAGGTCTGAATCACAGGCTCTCCACCTAAGACCTAAGTTGCTTTAAGAAAATTATTCCTGGGGTGCCTGGGTGGCTCAGCGGGTTAAGCCTCTGCCTTCCTTCAGCTCAGGTCATGATATCAGGGTCCTGGGATCATGATCTCAGGGTCCTGGGATCGAGCCCCTCTTCGGGCTCTCTGTTCAGCAGGGAGCCTGCTTCCCCCTCTCTCTCTGCCTGCCTCTCTGCCTACTTGTGATCTTTCTCTGTCAAATAAATAAATAAAAATCTTAAAAAAAAAAAAAAGGAAGGAAGAAAATTATTCCTTCAGAGCCTCAGCTTTCTCACCTGTGAAATTAGAAGACAAGGTTTTAAAATTTTATTTGATCATAATCTGCGTGTACCAATGTCCTGGGGCTGCTCATGCCATTGCAAAAAACAAAACCAAAATGGTACTTGCCCTTAAGGAGCTTACGTACAATCTGGAAGCAGACATACTTTAAATACATTCAGGAATAAATAGAAAACTCCAACTGTGATACATTGAGGAGAGGTGCTTGATGCTATTAATATATATGCCAGAGAGATGTGAGCCAGTCAGAGATGGCTGGCTGCAAATGCTCTTTGGCATTCCTGCCATATACCAACCATCACACTCAATTCCAATGATGAATGAAGGGAGAATAACTCCAGGTTGCTCTATCACTTTTATTTCATGCACATGCCCATAGTTTACTAAACACCTGATTATCTACACACGTCAATTGCGAACCTCAGAACCTGCTATTATTTCCATTTGAGAAATAAGTATACTGAGGCTTATAGTACTGAGCTAGACATTAGCCCCAAATCACTCAGCTAGTTTACTGAGAAGCTGGGATCTAAATATAAGTGTATCCGATTCTGAAGTCCTTTGGCCACCATTAATTTGTTTTGCCCTTATTGAGTGTCTACACTTATGTGATTCATTTAAGCTTTGAAACATCTCTGTCCTAAAAGCCTGGAAACCACACTACTGTGAATCTTTGCATCTCAAACATGGTGGACTGATGATTTAGCCTCAAAAAAGAGGAAAGGTTGAAGATATTGTTTTTGTCTGAGAGCGAAGGTATAACCTGCCTGCAAACAAATGCCATCGGGAGGCCTGGGAGGAGTTACATGCTAGCATGAGGGAAGTGCCTGGGTTAGTTACTGAAAGACCTAGGTCTTTACCCTGGGCTTAAAGGAAGTAGAGCTGTAAAAGATGCTTTTTGCTTTCTTCCTTAAAAGGTCCCATCTGCCTTCTATACTTGGTCAGCAACAACCCTGCAGCCAGTCTGTGAACCCCCCACAAGAGAAAGCAAAAGCTCATTTCTCCTATTCTTACCCAATTGGTCCCAGGAGAGTCCACATTTGCCAAGTTTCTTCAATCAGCTGGCTTTTCCTTGGGGTCGACCTACAGGACGAGCTTTATAGGGATGATAGTCTTTTAAATACCTCCATGTGCAATCAAAACAAAACAATATCTCTTTTTGAGAAGAAATCATTCACCTTAATCTTTCCATAGTAAATTATTTTTCTTTTTTTCTTTTTCTTTTTTTTCTTTTTTATTACTACATAATGTATTATTTGCCCCAGGGTACATGTCTCTGAATCATCAGGCTTACACATTTCACAGCATTTACCATAGCACATACCCTCCCCAATGTCCATAACCCGGCCACCCTATCCCTACCCCCCTACCCCCCAGCCACCCTCAGTTTGTTTCATGAGTTTAGGAGTCTCTTATGGTTTGTCTCCTTCCCGATCCGATCTTTTTTTATTTCCCTCACCCACCCCCCACGACCCCCGCCCTGCCTCTCAAATTCTTCATATCAGAGAGATCATATGATAATTGTCTTTCTCTGATTGACTTATTTCACTTAGCATAATACCCTCTAGTTCCATCCACGTCGTTGCAAATGGCAAGATGGTAAATTTTTTTCATCAGTCTATCTTTTCTACTTTGTGCTCAATAAAGTACTTCTCGAATTAGCAATTTAAAATATTATTTTTGCAAAATCTCTGGGTGCCATCACTTACTCAAGAGATAGGGGTTTGGGCAATAAATAAGCATTGAATTAATTTCAATTAATTTATTTGAAGTTTAGAAGGCATATTTCCTTCCATAGATGCTTTCCTTTGAATCTTCAAACCAGTTTTGTCTAACTAACTAGGTAGGAGAAGGGAGTGTGGAAGAAACACCTTTCCTTTTTACCCTCGTTCTCCTTTCTGTCTGTTCTTTGAAGATTTGTTATCTTCAACCGACTTGAAAGCTCCTTGAGGATCCATATATCATCCTGTTTTATAGACCCATAATCTTCCCCACATTGCTGGAGAATTAAAGGTGCTCAATAAATACACTTTTAGTGATGAATTAAATATATTTCATTTCTATCATTAGAAGAAAATTGCTAGTTTAAAGGCTGATTTCAGCATTTCCTTGTTCCAGAACAGTAGCAGAAGAAAGAGACCTTGTTTATGTGTTTAGGAAAATATCTCAGTGAATATGTTGTTTATGGGAAGGTCTAGATAAGGGAAGTTAACCTTTAGGGTACAATAACAAGAAAAGGAAACTTCCTTTTTTCAGGTGAAGTGGTTGTTCTGTAGTGGAGAGATTTTGTTTGTTATTTTTAGAGTTGTTTAATAACTGCAGGTAAAATCAAAATTTGTTTTTTTGTTTGTTTGTTTGTTTTTCCCCTGGGTCCCAGGGCCATGTAAAAAAGATCAGATAAAGGGAGGGGCTTGGGGCACCTGGGTAGCTCAGTCTTTAAGCCTCTGCCTTCGGCTTGGGTAGTGATCCCAGGGTCCTGGGATCAAGCCCTACATCAGGCTCCCTGATCCACGGGAAGTCTGCTTCTCCCTCTCCCACCTGCCCTACTTAGGTTTCCTCTCTCGCTGTGTCTCTGTCAAATAAATAAATAAAATCTTAAAAAAAAAAAAAAGAAAAGGGGAGGGACTTGATTCGAAGATGGGATGTTTTTAAGGGACACTGGGGCTTCTGAAGGGACAGGCCAGTTAGAGACCCAAAGCTGGAGGAGAGCTGATGATTATGGGGAGAGTGACATCCAGGCTTCAATGCTTCATTGTGTCTTTCTGATGCTACGATCACTGTACATGGTCACCAAAGTCGTAGTAAAAGTCGGTGCTATGCAATAAATGCTCTTGTTTATATGATGTTGTGTGGAACTCTTAGCAAGCAGTGATTACCAAGCAGCTGGGCCATTTCAAAAAACTTGAAAGTTATTAAAAGAGTAGATCTTATAGGTTCTTACCACAAAAAAGAAATGCTAATTATGTGATTTGATGGAAGTGGTAGCTAATGTAATGATGGTAATCATTTTGCAATACATAGTGGATCAAATCAACGCTTTGTATACTTTAAACTTTACACACTGTTATATGCCGATTACATCTCAATAAAGATGGGGGAAAAAAGAAGTTTTAAAAAGAGAGTTGGAGGTTAAGGATATCAATGAGGTCTTGAAACTCACACAATAGGAAGTCTCTGATAAAGGTGGAGAATGTTACATTTTCTACAAGCAAATGCTAAATAGATGTTTAAGCTATATACTTGGATATTGAGTGAAGGATAATGCTAGAAGTCAGTAAGGCATGGAACAAAATTTAAATACGCATTACTTTTTGGTGGCAAATAAATAATGTTCATATATAGGGATTGAGGAGGTAAGGAGATTAAACGGTATGTAGTAAGAGCGAATGATGGAATGAGTCCCTGAATCCAACAGATGTCAGCAGAGAGTGGAAAACCATACCAACTCATCAAATACAGTGGCTCCGACTCTATTCCTCTGTCCCAGCCCATTGTCTCCACCACAGCCAAGTGGGAACAAGTTCTGTGTAACTTTTTTTTTTTTCTGTGTAACTTTTAATACAGTGAATCTAGATACATCATCCCCTAGTTCAGTTCCAGTGAGGTTATAATTGGCACCTCCCTTCACCTATCAGAACCTTAATATCTTCAAAAAGAAATTGGAAATAAACGATCGCACCCCATAGGATTTTGTTCCTGAGAGTTAGATGGTGGTCAAGGGCTCTTAGCACAGCCTGGTACATAGTATACAGTAAAAAAATAAATGTTAGCTATTTTTACTTCTCTTTTACAAGCTAACCATGTGTGGAGCATTCTAAGTGGTTACTTTACTTTTTGGTAGGTGTTGGAGCTTGAATTCATATGTGAATAATGGCACTAACTTGTCAAATCATGATCTGAGTTTTTTTGTTACCTGCCCCCCACCTCTAACAATCACCAATCTGTTTTGTGTAGCTACAAGCTTTATATATATTCCATACATAAGAGATCGTATAATATTTGTCTTTTTCTGTCTGACTTACTCACTTAGCATAATTCCCTCAGATTCCATCCATGTTGTGGCAAATGGCAAAATTATATTATTTTTTATGTACTAGGTGACAGGCATTAAGGAGGGCACGTGATGTGATGAGCACTGGGTATAATATGCAACTGATGAATACTGAACTCTACATCTGAAACTAATGATGTACTACATGTTGGCTAATTAATTTTAAATAAAAAATTCCATTATGTGTATATACCACACCTTCTTTATCCATTCATTCATTGCTGAATGCTTAGACTGTTTCCATATCTTGACTATGGTAAACAATGCTGCAATGAACATGGAGGGTCATATACATTTTTCAATTGGTGTTTTCATTTTCTTTGGATAAATACCAAGAAGTGGAATTGCTGGGTCCTATGATAGTTCTATTTTTAATTTTTTGAGGAACCTCCATATTGTTTTCCATAATGATTGCAATAGTTTACATTCTCACAGTGCATGTACAAGGTGCACAAGGGTTCCCTTTCTTCATAACTGTACCAACACTTGTTATTTCTAATCTATTTGATATGAGCCATTCTGACAGGTGTGAGGTCACATCTCACTGTGGTTTTGATTTGCATTTCCTGATGATTAGTAATGTTGAATATCTTTTCATTTACTGTTAACCATCTGTACATCTTGTTTGGAAAAGTGTCTATTCAGATCCTCTGCCCATTTTTTAAATGGATTGTTTGTTGTTTTGCTATTGAGTTGTATGAGTTATTTTTTTTTTCAGTTGTATGAATTCTAATATATTTTGGATATTAACCTCTTGTCAGATATTTCTCCCATTCAGTAGGTTGCTTTTTTATACTGTTAATGGTTTCATCTGCTATGCAAAAGCTTTTTAGTTTAATGCATTCTTACTTGTTCACTTTTGTTTTGGGTTTCAGATTCATGAAATCATTGCCAAGACCTATGTCAAGGAGTTTATCACCCATGTTTTCTTCTAGGAGTTTCATGGGTTCCGGGTCTTGTGTTCAATTTCTTAATCCATTTTGTGTTTATTTTTGCGTATGGTGTAAGATAGTGGTCCAGTTTCACTCTTCTGCATGTGGCTGTCCAGTTTGCCCAGCACCATAGTATTTGTCTATGAAGACATTAACCTTTCTCTATTGTATATTCTTAGCTCCTTTGTCTTAAATTAATTCACCATATGTTCCTGGGCTTATTTCTGGGCTCTCTATATTGGTACATTGATCTGTGTCTGTTTTTATGCCAAAACTATACTGTTTTGATTACCGTAGCTTTGTAATAAAGTTTGAAATCAGGGAGTGTGATACCTCCAACTTTATTCTTCTTTTCCATATGTGAACAATAGCACTGGCTTGTCACTAGCTTGTGATTTGAGGTTTCTTTACCTATTAGAGACTACACATAAGAAGGCATGCTAACATGGTCGCCAACTTCAGAAACCACATTTCCTATGGTTCTAACTAGGATAAACATATAACTTATCCTCCAAACTGAAACACTTGAAGATGGAAAAAAAAAGACATATTTAGGCTGAGACAATAGGCATAAACCAAAACAATCCCTGGGCTTTGGAGCAGCAAACAATGGCATTTCCAGAACCCATCTTCTTTATTCCTTGGAAAGAATTATGCCAAACTATCGACACCTGGTGAGTGTTCAGTAACTATTGAATAAAAAAGTGAAGAAAGGGTTAAAAATAAACTTTAAACATATCATAACTGAGGCATAAATAAGACCTATGATGACTTAGAAGCATTCTTCAAGGACATATGTGTTTCCTCATACAGAACTTAGGACATAATTTAAAGAAGAAAAGAATAAGAGGATTGCATGAGGAAGGTAAGAAAGATTCACTCAAAACATTAGTAAAATCAAGAGATAGAAAGCAGCTGTATTTCAAAAGGGTACATATCTCTCTTATTTAATTTGAGCTGTTTGTCTATGGTGCCATTTTTCAGTGAGAAGTCACTGCTTGGAATGATGTGATTCAACATCATCTTAAGTTTCATCTCTCAGGAAAGGTACTGTATCAGCCACTTGAGGTCTGTTTGTTCAAAATTTCTTCTAATTTGTAGAAAATGTGGAAGTCATTGCCTGTCTGGGGCTTTGTTTTGATTATGGACAGATAAGCAAACACATGATTGGCCATCTGGGGTATTAAGATTTGGTCATTTTCATATAAATTTGACTATAAAGAATAATTAGGCAAAGGTAAATGCTTTATTTTTTTTTTTAAAGGTAAATGTTTTCTAAAGTCTATTTGGATTAGTTCTCAGTAGAAGTAAATGCCTTATTTTTTTGTTGAATTACCACATTTTTTCAGTATTTTTCTTTTGAAAATAATTTGTAATTCCTTTGGTAGGAATTAATTAAATGAGTACAATCTGCTTATACCTTAATATTATAAATGCGTTATTTTCAATGTCTCCCCTTAAATATAGCATTGGGTCTATTAAGCTTGATGATCTTGGATATTTTGTACAAATCCAATGATCTTATTATCCCATCTAACTTCAGCATTGTCTTTGTCTGTATTTATGAAAAATGCCATCTCAGCCCTAAAATTTCCTTCAGCTTTCTTAGCTTTAATCACATCTAGTGAAGATGCTGCAAATATTCCACTGGAGGATGGATTGGCTCTGGCAGCTTAACACAATGAGAACATTGCTGTTCCATCTGCTGGGAACATAGGGACACTTGGCGGGAAGGTAACAAAGTCAGTCATGGGATGACCCAATTCCTGAGGCTGCTCTCCTTGGTATATCAACATGGGGATGATTGCAAATATATGGGCCCTGATTTGATATGAATCAGGCTTCAAATCATAGCTGCTTCACTTACTAGTTACTTGACATTTGCTCTACCAGCCCTGAATTGCCTGCCATGGGATTTTTGATTGAAAAAGATAAGTAAATAATTATACATACACACACACACTCTTTCCCAATCCCATTAAACCTGTTCTCACTGGTAGATAAACCTATTCCTAACTGATGTGTTAAGTTCATTGTTGATAATAATAATAATAACAACAATAATAATTAAAAAGGGATGGTTGGTTCAATATTTATTTTGATGTAACACAGTGGTCTGTAGTAAACCTTTGAAGCTGAAAGTTAATGAGGATTGGTTTTACCCAATCACTTATAAAGGAAATAAATATTGGGGTTTCTTGGAGATAGGAATGAGAATATGGACCATTTAGGTTTCTGCATAGCTCCTATATATTGTATCCATTTTGAAAATATGGCAAATGCAAGACCAGGAGTTCTAGTTTATAGGACTCTCACGGTTTCTCTTCTTTGACTGCAGATTACTCATGACAAGTGCAATCAATAAAAGCTTCCTTGCGCAAGGCCAGAGAGGGCCTGGTTTTCCACACTTCATCTAATGAGATGAGGCCAGGAAAATGTGCTGGGGCCAACCCTGCCTTGCAATGCCATGTGCACTACTGATTGTTTGTAGAAAAATAAGACCCTAGTCAAAGCACAAGCTCTTCACTAGCGGGAATCCCCTTTTCTGGCATGTTTAAAAGAAGTCTTCTCTTGGTTGTGTTTCATGAAACAACATTTATATTTTACATGTGGTTGCGAGAGAGAAATATTTTATGATACACTCTCAAGGCTGATGGGCCCTTCAAGGTTATTAACATTAACTCCCCCATCTTGTATCTGTAGTATCACCCTGGTCAGGCTGGCTGGTGTGTCCTGAGAGCACCTTGGTTTTTGGCTTGTTTTTGTCATGGGGGCCACATGTCATCTACTCCCAATTCTGACAAAATAGGAGTCTTTGCACTGGACGTGTGCAGAATTTTTCAAACTTTTCCATGTGACTTGGCTTTAATGTGCACTGTCCTGTTGATTCCCCCCATAGCTGCACATTCATCCCTCTGTATTACTCTTTACATATGTAACATCCAACATAATCCCCCAGCTAAAAGTTTTCCTTAACAACCCAGAGAAGAAGAATACTGAAACCCTTCCCATGAGTGAATTTGGGGGAAAGGAGCATGCTACATATTTGACTATTACCTACTATAGACTTAGTTAAAACTGACAAATTCCCTAAATGGGAAAGTAGTTTTCACCAAGACTGAACTTGGAATATTAGAAGTTTGGGCCCAAATGTCCTCTCCCTGGGTTGTGCCAATTATCCAAACATGTACAGATTTTGATGGATCCATATTTTGATATTTACTAGATGTAGGTATAATTTAATCAAATTGAGGGGCATATTTTCATAAATTACAACTGGAAGATAGGTTGATCCATTTTTTTCTTGATTAGGTTTTTAATTGGATTAGTCAACAAACCTTTCTTTAAGTTAGAATCAGAGAGAAAATCTCACCTGTTAAGGTATTTTGTTTTTATTTATTTTAATTTTTAATTTTTACAAATTAACTTATTTTTAGAATTTTTATTTAAATTCAATTTAATTAACATATCATGTATTATTAGTTTCAGAAGTAGAATTTAGTGATTCATTGGTTATATACAATACCCAGTACGCATTATTTCAAGTACCCTCCTTAATATCATCCACCCAAATACCCCATCCTCCCACCCACCTCTCCTCCAGCAATTCTCAGTTTGTTTCCTAAAATTAAGAATCTCTTATGATTTGCCTCCCTCTATGTTTTCATCTTATTGTATTTTTCCTTCACTTCCCTTGTGTTCATCTGTTCTGTTTCTTAAATTCCACATATGAGTGAAATCGTATAGTATTCGACAATTTCTGACTTATTTCACTTAGTGTAATACCTTCTAGTTCCATCCACATCATTGCAATTGGCAAAAGTTCATTTTTTGATAGCTGAGTAATATTTCATTATATAATATATATTATATACCACATCTTCTTTATCCATTCGTCTGTTGATGGACATCTGGTCTTTTTCCATAGTTTGGCTATTGTGGACTTTGCCGCTATAAACATTGGGATGCACATACCCCTTTGAATCACTATGTTTGCATCTTTTGGATAATTACCTAATAGTGCAATTGTTGGGTCATAGGGTAGTTCTAATTTTAACTTTTTGAGAAAACTCCATACCATTTTCCAGGGCTTTTGTTTTTAATCCATTTCATATCAGAAGCATGCTTATCTTGCCTGAAGACATGCAATATCAGTTTTCCTTCCTTTTTACTTCCTAGTTTCTTGCACTTGTTAACTTCAGAACCACATTCTATCATACACAGTAAATCTAAATTTATGGGGAATCTCTTGTTGAAGAAGTTGCTTTCGTATACCTTTGGTTTTTGTGGCTCTTAAAATATTTCCCAGGAGCACAGAATATTTCTGTGTGAAGTTTGCTGAATAAGGATGCTAGGCTTATTTCTGAGGAAACTCATAGCACTTGAAATTAAGGGGGAAAAAAATTAAAAAAAAAAAAAAGCCCATTCCACTTGGCAGACATTAAATAGTTCCACTGGCAGCACAGCTTGGCAAGGCAACTAAGAGTCACAGGGGGATTCAAGTGAGGAGAAAGCCTGACAACTAGGTGCAAAGCAGGAATCCCTGAAAGGCCATTGGGGAAGGCTTCAAATGACAGATCCTGCAGAGTGTGGAGGTATGAAGCCTCAAATGCCAAGAATACTAGAACTGATGGGCAAGACTGAAGAATAGTCCCATAGGTCAAGCAAGTTGTCTGATACCATGTTGGAGAAATCATGGTGGAGAGGTTCTTCTCTTAGAAGGTAAGGGAAGCAGGAAGTAGTGGGTCAAGAATCAAGGCAGCCACAAGAGGAGAGAGTATGGGTTACAAAATGACCAGAGATTAAGATCAAACAATGGGTCAGAAATTCAAATAAACAAAAATGCATCAACAGCCTGGAGATGGTGACGCCATGAAGATAATAGGGTGGGATCTGGGCCGGTGTTGGAGATCCCCATGTGCTATATTCGAAAGTAGGAATTCAGGTCAAGGTGAGCATGCTACGGTCTGTGGTTCATAAGCAAGTGTATTGTTCGGACTGATTGGATGGAGCATGTAAGATAATGGTAGTAAAATACATATTCTGACGATGATATTTAGAAACTCGAGACTGTGGGAAAATATAGGGAAGGAAGATTGTTTTCTTTCACTTTTGGTTCCTTTCAAGCCTCCACATGCATCAGAAAATTAAAGTGTAGTATAACTTAGATGCTCTTTGCAGAATGTGTCAAAGAAGAAGGATGGATAGAGAGGTAGCACAATATGGTGAAATTATCTACCTGGTCTTTTCACATGTGGTCATTGAGCAATTGATATATTGTTAGTTTAAATTAAGATGCGCTTTTGGGATATTGCATAAGAGTACAGTTTTATTCTTTTGCATGTGGACATCCAGTTTTCCCAACACTATCTGTTGAAAAGACTATCTTTTCCTTAATGTGTATTCTTGGCACTCTTGTTGAAAATCAGTTGACTGTATATGCATGGGTTTATTTCTGGGCTCTCTGTTCTGTTTCATTTGTTTATATGACTGTTTTTATGCCATTACCATACTAGTTTGTTACTGAAGCTTTGTAATATATTTTGAAATAAGTAACTACATTGCCTCTAATTTTGTTCTTCCTGTTCAAAATTACTTTGGATAACCAGGGTCTTTTATGGTTCTCTATAAATTTTAGGATTTTTCTTTCTAATTCTGTAAATTAGAGAGAGATTGCATTGAATCTGCCAATCACTTCAACTCAAAATGGATTAAAGATTTAAACATTAGACCCGAAACTGTAAAAATCCTAGAAGAACACACAGGGGGAAAAGCTTCTTGAAATTCGTCTTGGTGATGATTTCTTGGATATGACATCAAAAAGCACAGACAATAAAAGAAAAAAATGGACAAGTGGAAGTATATCAATCTAAAAATCTTCTGAACAACATAGGAAATGATCAACAATATGAAAAGGCAACCTACAGAATGGGAGAAAATATTTGCAAGCCGTACATCCAATAAAGGATTAATATTCAAAATACATAGGGAATTCCTATAGCTCAATTGCAAAAAAAAAATAAATAAAAATAAATAAATTGATTAAAAAGTGGGCAAATGCACTGAATAGACCTTTTTTTCCAGAGAAGACATACAAATGGCCAAAAGTATATGAAAAGGTGCTTGACATTACTAATCATTTCAGAAATACAAATAAAAACCATAATGTGATATCACCTGATGCCAGGTAGGATAGCTATCATCAAAACACGAAATATGCATCATAAGCCCTTTGAATGGTCTCTTGTTTTGCTGCTCACATCTTGCGCCTCCCAAGTTCAGATGTAAAGATAGCCCAGAATCATTCATCAGCCTTAGTGGGAATCTGGATGATCCCTATAACTTTATTTCTGGGGGAGTACACAGAGAACAAGACCACATGCATACTTATATCCTGTTCCCACACACATCGTGGGTTGTCTTAGTTGGTGTAATAAGCAAAAATAAAATGATGCATAACCTTGTTTGAAGGAGTCTGTTTTCAATCACCATAATCTAATATCAAATAAGAGGAGGCAAAAGAAAAAGGATTAATTTTACCTCACTTATAAATATTGGCCCCAGACCAATCTGGAGTTGGAAAAGAGGGTACAGAGGCTCAGAAAGAGGTAAAGAGTCCCAAAGGACAGCCTTTGAGCATCTCTTATTCCCCAAGATACTGTATTTTCTGTTCAAGCAATGAAGGACCCAACTTGTGGTGTTTGATTCTGTAATCTAGTTTATAAGCTGTTACTGGATTGGCCAAATAATCCATTCAAGTAAACAATCAGTCCGGCTAATTTCAATTCACCAAATTAACTCAATATTTCACCAAATTTGGACAAATCGGGTGTGTATCTTGTGCCTTGAGGACAAACTTTGAAAAAGGAGGAAGTTACATAGTACAGAAGAAACAAACACAAAATATAATAAGGGTCGGCAAGAATGAGGAAGTGGACCCCTTGGGCACTTCTGGGGAGAATGTAAATTTCTGAAGCCATTATGGAGAAAAAATCATAGAGGTTAGTCTAAAAAGTAAAAATAGAACTTCTATGTGATCCAGCATTCCCATTTCTGAGTATAAATCTAAAAGGATTGAAATCAGGATCTCAAAGAGATATCTGTACTCTCATATTCACTTCCGCATTATTCACAATAACCAAGACAAGAAAGCAACCTAAATGTCATTGACAGATGAATGGATAAAGGAAATGTGACTTATACATCCAAGGTAATATTACTGAACCTTAAAAAAGAAGGAAATCCTGTTATTTGTGACAACATGGAGGAACCTGGAGGACATTATGCTAAGTGAAATAAGCCAGACACAGAATGACAAATACTGTGTGATACTACTTACAGGAGGCCTTTAAAATATTCAAACTCATAGAAGCAGAGAGTAGAATGGTGGTTGCCAGGGGCTGAGGAAAGTCTTAGTCAAAGGGAACAAAGTTTCAGTTATGCAAGATGAGTAAGTCCTAGTGATCTACTCTACAGCAATGGAACCTTAGCTAATAATTCCGTGTTGTATACTTAAAATTTGTTGAGAGTAGATTTTATATTGAGTGTTCTTATCCCCAATGCAAAATAATAATAGAGGGTGGGAAGAAATTTTTGGAGGCCATGGATATGCTTATGGCTTAGACTATGGTGATAGTTTCATGAATGTATACTTAACTCCAAACTCATCAAGTTGCATACATTAAATATGTACAGCTTTTTATATGTCAAACATATCTAAAAAACAAGTTAAAAAAAGAGGTGTGATCATGGTAGTATAACATACACAATGAACATTAAAGACTTAATTCAAAAAAGTAGAATATCTGGGGCGCCTGGGTGGCTCAGTGGGTTAAAGCCTCTGCCTTCAGCTCAGGTCATGATCTCAGGGTTCTGGGATTGAGCCCCACATTGGGCTCTCTGCTCAGCGAGGAGCCTGCTTCCACCTCTCTCTGCCTGCCTCTCTACCTGCTTGTGATCTCTCTGTCTCTGTCAAATAAATAAAATAAAATCTTTAAAAAAAAGTTGAATATCTGATTCATAATTTTACATGATTGTATATTGAAATAATATTTCAGCCATATTGGGTTAAATAAAGTATATTATTAAAAATAATGTCAACTGCTTTTTTTTTTTTTTGCTGTTTTAATGAGGCTACTAGAAAGTGCAAAATTGCACATGTAGCTTGCATTCTATTTGGGGGGGCAGTGTAGGCCTATATACTTGAGAATCACACAGATCTGTACACATATACCATTTCTTCTGCCATGGATACTTTAGACAAATTACTTACCCTTTTGGAGCTTCTGTGTCAACATCCAAAGTATTGGTATCAATAATGTCTGTTTCAGAGTTAATGTGAGGATAAGCAGTAAATTAGAAAGGGCACGTTTTTACCATGAAGGAGATCTTACCAGTGGCACCCTCATGTTTCTTCTGCTGGGGTTCTTTGGTGAGACCACTGAACTGAGCTCCAGTTATAGGAAGATGAATCAGTGTTCACAGCCTGGCAGGTGGGGGGCATTTTTTTTGGTCCCTTGGAGCCCGTTGGCAAACATGGCAACCAATGTGGAAACACATTTTATACCTGTTCTGTGTGTGGGAAAGACATTTGAATTGTTCTGGACAGCACTTTCAGTGGTCGGGCTGAGAAAAGTGTTTATGTATCAAGTCTAAAAACTGACAGATTCAATGAGGAATCAGAATATATATTCAACATTGGGAAACCTGGATATCTATCTTTCTCTTCAACTTATCAGAGTATCCATTGCTCATCCATTTTTCTATATCAAGACATCAATCTCTGATAATTGTTTTTATTTTTTATTTATTTTTTAAAGATTTTATTTGTTTATTTATCAGAGAAAGAGAGAGAGAGAGAGCACAAGAGGGGGAGCTGCAGGAGGAGGGAGAAGCAGGCTCCCTGCTGACCAAGGAACCCAATGCAGGACTCAATCCTGGACCCGGGGATCGTGACCTGAGCCAAAAGCAGGTGCTTAACCAACCGAGCCGCCCAGACATCCCCGATCATTGTTTTTAATTGTAAGTTCACATATGTATAGTCATCGAACTACATTGCTGTATCACCCACTATCTCTTGTGAACCCCAAATAACCCTGGAGAGTGGGAAAGTCTGGTAGCATTCTAAGGTTAGAGGTGAGGTGCTAAGATAGGGAGCTAATGCCTACAACACCATATGTGAGAGCCATTAATCTGGGTATATTTTACACTATGGTATTTAATATTTATAGATCACTTAGCTAGAAATTTTAAGTGACTTTCTTAAAGATATACAGCTAGTAAATATCAGAATCTGGACTATCATCACTCCTATGTTTTAACATTTCCTTTGGAGAACAAGGTAAAGAGCTAAAGATCATGAAGAAATGATCTACGAACTCTTGCATTTGCTCATCCAATGCTTAGAGATCGTCCTTCATGCTTTGAATAGTTAGATTCAGGCATCGAATTCTTTACTTCTCCAAATAAAACATGAGGATCTTTGCTGCCATATTTCCGGTTCATTTTTATGAAAATAATATTAATAAAATAATGATGTGAAGGTATAATTGATTGAACACTTATTTCATGACTGGTGTTTTATATCTACTATGCTATTTAATCATTCCAACAGTCTTGTAAGGTAGACTCTATTACCTAATTTCACAGATGAGGAAATAGACTCAGAGAACTTAAGCCTTTTGATTATCAACCCACAGCTAATAAATGGCAAGGAAGCTGTATTAAAATTTATTTTATTCACCCACCCCTTCTTCCTCTTCTCTACAATGGTAAAACTAAAGTTATATTATTTTACCCTAATATTTTATGATTAAGCATGCTGTCTCCCTTTCTCTCTCTTTTTTTCTGTCCTCCCCTAAAGAGGTGGGGGACAGAGCAGATGGTTTCTAGAAATTTTTCAGGCTTCAGATTCCCTTTCTGTAAGCGCATTCTGTATAAAAATGTCTGGTGCATATGTGTTACAGTAGTACCTATTAAAGTCCATTTCAATCCACTTTCATAACATATTTAAAAGTAAAGTTTATGGCTGCATAAAGTACTTACTTCATAAGCCAAAGCAATCCATCTTATCTGAACTAAAGAAAATAAACGAAAATCGGAAGTCCAGATCAGGGATTGGGAAAACTAAAAATATCCTAGAAATAAGCTCTGTCTATGCTTAATATTTGATGACACCTATCTATAGCAAAGTCTCAAATGTGGAGAGAGAAGAAAAGTAAATTTATGTCACAGGCACACACAATATGAAAACTAAAAACAAAACGAAGATGAAATTGTCAAGAGGGAAACTATCTTTTTTTTTTTTAATAAATAAAGTCAATTTAAAAAGAAGGCGGAAACTAAAAATGTATCTTTTTGATGAGAAATTTTAGATGAAAACTGAAAAGGTATAGATTCAGTGACTCTTATCAGATTTCCCAGACTTCATTTCCTCCTCTGTTTTTTCCCATCTGTCTTCTCTGCCTGCAGTTAAAGGGTGCATTTTCCTGAACCCCTCCAGCCGCCTTGCCACACCCCACTCTCAGACACTTTGGACCAGAGGGCTGGGCTTAGCTCTTGTCCTGTAGCCTGAAAGGACCCCTTTATAATGTCATCCACGCTCCTTCCTTCCCACCTTCTAATTGTACCCTCCCAACTACGTCTCTTGTTATTCCCCTCTCGTGCAATCTATCCCCTTCCCTCTTTAATTTTAAATTCAGTGTCTCTCCCAAGTACACATCTGTCAAAATCCACCCCTTCTGTACATTTTCTCTGATTTATTCTACCCAATTTCACCTTTCCTTTCTCTAGACTCAGTTAGCCACTGTCTCCCAACCCTTTTCAGATCACAACAGGCACTAATTATGCTCGCACAGTACAGCATGAGGTTCTTGGTCATTGGAATGGGAGCTCTCCCCAGGCCCCGCCCAGTAGCTCCAAAGACTGAGAATCAGTGGTTCTATATAAAAATAACCTATTCCTTCCCATAATTTAGCAGCCCAGAAGCTCTGCTTCATGGCACTGATGACTATAACTGGGGAACCAAAAAACTGGGTACATAGTGTGGTAAGCATGTCTGTTTTAACAGGGTAAGAGCTGGGGTAGAAGAAGGAAGTCTGATATTTTGATTCTGTTACTTTAATATGGCCCCTCCAATACTGTTTGGCATGGGAATATTTGACATAGTGTGTTTTTTTGTTTTTTTTCTTTATAAATTTTATTTATTTATTTTAATCTTTTTTTTATTATGTTCAGTTAGCCACCGTATAGTACACAATTAGTTTTTGATGTAGTGTTCAATGATTTATTAGTTAAGTATAACACCCAGTGCTCAAGATGTTAAGAATAGAGCTACCCTACGACCCAGCAATTACACTACTGGATATTTACCCCAAAGATACAGACATAGTGAAAAGAAGGGTCATATGCACCCCAGTGTTCATAGCAGCAATGTCCACAATAGCCAAACTGTGGAAGGAGGTGAGATGCCCTTCAACAGATGAATGGATAAAGAAGATGTGGTCCATACATACAATAGAATATTATTCAGCCATCAGAAACGATGAATACCCACCGTTTGCATCAACATGGATGGAACTGGAGGGGATTATGCTAAGTGAAATAAGTCAAGCAGAGAAAGGCAATTATCATATGGTTTCACTTATATGTGGAACATAAGCATGGAGGACCATAGGGGAAGGGAGAGAAATCCAAAGGGGGAGAAATAAGAGAGGGAGATGAGCCACGTGCTGTGACGAGCACTGACATAGTGTTTTTAATAGGAATTTTGACGTGGTGACATTTTGCCTTGGTCTAAAAAGACATAAATGCATTTGGTTTACAAACTTAAAAGTTGCCAAGCCATGCATAGAACAGAAATTTTCATCCCCCTCTTTCAAAACTCACAGAACTGGAATATGGTGCTTGTTGGACGGAGGTGGTTCTGGGCTGTCACTGAGCACACAGGGGGTAAGTCTGGGGCATCATACACAGTGGTTGTGGCTGGTCGCTCCCCTAAAAGCTCTACCTTTGTAATTTCACAGTCAAGATAGTCTTGCAAAGAAGAGGTATGCCCGTGATTTGCAGCTCACGGTTGTTAGGGGGTCTTACCATCATGCTTCCCTCCCACATAATCCGAAATCTCATTTTTACAAATTATTTAGTGACATCTTATTTAAACTTGTAAATTTTTTAATGTAAGGACCATTATGCTTCCTCTTGTCTAGCACTGCTTTGTCCTCATTAATACCCATGGACAGAGTTTGAAAAAGTAGGCTGTCTATCTGATCAAATAATGCCTTCTATTTTCCAATTGACTTAAGTTTTAGCCTTATTTTATTTAAATCTGATTGGATGCTCTGGCCTATTTTAATAATGGAGACCTTGAGACTTTTTCTTATTATAAATATATATATATATATATATATATATATATATATATATATATATATATATTTTTTTTTTTTTTTTTCCCTCCAATGTATGCTGTAGAATACAATTGTGACTTGAATGGATGGATATTCCACAGCCAGTTACCAATTGTGCAACTGCCTTATCTTCTTACACTCAGGGCTTCCTTTTGTTCAGCTTGCATTTGCTTTTGGGGTCAGTCTGCAGAGGCCTTCCTCTCTTATCACTTTCCATGTTCAGACTACAGGCGAGAAAAATCCCTCTCCCTGGTGCTTATCATGGCCTCTCCTTCCCAGTGATTGCAGACACAAAGCCTCCCAAAGCTCCTATCGCTCACTGGAAGCACAGCTGGGAAATCTGCAGAGCCCTGAATATCTTATCTGAGGCACTACTGGCAGATAAGTGGTCCTGAGGCACTCCTAAGGCCCAATTCAAGAAGACCCCAAAGAAAGAAATCTAGCTTAGTTTAACGAAGGCCCTGATTTGGGGCTCCTGGCCACTTCTCAAGGGCAAATGGGGACACGAAGGCTTTGCACTGAGGCCTGACTCTTGAAATCTTTTTATTTTGTTCATGTGAAATGGAGCCCTCAAATTTTCAGAGAGTCAAATGCCCCTGCTTTTAATTTTTTTAATTTTTTTAAATTTTTTCATTTAAAGCACTAGGAAGTCAGCAAGATAGAATGGGTAAGATACCAGCTTTCAAGTCACATGACCTTAGTTCCAATCAATTCATTTCCATCGCAACTTCCAGGCTATTGTATCCCCCTTAGACCAAGCAGGAGGTCCCCTGTCCCAGGCTCCACACTTTACAGGGACCCTACTCTGGCTGGCATTCCTTTTTAGGAACTCCCCCCTGCAGATGAAGACTCTGGGACCAGGCAGGCGGTGAGCTCACTAGGAGCCTGGGCACCCTGTAACCCTCCTCCATCCTAATCTAGATCATCATTCTTTCAGGTATCCAGATCTGAGAATTCCCTGACCGAATTGCCCTGAGCCCACTTCCTGGGTGTGTGCAGGCCTCTCCCAGTCTCATCCTCCTCAGAGAAAATGGGCCAGGAACACAAGACTAGTATGGGCATGAGCAAGGGTCAGCCAAGCATTGGGAGACATGTGGGCAGAGCCTGGAAATATGAACTATGCCCGGTCAGAAGGGAAGAGAGTGGATCGTACCACATGTTCTGATTTGAACCTGGACGTCCATGTTATTATGAAAGTATATTTGTTAATAAAGAGAGTACAACTTATTTCATAGTTCATTGACAAGATTTACAACTTTCACATATGACGGCATATGGTACAACATGATAGCATTTATAATTTTGCCCCAAGTCCCATCATTTTCAGGGAAAGTACTACCTCACCGCATGACTTGAAGTAAATGGGTTAATCTCTATGCACTACAATTCATTAATCTATAAAATGGAACAGTAATTTCTACAATGTGCTTGTAGTCAATTTTATAATATTTGTAACAACACAGACTATAGGTTAACTGGTCGGTTAATAAAATGTGTTAATCTTCTCTTCCATACTAATACTCAAGTCTGAAAAGGAAAGTACAAACAAAACAAACTAATCAAAACAAAACCAAAACTTCAATACATGGATTTTAATAAAATTCAATTATACCCTTACACATGTCTTATTACTCTTTTTAAAAGCTACTCTTCTTTCTTGACTGTTTCAATGAAAAAACAGTATTGAGAGTCACAAAACGCTGACTTATTCCTGTCTGTGCCAGTATCTATCATTCCAAAGACAGGGTAGTTTAACTAGTAGGGGGGAGCACTCAGGAGGACAAGAGGCCCCATGTTCACTCAGTAAAGCATAAGCCAATCTCCTTTTAAATAAGACCTATTTGTACTGAAACCAATGCTTTGAAGAATTGAGCTCGATCTTGACATAAAAAGTAGCTTTTTCCCTCAATCTAGATGTTCCCTCCCTCTGCATACCCAGAATCTTCTTGAGAGAAGCCTCCCTTAGACTGAGAATGAGTGTTAAAAACTGCATATTTTAAAGCACCAGAAACTAAGTTGCATTACGTTTTCTCTGTGCTCCTGAGTATTCTACTTCTTCTTCTAAAAACAGTTTGTTTGCCAGGAGCATTTTCCCCAATTCTCCCAAGCTGTGAACATAATCTTATATACAGAACATTTTATATTATCCAAAGCCGCATATTAGAAAAATATATATTTCTCCCTGGACACTTCAGTTTTATAAACAATGCAACTCATTCTCTTGGAAAACTACATAAATTTTATATATTTTTGTATCAAAATGCTTTCCATTAATTTAATCAAAATTGATAAATGAGTACAGAAACAGGAGCCGAAGCCCTAAAGACTAATATATTTAATCTTCTTGGATGTGCCGTATTCATATTTACACTTCACAATTAAGTGACATACAGAGAGACGTGCAATATTCCAAAGAAATCCTGACAGCTTTATTAATTCTGCCAACAGCTCACGGGGTTGTTGGTCACAGGAGACTATTTACTGGATTTCTTGCCTATAAGAAGAGTTACATTTGGAATGGAAATTAATCACCGTGACCCCAAAGGTGAGGATTTGAATTTTTACTTTAAATGTTCTCACTACATAAATTCAGCAGCCGTCCCTTTCCAAACACTCTTCTGAGCAGCATCCACTTGGTTTAGGACCCAATTTTTGCATTCTGTTAGAAAACATGTTCTCAACTTTTCAAATATGCTTTTGTGAAAGCAATTGGACATCCGTCAGACGTCACTCTTTTCCATGCAGCGTGCATATTCTGTGCAGGAACAGGCGATGCTTAAAAATTACGAATCTTAGAATTGAGTTTCGCCATAAAAAAAATGGAGAGATAGATCAGATAATGCCTGCTTCCTAATGATAATGAGGACAGTAAATAATTTTAAAGCCTGCGCCGCACGTTAAAAAAAATCTCTCATTCATCTTCCCCATATAATAAATCCATATTATGCTTAAGCCAGCAAAAAGCGTATGTAATTTCTATTCTATGGGGGTGTATTTTTGGAAAGGCAAACAAGATGCTGTCTTTTCACTGTTCCTGGGTTAGCACACAAAAGACAAAGTGTCGCTTGTCAGATGAATCCTAATTGGCTGACGGGACTGAGTTTTATGGCTTCGCTTCACCTGCACATGAAGACCCAAGCATTAATATGCAGGGAAGTAAAACTTGATATAAAGTTCATAGTGCAGGAGTTAAAGGAAGAATTCCAACACATCAGTCATATATGATCATCCCAAAACCTGTCAAGAGAAAGTTTCAGCAAAAATACACCTCCTGCATGGGCGGCTGAGGGGAATTACACTAACCAAGTCCTACACAAGACACACATCGGAAAATCTTTTGACAAATGCACTGAAGAAAATGAGATTTTATGCATCAGAGATCTATTCATAAATCATTCTTAGGGTTGCCCAACATTTTTTGGAAGGTGAAATTTAACTCTCTCCCAGAGTCAAATGGAGCAAAATCAGTTTCCAAAATCTGTAAAGAAATTGATATTGTATCCGTAAGTGCCAAGTGGTTGATTTCATCTAGTTTAATAACATGTCAATTCAAAAAAAAAAAAAAAGTCAATTCAGTTTTTTAAAAATAGTCATTTCTAGTCACGTACACTTAGAACACTCTAACTGGTTAGCAGGCATGGTGATACTGAACTATCATGGCTAAGAGACCTCAAACTTCTTAAACTTCCATCTCATTCTGTAAAGGAAAGTACTATCAGTAGCCACTGGTTGAACACTCACAGCCCCGGAGGCTCAGGAGATAAGACTTAATAATCACATCAGTCTCCTGGGGTCAGTAATTTTGTTTCTTTTTACAGGTGGAGAAACTAAGGTGTGGAGAGTTTAAGCAACAGTTCAAAGGCACACAGCTAATCCAGGCTGGAGCCCAAGGGTGGGACCCCAGAGGCTGAACTCATCAGCTTAGTCAGTGTGCTGGGCACAGAGGGAAGGTTGTCAACACCAGCCACATTCGAGATTGTGTGGTCTGTCTCCTTGCGGCTGTTGGATCATCTGCTTGGTAGTTTGACTTTGCACTGACCCAAATCCTGACCGACTAACTCCGTTCTTTTTTACCATTCTCATGCTGCAAATGGAAATGTGAAGGCCCATTAATTTTGTGTCGTCCAGCCAGAGCTGCTGGAGCAGAAGACAGATCCCAGGCTCCCAAACCGGCCCTCTGTCACCTAGATAAGCCAGACTGTAGGCACGCACTGCACCAGCTCCAATTCCATGTCAGGATCCTTTACTCATGAATTAGTTTCATTCACTGCAGCTAAAAACCTTGCCGGAGGGCCTCCTCTCTTCCCTAACTTGCTATAATCTCTCTCAGGCACGTTGCCATCAGTACCCTTTCTTTCATCTCCAAATGCTTGTAGGAAGCACGGGCACAATGCTATCTTTTTAGACAGAATTTCTTGTGTCCTAAGAGCAGTTGGTATGAAGGATAGTGGCAGTTTAGGACAGAAGCGATGGATGTTAAAGTGGCAATTTGCACCCCACGAACATGAGGAGGGATAATGACCACATTAGCGTAGTCAGCGAACCATTATTAGCAAAACCAGAGTGTGGAGGTGCCCTGCTATCCATTTGGACCTTACTGGATGCAGAGAGTGAAATTGACACTAAGGGATGAGGCAGGCAGAAATTGACAGGCACTGCTGGAATGACACTGTTCTCACTTAAGGGACTCCGAATGGCAAAGTGCGCACAGTGGGAGCTTTCTTCAGAGCCTTTTCTCTACCAAGATGGGGGCAAGATGGCTGTGCCGCTCCACAAACTGAGAGAGCCTGGAAGCATTCATCATCATCCCGGTCTAAAAACAATGAATGCACATGTTCCCACCCCAAACACCTGAGCAGGAAGGCCTCCTGGATCCTCTAGCCTAGCAGCACCACTTAGGGTGACAACTGTGACTCTGAGGTCTCTCATGGGTTACTCACACTCCATGTGGCCTTCACACAGGGTAGACTGTCATTGAAAGAATTGTTGCACCCTCAAATACACAGACACCAACAGAAACACACAGGCATGCTTACCTATGCACACACTTACACAACCATACTGTAGAGGAGATTCTGGTACAGTGACACTGGCAAGTAAAATAACAAGAATGACCAGGGTGGCCTGTGGTTTGCTAATTACCTGATCTACCTCTGGGCTTTGAGTAAGTTTATAAAGCCACCGGAGATAGCAAGAGGTGATCATCTAGGATCCTCCTACCTTGGACCAGATCTGGTTTCACTCGATTCTACCCTCCATGGGCTTGAATCCGTGTTTGACAACCTAAATTCAGTTGTGGTTCTGGGCTTTGTGCCTTGGTGTGAAGGCTGTATCTCAGACATCTGATTCTAGAGTTTCCCCCAAGGTACCTTGATAGGACTGACCTTCTGGCTGCTCACATTCATATTGCCTCAGGAAGGATCAATATTTCTAGTTCTTGTGTCTTGGGATCTAATTCTCGTATTGACCACTGGGCATGGAGATCAGGATGTGTGTGTGTACGCGTGCGCGTGCGTGTGTGTGTGTGTGTGTGTGTATTTGGGCATCATTTAATTTACTCAAAGACTGTCAACCAGAGGATCATTTCTGTGTTGCTTTATAGGAAGAGTCTACTTTGGGCAAGTTATTTACAAGTCAGGTTTGACTATTTAAATGATTTAAATAACTCATTCTGTTAATCAACTCAGAAGTATCTTATCAGTGCCCATAGTTTAAGTATCCAGATAGGTCCCAAGGGCAGGCTGGTTTCTACAACTCTGGCATCTAGAGACTGAAAATATTCTCCTCCTGTATGTGGCAAAATAAAGGAAAAGTGGTTAATAATGTCAACCATCTGTTGACCACCATTTTGTGACAGATATCTCATATACATTACCTCCAGTCCCGCAATAATCTAACATAGGAGACACTGTGATTTGCATTTCATGGAAAAGGAAATGGGGCAGGGCAGCAGTGTCAATAACTGGTCTAAGGGCACAGGGAAGTTGGTGGCGGGGGAGCTGAGATTCAAAGCAAAGGCTTTGTGGACATATACCCTGTGTTCTTTCTGGCATCATCCTCATGTCCCCTTCCGTAGGATTTTGGGAGCACTTATCATATACAAAAGAGTGTCAGTGGAGAGCAAGGAGACTCCAAATCATGTATGACCTTTGAAAAATTGGTCAGGATCACTAAGACAGGTTGGTCATGAAGCCAATTAAATTTTTGGCAGGGGGTAGAGATGGTCCTTGAATTTTACCATAGAGACCCTGGATCATGTATCCACTAGTGGCGAACGAGATATGTGTATATGGTTCATGTTCTGTATATTTGAAGAACAAAGGCATAGAATCAGGTGGAATTTCTCAGAGGAAGACATTATGTCACATGTCCTACTGCTGTCCACCTGCCACCTCCACCTCCTGTTCAATGCTGGCATGGGCATTTGGGGCCACTCACTGACAAGAAGGCTTTTGGGCAAATTCCATGCATTGTTCCACAAAACAAAATGAAACAAAACAGACAACAACGACATCCACAAAACACCTCTCTTTTCATTGACCAACATAGTACCTACCTGGTTTGATAGAAATAAAAGGGGATCGGGGGACAGATTGCTAATATTTCTATCCTAATTTCTTAAATTTGAAGAATGATGTTTGTATATCATATACAATAGCAGTGTTAGTAAAGATGATACTTGTCATAGGTAAATCTGCTATGTATTCAATCTAATTTGTTGTATTAATCTTATATTGGATTTATTTTGATTTTGTACAATAAATTCTTCCTTTCTGTGATTGCCTCACTGCTTCATTTCATACTTGTCTATTACATACATTTTTACAAGCCATCTTCCCTCTTCTGCTTAGAATGGATGGATTGTAAATATCTAATTAGCAGCTATCATAATCTCAATGAAAATGAGAGCTGTAACTTGCCAGATCTCCTCATGCTTCCTCGACCTTTGCAGTTAGAAAGCTCTGCTTGGGTCCCACCTGCACCCTTCCAACTCCCTACATAGCAATTTTTCTCTTATTCAAGAGTCTGAAGATTGGTACCTGAACAGCCTCCGCTTTGACAGCCAAGAAAGAAGGAAATGTCACTGCAGAAATAGCATCTTGCCTGCAGCTCCCAAGTACAGAGTGGCCTGGTTACAAGGCAAACATTGTGACAGGCAGCAGGCAGGTGGACCATGTCCCCAAAGGAGAGCTTCCTTTGCCACAGATCTGGACACTAGGAGCTCAGGAAGCAAAGGCACAGATGTGTGTATAGGGCAGGGGAGGGGAAATGGGAAAATACCATAGCCACTGCTGCTGTGACTTTTGTCATTATCATTATCATCCCTCTTTACTGCTCTTCCTCCCTAAATCTCAGTTCCGGCCACTTCTCAAATCTTCCTCTCTTTCGGGGAGAGACACAAACAAAAGGTTATTAGAATAGCATGTGATATGTGCTCTTTAAGAAGCAGTAGCAGGGAAATATGGAGGTGATTAATTCTGTTGGGGGGCTATCTATTTTAGAGATCTCTATATTTAAAGAAATCCCAACATAGGAAGCTCACAACTTCTCCAGTTACGAGATTAACTGAGTTACCCAATAAAGATGGTTGCTGTGAATCTTCATATCCATGTGCATCACCCTTCAGGATAGTATTTCAGATTTTCCGTTACTGTCATCGAACTTCTGATACATTGAACCCCTTGTCCTCTCTAGTTATATATATATATATATATATATATATATATATATATATATATATATATATTTTAAAGGTTTTTATTTATTTGGCACAAAGATAGAGAGTACAAGTAGGCAGAGCAGCAGGCAGAGGGAGAGGGAGAAGCAGGCTCTCTGCTGAGCAGGGAGCCCAATGTGGGGCTCAATCCTAGGACCCTGGGATCATGACCTGAGCTGAAGGCAGCCGCTTAACCAACTGAGCCACCCAGGGGCCCCTTAAAATATATTTTTATGTAAATTATATAAAATGAAATGAAGAATACAGTTAGGGATGCATTCCCACAGAAAAAGTAAATAAAAAATAAGACTGTTTCTTAAGCTATTTTAAAATGACATTATGGAAGGGGATAATTCTTTAGTAAACCTAGTAATTTGTCAAAATTAATTAAGATGTGAAAATTGTATTCATTTTTTTCTGTGTGTGTGTGCACATATAATTATCTATTACATTTACCTGGTGTCAGGTCTGCAGGCAAGGGATTCTGTTTCATTGCATGGTGTTTTAATTTCAGCATGTAATTCTTTCTCTATTCATTAATGAATGAACATTTCCTTTTAAACTCTAAAAATCTACCTGTGTCATCCAAAGTGTTTTATATTATGGAGCATATTAAGTTATGCTATTGAAAGTATTACTGGTTATGGATATATGCACTTAGAATCACTGTACATTACAGCCACATTGAAAAACAGTATGGAGGTCCCTCAAAAAGTTAAAAATACAACTACCCTGTCATCCAGCAATTGCACTACTAGATATTTACCCAAAGAATATAAAAATACTAATTCAAAGGGATACAGGCACCCCAATGTTTATAGTAGCATTATCTACAGTAGCCAAACAATGGCAACGGCCCAAGCATCCACTGACTGATAAACAGCTAAAGAAGAGGTGGTATTTACATACAATGGAATATTACTCAGCCACAAAAAAGAATGAAATTTTGTCATTTGCAATGACATGAATGCTCTCTAGAGAGCATTATGCTAAGTGAAATAAATCAGAGAAAGACAAACACCATATGATTTCACTTATATGTGGAATTTAAGAAACAAAACAGACAGAGAAGGGAAGAAAGACAGAGAGAGAGGTTAACCAAGAAACAGATTTTTTACTATAGGGAACAAAGTAATGGTTACCAGAGGGGAAGTGTGTGGGGGGATGGGGGAAATAGGTGATGGAGATTAAGAAGGGCAGTTGCTGTGATGAGCATCAGGTGCTGTATGGAAGTATTAAATCACTAGCTTGTATACTGAAATTAATATTATATGGTATGTCAACTAATCAGAATGTAAATAAAAACTTAAAAAAATAAAATCACTTTATATTGTTTAATGTCAAACAACCACTGATGAATACTTGCATTGCTGTAGGAAGACATGTAAATCTCAGAAGGCAGCTGCCATGAAATTCTCTTTGTGACAATGTTACTTTTTATCTGATGGAGTCCCTTTGAGTGTAGCACTGTGATAGCATTGTTACAATTTCACATTTTCCTGGAATGTTGTTTATCAATCAGGTGGCCAATTTCTTCCTGTAGCACAGCATACAGCTGGACTCAGTTCAAACTGGTATACTTCAATATGCAATATTATTCTATAGTCTTCAAATAATGAAGGATGAGAGAAGGTGCACTATATCTAAGACATCCAAAGGGCACTATAATGTCATCTTGCATTTGTCCAGCCATTTGGCCCAAATGCCACCTTGTAACTCATCTATGCAACATATTCACAACCTTCTAAATTAGGTACAATGAGCCCTCATTCCTCAGCAGTGTCATTAATCCAACGATTACTGTCTTGAAATGCCTGTCATATCATCTTTGTTCATTTACAAAGAGCATATTCTAAGAGCATCAGTATGTAGCTAATCCTTGAAAATTGTTTGCTGGGAACAAATTAATGAGGCACTGCACCCTTTTCTTTCCCCTGACAACTCTGGCTGCCTTCTCCCAGTTAGCTCATCCATCGCCCACATCCCTGATCTATAGCCACCCAGCAGTCATTGCATGAGCTACACTGTTGTGGGTATTTTCCTCATGCCAGGCCATTTGCACGGGTCACTTTTTCACTTGAGGTCTTACATATGGCTGTTTCTATGAATGTGTGTGCTTTATAAGGATAGCCTTAATGAGCTATGGGCAAAAGATAATCCCTTGCAAATGCATCAATTGCATGGCTTTCAAGTCAAATTTATAATGATGGAAAAGTAATTTTAGAGAACATTTTAGTTTTATCACTGTGGAATGAAGCAGTCAGGGCAAACAGTCAGCATATTACTGTTGATCATTTACTTTGTGCAAAGCAAAGTACAAAGATGGAGATACAAATCAGACTGGGCTCTGCCCTTCAAAACATACCCTGTTTAGTTTCTTGGACAAGAGTAGCTCAGATGGAGCAACATTTGAAGGGATGATAACAAAATATAGAAAAGAATTGCTCTAAATCCTAAGAGATGAACCAACAAAGTGGGAAGGGAACACGGATGTGCAAGAGATCACTTCTACCTGAAGTGACTGAATCAGAAGTGTCCCTGTGGGTCTGGGATTGTATTTGCCCTGGATTTCAAAAGAAGAGAGAGAAGTTCTAGAGGTGGAGGTGTGTGTGTTGAGGGGACATGGGCAGGTGAGGGGGACTGAAGAAGAATTGCAGATGGTGGTGTTACTATGAGTAAAAGCTTAAAGATAGAAAAGGGTTAAAATGCACAGCCATATGGCTGTGTGGAGCCAATGGTGCCATTGCGCTAGGTGCTATGGGTGAGTCAGGGTGGTGGTTTGTTTGTTTAATTTTTTTTTAAGATTTTATCTATTCATTTGAGAGAGAGAGAGAGAGAAAGAATGAGTGGGAGGGAAGCAACAGAGGAAGAGGGAGACGCTGACTTACCGCTGAGCCAGGAGCCTGATGTGGGGCTCGATCCGATGACCTGAGCCGAAAGCAGACGCTTAACTGACTGAGCCACCCAGGTGGCCCAGTCAGGGAGGTTTTTATCCAAGGGCTTCTATGCACAGTGCCCACGCGCTGGTAGACAAGCTCAGGGTTATATGTGTGGAATCATAGTACATTTCACAACATTGTACAGGAAGTGTAATATTTTCCTAGGGCTGCCACACAAATTCCCACAAACTGAGAAGCTGAAAACAAAATAAAATTATTCTCTCATAGTCCTGGAAGCCAGAAGTCCAACATCAAAATGTTGTCAGGGTGAGGCTCTCCCTGAAAGCTCTAGTGAAGATTCCTTCCTTGCTTCTTCCTCGCTACTGGCGGCTCCTGGAAATCCTTGGTGTTCCATGGCTTGTAGCTGTGTCACTCTAGTCTCTATCCTCATGTTTGTATGACCTTCCTTGTGTATCTTCCCCTCTGTATCAGGACACCAGTCACTGGATTTATAGCTCTCTCTAATTTCAGGATGATCTCACCTTAAGATCCTTAACTACTTATATCCACAAAGATCTTATTCACAAAGAAGATCACATTCTGAGGTTCCTGGTGGACCTGGAATGGGGGGGGGCGCTATTCAGCCCATTACAAGTCTGTGCTCAAGTTAGAAAGTGACCAAAAGAAGATACTTGATTCTTGTGGTCCCTATATACACTTCCACTGAATGGAAGAGTGACTCGATTCCTCTGAAGTTTTATTTTTATTTATTTATGTATTTATTTTTAAAGATTTGTATGTATTTTTTAAAAAAGATATTATTTATTTGAGGGAGAGAGAGCAAGCACGAGATGGGAAAGGCAGAGGGAAAGGCAGACCCCATGCTGAGCAGAGGGCCTGATGCGAGACTCAATCCTGGGACTCCAGGATCGTGACCTGAGTTGAAGGCAGTCACTCAACCAACTGAGCCACCCAGGAGCCTCTATGTATGTATTTAGAAAGAGAAAGACTCACGAGTAGGGACAGAGGCAAAAGGAGAGGGAGAGAGAATCTCAAGCAGACTCTGCTCTGAGTGCAGTGCCCAACGCCAGGCACCACATGGGGGCTCGATCTCAGGTCCATGAAATCATGACCTGAGCAGAAATCAGGAGTCAGAGGCTTAACTGACTGAATTACCCAGGCACCCGTACTCTGAAGTTTTAAAACCAAGTGTATCTGTTACAGGCTGGTAGGCATTTCAATAGACATTTTTCTCCCAAATAAACTAATTTTGTCTTTAGTAAAAATTAATTGAGGCAGGTAAGCTCCCTCCTTAATTATCCTAACAAGTATCCTGCAGGAGCTCCTTAGACATTAGGGTTTCTCTGGGGCATCTGGGTAGCTCAGTTGGTTAAGTGACTGCCTTTGGCTCAGGTCATGATCCCAGGGTCCTGGAATCGAGCCTCGCATCAGGCTTCTTGCTTGGCAGGGAGCCTGCATCTCCTTCTCCCTCTGCCTGCTGCTCCACCTGCTTGTGCTCCTCTCTCTCTCTCTGTCAAATAAATAAATAAAATATTTTAAAAAAAAGAAATTAAGGTTTCTTTACATGCTTCATTATTGTTTGCACTAATGTCGTATAGACTCCTAAAGATATTGAATTTAAGACCACTGGGTTTTAAAACCAAAATTTTATCTTTGGTCATTCTTTCATCATGCTTTATGTTTAAACTCAAAAAAAAAAAAAAAATGCTGGCCATCTCCTGAATTAACATGAGGGTAAGGATCATCCAACATCAATTAATATCACTACCCATTCTCTGGTCACACACACTCAAAAGGTATTACATTTCCTTAGTCTTCTTTTCCCCTGAGTTAATTATAACTTCCTTAAGCTAAATTAATGGACCCTAGAAGCACATTGACCATATAATTTATCATCCAAACCAAAACATTTCTGAGAGCGAAAGGTGACACAATTAAAACTTGCAGGTGTAAGCCGGTGTAAACAAGAAATTTACCCAAACAAATCCAGAAGGTGCATCAGCCTGTCCAGGCTTATCTCCTTTGTGCCCAACATAAGTCCTGCATTTCAGCCAAACAGATGGCATGTCTTTATTTTCTGGGCCGATAAAGGATAGTTTATGTATTTTTTTTCCAAAATTCAATCCTGTGACTTGTCACAATACGTACTCAGTTAATACTTGTTGAAAATGATATAGCAATTACAGCCAGCATTTATTAAATACCTACTGTGTGCCTGGACAAGGTACTTGGATTTGAATAAGATATACCCTTGGGGGCTCAGAGAGCTTAAGTGGCCTTGAAGATGTGGCCAACAATTAGGGAAAGGGTCAGGATGGGGACATAGATTCCTTAACTCCAAATCCTGCGTTCATTCTCCTTGGTACCTCTTTTGAAAGGTTCTTTAAGTCTCACGAGATAGAAATGGTTCTGAATTTGGTGTCTTAAGCACCATCCAGATCTTTCTTGAGCCCCTATTCCTGTACCCTGTCCAGAATCCATTACTTCCCCAATATCTCCTGACCTCCTTTCTTTACATCTTATCTCCTATGTCATTGTCCAACCTGCTGCTACTTCAGACTTTGGGTAACAACATGTTTGTTGGAAATGTTACTTGGAAATCTTTGTTGTGACAATATCTTTATTTAGTGGGAGGAGGTTAAAGAATCTATGTCAGTAGTAAAACAAATTGCAAAACAAGCCTGTGCTTCTGGAAATCAGGCAAAAGTCAGTATTTTGACTGACTCGTTTTGACTGGCTAGCCAACCCATTCTGAAATGAACAAACAATGCTCTGCTATTACCTAGCATTGCAAGAATATATGTTAATGAATGGTTCCTGAGGTTCCGGGCCTTCAGTAAGATGTCTGCCACAAGATGCCATCCTCAACCAAGGCCTCAGCTTTTATTTGGAAACTGTGCTGGCATGATTTTCCTGGGAACTGATTTAAACAAAATATCAGTGACTAAAAACTGCTCCGTGTTAAATCTCTGACCCTCCTGGTGGTTTACCTTTTTTCCAGACCTACTTACATTTGCTGTTATTACTTAGTAACCTGTATCTATGCACAAGAGTGGCAGATGCTTCATTCATCCTGGGACCAAGTGGAGCTGCAGCACAGTGCCCTACAGGGGAAATGCTCGACTATTCAGAGCCTCAAAGGCACTACTCGTCTCTCACCAGCAGGCACCTAGTATGTCATGGCCTCAAGAATTGGCAAATGCCACTGGCCTAGAAAATACACTGGGAGCACAAGCAGGGCTGTGTTGACTGCATTTATCACCTTAAGTTTGAAGGAAAAAAAGGTTCCTTTTGGAAGTGTGACACAGTCTTGGTCAACAATCCAAGTCGTTTCCAATAAAGATTCAGAGATTGCTAATTTGAATGCTTCTTATATTTTAGGGACACTGGGGTTCTACATAGATTGATACTTCAGTGAATTCTTGTAACAAGCAGAGGTAGGTTCTATAAACTTTTAGAGATGTGAACTTTAAGGCTCAGAGACATAAAATGCTGCTCAGCGTTGACAATGTTAGTAAGCAGCGGGGGTTCATGCTCAGATTTGCCTCAATCCAAAATTCACATTCCAAATCTGTCTGTAAAGCAGAATTTTTGAGAGCATTCTTGAATTAAAAGAGACTCAAATGAAACAGTAATCCAGATCCAGTTTGAATAAAAAATCCACCTTCCCTGATGGATGGTAGCCACACTTGTAGCAAGCACAGCATAACATATAGAGACTTTGAATCACTCTGTTGTACACCTAAGACTAATGTAATGTTGCATGTCAACTGTACTTAAGCTTTAGAACTAAATAAAATAAAATGAAAATCTGCCTTTCCCCCATCACTATCTTATATGAATCCATGGAGTGCAGTCTCAATTACTGGCAGCACTGTAACTAGTGTTGAATAAGCAGAGGTAGTTCTAAGTGGAAGAGAACTAATTCAGAGTCCACTCTCTTTATTAGTATCCAGTCTTCAAGAACTCTGATAAGTAGTGCCCAATTACATCCAAAGCACATTAATTTATTTCCTTTGGCTTCTTTTTCTTGTTTAAATAAGAAAATCACAGAAGTTATTGAAAAACAGAGCAACACACTCAACAAATCCTTAATATGTTCCTTCATCAGGGGTCATCTCGATTAAAGAAAACAGAGAATTAAGATTCTTTCTTTTTTTTTTTAAGATTATATTTATTTATTTGAGAGAACGCAAAAGCAAGAGAGATTGCAGAGGGATAGGCAGAGCGGACCCACTGCTGAGCAGAGAGACCAATACGGGGTTCCATCCCAGGACCCTGACATCAGGACCTGAGCCAAAGGCAGATGCTAAACTGACTGGCCACCCAGGTGCCCCAAGAATTATGGTTATTTCTAAGAATTCTTGTGATTGCTACATTTTCAAGTAGGGCAGCTGCCACATCTGTGTTAGCAAGCAGGTAGTACTTTTGTTGATTATGAATGAGTTGTGCAATGGGAAGGACACGAGCCTTGGGCTGATTAACTTCATGAGCCCTCTGTTCTCATTTCTAAGTAGGGATGATCTCTCCTTTGCAGTGTTTATAAAAAGCTATCAGCACAAATGCAGCTCATAGTAGACACTCAATATGTGTTGCTAGTGCCATTGTTTCTAATATGCTTGAAAGACGGTTTAGGCAAAAAAATATATATACATATAACATTGTATTTCTATTTGTATCTGTACCTGCAATCCCATCTAATAGTGTCTCTCATTTAAAAGTAACGTCTATTACAAAAGGTAGAGTCTAGCTTGGCCATTATGTCATTAAATACTATGCTCATTTTTTGCACCTCAATAAGACTTTGGCAATTAGCAACAAGACTTTACAATATCAAAAAAAAAAAAAAAGACTTTACAATAATTTGGCATAATTTATGTATTGCTACTGTTGTAACATGTATTTCCAACATCAACAGTTTAACACAGAGTAAATTGGAGCAAAATCTTCTAAATCCTCTAATACCCAGCATCGAGGTAAAATATTTGAAAGATCAGAATTTATAATTATGGAGAAATCAAGATAAAATATGCTAAGATTGAAAGATATATGATACATATGTATACACACACATATATATAGCACATATATTTAAATTTACTTAAAGATAAGTGTACAAACATATATTTAAATCTAGAAGTATATTCATACAATTTAAATCTGTAAATTTATATATACAAAATATCTTTAAATACTAATATGTAAGCATATGTACATACACACATAAATATATCAATGCAATTTATCAACTCTAGTTTAAATAATAGGATCACACTCCTAACACAGCAGTTTCATTCCTATATTTATGTATAAATAAGGTCATCTGTAAGGTTTCAAGTTTCCAGAAAAAAAATTTTACAGAGTATTCTTATTGATTTTGTAAACCTAAATACCTGAAAAGTTTTTGGTGACTGTGTAGTTATTTTTAAAACCTCTTTACGATGTTACAAGCAAAAAGATGTTGCATTTTCTTGCTTGATAATTTGGCTTTTCATTGCATGACACCAACAAAGCCATTTATTGAGTTGTTTAATTGTTTCAGAAATGATTCATTAAGTGACAAACCCATGTCAAAAGTGCAGTCAAACACATAATGTGGAATGAACGAAGGGTATTTGGAGGAATCAGAAGCAACAGATTAGAACTCCCACTGAGGAAGGAGAAACAGGATGCCAGGGCTTCCAGAGCAGCTGCCTCTCCCAGAGTCGTCTCAGAGAGAGGCTGGGGCTCAGCTGGCTGAGCGGTTGGTCATCACTGATGAGCCACCTGCAGTGCACTTAGAGATGCCACCTACAGCAGCAGTGCCAGCTCTGTATGCATTTCTGGATATGACTGGTGTAGGGACAGCCAGCTTCATGGAGGGGGGTTGAGTGACAGTCCTCCAAGCCAAGCTTGGCTGGCAAACACAGGATTTTTCCTCAAATTATCTGTTGATCCAGGTGGCTTAGGATGCCCCTCCCAAGGGATGGCTCGGTGCTGCCTCTGTGTTCACACATACGCTCCGAAATTCTCACGTGCTTATAGCGCTCATGTAAACACAATGTCTGAAACACAACATGACACCACACAGAAGAAATACGCACTAGGTGTGGAAAGTGAGGGTCAGCCTGGCCATAGAAACTTAAGACAGAAAGGACCTGCCCCCTCAGAGTAAATGCAGCCTTGTATTAGGGACCTCTCTGCCTACACAGCGCTTCCCTTTCTCCGCCTGTCTCAGATTCCTTCCCATTCACAGAAACTACCACACACAGGCAGCCAGTGTGTTTAGAAAATAGCACTAACTTGTTCATGCTTATCAACTCGTTCCTTATTTCATTCATTCCTTCCACTTTGTTTCACAGTCCACTCATGGGACTTTGGCTGTAGATTATTGCAGGGTGTCATAAATGAGGACAGATAGGACAAAACGGTGGAAGAACCATTACAAGATCAAAATAACTGCTGGGGGGAAAAACTCATAGCACTTACTCTACTAACAAGTCAGAAACTTCATGCTCTCATCTATATGCCCATCTGTGCATATTCTTCCATTATGTACCTTTCCAGGCATTTATCTTACCTTTGACTAGGGATTTCTACATTCTACTCTTGAAGTCCTCTTAATTTATTGCATGCAGAATGTGCCTAACAGATGCTTGATGTCCTAAATTACAGTCAGATAAGACAGGATGTTAGGGGTCCATGATTCTCTGCTACAGATTTTTTTTCTGCAAGTGCATCTTCCCCACACAACAAAGCACCAACAATGTTCAGGCCAAAATAATTCCATCCTGATTTTTATGACTTTCTCTCTCTTCTTCCAATACTTAAAAACAACATAAGACCAAACAAAACCAAACAAAACAAAAAACAAAACAAAAACCAAAAAAAAAAAAAAACAAAAACCCTGCTTTTTTTCTTTTTTTTTGTATAGAATTGCGAATTAATTTCCAAATAATTCCTCAGTCGCGAAACTGGAGAATTATTTGATTATTTGTCAGGCTAGAGTCTAGACAAATTTAGTGATACTATGTGGTTCCTTCTCTAGTTTCAGACAGCTGCTCCAGCAGGACCGGTGCCCTGGGTGACATGGCAGGGGGAAGGATGCTCTCCCACATAAACAGTCACAATTAGCCAGGGATTTGTTACACAAGATCAACTCCTGCTTACACTCACATTTTGCTGATTCTCTCTACTTTTTCTTATTAACATGAAGACAAACAAAACTGGAAAGGATACTTATCGGAATCGAAACCTGTGCAGACTAGATTATGCTTTTGTCTTTACTATCAACTGTTATCCTTGTAATCATAAAGTTAATGAAGCTTGCTTTCTTTTGGACTTTTTAAAGAGCACTTGAGAGACTCTTTGCTTCCTTGAGGTCCCTGCCAGGCCTGGAATCCTTCCATCTGACTAGAGCCAAGTAGGCACCCGGGGCTTCAGACTTTGGCCCAGAGCCTTTTTTCTTTAGGCGTCAGTAACTCCCCCAGGCTCTTTCTCTAGCTCTTCTGTCTGCTACCAGGACTCTCAGCTAATTGTTTTTAATGAGCCTGGGTGGGTAACTATCTTTGCCTGTAACCACAAGGAAATCTTACCTTCTCCACTGAGTATTTAGTTTATTGAAAAAAAAAAAAAAAAAAAAGCTGACATTAAGATTGCTTTCCATTTTGCGTACAAAGCTCAAAAGAAAGAAAACTGAGAGCCGGTTTCCTCTGGGTATCTTCACCAGATGCATCAGGTATACCTACCTTCAACAGTGATAGTAATATCTAACCTTTATTTGGCACTGTGTATAGTTTACACACTTTAACCCATTTATGGTTTACACAGTGGTCCTCAGAGTAAGGTCCCTGAACAGCAGCACCAGCATTAGTTGGGATTTTGTTACAAATGTAAATTCTCAGCCCAATTCCAAATTTATTGGATTAGAAGCTCAGCTGGCGGGGCCCAGCAATCTGTCCCTTAAGCTCGTGGGACAGTTGAGGCACATTTGTTTTTGAGTATCTCTCCTTCACAGACCACGTTAAGTAAGAACATTTATACACCCACTTTGCAGAGGAGGAAACTGAGCCTTCTATGGACTAAATCGTTTATCAAAGTCATAGAATTTCTAGCTGCCAAACTTCAAAGACTAATATAATCTAAGAAAAAAAAAATCATGATAGTTAAAGACTGAATAAAAGGTAGTTAATTAGATTTCTTCCCCTCAGTCATTATACCTTGTTAAAATAATTCAGCATATTCACATAAAAAATCTAATGCTCTGCTGCATGTTAAAGTTGAGATATTAACTCCAATTTCTCCAAATCTAAGGTGGGTGTCTCCAAAACCTAACCGGTTTATATGTATCGGAAATACACTTATAAGTCAAATTTCCTGTGAACTGCTGAGGACTTAAACAATAAGATTACTTTAATAGCAGTGCATGTAGAAGAATTAATTTTAACCCTATTATCCTCTTGCCTTTGACGATCAGCTGCTGGACCTCATCGCATTACAAATGCAACCAGTTTGTAGGAGACCGCAAACATCTGCTCTCCCCTAGAAAGTGTCCACATGAATATTAAGCCTGAAGACGACATGTTGACTCCCTGCCCATGTGATGTGTTTAAATGCCACATGTGTAAATGTGTGAAAGTATTTACTCCTTGAAGAGGCTGGACCCCATGTTGGGAAGTTCTCTGAAACATCTCAGCAAATTCTAACATTAAGAAGGGAAAACAGATGGGCATCATTGTGGAACTTTCACGGACTCATGTGGAGCCAGAGGGCTGCAGGGAAGCCTGCTGATTCTGGGGTAAAGACCAGCTGTTGCTTGCGCAATGCTGATTGGCCAGTTGTTCCTTCTTCCCTTTTCTGCAGAGCCTCATCCAGCAATAAGAGAATCTAAGGTCAACAAAAAGTGCACAGGACAAAACCATGGGCATGGTTCATGGGAAATATCAAGCTTTGAGAGGGCCTTGTCTGTTTTAAGCTGGATCCCTAGTGAAGCTCAGGCTTTATTGCCAGCTATTTTTTATTACAATCCACAGGGCAGCCCATAAACCAAGAATTCCAAGCACGGAAGTATAGAGGAATAGATGCAAAGGGCCTGGAAGTTTCTAGATACATGCCTGCTATGGATGGGGAGAATCATTATAATAAGGTTAAGTGATATTTTCAAGGTCATACAAGCAACCAATGGTGCAACAGGAAATTGACTCTAATCAAAAGCCTCTGCATTTCCCTTCCCTCCTTGTCTCTGTTGATCTGGTACATACCGTTATCTCACTTTTGGTCTCCATTAAGTCAGAGGCAAAATTCTAACCGGAGGCTAACTTCTTAACTGAACTTTTAGTTATGACCAACTATGAAATAAATATCTACATTAAAAGCTTATTTGTATATGAAAGAGAGCCAAAGAGAGAACTATTAACAAAATCTTGAAAAATATTTTTGATAGCATTCTCTTACATGTGATCTTTGTGATTTAACAACCAAAAAAAAAAAAAAAAAAAACCCCATCAAAACAAAGTAATTAACACAAAATGATTTACTTTCTTGATCTGTAGCTAAAGAAGATATGTGCTTTCTAGTAGTTCACAATATCTAGCCAGTTTTGCTCTCCAGGTTTATCTCATAGAATTGATCAGGGAAATCCTATATCTAGTTATATTAATTCTGTATATCTCAGATACATCTTACACATCTTCTTTTAAGAATTTGTTTGTATTTTGTACATCCTTCTTTCATAAATTGCTTACAACATTTATTCTGCGGTGAATATTCCTCCCTTCCTATGACTTTCTCTTCCTCCCATCCTACATTTGTTGGGTTTGTATTAGGCACACAGCCTTCTGTAGTTGCTGGAAAGCCAAAGTAACTTGAACATGGTCCCTGCCCTTTGGACTCCTATTTGCCCCTTGCACTCTCTACTCACCAGCACACCTTTTTGAAGCTTCATTCTCCTGGACGGCCATCAGTGCTGCTTATACACGCATACTCTGTCTCAGTACCATTGACCTTCTCCCTGTTGGCTCTGCACGTCCATGGAAGGGATTAACCACACCTGAAACCCCCTTTTTATGCCCAACACCTAGCAGACTGTCTGGCATATAATGACAGTTTAAAAGATATATGTTGATGGTCATGAGATTCTCACTTTCAAGTTGTTTTCTGATATTGGTAGGCTTAAAATACTATATCAGTGATCAATGCTCAGGATATTCTAGACCAAATTGGTAAAATAAATGTATATGAATCATAAAGATCAGAGAACATCTCCCAGAGTTCAGAGCCGCTCAAGGATGAAATTAGGAGACGAATGAGCTAAATGTATAATCCATTGTTCCAGTGACCTCTGTGTGAGAGAAGTGTTGGATAACATATGCAAGCCCTTTATATTAAGACAGATTCCATAAAGCTACAGGAAATCATAGACCACCTTATCATACAGGCCAAAGGATTTTAAAATAATGGAATAGATTTCTTATATATTTGGGAAGAGGCAACATGATTTTCAGAAAACTGTAAGCTGATTATCGAAAATATACAGGATAGTCAGAGCGGAGTGATGGGCTACTGAGGGGGCTGGAATTTGCCATATATTATTGGCCATCAGTGAGCAGGCCTACAGGCATGAAAGTTGCATTGGTGAAGGAAAAGAATCAAAGCCTCTAGTTGTTAAAAGATTTGAAAGACTATTCTGTAGGGGAGGAGGTAGACATTTTCATGACCCATTGCATGAGCAAACAACTGGGTTTCAATGCATAAACACCCGAGGGAGACAGAGTTTGACTTTGTATATATCAGTCTCTCCCAACTCTGTTCTGATGATCTGTTTTACAGAATCATCAACAGAATACTTAGGCCCGAAAACTAGTTCTAAACCTCATTCTGAGCACACCACTGACTACAGAGCCACGAGCAGGAAGAATCTGAAACTCATAATGTTTTAGGGATATCTTAAAGATGTAATGTGTTAGGGATACGTTCTGGGCATTGCCTTGTCCACAAAGCTTTCACCCAAGGCTCACGGTGCTGGTTCAGCCCAGATGGGACTTGAATTTCTACTTTGGTTTCACTTAGAAGGCTACTTCCCCACTGGGCCAGAATGTGTCCTGATCATAGCCCAGTTTTTACTAGCCCTTTGTCTGAGAATATTGGGTCTTGGGCACCTGGGTGGCTCAGTCAGTTACGTGTCTGCCTTTGGCTCAGGTCATGATCCCAGGGTCTGTGATCAAGTCCCACATTGGGCTCCCTGCTTGGCAAAGAGCCTGCTTTTCCTTCTCCCTCTCCCTCTGCCTGCCACTCACCTTGCTTGTGCTTTCTCTGTCAAATGAATAAATAAAATGTTTTTTTTAAAAAAAGAATATTGGGTCTTAATTCTTATCCCATCAACTACTGCCTAAAGTGTTATCTAGTGATTTAGGTGCTTAGGCTTTATGGACAGAGTAGGGTTTGCATCTTGGTCCATCACTTTACCACTTCTGTGATACGGATCAGGTTCCTTGGCCCTTCTAAACCTCAACTTTCCCCCTTTAAAATATAAACAATACATTAGGCTTATTAGTCATCACCTCAACTCTTTAAGCTTCTGGTCTCCCTCAGTGGTCTACATCACTGTGATCCTTGGATCCCTTGTGAGGGAACCTTCCCATATTATGGCATGAGGACTGATTAGAGTGATACCATCTCAAAATACGTGACCTGCATCGAGCAGAGGCTGATTGAGAATGCCTAATTAAATGGAGACTAGGAATAAGGGAGCAAACATGTAGGTAAAACAGATCACTAATATCTTCACAGTCAATACTGAGAGATCCACCAACAGGAGATACTTGTTTAAAACCAGTACTTGAGGAGTGACTGGGTGGCTCAGTGAGTTAAGCCTCTGCCTTTGGCTCCGGTCATGATCTCAGGGTCCAGCAATCCAGCTCTGCATCAGGCTCCCTGCTCGGTGGGGAGCCTGCTTCCCCCTTTCTCTCTGCCCGCCTCTCTGTCTGCTTGTGATCTCTCTCTGTCGGGTGGATAGATAAAATCTTTAAAAATAAATAAATAAATAAAACCAGTACTTGAGAGGGGCTCATTAGATTATCTCTAGAAAAGACAAGTAGGATAAGTTTCTTCTACAAAGATCAATAGAGCTTTAACATTGATAATAGGATTAAACTGAGAAAAAATAGGCAAATGATTAGAAGAAAGGGAAATTTGAAAAACCTGGGATTCTTATAGATTGCTTCTAGTTCTTATTTTCTGTCATCATCATAAATAAAACACAGTAGAAGTGTAAAACTTACTCAAGTTTTAGGTGACATTAAAGTCTCTAAGTAGTAGGGACTTAGAGTTGAGTTACAGAAAGAGTTTGTGTGAACACTTTCATATATGTGTAAAGTGGTCGGAAAAGGCAAATATTTTATCCAATATGCCCCAATAAAAAAAATAAAAAGAATTTTATTTATAACTAAACATGGTTGAGATGGGTGCCTGGAGATCAGGTATAAGATGACTTTGGGGACTCTGGCTTTGTCTTTTGTACGCTGTGGGTTTCTGGGGGTGAAGTTAGTGGATACGAAAAAGTAACAGAATTGTGATATATGTTATCTTTTACATCCAAGAAATGTGGTGAAGGGTGGTGGAATATGGGAGCTATGACTCTGGAAATTAACTTTGAGATAAGTGAAATGCACTTTTAGCATGGACTGGCAGAGCCTACTTTATGGGTTGAAGATCCTTGCACTTGCTTCTTGCCCTGTCCTAATAAGAACTTATTAAATACTTGTGAGCCCATTGGCTGGAAACATTACCCTGATATGCTGTTGTAGCTGGGATGGGTATGGGACTTTTCATCAGAAAGGATATTGAAAATGAAACATATAATATTATTGAATCATCGTATAAGGCTTTTGCACCCATAGCTAATGCACTTGGCACAGTTGATTTACCCAGAAACATGAGGGTGGGGTGAAGCAAAAGATCTCAAGAAAAAGACAAGTAAAAATTTCCCTGAAATTTTATAGTAGATCAAAAGATGGAGACATTCTCTTAGGTGAGAAGAGGAATCTAGGATCCTAACTGACTTGTACACAAACATGAGCAATGTGGACAAAGTGATTTAAAAACAGGATACCATATATTAAAACACAAGCACAAGTGGCTGTCTTCGAAATTTCAGAGTGATAAATATCAGAAAATAAAGGAAAGTGTCAAAGCACATAGAGGGCAATGTGTTTTTAGAACACTTACGTGCTGTATGTGGGAAACATAGGTGGATTCATTAAGGGTTTGAACACACACAGGAGGGACTCAGAACTGAATCAGTAATTCATGCATATATTTGGGACAGTAAGTGTTTCTATGGGCCTATCTTCCCAAATGACTGGTAATGAGACTCTGGTCTGTGTGGATTTAATTAAAGGTTTCTTTGTTCCAAATATGCTTGTCCACTTTACCAAACATAGCAAATGTTGCTGCTCAGAGTTAGAATCTTATATTTATATTTTTTTGGCGTGTCTACAAGTAAACCTGAAAGAAATTTTAAATCTGCTAAGATTCTAAATTTGTCACAAAGTTTGTCCCTGAGACCTTCACACCTGATTATTTAGTGAAGTGGAGAACTCTGGCCTGTTCATAAATCATGATTCATCTCTAAGCAGCTGCTTGGTGACCTCATTCATGAACATTCCATTCAGTGCCAGATCAGAAATTCTTCAAATTGAATTTTTAGGGCATGAATATTTGATATTGTACATTGTATAGAAAGATATATTTCAGGATTCTCATTCTGAATAAACTTTATAAAATAAAATAAATCTCTTGAGTACTGGTAAATTGATATCCCATCCACAGCATGTCCTAAGTTGTATTGTTTGCTAACTCAATTTTAAAAAACATTACAAATTCCATATCATCTGAAAATTGAAGATCTTCAAAAGACCATGTGAAAGTCTCATTCAAGAGATTCTCTACTTCCAGGATACAGCATCCTTAATTAATTCAGTACTTGATATTGATGTTTTTAAGTATTGATTTTTTTATGAAAAGTTAAATAGAACAATTTATAAAGTTTTATGAAAATCTCTTGTTTGGCCATTGCTCTCATCTTTTTTTATCGAGGTTAATTCTGGTAAATCTATACTCTTCCTTCTAATTTTAAGTTTAAAATAAAAAGTAAAATGAATAAATAAAATTTCTCAAGATAATCTATTCATTGAGCAACATAATATTGTGGAAATAATAATGAATATTAACCACAAGTCAGATTTTACATATGTCCCTGAAGTATTTGGTAAAATATTGAGTCTCTGTTTGATGGCCATGCAGTTTCAGTTTGAGTCCCATCCATATGCTATAGAAACACAGTTCAAGGGGCGCCTGGGTGGCTCAGTGGTTTAAAGCCTCTGCCTTTGGCTCAGGTCATGATCCCCGGATCCTAGGATCAAGCCCCGCATCAGGCTCTCTGCTCAGCAAGGAGCCTGCTTCCCTCCTCTCTCTCTCTCTGCTTGCTTCTCTGCCTACTTGTGATCTCTCTCTCTGTGTCAAATAAATAAATAAAATCTTAAAAAAAAAAAGAAAGAAACACAGTTCAATATTATTGCAGTGTTCTCACTCATATTTTAGCAACATGTGAATAAATCAATAGGGCTTAACAGAGTGGGTCCAATAAAGTGTACATTTAAAGTAAAAAAAGTAAATCAATTTTGTTAAACTTAAAAAATAATCAAGTGTGATAAAGGAGAAATAGAAAGGATAGTTTTGCAATCATGTATATTTAGAAATACATTTTAGTTTTATATTCTAGCACCACCAGTATGAGCTTGGGTTAGTCTCTGTGAGCCTCTATATGTTGTTTACAAGACACTTAGGAGATAAAGCACCAGTAAGTGAAAGTTAAGGGATGAAAAAGACATTCCATGCAAATGAAAAGCAAAAGAAAGCTGGTGTCGCTATACTCAATCAAACAAAAGAGACTTTAGAATAAAGACTATGATAAAAGAAAAAAAGGGCAGTACAGAATGATAAAAGAATCAAAAGAAGAAGATGTAACAAATATCTATACACCATGCATAGGAACACCAAATATATAAAGCAAATATTAATAGACTAAAAGATAGAAATTGACAGCAATATAATAATAATAGGGGACTTTAATCCTCCACTTACATCAATGGATGATAGATTATTCAGACAGAAAATCAATAAGGAAACATCAGCCTTAAATGGCACATTAGACCAGAAGGACTTAACAGGTATAGATAGAACATTCCATTCAAAAGCAGCAGTATATGTATTCTTCTCAAATGAACATGGAATATTCTCCAGGGTATATTACATGTTAAGCCTCAAAAAAAATCTCAGCAAATTCAAGAAAATTGAAATCATATCAAACATCTTTTCTGACAACAGTGGTATGAAACTAGAAATCAATTACAAGGGGCATCTGGGTGGTTCAGTTGGTTAAGTATGTGACTCTTGATTTCAGCTCAGGTCATAATCTCAAGGTCATGGGATGGAGTCCTGAGTCAGGTTTCATGCTCAGCACAGAGTCTGCTTGTTGTCTTTTTCCCTCTGCTCCTCCCCCGCCACCTCCCACTTGAAAGCTCTCTTAAATAAATAAATAAATAGATAGATAAATAAATAAATAAAATATTTTAAAAAATCAATTACAAGAAAAAAACTAGAAAAACTACAAATGCATGGAGATTAAACAACATGTTAGTGAACTACTACTGGATCATGGAGGAACACAAAAGAGAAAAAAAATCTAGAGACAAATGCAAAATGGAAATATGCCATACCAAAAGCTGTGAGATGCAGCAACAGCAATTCTAAAAGGAAAGTTCATAGGAATCAGGCCTATCTCAAGAAACAAAGAAATCTCAAATAAAAAATTTAACTTGACACCTAAAGAAATTAGAAAAAAAATAAAATAAAGTTCAAAATTAGTAGAAAAAGGAATGTGATAAATATCAGAGTGGAAATAAGTGAAATAAAAACAAAACAAAGAAACAAACAAAACCCTGAAAACACTAGAAAACAGCAATGTAACTAGGAACTGGTTCTTTAATAAGACAAACAAAACTGACAAACCTTTGGCTAGACTCTCCACAAAAAGAAGAGAGAGGACTCAAATAAAATCAGAAATGAAGGAGGACTTACAACTCATACCAGAGAATAAAAGGGATTGTAAAAAAAAACTACTACGAACAATTGTATGCCAATAAATTGGACAACCTAGTAGAAATGGTTAAATTCCTAGAAACTAAGTTTCACCCAACACTGAATCATGAAGAAATAGAAAAATCTCAACAGATCAACTACTAGTGAGATTAAATCAGCAATCCAAAATTTCCAACAAACAAAAGTCCAGGACTAGATAGCTTCATTGGTTAATTCTACCAAACATTCAAAGATTTAATACCTATTTTCAAACTTCCAAAAATGTAAAGAGGAGGAGTGCTTCCAAACTCATTTTATGAGGCCAGCATTACCCTGATACCAAAACTGGTTAACGACAACACAAAAAAGAAAATTACAGGCCAATATCCCAATGAACATTGATGCAAAAATCCTCAACAACATGTTACCAAACTGAATGTAACAATAGCTTAAAAGGGTCATACACCATTATGAAGTAGGTGTTATCACAGGGATGCAAGATTCAACACCTACAAATCAATCAATGTGAGACACCACATTAACAAAAGTGAAAGCTAGAAATCACGATCATCTCAATAGATGCAGAAAAAACAGCTGATGAAATTCAACATCCAGTGATGATAAAAACTCTCAACAAAGAGGTATAGTGGGAAGGGACTTCGACATAATAAAGGTCAGATGTGACAAACCCACAGCTAATATCATTTTCAACAGTGTAAAGCTGAAAGTTTTTCCTCCTAAGGATGTCTACTCTCCCCATTTTCATTCAACATAGTATTGCAAATCATAGGCATAACAATTATGTGTAAAACTGTGTTGTGCTTCTATACACTGATAACAAAGTATGAGAAAGAAAAATAAAAATATCCCATTTATGATTGCATCAGAAAGAACAAAATACCTAGTAATAAATTTAATGTAAGAAGTGAAAGACTTGTATACTTAAAACTATTAGACCTTGATGAAAGAAATTGAAGACAGAAAGAAATAGAAAGATATTTCATGCTTATGGATTCGAAGAATTACTATTGTTAAAATGTCCAGACTACCCAAGGCCGTCTATAAATTCAGTGAAATCCCTATCAAAATTCCAATGGCATTTTTCATAGAAGTTGAAAAAATAATTCTAAAATTTCTATGGAAACACAAAGATCCCAAATAGCCAAAATAATCTTGAGAAAGAGCAAAACTGTAGGCATCATGCTTCCTGATTTCAAACCATACTACAAAGCTATAGTAATCAAGAATTGTATAGCATTGACATAAAAACAGACACATAGATCAATGGGACAAATTAGAGATCCCAGAGATAAACCCACACATATATGGTTAACTAATTTATGACAAAGGAGGCAAAATATACGATGGAGAAAAGACTGTGTCTTCAACAAATAGTGCTGGGAGAACTCGAGAGCTACATGAAAAAGAATGAAACTGGACTACTATCTTATAATATACACACAAAATAACTTAAAATAGATTAAAGGCTTGAGTGTGAGACCTGAATCCATAAAAATCCTAGAAGAAAACATGAATTGTAAGTTCTTTGACATCAGTTGTGTATATATTTTAGATCAACCCTAAAGGCAAGTGCAACAAAAGCAAAAATAAACAAATTGGATATTAAACTAAAAAGCTTCTGCAAAGCAAAGGAAACTATTAACAAAACCAAAAGGCAATCTATTGAATGGGAGAAGATATTTGGAAATCATATATCTGATAAAGGGCTAATATCCAAAATATATAGAGAACTCATGCCACTCAATGAGAACAATAAAAACAATTTGATTAAAACATGGGCAGGAAATCTGAATGGACACTTTTCCAAAGAAGACATACAGATAGCCAACAGGTACATGAAAAGATGCTCAACGACAATCATCATCAAGGAAATGCAAATCAAAACCACAATAAGCTATCACCTACACTTGTCAGAGTGGTTATTATCAAAACGACAAGAAATCACAAGTGTTGGGGAGGCTGTGGAGAACAAGTAACCTTCATGCACTGTTGCTGAAAATGCAAACTGGTGCAGCTACTATAGAAAACAGCATGGAGATGCCTCAAAAAAATTAAAAATAGAATTACCATATGATCCTGCAATTCCACTACTGGATATCTAGCCAAAAAAATGAAAATGCTAATTCAAAAGGATATGCACCCCTATGTTCATTGCAGCATTATTTACAATAGTCAGGGTATGCTAAAAACGTTAAGTGTCCATCAATGGATGAATGGATAAAGAAGATGTGTACACACACACACACGGACAATACTCAGCCATAAAAATGAATGAAATCTTGCCATTTGCAACAACCTGGATGGCCCATGAGTGCATTATGCTAAGTAGTACATGTTCATCAGAGGACAACAAATACCACGTTATTTCACTTACCACGTGGAATTTAAAAAACAAAGCAAACAAAATCTGGACTCTTAGGTACTGAGAACAGATTGGTGTTGCCAGAAGGGAGGGAGTTGGGGTATGGACAAAATGGGTGAAGGAGATCAAAAAAGTACAATCTTCCAATTATGAGATAAAGAAGTCATGGGGATGTAATGTACAGAATGGAGAATATAGACAATAATATCATATGGACAGTAGTATTGTATGGTGACAGATGGTAACTAGACTTTTTGTGGTAACCATTTTGCAATTTAGACAAATGTTGAATCATATGTTGTATACCTGAAATGACTATAATATTGCATATCAGTTATACCTTAATAAAAATATTTAGACAAAATAATTCAAAACTGCAATTCATTCTGAAAAACAATCAGTTTTGATTGAAAATGCCAAAGAAAATAAATAATCCCACATTTATTTGTACCTCTCAAGTCAAAATAAAACCTTAAAATTGTTCCTCAAAATGGAAGGTGTGCTTATTTTTCATTCCAAACTAAAAGCAAGACAAAAGAAAACAAAAACCTGTCAAAATTTACAGAGGCTTCAAAATTGAGTGAAAAAATAGAATAGTCTCCCAAAGCCCTATTTAAAAAAAAAAAAAAATTGTTTTATTTAAGTAATTTGTACCACCAATGTGGAACTCAAACTCACAATCCCGAGATCAAGGGTCGCATTCTGTTCTGACTGAGCCAGCCAGTTATCCCTTAAAATCCAATTTTTAAAATGAAGAAAACCCATGCTCTTTGTAAATCTTACAACTTAATATTACAGGCAACCCAGAATAAACATGATAATAATGATATTCTCAAGATTCAATCTGCCATAACTAATCTCAATCCTCACTTTACTATTATTTTCAATTAGCAGTATTGATGAGTAGGCGATTATCAAATAACAATGAACATAAAATAGAAATTTGTTTCTAACCAAAGTAGGGCCAACACAGAAAAACATAGACGACAGCAATTTGAAACCATACTTGGCATTAATTTAAGGGGGAAAACAAGTAGGGAGAATATGAGAAAGACAGATTAGTCTATCAATTGCCAAATCTTCACATTGTATGTACATTTAGAAAAAAATAAATATTTGGAGATGTTTTTCCTTAAATTGTTAGCAACATAAAGAATGCATTATTTTATTTAGTGCATGAGTTTCTGAAGCCTCCTCCAGATGCCTCTTGCTCAGTGCCTCTGCCTCCCTTTCTAACCTCAGTCTGGGGACAGCCTTTCACTACACCTGAAGGTCAAGAGTTTAGACCTTGGGGTCGGGGAGGAAAGTTCTTTTTCACAACTTGGAGCACACTGTCCGTTGCTTCCTAGGTGATATTGTTTATAATGACAAAATGATTCTACATTCTGTATTTGTCTTATCTTTTTAAACCTTTTAATTGTCATTAAATCTTGAATAGAAGCTGTTGAGCACAGTGGCTATAACATCAGACCAGACTACAGATTCTCAGGCTGAGATTTTACAAATTGTTCAACAGTTGGATTACATAACTGAGCTCGCTGGGTCACTAGAAGGTATGCAAAGTGCCCAATACATAATGAACAAGTGAGTAAATAAATACATGCTCAATAAATCAATGCATTCTCATTAACAATCAGACTCTTGCAGTATCCTTCTGTTTTTGTAGATGAAGAATTGAAAGCTGGTCATTGAATTACTCAGGTTACCAGAAGAGGAGGAAAACACAAAATTTTTTTGCAACAGACATCCTAATTTCCCTTGGAAGTGGAGCCATGCTAGAAGTAGGACTCATATACCATCTAATTATTTCTGAAAGGGCACTCCACAGTTATGAAGCTACCGACAATCTGGGTAGAGGAAAATGATAGAAATGCTCACTGGTTACCATTATTACATCTCAGATTCATTCATTGGAAGAGAAAAGATGGCCTACCCAGATGCTGTCTTCTTGTTTGTACTGTTTCCAGTTGCGTCCTGTGTCACTGAACATCAGGCTGTAACTCGTCACCCAGTCAGAGCTTCCATATCTTCCCTGCGTGGCCACTGCTGTAATCTCCACTCTGTTTCCCAGGTCCATCTGGAGCCACTGTTGAGCATTGGAATCTGCTGGGGACCAACCACCAGTTCCTGGAAGAAGATCAGAGAGAAAGTTGTAGTAACATCCCACATGGCCGCAACTTTCAGCTCTCAAAGAGAAATGAAATGGTATGCTGCTAAGATGTCTTTACCCCACAAAGTGCCCTGCTCATCATCCTTGCATGGCCTGATTTCCATTCTCCTCTTCCATCCTATTCCCTTTCATGGTTCAAGATTCATCTCCAACCCATGTTGTTCCTTCCATAACTCTTCCTGTTTTTCCTCGGGCATTAATTTCCATTTTCTGGATTCCTAGTACAATCGGTACTATTTATTTTTATTCTCTTATAACTTTAATCTCATAACATGCTTTCTATCCTTTGCCTGACTGAGAGCTCCTTCCTCACTTCTTTTCTCCACTCTTTCATCCCTCCCTCTACCATGGCCCAGATATTTTGACTGTGGATACAGAGATGAAAGATCATTGACTATATCTTTGACTCCGTCTCATCCATTTGACCGATGTTCTCTGAGCACCTGGAGCATTCTGGGTACTGAAAAAAGAAAGACATGCAAACAAAAAGGTGCAATGTGATGTGATGGGAAGCCTTATGAAAGGCAAACACAAGGTAAATAGGAGCACAGAGGACAGAATATCTCAGTAGGTGATCGGAAAGGCCTTGAGACAGTGACAGCGAGACAGTAAAGCTGAAGTGGAAGCAAGTATGACCGTGCCGGAGGCAAACAAGGTTAAAGAGAGAAAATGTTGGAGAGATCAGGCAGGGCTAAGGCAACAGCATACACAAAATCTCAGAGGGACATGAGAGAGTGTGCTGCGTTTCTGGATCCACGTGGGATTCAGTACACTTGACACACAGGAACATTCATACAAGGGACAAAAGATTCAGGGCCCTAGAAGTTCATTATTTAATACACTGGAACTTTGCAGAAGATCAATATTAGCTCTTGCTCACTTGGAAGACTTGTGGCCTCGGTCTTCTCTAATCGTTTCACATAGGAATAATGAAGTCAATAATCATTTTTACTGACCCAAGAGTTAACAAGTCTTCCAAATCCTGAGTGGAATCCTGGAAAGGTAGAATGTGTTTGCCGTGGGTGGGGATGAGGGGGAAACAACACTTCTGGAAGGAAGCACCTTGTTCAGGGTATCAAGTTGGGGAGTTAATTAAATTTCAATTTAGAGGACTTAATCAATAAATTCCTTTTGATTTCAACCTATGTCATTGAAAATCAATTTAGTAATGTCCCAGTATACTTTCTCACTGTCTCAGAAGGAGTCAACGGGACTTCTCTTTGGTAACTGAGAACTTTTCTGAGCCCTGGCTCCCCAGTGCAGACAGCCTGTCGTTGATGGAAACAGACATGTAGACACAGGAGATAGAGGATGTGAGGTGAACCCTACTTTAGTCATAGGCACATCCTACAAGTTATGTGTTGATTCTCTCCTAATAGCTACTGCTGTTAAGCTTTTGTTTGATTATTTTTTTCACTTTCGTGAGAAGACCGAAATGCAGGGAAAGGAAGAGATGGAACATGCTTGGCATCTATTATGGAATGTATTTTATTGAGTGTTCTGCAAGACATGGATACAGTGGCAGATATGGCTGATTTCCCTAATATCCATTTCTCTTCTTCTCTGGTGGGTGTGAAGCTTAATTTCATTTTCAGCTCTCCATCCTATTATACTTATAGCCACAGAGACAAGTTCTCTCTAATCAAGATGGGAGTAGGAAGATGACGTGCCACTTCCAAGCCAACTGGTCTCTTCCCCACTTGTTTCCCCTTCTACAACTGATGGATGCAGTTGGCACCAAGGTCCTAGTTGATGGCAAAACAACAACATGGAAAGATCCTGGATTCCCATATCATCACATGAAGGAAAACATCTGTCTACTTGAATGCCTGCCTCAAATAATGATATGAACAAGAATGAAGCATTATGTTGTTCAAGACATCGCACATTAGAACTTTTTTGATACTGCAATTCAGCCTACTTTAAAACATACATAATATCCTGTGAAATAAATAGCACGATTACCATTATATAGTTCAGAAGACTGAGATCCAGCAAGTTTAGAACACCTGACAGTTGGGATTCAAGCATTCCTCTTTGAGACTATTATGTAGCAGGGGAAAAAAAAAAACAAAAAAAAAACAGGAAATCAAAAAAGAGGAAAGGCACAAGAAGGAGGCATTTGAGCAGAGATTCGGACATGCCAGACCTGGAAGTACATTTTTATCAACCAGCTCTGTCTTCACTAACCTGTCCACAATTCCCAGTCCCGACTACCTTCTCTCAACTTCTCACAACTGATAAAGAGGCTTAAGAAGAGCTTTTACATTTTAAAAAATAAAAAATAAAAAAAGTCCAAGACGATTCTGAGCCTACTCTTTATTTCTACTCAATTTCTCTTCCTGCCGATTTCATGAGGCCTTTTTCTTCTTAAGCGAAAAAAAGAAAGTTTGTATAAACTATATATCATGTATTAAAACATGATAGAAGAGAAATTTGTATGGTGATTTCTTCGGAGTGATGAAAATATGAGTGGTTTCATTCTTTTATGCTTTTTGCCCATAACATATTTTCTATTATCAGCATGTCTTTCTTATATAAATGGAAACTCACATTATTCATATTTATGTGGTCTATTGCCTAAAGAATATGTACAGCAATTGAACAGCTGGTGACAACTTGTGACTTTTTATGTGATCATCACTATTTTTGAAATCAAAATCCTCAAACCTTAACTATTTCTCTTTTATCCTCAATAATCTACAGCCAGACATGGCTGTCCTAGTCATGTTTTAGGATTTTTTCTTCATTTATTCTAATTATTATCATCCTCATATATGTTAAGAATGGAAGAGAGAAAACAAAATGACAAGGAACTCTCCCTGTCCCCTCGCAAAACATAAAATCACAGAAGACTGACCAAAAACCAAACCAAACCAAAACAAGACAAGACAAAACAAAAGACAGAGAGTTAATGCTAGGATTTCTTCGAATTTGTCTAAAGAAAATCACATCTCCGTTTTGTCCACAGTAAAATCCTTAGCTTATTAATCTCCCTAAAATTAACCAAAATGGAATTGTTGCTGTTCACCTTCATTAACACATCGAGTTAAAAATGTTCCAAACGCAGAAGCTTCAACCCAAGCTCTTAAAACAGAGGGACACTATCTGGGTGATAATTGCCAAGGACTCTCCCTGCTGTTGAAGATGTTCCCTGCATTATAGCTAATGGACCAGGAATCCAGGGTTGCCATGGTTGCTATGGCAAACATTTTGTTCCTTGCACCAAACAATAAACGTGTTTTCAAAATGATGAGAGAAGCCTAAGATACTATTTGCAGCTACTCTGAACACATACCGTGCCCACACTAGCTTTCTGTTTCTGAATTATTCTCTAAATTGGGGGTGTAATGTACACACAGATACCTGTGTCAAAGGTGTAAACTAAGACAGTGCCATCTGTAACTGTGGCTGAGGTATCAATGATTATGAACTGCAATTCCCATAATTCCTGCAGTTTAAATTTAAAAGAATTTAATAAAAAGTTAAGGGAAGATTTTAATTTTAAAGGAAAATTAACTTCACTTTAGATTTTAATATCATCTAGAATTTTCCAATAGTTTTCAAGCATGGGATCCTGAATGATTTTCACACTATATCTTAGCATAGCCCAAGCCCTGAAAACTACATTTGCCTTATATGACTTTTAGGAAGAGGATGGGAAAAGGAGATTATGGACTGAAAGCCAAGAGACCTGGTTTAAGACAGAATTCTGGGGGCACCTAGGTGGCTCAGTCATTAAGCGTCTGCCTTCTGCTCAGGTCATTATCCCAGAGTCCTGGGATCAAGCCCTGTATTGGGCTCCCTTTTCAGCGGAAGCCTGCTTCTCCCTCTCCGACTCCCCCTGCTTGTGTTCCCTCTCTTTCTGTGTCTCTCTCTGTCAAATAAATAAATAAAATCTTAAAAAAAAAGACACAATTCTGCTTCTGAGGTTAGACTGGATGAGAAATTCTCAAAGGGGCTCAATCATCAGAAACACCTTGAGGGCTTGTGAAGATGAGAGTACATGTTCTTGAACCTTCTCCTTGATAACTTTTTCAAGGGCCTAATCTGGGAATCTGACTTTTTAGGAAGTTGTTCCTGATATGCTGAGTGGTTTGGGAAAAACTGGGTGAGACAGCTTCTATAATTTCAGTTCTAATATTTTACCATTAAGCATTGCTTTATTTAGCTATGTAGTGGTCCAAAATAGCTTAAATCCAACATGCTATTTTTGTTTATCATAAACAATAACAAAACATAACAACCTGGAATTGCCTCTGGATCTAAAGATGGACACCCTTGTCTCATTTGTCCCCCAATTCCTCACACCAAACACAGATGCGTGTAGTTAAACTCACACTTGACAATTGCCAAGGAAATCTGAAAAACTGTGAATTAAGAAATATCCACCTCGGCTCTTACTTGAATAGTTATTCACTCTCCCTTCTCATCACACCTATCCTGCATGCCCTTGGAGTGTTCATTCACATACACGATTAGCTGACAGATGGTCCTTGCTAAGTGCTCAGCACCACCCTGCATACTTGGCACACGTGGACTCATTCACCAGCACAGTAGCTCTATATGATAGATATTATTATGCCCATTTTACAGGTGGTGACACTGAGGCCAGAAAGATTGGACAGCTTTTCCAAGATCACACAACTAGTAAGTGGCAGAACAGGGGATTCGAAACCACAAAACCAGGACCCAGAGCCCGAACTCTTAACCGCTTGGCAACACTGCCTCTGAACAGGACGGACAGAAAACCCTCCTCCTGCTCCTTTTTCTTTTCCAAAATAGCGATTCACATGAGAAACATAATTCACATTTCACAGTTTGTTTTGAATATCTCACCTGATTCCCATAGCAATCAGCAATGTATTTTTAATTTCCATTTACGAGAGAATAAAGCAGCCTTGAAGGGTCAACCAGCTAATGGTGGTGAGAGACTGTTCTCCAATCCAGTCTTTCTGATGTTTCGTCCCTACCTGAGGTTCCAATGGGAACTGGTGTCTTCAGCCTTAGAGATGATCCTTATGGAGAATTCTAAAAAGGTTTAAACTAAGACAAGAGAAACAGGTCTTCTGACTCCCAGCAGCTCCCTCCTCAGAGCTTTACACCATGATGCTTATTCCTCATTTCACATGCTAGGGGAGGCCCTAAGCATGAAACAGAATAACTGGTAGAAAATGGAGAAATTCCTCAGTTTCTACACTTATTTCCACTTCTAACTCAGAAAAGGAAGTGAGAGTTGATTGGTGTCACACACTGGAAATGGGCACAAGATGGATTATATATAGCCCTCTGCTCAGCAAAATTTTACAATGATAGTTGTTAAAAAGAGTCCATTTAGTACAAAAAGAGTCCATTTAGTACAAGACCAACAGGTACTAGAATAGTCACACACACACACACACACACACACACACACACACACACACAGCATTTTCACACCTAATCTAAAGAACACAGCCGTTTTTAAAAGCTCTAAAATAAACCCTATAGGGAATAGGTTTCTTAGGCACGTGACTTCCCCCAGATTTACACAAGGATCTAAAAAGCTACAAGCACATTGTCACAAATGACTGGGGGGTTAGCTTGAATTATTAGCTGCATCATTAATTATTAAATATTTGGTGTCCATATAAGCAAAGGTTCAAGATTTTTCAGGTTCAAGATTTGTCCCAAGATTTTTCAGGGACAAAACTACCTAGCGATGGTAATGAGAAAGGCAGAGACACTGTTCCAAAAATATTTAACATTATACAGTATGGGAAAGAGTGATAACATTTACAAACTTGCACACAGCACTCAGGAGGGTTTTCTACACCTCCATGTACAGAGATGTTATCATCCATTTATAACTGGACCTGTGGCTGGGCAGGGATTTCTGAGGCTGGTGGGGATGTTGGCTGGAAGCCTGAGCACCATCATCCTTCTGCTACTGGGTAGGTGTGATAGGGCCCAGATGTTTCAGGCCAGCCCTGGCCAGGGCTCCCACACTTCTACCTGCTCATTTATTCAGGCACTGAGGAGCCTTTTGAGGAAGAAGAAAGTGGGGACCTGGTCAAACACCCTGTGAGTTTCAAAACAGATAAAAAACTGTAGGAAGTCAATTATAAGACATGGATTGGAGTGTCAATAGTTTATTTGGGAAATGACCCCAGGAAGTTGAGTTAGGCAGATGGAGCTGAGACAGGGAAGGAAGGAGAGCCAATCCTTGGCACATCAGCAAGCCCAGCCTTCCTGTGGATGAGCTTAATCCCATCAGTGCAGGATGCAACTTAGGGTTCCATTACCAGAGTGCGTTATCATAAATGTTATATATATATATATACACACACACACACACACACACACACACACACACACAGTATATACATATAACAACTCAGTCACATATTGCTTGAAAATCATGGCAGGGAGAGAGAGAGGGAGCCTTCAGGAGGGGTAGGGAAAGGGTAGCTGTTGGGGTTGAAAGTGGTAATGTTGGGGGGATATCTTAAGGTATCCTAAGGGTTCCCCTCTGGTCTTCCTTAGCTGATGGATTCATCCCCCAGCTGTGGGTACAGGCTGACAACTAGAACTGTCTGTCCCCTTCTCCAGAGATTTACCCTTGGCCAAACAGAAGTGTGCTTGCCCAGGAAGCTGCCACTTCCTGGTTCTCATCTCAGCCAGTGACGGAGTGCTACAAAGTTCTAAAAGTCAATCCCATTGTCTCAAGACATGGCTGATATTTGTGGTGCAATCTGCGGTCCAGAACCTCCTCTTGGCATTAGGAGGAATCAAAGCTTCATTGAGACCACATTTCTTGCTAGCTTTCCCCTCTGCCTTCCCTCACAGCCTGTCTCCAGAAATCACTCCCCCACAAATAATTTGAATCAGAAGTCCCATGATAGCCCAGCTTCTAAGATGTTGTCCTTGTACTGAAAGTGGTGAGATCCATGAGATATGGGCTACACACACCTGTGTGTCTGTGTTTATCAGAGAGAGCTGTGTTATTACTCTGAAGGGTTCTAATGCTCATTACTCGGATAGCTGTGGTGTCCTACAGTGAGTACTTCCCTTGTGAAGAGTGGAGCCATTAAGAACCTCATTGATCAAAAAAGTATATCAGGCTGCACATTTCACAGTTCAGAAGTTATTCAGGAAGTGAGGGAAATCAGCAGGAGGGCATTTGGGGCTTGGAAAATTTGGAGGTCAGTCCTGAGGAGGGTAGCTCATATTTACACCCCTTGCAGGCCAAGGATTGATTCACATACACATAAAAACACCCAGGTGAGAAGGTCATGTATATAAAACTTGAAAAGACTATAGAACTACGCTGTTCAATGTGGTAACTACTAACCACGTGTAGCTCTTTAAGTTTAAATTAGCTTGTCTTAAATTAAACTTTTAGTTCTTAAGTAGCCTTAGCCACATTTCAATAGCCATGTGTAGCCAGTGGCTACCTTATTAGATAGCACAGCTAAAGAATATTCCATCCTTGCAGAACTTTCTATTGGCTAGCACTGCTCTAGAATTTCTTTTATAAAATGGTGGAAGCTGAGTTCTATTTAATTTGTCAGATCAATACAATTTAACTCTACGCATCGGCTGCTCAGGCCTGAGGGGGCTTTTAGTGGATTATTTATTCCTCATTTAATGGATATATAATTATTGAGTTCCATCCATGAGTAAAGCAATATAAAAGATTGAGGAGCAAGAGAAGACACTCTTCCTATTTTTAGGCATATAGAGAAAAAAATGACTCTCCCAACATTTTTGAAGGGAAAATAGAGCAGTGGAATTCAAAGTCATTTAAGCCTGAAAATCTCATATTGTTGGCATTGCCACTTAAAACTTCTGTCTCGTGAGCAGCATACTTTTTGGACAGCTCACATACTACATTTACCTTGGCTTCCTGGGGCAGTTTTGTTTGAAAGACAGTGCCTAGTCTAAGTCTGGTGCTTGAGTTGAAAAAATTACTTTTGACTCCATGACTTTGGGCAAGTAATTTCTCTACTTCTATAAAAATAATATAGTTAAGTGTCCACACTATCAAGAATCAAGGATCAAGATAATATTTGTCTACTCAGAGATTTTATGACAATGGCCCCCAAATGGTTAAATACAAGTGTGTTTAATTGTTACTTCAAAAGCTTCATTTTGGATTTCAAAAATTAATTATGGCATCAGTTCAACCCATGAGGAAGTTACTCCTTTGACTGGAAGATGTGCAGTAAAACCCATCAAAATGGTAGGAGATACAGCTCGAGAGAGAGAGAGAGAGAGACAGAGAGAGACAGAGAGAGACAGAGAGAGAGAGGAGAGAGAAAAAACATAGTTAATTATTCTCTTACTCCACATCAGATTATTAGTCTAAAGCCAGTCAAGGTAATTCCACCACCCTTGACTGTGATTGGGTCCAGGAGTAGACATATGACCAAATTATGGCTAAACGGATAGAGAAAAACTGCTGGTGATGTGAAAGCTGAGTGCTTGGGCAGGTTTGGGTTCTGGAAGTGTCTCACAGCTCTACTCCATGGTTTCAAACCTAAGCACATCAGAATCAGTCGACGGGCTTGGAAAAACAGCTGTTCTTAGGTCCCACTGCCAGAGTTCCTTAACCCAGGTCTGGGTTAAGTCCAGACCTTGTTAACATTGTTGTTAACAAGTTCCGAGGTGATATTCAGCATGCTGATGTTTTGAAGAATTGAATCTGATGGCTTAAAAGCAAGCATTAAGAGTCCATGCTTTCTGTTTCCCAGAATGCTGTTGAGTCTGGCTGAGATGTGGGGTGGGCATATTAGCTGGAGAAGAATGTGGACTCTGAGGATGGCACTGTTGAACTGAATCCACCAGATAAAACACAGATACAGAAAAACCTCACAAACTCAATATTTAGCTTAATAAACTATTCCAAGGTGAACACCCTTGCAACTACCATACTGTTCAAGAAACAAAAGTATGGACACCTCTCAATCTCCATGCACCTAACTTCAATTATTTAATATTTTTTCACATTACTGAGTGTTGTTTTTTTTTTCTTTTTTTCAAGCTGGTGAGTTTTTTATTACTTGCACACAAATTTACCCTAACAGATATCTCAGGGATAATACCGATTGCTCTGAATATTTTTGTGGAAGGGATTGATTAGAAGCAAGTCCTTAGCAAAACAAATGACATGAATTCTCTTATAAAATCTTGATTTTTATCAAACATGTACATTGATTAGCAAAATAAAGTCCAGACACAAGTAAGTGATGGTATAGACAAGTCTAACTAAGAGAAGTGTAGTTTGAGACAAATGAAAGGGGCCCCCAGGGAAGGGACCAAAACAGAATATGGAGCATCCAAACTGGAATCCTGGAGAAAGATGAACTGCTTGTTTACATTAACTCTTGTTTTCCAGTTTCTTGAGGTTGGTTATATGTTACCATTTTCACTCCATATGGTGGATTCAATAATCCTTAGCTCATCTTTTTAATGGCACTTCCACAATGTCTTTTTTTTTTTTTGAGATTTTATTTATTTATTTGTTAGAGAGAGGGAGAGAGAGAGCACAAGCAGGAGGAGGGGCAGGCAGAGGGAGAGGCAGGCTCCTTGTTGAGCAAGAAGCCTGATGCAAGACTCAATCCCAGGTGACCTGAGCTAAAGGCAGGTCAGCTGAGCCACCCAGGCATCCCATTTCCACAATGTCTTAAGTGAAAAGTTTCTAGATAGATTTTATTTTATTTTATTTTATTTTATTTTATTTTATTTTATTTTTTTAAGATTTCATTTATTTATTTGACACACAGAGAGAGATCACAAGCAGGCAGAGAGGCAGACAGAGAGAGAGGGGGAAGCAAGCTCCCTGCTGAGCAGAGAACCCGATGCAGGGCTAGATCCCAGGACCCTGAGATCATGACCTGAGCCGAAGGCAGAGGCTTTAACCCACTGAGCCACCCAGGCACCCCTCTAGATAGATTTTAAACAAAGGAATTGAGTGGACTCTACCTAACTACTCCAGGTTAAACAAAGGAAAAGTATCCACCATACAATATGCTATTCAAATACAACTTATTTCCACCTGGGTGTGACCTTCATTACAAAAACAATGGTAAATTGTTATCACTAGACAAATGTATGTCATTAATTACCCTGCCCTTAGTTGCATTACTGTATTTTTAAGTTACAATGCTTTAAGTTAAATTCAATGAACTGGCAAACTGAAGACATTGTCTCTTTGCAAAGTATTAGTGATATCAGATAGGTGATTGCTTGAGCTAGCATTTTACAGAATGCTACTTAGAAATAATCTCAGCTTGGCATTTAAAAAGGAAGTGACTGGCTATCAGAAGAAAAAGTGAAGGGTCAATTACATGGGTTTATCTATCACTCTCAATTTGCCGAATGTTAATGTTTAGAAGCTCTGAAGAATTATATTTTAAAGAACACAAGTGTTCATGATTCTTCCTTCCTCTCTTAACATCATTGTGTTTTGCAGTTATCCTGGCTGAATAGAGAGAGGGTCATCACATTGGATTTGTCTACATTGAAACAGGATCCCAAGGCTCCTGTTAAATACCAGAAGATTTCTATTCTGTATCTCTCAATGATCTATTGCTGTCTTAGTCAGAGAAGAGGTCTAGGGCATTGTTTAAATATCTAGGTCAAGGTTAATTTTGCCCACAGGCCTATTAGGCCATAGTATGATTTCGGGGACACGGAGGAGGCACAGGAGTCCATATCTCTCTTTTTCCTTTGATGCCTGAAAATTCAGTCTTTGTGGTTAAAATACTGGCAATATCACTTGAAATGCCAAAATGACCTGAAAGGGGTGACTACTATGCCAACCCCACCTTTGCTCAGATTAAGATCTCAAATCAACATGGATAAAAATGTTAGTTAACTAGGGATAGACAGAATTAGATTCAATTCCGAATAATTAGCTGCCTATCCTTAAGTCGGTGACTTGACCTCTCTGAGTCTATTTCCTCATCCTTAAAAATGTGAATGATACCAACTGTCTTAGAGTACCACTGTAATGACGGAAATAGAGCTTAAGTTTCTACTTCTTCGTTTCAGCATGGTTTCTTATTCATAATAACTTGGATAACTTTGATTTCCTCCCATCCCCCAGCACCTACCTCTGAGATCCAGAGCTGAAAAGGGCACAGAGGTTAAGAATTGAAGGAGCAGAAGATCAGAAGTCTGTGTAAATGCAACTCTGGCTAAAGCACAGGTTCTGATCAGAAGTTCGGGGGCAGAGGCTGAGATTCTGCATTTCTAACAAGCTCCCAGGTGATGCCCGAGGATCCACACAGAGTCCACACTTACTTCGAATATCTAGGAGAGCGTAAGGTCACAAAGGAAAGCACAGAACTTGACGCTGGTCATGCTGGGGGTGGGGGGCAGCAAGGGCAGGATAAAAGAAAGGAAAAGAACTGAAAAGAATGAACGAACCCCTCAAGTGAAGGAGAGGAAATGCAGTCACAGAATTCCGCATGTCTCACTGTCTTTTTAAACAGATTAGATGATATCCATATCACGTCTGGCTCCATCAATTCAGGTGGGAGACCAGTGCTGTCATTTGCAAGCAGTCATCATGGTGCTGCCTGTGAAATTGGATCCTCAGGACTGTCACCTAGCTATCTGGAACAAGTCCCCAGATAGCCGATATCACGGTAATTGTGAGAATCCTGATGCCTGGATTGCTCTGAATCCACTTTTCCTTCCAGAAGGACCAGTGACACCAACCGAAAACCGACTTCCAAAGACCTTCAGGGGTCCTTAGGTTTTTGCAACCAGTGTTGCCCAAGGAGAAAATAAAGTGTGCATGGAATCTGTTCCAAATGGGAGCAAGGGTTTTGAGCCTCTTCACCGGTCCACAAGCCCAGGAAGCTAAAAAGGCCTTGACATAAAAAATCAGATTCTCAAAAAAAAAGAAAATCAGATTCTCCATGGCAACAAAATTGTCATGCTAGAAACATACCATTTCAACTTACACAGGCAAGCATCTCAAAAATGTATCAAGTGAGGAAGAGAGATTAAAATTTCAAGGAATAAATGATAAAGGTAATTGTTTGCAAAACTGTGTATGGGGGGAAAGAGGGATGGGGAAAGAAAAATACGAACCTCTCCTCTCATGGGGCCAGAGATGTCTGTTCTTATTTGCCTTTTAATCATATAAAGTAACTTAAAACCCCCTCATTTTGGATCGGGCAGAAGCCACAGCTGAGCGGCTTCCCGCCGTGCCACCACGCTGCACTTTCTGCTGACAGGAAGGGCTTCTCCAAGCCCAGCTAACTTTAAAGCTCAGATCAAAAGCTTTCTTGCCACAAAATAAATCACATTAGACAAAGTCAGATCCCTCCTAAGCCACAATTATATAGCTTGATTTGGTAACCTCAGTTAATAGTGATCTGACCCCCTGTTCAATGTATTTTGTCGTTTTTTTTTTAAGTAATTAGTTCTCTTTTTTGCTTTTTCTTTCTTTGTGTGTGGATGAGAAAGGGCTGAAGGATGTGTGGAGGGAGAGAACAAAAATTCTATTTGGCAAATCCCTTCCCTAGATGAGATAGCAGTGTCAACACTATTACGGCGGGCACTAACCACTCAATGTCCCTCCCGGTTTGGTGGGTTGCCCAGACTTTGGCTCCCACAACAGTACCTCAGAGCAAAGGCTATTTCCAAGGGCGTGTCTTTTCTCAGAAAGATTACTTTGTCACTGACAGAAGTCATGATATTTGCTTCACTCAGGGTCTGAGGGTACTCATCAGCACACCTTTCCTATAGTCTTCTTTTCAACTTTTGAATTGATCCCTGCTTCTGACATGACAAACTTAGCAGCAGGGCAGCATTTCCGCCTGTGTATAGGTCAGAGATGTGCATGCTTGAGTTCTGAGCACACATGAGAGGTAAAGTGGTCCTTCATTACCTATGTTCAGTGTATGCCAAAGTTGTATGTGGTTGCCAGGAGTCAGCAGTTTTAAATGGTGCTCAGGACTCACAGGCAAGTTCCTCTTCGAGAAATAGCTCAACAGTGAGTGATTACGAGGATGCTGTTAAGCACACTCCATATGAGGGAGACATAGTTTCATGGAAGTCAAGATTTTTACAACCTGGATTTCATCTTGGGTGGCATACCAGGAAGATTCTTTATAAATGTATAGAAATCTGAATGAGGCAGAGTAGAAGGAATTCATGAAATACGGTGATAAGTGAATGAATGATTGAGCAAATGAATGAATGGAGTATGTTAAGTATGTTAAGAAAAAAAAATATCCAGAAATTAGGGCACCTGGGTGGCTCAGTCAGTTAAGCATCTGCCTTTGACTCAGGTCATGCTCTTGGGGTCCTGGGATCAAGCCCTGTGTCTGGCTCTCTGCTCAGCAGGGAGCCTGCTTCGTCCTCTCTCTTCACCTACCCCCACCCCTCATGCTCTCTCTCTCTCTCTTTCTCTCTCAAATAAATAAATAAAATATTTTTAAAATGAATGAATTAATTAATTAATAAAACACTATATGGAGAATTCAAATTAAAACCAAGATGTTCTTTGAAATCTCCAGTATATCTGAATGTATCCTAGGTTTCAAACCATGCAGAACAGTTTGCATTTCTGGGCATATTTGATGTTTTTCCTCTTTTAAAATAAAAGGGAAGGTTTAGAGAGAGACATGAAGAAAGGAGTGTTCATTAGATAGATATATAATACTTCTAGGCTGTTTCAGTGGACAGACAGCATGTAAGTCTGTTTTTACAGGAGGAAAAAGTCATTACTATACTGACATTTCCAATCTAAACAAAAATTACAGTTTTCTCAACTTTCAAATTTCTATATTTAGAAAACTCATATGACAAAAATCCATTCTGTTTTTTAAAGATTTTACTTATTTATTTGACAGAGAGAGAGATCACAAGTAGGCAGAGAGGCAGGAGAGAGAGAGGGGGAAGCAGGCTCCCTGCTGAGCAGAGAGCCCGATGCGGGGCTCGATCCCAGGACCCCGAGATCATGACCTGAGCTGAAGGCAGAGACTTTAACCCACTGAGCCACCCAGGCGCCCCCAAAAATCTATTCTTAATAATATTAACATAATTATGTTTTATTATAATATATACTATATATTTATATATTCTGTATAAGTAGTATGTTTGTTCGTATGTACACATATATATTACTATATGTATGTATGTGCATATATGTATATATATCCTAATATATGGGGTTGTGTGTGTGTGTGTGATATATATATATATATATATCTCCAACCCTGTATATATCCACCTCTTTCTCTATATATAACTCTGAGTGTATATATATCTAACTATATGTGTATATATTGGCTCTCTATCCTACTATATATATAAATATATATACACATGTACATTATTTATATTGTATATATAAAGATAATAACATCAATATTATCACCAAAGAAAAATGGTAGCTATTAATTACTCATATGCTAATTTACATTATCCGTGTAAACTCTTTATGAATAGGATTTGTGCCTGTTTTTACCAACTATGTGCCAGAGTTCTAACAGAGTGCCTAGCACAGAGTAGGTGCTCAATAAATACTAACAGAAGAATTTGTTCTCTGTGAATTCATTCAACCTAGCTGTTTGGAACTCTTGTTGTATTTTAGAATCAACTGGAAAGCTTGTATTTGTTTACTTCATCAATATCCACCCTTGGGCCCCATTTCTGACAATTAATTCAGAATATCTGAGGTACGAGCTCAGGCAGTGTTACTTATAAAGCTATCCAGGTGATTCAAATGTACAGCTCTTGGATGAGAACCAGTGATCGAACCTCTCCTTGAGGCTGTGTTAAATTCCCCCTGAGGACAATGGTTGGACCCAGGGAGTGAAGGGGAGGCTGCCAGCCCTGGCAATTGTGCTAGAGGATGAGTTCTAGGCCAATGTATCTCAACTTTCTGAGACTGCGTCTCCTGCATGGCCTTGCTGATTTTGACTCTAGTTGAGAGAAGAAAGAGAGAGCAACATCCTCTCTACACACACTCATGCTGTCCTTGGTCTCAGGCACACAGATTCTCTAGTGAGCAGGATAATTGTAATAAACTGGAGCAGAGACAACTGTGCTCTGTCAATATCTGTCCACTAGGGGACGAGCTGGCATACGATCAGGTTCACAGCTTCCCCAGAAACTGCCCAGGTGCTATCAGGCAGTAATGACTTTTTGCCACTGTTGGATGGGATTGGGACAAACTCTGGCTCTGGATGCCCCATCAGAAATGCATATTAAAATCTTCCAAGCTGTGTTTCTTCCTGAAATGGAAAATGGACCTCCGTGCTCCAGTCCAGCTCTCTGCCCTGCAGTGAGAAGTATGTTTTGAATGTGAAAGTCTTCCTCAGTCTGCACATAATGTATCAAGGCAGGCATTACTGCCCCACTTTACAGATAAAGAACTGAGGTCAAGAGCAGATAGGTGACTGGTAGGTGATCACAGGGCTTGCAAGTAAATGTCATAGGCAGCATTCAAACTCTGGACAATTTGTTTCCAAGTCTCTTTCTAATATAGCCTTTTTATTTATTTTTTTTAAATTTTTTTATTGTGTTATGTTAGTCACAATAAAATGCATCATTTGTTTTTGTGCAGTGTCCCAAGATTCATTGCTTATGTGCAACACCCAGTGCTCCATGCAATACGTGCCCTCCTTAATACCCACCACCAGGCTCACCCATCCCCCCACTCCTCTCCCCTCTAAAACCCTGTTTGTTTCTCAGAGTCCACAGTCTCTCATGGTTCATCTCCCCCTCCGATTTCTCCCAATTCACTTTTCCTTTCCTTCTCCTAATGTCCTCCATGTTATTCTTTATGTTCCACAAGTAAGTGAAACCATGTGATAATTGACTTTCTCTGCTTGACTTATTTCACTCAGCATAATCTCCTCCAGTTCATCATCATTAGCCATCAGGGAAATTCAGATCAAAACCACATTGAGATACCACCTTACACCAGTTAGAATGGCAAAGATTAACAAGGCAGGAACAACAAACATTGGAGAGGATGTGGAGAAAGGGGAACTTTCTTACACTGTTGGTGGGAATGCAAGTTGGTGCAGCTGCTTTGGAAAACAGTGTGGAGATTCCTCAAAAAATTAAAAATAGAGCTGCGTTATGACCCGGCAATTGCACTAATATAGCGCTTTTAGATTCCTGTTAGTAAACCAATTAGCTCATGGGGTCGTTAGGAGGTAAATTTGTGTTTTGAATGACTTGGATTTGAATCAAAGCATCTCCCTTTCGTAACTGTGTGATTTCAAGCAAGTTACACAACTTTTCTGAGCCTCAGGAACCCTATCTGAAATTAAAAGGTAATACTACTCATCTTATAGTTATCATTCTGAAGAAAAAATACCTTAATATAGGTGAAATGCTTCATGAAATTCTCTGCACAGGATGTTCAGCAAAAAGGTAGTGTTAGTACACAATTGTTATTAATAGTTTCCTGCTGGGTCATTGATTGTTTATTCTTTTTCCTCTAGAATAGCATTTTTTAAATTTATTTCTTCTTTAATTTAAGTTCAATTTAATTAACATGTAGTGTATTATTAGTTTCAGGGGTAGAATTTAGTGATTCATAAGTTTCATATAACACCTTACATCACATGCCCTTCTTAGTGCCCATGATCCAGTTACCCCATCATCCAGTTACCCCATCCTCACATCCCCCCACCGACCTCCCCTCCAGCAACCCTCAGTTTGTTTTCTTAGTTAAGAGTCTCTCATAGTGGGGTGCCTGGATGGCTCAGTCATTAAGTGTCAGCCTTCAGCTCAAGTCATGACCAGAGGGTCCTGGAATTGAGCCCCCTGCTCCACAGGAAGCCTGCTTCCCCCTCTCCCACTCCCCTGCTTGTGTTCCCTCTCTCACTGTATCTATCTCTGTCAAATAAATAAATAAAATCTTTTTTTTTAAGATTTTATTTATTTATTTATTTATTTATTTATTTATTTATTTGACAGATAGAGAGAGAGATCACAAGCAGGAAGAGAGGCAGGTAGAGAGAGAGAGGGAAGCAGGCTCCCTGCTGAGCCGAGAGCCCGATGCAGAGTCCGATCCCAGGACCCTGGGATCATGACCTGAGCCAAAGGCAGAGGCTTTAACCCACTGAGCTACCCAGGTGCCCCAATAAATAAAATCTTTAAAAAAAAAAGTGTCTCTTATAGCATTCTTAAACGCCTCTCTTAACAAAACCATACAACTCGCTAACTTAAATTACTGATCCCATTATAACAGAATACCTGTAAACTATAGTACAAAACAAATACCAAATATACAAACAAAAATTACAAATCACTCTCATGATTGATGAAAATTCAAAATTATAAATTAAAATGTCAACAAGTTAAAATAATAAAATGCCAAGTTAAATCATTCTGCACTTTATATCCGTAACACAATGACCAATTATAACTTCTTCCAAAATGCAAAGACTGGCCAATATTTGAAAATTTACTAATATGATGTGCCTCATATTATCAATGAGAAGATATAATTAAGAATAATTAATATGAACTCTAATAGATCAGTATACCTCTTGAAGTTGCATATACATTTTTTTCTCAACTTGAAAAAGAGTTTATAATGTTCACTAGATATAAAAACATACAAATATAATTTGTTATAATCTTTAAATTTGTTAATAATCTTTAAAAAATAAAAAAAATAAGTTTAACAATCTTTAAAAATTAAATCAATTACACAACTATGTATGTATTTATATGTACATATGTATCATAAAAGTCAACCAAATCTGACTAAAAATATATCTATCTAGATACCCAACATTATGTTAAAGACATTTCACATAAGAGATCAGTTAAAGGTTGCTTGCTCTTATTTCCATCATACATCGTAAAGATACACACCCAACATTTAACCACAGCTATCTCTAGCTGGTAAGCTTACACATTATTTGCATTTTCATACTTTTATTTAGTAATACTACATATTTTTATTTAGTATAAACATATAAATACATTTATGTATATTTTATAAAAATATATATTTTATTTAGTAGTACTATATATTAAAATTGGTGGTGGGTGTTAAGGAGGGCACATATTGCATGGAGCACTGGGTGTGGTACATAATCAATGAATCTTGGAACACTGAAAAAATAAAATTAAATTAAAAAAATTAGCAACATTTATTGTAAAATTTGAAGTTATTGAAGTGAATATATCAGTAGATTTAATTCATGTTTATTATAAACATGTTACAGTAATAATATATTTTGGTACTTATTTATGTTAAATATATGAAGTATAAAAAGAAAGCAATTGAAAAAACTTAATTTCACCAAGGCCTCTCATAATAATCAAAGAATAGTGTGGGTTGGGGAGATAAGAACCGGTATACTTTGATATCCATTATGCACAGGGAAACATGGTTTAATTCCATTTTAACCCTCTCTTCCCATTCTTCTTTTGAACAGTGCTCTTGGACATGATCCCAGCGAATAAAATTGCTCTCTTTCTTCCATTTCCTCACACTGTGCTTATTCAGCACTTGCCTTTAGAGTTTCAGTCACCTTACTCACCAACTCTTCGGTTGAGTTGAGCTGGGCTGTGAGTACCCGTGAGGTCTGAGGAACTGGAAAAAGCCATTGGAGAGAGCAGGGATGCTAATGGGTCATCACAGTTGTCTGTCAAGGTAAGAGAGAAAGAAAGCAAATTCCATTAGCAAGAGATAGCCCTTAAAGAGAGGAATCATGGCATTAGCCACCATCATTTACTAACTACTGCTCTGAACAAGGCCAGTACCACTTGTTTCCATGTGCTATTTCATTCACTCTTTACAGTCCTGAAAGACAGGTTAAAATTTCTTTCACAGTTGGAGACATTGACATTCAGAGATGTTAAGAAGTTTGTCCAAGGTCACACCACCAGAAAATGGTGTGGCCAGAAATCTCACTGATTTGTCTAACTATCATCTGCTCCTTTAATCAATCACTTAAACAAAGCCTCAAGTTATGGCTTTTGAGCTTATTCTAGAAGGAGGGAGACTGCTGAAGGGAAGATAAAATTGTTTACCTGCTCTCGCATCTTCAGTCCCTGAGGACTCCTGCCATAGGTGTATCTAAATGGATAGAATGATTTAGAATGTCTCACTCCCTGTTGTGTGAAAATCTTTGGAAAATGAAAGACTAATTCTAATAATTAATTTCTATTCCACAAAGTGAAGGAGAATAGTCCCCAATCTTGCACAATCTTGAATCTGGTATTTACTTCAGAAGCAGCCCTTCCAACCTTCCCTGACGTATCAGGTAGACTTTCTAAGGTTTCTTTGATGCTGTCCAAATGTGGAACAGAGTGGGGTCATGGGGAGATGTGGTCTTGGCAACACAGACCTGTTCTTCCAGATTGACCATGCAATCTCATGCAGAGGACCCTGTTCTTCACAGAGCAAACTGGTCATCTAAATGTTCTGTAATCATTCATTTATTTGTTTGCATCTTACACTAAATGGCACACTCTTTGTGGGACTTTAGCAAATAATCTGATACATAATAAGCCTTTAATAAAGGTTTATTGAAAGAAATGGACAGTGATGGGAGAAAAGAAGGAAGGAAGAGAGGGAGGGAGGAAGGAAAGAAGGAAGGAAGGAAAGAATTAGTTCACATAACAGTACCAACATGTTTTTCCTATTTTTCCATTCTGTACACAATTTACTTTTCAGGACATTGCAAAATGATGCCATTAAATCTAGACATACCTCATTCAAACATGATTTTATGTCATTCAGTTTGAAGGTAAACTTCATGATTAAAGGCTCTCAAGAAAGGCAAGTCTGAGTTTTTTTTTTAATGTACATTGGATAGGAGGCTGTTTGTTTATCTAGAAAATTCTTAGAGAGGACTATTTCATCTAACTCCAGGAAAATTAATGAGAAACATAAGGATTAAATTTTTGTTTGTTAAATGTGTTAAAAAAATCAACTGGCAAAGTGTATTTTGAGTTTTTCCCCAAACACAAATGTTTGAAAAATATTTTGAGGTTTTTGACAAACACAAAACAGAGCCAGATCCTCACTAAGGAGGAATGACATAAAAATCACAGCAAGGACACCCCTGCAGTTATGGTCATTCTGCGAATAGAAAGCAGAACTCAGGGCTGTTTTATTCCAGGCATAAGATGCAAGTGAGGGGAGGTGCATACACACTTCCAGTGCGTTCATTTGGAAACACAGATTGGTTACACTATTTATATATTAGCAAACAGTTTGGATGTGATGCAAATCTTCCATTTGCCTATACCCGTCTCATCATCAGGAAACATTAGGTAAATACAGGAAACTGAATTAAGTGAAACTGAGCCTCATGGAAATACAATATACCTGTACGCATGCCCACATCAGACACCACACAACATCAGACTTCACAGCTATGCTATGAGCCACACCTGTTTGCAACTGTAGTTAAACCATCCTCCAATTTCAGGTAACACTCCTCGCACTACTTCCCGATAGCTAAGAACCCTTCTGACACCTGCTTCCACATGCAAATGGAAGATTTTTAAAGTGCCATGTTTATACATTTATACATTTAAGTATTCCTTAAACATGTAGCATGTATAATGCTGTGTTACTATTTTTATTAGGTCCTTAGGATTTTTTAATATGTTGCCAATGACATGTTTGAGTTTTGTGCCCCTAACCCTATGTTTCCCTTAAAGTAGGAATAGAAGTGACTTAATCACTTCAATTTAATTCAGTCCATAAAATATTTATAAAGACGTACTTTATACTTGACCTTGAACAAGCACTGGAGAAAGAGTTGAGTAAAATTGAATCTTAGATCTCATGGAGCTCAGAGACCATTGAGAAATAGAATAAATAAATTAAATAAATAAATGAATAAATAAATAAATAAATAAATAAATAAATAAGTCTAATGAGGAAGTTTAAGAGAATTTCACCAAGGTTATACCCACGCCAGTAAAATGGGGACCCAACTATATAGACATCCAGGCATGTGATCTGCACCATCTCCTCCAGCCCTATGCAGTCTCCCCTTTAATAGGTTTCTGGCCTCAGGGAGAAGATAGCTTCCAAAGCCTCTTGTCCTCGTGACCCCAATGCCATTTTCCCCACTGGCCATTTCCTCTTCTGAATTGTACCTTCCTTGTATCTCAGTTTGTGGGGTCACCGTTTTCACTTTGAAAATTAGCAACCCATTGTAAACAGTCTGTGCCAAAGGGAAGGTCCAGAGAAGATTGTTCAGGACTTCTCTCATCACGGACCCTGTGCATTTTAAGAGTGGCTTTTAGGGAACATGGCTGAACTTTTGTTTTATCCTTAAAAATGAAAATAATGGGAAAATTTCAAATCAGAAAGGAAGAAAGACCTCTTCTCCCCAGCCAGTACATAGCTCCTTTTGCCTTCTTTATGTCACCTAAATTGAGAATAGACCAGGCCTCTAATCAAATTAACCCTGGTCACTGGGAATTAATAATTTGTCCATGTAACCATTCTAAATCCAAAAGTGTGTATTATTTTTAGACATGTGTCCTATTCTTAAAGCAGAAGACAAATGATCTAGCATAAATGAGAACAGTTTATACATGTTTTAATTCAAGATTTGGGACAGTTGGGGATAGTGGAAATTATCAGGAAGGCTAGAGCTAAGAGCTCGTCAATCTAGATTGGTTTCTTCTCTTGCCTTGGTGACTCCAGTTAATACAGTATAAAGCAGTATTTCCTTTGTCTGCAAAATCAAGAGAGTCATCTCTGACATGTCCAGCCACAGCACCATCTTAGAACAGAATGAGAAGATATGGGAAAATATGGAGGAAATTCCCCTTTAAATGATAAAGCACAGAATAAAACCAGGAAGCACTATATGAATTGTCTGTAATATTTGCAGTAATCAAAAACAACCATTTCAACAATTTTATTTCTAAGACCTTGTCTATATGTCATAATACCTGCTCAGTAATTGTTGTCACCGATAGCTCTTTTACACTAAAGGTTGACAAAGGGCCAGATGAGAAGGAGAATATGAAATGGAGGGGAAACGAGTGGGTAAAGAATCACCAGAGGGTGAGAACAACATTGCACAGGGCAGTCCTCTGTCTCTATGGATCGGCAGCCTGGCAGAGACTGGGCCAACATCACACCAAACACATGGCTGGGAAGGAAAGAAACAAAGCACCATCTGCTCCACCATTTCTGCAGGCTTTAAATAAGCAAACCCGTGTTGTCATTACATTTTAGGCACCATTCACACCTCTGCCTTCTGACAGTGTGTCTGCACAATCCATCAGTCAGTTCCTCCAAAAGTATGGAGGATGTTTATCTATATTTACATGAGGAGAGAGGAGGGGGTAAAGAAACTCAGGTGGGCAGAGAGATGTTTGAAATTTGGGGAAAACATACCAAGGGACTAAAGTCAGACTTTCAAGAGAACACACAACCTGAGATAGACCTTCATAATTTTACTAGAATATCATTTCCCACACTTAATGGATGCATTGGCATAGTATTTTCAAAACACACTCTTAAAAATCCCATGGATGGGGCTTGTCTTTAAAAGACTTTTTACAGGGGTGCCCGAGTGACTCAGTTGGTTGAGTGTCGGACTCTTGGTTTTGGCTCAGATCATGATCTTGGAGTCCTGAGATCGAGCCCCAGGTTGGGCTCCATGCTCAGTGACAAGTCTGCTTGAGATTCTCTCTCCCTCTGCTCCTCCCACACTTGCTCACGTGCTCTCAGTGCTCTCAGTCTCTCTCTCTCAAATAAATAAGTAAATCTTTAAAAATATAAAATATTTTTTTGCAAAAAGGAGATAAAGTTAAAAAGATATTATTAAAAATGCAAACCCTTACTCATGTATGATTTATTAATTTTCCATTTTCCTCAGAAGATAACTTCATTGCCATCTTTACCTTTTTCCTTTATGACATATAGGCCGCTTCCTACTCTATCTGATGCATAGGCAGATAAAAATCCATGCCTATGTGTATGATGGAAAGTAACTCAGCTCTTTCCAATCAGTAACTGCTGAACAACCTTATTTTTATTTGTAAATGACTTAGCCCTAAATTCGTAGACTAAGAGAATACCAAAACCCAAGGAACCTCTGAAGTGGTGAAATTCAAGCCCTTCACTTTACAAATAAGGACCTCAGGGTTTAGGGAGATGATGAGTCTGCTCAGGATTGTTTAGTTCACTGATTGACTAACCTAGACAAAAGTTCAGATTTCCTTACTCCTAGATGGTGACCACTAGCTCAGAGTTATCTGCTACATCTGCATAAGTCCAGTAATCATTATTATTTTTTATAATATTCATTAATAATAAATAATATTTATTATTTAATGAATAACTTTCTTTGTGCAGAAGGAAGGGCAGAGTTGCATCTCCTGGATAACAGAAAAAACAGTAAAAATAGCATAGAATTTTCAAAAGAATTTCAATATCTTCTCTATTTTTTCTTATCTTCTTAGTTCTTCCTTCAACATCAAGAAGAAAAGAAAACAATAAAGGAAGGATTAAAAAAATAAGAGATAAAGGAAAGTGACTCGTTTCCTTATGAATATTTGTGTAGATCCTCAAGTTGAGCATTTTGTTTGATATTTTCAGTCTGAAGAAGTGGGGATTATTTGTTCCTTAATATATATGTACAGTTATATACTGAAGGTCTTTTATCACATTAATTAAAAGGTAAAGGCACAAAAGAGAATTCTGAGTAAATATGATATTTACACAGCTTTTTAGAAATTATCATTGACTCTTCAAGATGATTCTACTTCAAGTAACACTTTTTGTTGCCAACATATATTTTTATTCATTATTATTAAAATACCAATAGAGTAACAGATGGCCCTGAAGTTAAATTGTGAGTATCATCTTGATTACCACAGTAAATTGTCTGTATATGGGGATTTGGAGCTTAAAAGATTCACTTGTATTTATAGGTGAGATAAAATTCCTCTTAGCACTTCACACTTAATGGCCTACTTTGTTTAAAAGACATAAAGCATGCATTTTTTGTAGTGCCTACAACGGTGCTTAGAAGCGACAACTCATGCTTTTAGCTTCATTTATTTTTCCCCTTGTTACCTATAATTTCACTTAGTAAACAACAAAAATAAATACTCTAATATTACTCTTGAATCTGACCCTGTCCCCATTTTCCACATGAAATCCTAAAAGATAATTTACTTTATAATGAACAGAACAAGAAACATAGCTCTCTAAAATGAGTCATGAAAAGAAGGTTAAACCTTTTCTGTCCTGACATCCATCTCCAACTTAATAGTCTCTGCCTTTTGACTACCTGTTGAATACACATGGTTGTGCTCTTTGTTGTAGGAAGACAAAATTAAAGTCAAAGGTGCAGACCCTGTGCTCAAGAAACCAAGCATCTACTTTGCTTGAAAGATAATCCATATATATTTTTAAGAAGCTCCTTATGTTTATGAACAATTCCATGTAAAAGACCTTTGGCTAGGGATCCAGGAATCCTGGGCACTCTTTTACCTTCAATATTTCAGGTTTTACCTTTCTATATTTCAGATTCCTCAACTGTAAATTGCAGGGATTATTGCTCATTTGTTCAACCAACAAACCTTAACTGAGCACATTCTAGACATCTGAGGGTCTGTCAGGCCTCAAAGTTAGTGAAGGCAATTATAGCAAATTTCTCAAACATGGTGGAGATGGGCACTCAACTTGCTATGTTGTACTGGTGATTGGTGATGGATGGGGTGCAACAGGGTGCATGAGCTTCTGGAAGAAATGCTAGTCCTGTCCAGGGATTGACAAGAGAGCTCTGGAGTATTTTCCCAGCTTTAAAAACAATTCTATTGGGTGCCTGGGTGGCTCAGTGGGTTGAAGCCTCTGCCTTCGGCTCAGGTCATGATCTCAGGGTCCTGGGATCGAGTCCCATATCGGGCTCTCTGCTCTGCAGGGAGCCTGCTTCCCCCTCTCTCTCTGCCTGCCTCTGCCTACTTGTGATCAATCTCTCTGTCAAATAAATAAATAAAATCTTTAAAAAAAAACAAAAAAAACAATTCTATTCATGATTTTGTGTTAGATTTGATATGGAGGTACTGTCCTTTAGTTGTAAGTGGCTTGCCAGGACTACATCATAATCAAACCCACTAAGTATAATAGGAAGGCAGCAGTGGCAGCCTCTTGCACAGCTGTCTGTCTAGGTTGTCAACAAGAAGGAAACCATCATTCGTACTGTGTGGGTGAGGCAGCTACAAGGGTTTTAGTCCATTTCACACTCTAGTCAATGTCTATCCTGGGCTTTGAACCAAGGTTGGTGTGATTCTTTGCATATCGTCTGTTTGAAAATTGGCTTCCAATCCCTAAAAATGACAGCAGGAATGCCTCCTAGATGGGCACAGGTGAGTCTTCCATTTGACTGTCTTGTGTGAGTTTGGCCCTTCTTGGATTTTCAAGAATGTCCCCACACGAATGTTACATAATTAGTCCAAACTCAAAATACGCCTCAAAATATGTTTTTCTAAATTGTTTTCCTTGCATATTATTCCATTTCACCCCCAGACTGCCACTGATGGATTTTTTTTTTATTCTCAGGTTAGGAATATTGGGTTCACGATTGACTATCCTATTTTTCTATTCTAACCTTAAATATAATTTATCAATGATTTAATCTAACTGAAAAAAAAATTTAAGATTTTATTTATTTGACAAAGAGAGACACAGCGAGAGAGGAAACACAAACAGGGGGAATGGGAGAGGGAGAAGCAGGCTTCCCGCTGAGCAGGGAGCCTGATGCAGGGCTCATCTCAGGACCCTGGGATTGTGACCTGAGCCGAAGGCTGCCACTTAACCAACTGAGCCACCCAGGCACCCCTAACTGAAGAAATGTTTCCTAAGTCCTTCATGTGTGAGGCATATGATATACATACTAATTGTGGGGTGATGTAAAGCATACAAAGCTTCTGGTAGAGCGAGGATATTATTTTACTCCAGCACTTAATGTCCAGTACTACATATATGTTCAATAAATATGTGTTGAATAAACAGTTGAAAGAAAGATCTCTCAGATTTGCACTCACTTTTATTTATTTTTCCCTCTTGCTTGTCCACTACTTGATCTCATATCAGGTTTTTTGAACACCATGTGACAATTTTTGCAACCACCTTCCCAATTTACCACCTGTGTCTATCCTCATTCAATCAACAGTCCTAAACCCCTGTTTTCAACATGTTTCTCTCACCAAGACCTAATAGTATGTCAGCCTTAAATTTGGCTTCCAGAGGCGGCATCAAAGATGAAGGCAGAGAGTTGTGAGCATATATTAGGTCTCAGGTGACCATAAGGTCAGAGCGTCATTGATGGGGTCACAGACTGGTCAAAGAACCAGAAACTGAGGTCCAGCCAGCAGAGTCAGGACTAAGGAGCCTGTTGTTGAGACCAACTCTGATCAGAGACCAAGAACCATGACCCCCAAAAGCATCACTCGTGGTGTCTAAATTCAAATATGCTACAGTTTTTAAACCTTTAAGATTATGAATGCTCACTCATAGAGGAACTGGATTAGTTAGAAGACATGAAATCTTTGATGGGTAGAAAAGGCAAGATTCATAAATAAAAAGGATTAGAAATTTCTGGAATATGAGAAACTGAGAATGGTGACTATTCTTAAACGCGAATGATAAAGAAAAGCCAGTCTTTGAAATAATTAAATTTTACCTATTAAAAAATATTCTAAATTCAACTTTGCTTCCATACACCTCTGTTCCTTTCTTCCAATCTGCAACTATCAACATTCCCCACAGAACGCACCTATCAACATTACACACAACTCACAACACACACACACACACACACACACACACACATCATTGCAAAGTACAGTGTCAATCAGGTTTGGAATTTATTGAGTTTTTAAGCAAAGCTAAAAAATGAATGAATGGGATATATAGAATGAAGAAGATTATGAAAATGGGAAAAATAAGATCACAGGTTTAAAAAATTAAAAGTACAGATTATGTCTTTACTTTTAAAAGTGCATTGTTTAAAGGATTATGCAAGGAGTATTAAGATGAAAGAATGGAGACAACTGAAGAATTATAAAGATAGTGTTTCTGCCAATTCAGTGCTCAACAGAGCTGAGAATTTCTGTTCTGGAGCTGGGTCTTTTACAGTAGATATCTATTCTTTCTTTGAATACAATGAAGCTAAACTTCCAATAGCTACTCAAGATCTTGCATCAAGTAGTTCTAAATTACAATGAAAATTCTGGTTATTCCAGAAAACCTGATTTTAAAGTGCAGATCAATCAATCCTTAGACATTTGTAAAAACCTCTTTGTTTTTAATGGGTATAGGCCCAGAGATTCTAAAGGAAACACTGACATCTCTGTGTGTCATCAATCTGCTCATTGGAATTGAGGGAAAAGGCCTGATTAAAAAGATAGCCTTGGGTTGGAAACTGGCCAGTTGGCTGGCAACACAACCCAATGAGGTCAATGCCAACCATTTATGAGTGGATGGGATAAATATGTACTGATAATGTGAACAAATATTGATCTTTATTGGTCTTTAGATAAAAAAATAATGACAGCCCAGAGACAGAAGCAGTAGTCTTTCAAGATCATAATCTGGCTCTGTGTGTATGTGTTTATGTGTGTGTGTTTTCTTTCTCGACCAGTTGGAGACTGTAGTATATCTGGAAAGAGCCCAGACATTGGATTCCAGCCCAGTCTGAATTCAGATCCTGACTCTGCAGCTTACTAATTATATGTCCTTTGGGATGTTATTTAATCTCAGTCTTCTCTATGTATAATGGGGATAATAAGTGTACACAGGCTTGTTATGAGAACAAAAAAAGACAATTCATATAAAATATTTAACCCAGTTATTGGCACATGTCTGGCTATGTTTTCATTCCTTCACTTGCTGTCACTCTTTCTACCTTAAATTCAAGCTCACCCGCTCCAGTCGCAGTCATTGCGTCTTCATTTGAAAAATGACATTTTTTGTACACTTTATTATATATTTTAGAATTTTCCCATCCAGATGGTTTTAACACTACTTCTTTATCAGCATTTCGGGGCTCTTAATATAATTCTGTACCAAGAGCTATTCTGTTTATGCGTTACTTATGCTCTAAGACCAAACCCAGTACACTTTCTAAGTTTTATCACTTTTTTTTTTATTGCATTCAATAACAGTTCTTAAGCACAATGTGCCAGGCATCATGCTGTCTGGTGCATTATACTGGTGAGTCTTTTTTTTTTTTCTTTTTAAGATTTTATTTATTCATTTGAGATTGAGAGACAGAGACAGAAAGCATGAGCAAGGGGAGGGGCAGAGGGAGAAGCAGGCTCTCTACTGAGCAGGGAGTCTGATGCTGGGCTCAATCCCAGGACCGTAGGATCAGGACTTGAACTGGTGGCAAGTGGCAGACACCTAACCGACTGAGCCACCCAGGTGCCCATACACCAGTGAGTCTTAAGAGGAATATGAAGCACAGCTCTTAGATGACATTACAAAGAATAAGGCTGCAGAACATGTTTGGATTTCTTTCTAGTCCTTATATTTGATGTATTTTTTAAAAAAATTAGACATTAAAAAAATGGTCCTGCTATGTTTGTGCTTTTAGATCAGAAGCTTAGAAAGCTGAGAAACAGTGCTCTGGGCAAGAGAGTCTCCTCAGTTTATATTCTGGAAAGTTTATTCTGGTTTCAGCATAGAGAATGGACCATGTTTGTGTGTGCATGTCCAGGGTACGGATGGGTACAGAGTAGTGAGGGTAAAAGACAGAGAGAACCAATCAAGGCCTATGAAAATAGTAAAGAAGAGATAATGAGGACCTGAACTAAAACAATAGCAATTGGAATGGAGAAAAGGTAAGGAAATTGAGGTATATCATTTAAGAATCATCATTGCTTGGTGCACTGAAAGAGAGGTAAGAATAAAGGATAACATCAAGGTTTCATTTCAATGATTATCTATTTTGTCATTTTAGAGACCTGGAAGCTTACAAATCAGTTTCTAAAATTAATAAATTTAAATCAAGCAAAATAGAGATGAATGGCCGCACATTAAAATGATTTCCAAAGTATAGTTAACATTCCTCATCTTCCTTTTAGATAATTAAAATAAATAGTGTCATGGGAATAATACACACACACACACACACACACATATATATCACATGGCAAGTCATATCATGTTATAAAGTGGCACATCCTTAATTGTCCAAAGAGAGAAGTGAGCAGTGAGTACTATATTCAGTAAAAAAGAAACATCACATTGACCTGAAGTAGGTAGTTCCCCATGATTTCAGAATACAATTCTGGAGTCTCTTCCTCTCTTGGTTCAGACCTGATTTGCAGTGACATGGCTAAACACCAAGAAGGTCGGAATCCTGGGTAAATATGGGACCCGTTATAGTGCCTCCCTCAGGAAAATAGTGAAAAAGATTGAAATGAGCCAGCACGCTAAGTACACTTGCTCCTTCTGTGGCAAAACCAAGGTGAAACAGACGAGCTGTGGGGATCTGGCATTGTGGCTCCTGCATAAAAACCGTCACTGGTGGCACCTGGACTTACAACACTACTTCTGCTGTCACAGTTAAAGTCTGCCATCAGAAGACTGAAGGAGTTGAAAGACCAGTAGAAGCCCCACCATTTGAAACATTGCTAGCCTATAATAAATGGGTTAATTTATGTAACAACAACAACAACAAAATGGGAAATGTCTGGGCAACAGTAAAGACTTCTGGGGGTATAGCTCAGTGGAAGAGCATTTGACTGCAACAGTAAAGACTCTGCCCAAGTCACACAAGGGAGTTAAATCAAAACTGAATGCTCGAAGAGAATTTTGATGAGATGATCAGTACTATTTTTATATGTGTGTGATTTCCAAATACCTTCTTTAATTGATCTTTGGGGGAAAAAATGGCTCAGGAGAGTAGGACAGCCATAATGGTGGTCATCTAACAGGTGAGAAGCATAGTTATCAATGACACACAAGTGTTACCTGGAAAGACAAAGACATCTTCTCTCCAAAGTACTCGTTCTAGCCTCAAGCATCTCCCCCATCCCAATTCTGCTGGCAAAGAAAGCAAGGTTTGGAGATCAATAAATAGAGAGGAGCCTGACTATGTAAATCTAATGAGTGTGCAAGTATTGAGTAGAATAAAAACATTAATGCTGCGGGTTGCATCACTTTACCTGTGCATTTGGCTGTTCTACTTACTTACTTGGTACATTTAGACAAATCCATTCATTTCTCTGTGCTGCAGTTTCCCTCCCTGGAAACTGGTGATGCAGATGCCTATTCTCCACAGAGAGAGTGTGACAAATTAGGATTATTATGAATACGCAACAGAGAAAATAATGCTCAGCAGATGAAAGTGTTCAATTAATGGTAACTATAACATTATAAATTATCCAGTGAGCCCCTGCATGGATTTTTGAGTAAGGAAATGATGTTTAGAGAGTACATAAACTTGAATCCTAAAATTTGGAAATGAAAACACTTCCAGTTCTCAATGATCATCCCCCGTAATTTATTACTAGACCTCTCTTAATATTGCTTTTAGGATTTGAGGATAGGAACTAGGCAAGGATGGCCAATAAACTGGCATTAGTGGTTCCCACTTACCAGCTGGTTTCCTTTAATTGATGACTGATGGCTCTACCTTAATGTGTTTATTCTCTTCTAAAAAAAATTTTAATCACTGCAAGGGAGGGAGCCAGGCATCAGAGCTAAGTCCCAAATCTGGCCCTTTTGTCTTTGCCACCCTCTGTACTCTATCACCCGTACAAAATATATCCAAACTACAACAGTAGAGAGAAGATCTTCATTTATTATATGCAGACAGATATTAATTATTCTGAGCCCCTCATATTACCATATTTTAATTTTAGAAATGCTATCTTTTATATAACTCAATAAAAATCCTGGATATGATTTACTGGATCAAAGTGTGGTGTGCCATTTGTTAAAACATTCTCTAGAGAATGTTTGCTCATCAGAAGACAGAGAAAGGGGTAAGTTCCAATAGACAATCCATTCTACCAATTGTTTTTGTGGTCCAGAGAGCTTACCCATCTGATACCAAGTATGATATGATCCTGCAGAACTCTATGAAATGACCTACCAGGCACTCATATATAATGATTTTTTGAGACATTTCAGGCCTCTAGATAATGATTTTTTGGGGACAGTCTAAAAATAAAAGCTTGTTCCAGGCAAAATGCTTCAGCATGTTCTACTTTTCCTTGTAAAATGCTCTTCTTGCTCATCCTGAATTACAACTGTGACTCTTAAGCAAATGTTGCTGTAGCTATGAAGACATAAAATGCTATAAATGTTATATGGTCATGTCCAGGTATTTGGTGCTGCAATTTGAAAGCATCAATAAAGTTTGAGTTGTATTCAGAGTTTGCAAATCTGTCACGGTCAGATGAGTTCAATTTCCATTTTTCCCATGCCCAACCCTTCAAATTATGCATGAACAGATTAAAAATAGCAGGAAAATACATTGTGTTGCGTTCACTAAATATCTCCCATTTTGGTGGAAATCTTTAACAATCAAATAACATGAGAAAAGACACACTGGAAAGCAATTATAACCCTGGGAAAATTTCATTTCATTGCTCAAGACAGAAAGTGGTATATTTCAAAACTGTGAGCAAAGATTAATGGAGATGAAGGGAATGGTAAGTGGCTGTGAACCAAGACATTTAACTTTAATGTCATTGCAAAACACGAGAAGTCATCATTTCAAGACTCAATAACCTCAAACTGAAATGCATTCATTGCTATTTTTCCTTCCTTTTTCCCCCCCAACATTGTACTCTGCAAGTTGAATGGGTCTGACAAGTAGGTGGTTTGAAAGTGAAGGGTTCTTTTCCTGAACAAGGTTAAGTTTAGCTTTGATGACAGCACAGCCTGGAAATCTCCTGCCAAGCATTTCCTGCGGGCAAGAAGGCAGAGGATTTTCACTTTCTCTGTCAGCTTTAGCTCTATCTCAAGTGGTTATGAGTCAAGCCTTGGAAGAGAAAAGACAGAATGAAAAAAACAAAACCTTTAATGCATAGCATTGGTCTGAGAGTTCCAGACAGAATTTTTCAAGTGCATTTTGATGAATTGGGTCACAGAGTCTAGTTCCTTAGAGTCAGTATAATGTGTGAGGAAGGCATTCTGGTTTGTTTAAATGGAATTTTAATTGGGGAGTAAATTTAGTGTACTAGGAAAATGTGGATGCATGCCATTTGATACTAAATACTATATTTGCCACACAGACTGGGACTGAATCTATATGAACACTGACAAGTTGAAAAAATTTAGTCATTTGTTCATGTTTAATATGTACTAATGTTTAGACTAGATACTATTTTTTGTTGTCGTTGTTGTTCCTGCTGTCCCTGTGCTTTCGAAAGAGTTGGACCCTGATGGAATTCTACTTTGGTCATCTATCTGTAGTACTTAAACCCATTCCAGCACCTGCATTTTTTCTGTTACCTATTACACAAGGTGTCTGCTTTTGATTTCCTAGGGTACCACTCCCTGGAATAATAGATCCAGATTCAAGATCAAGTTCCCAGATCTTTGATGCCACACGTGGGTTGAGAAAGCCCTTGGACACTAGTGGCCTCTGTCTTGTAGCTTCGTCTCATTTTACTATTTCATGTAACCGACCCCACTGGCTGATTTGGACCTCTGGAATCTGTCTAACATGTAGAGAGAGCTTGGAAAAGGTGTCTCACCCCATGGTGGAAGAAAAAAGAATGATAGATAAAGAGAAGGGAAGATTATCAGCATGGACAAGTTATATGGATAAAGTTTCCCTTCCTATCATAAATTGTCTTGCAACATAGGCCATCTGTATACTGTTCCAGTTGCTATAACTACCAGCATTACAACCAAACATACCCCTTATGGAATTCAGACAACAGCACACTGTGACAGGGGATTTACATAAATTACCTCATTGCTTCCTCCTAATACTAATTATGAATTAAGTATTATTTTCTTGGTTTAATAAGGAAGCAATTTCAAAGCATTTAAGTAACTTGCCCAAGATCACGGAGTTTGGATGGGCCCTAAATCTGTCCAATGCTAGCAATAACTACCTTATTACCATCCTGCAGAATTAACCCAGGACCCTTCAGTTCATTCTGTTCATTTTTTTCTCAATATCTTGACCAATCTTGGAATCTTGGAAATTTTACAAAAAATACAAGAGAGCTTATACATACTCTGCCAAGTATTACAGTATTGTAATATTACAATATTACAATATTTATGAGAGTATGTCCAAACCAAAAATTAACTAAATCAGTAGGCATAGGTTAAGGTCTGCTACTAAAACTACTAAAACAGAGCCAACCAGACACACAGAGGAGGTAAAAGGAGAGTGATGACTGATTTAGAGTGAGGTCCACTCTCCTGCCTCTGCTTCTGGCACAGCAACTAATTGGTTTCACCCTCTTGAAATTTAGAATTTTTGTTTTCTGTGACACCTCAGATACAAGTCTTCCTGCTGTCCTGAACTTTCTAACCTCCACAGGAGTTTACCTTGGCTTTTTTTTTTTTTTTTTAATTTCTTTGGTGTTCCAAGATTCATTGTTTATGCACCACACCCAGTGCTCCATGCAATATGTGCCCTCCTTAATACCCACCACCAGACTCACCTAAACCCCCACCCCCCTCCCCTCCAAAACCCTGTTTGTTTCTTAGAATCCACAGTCTCTCATGATTCGTCTCACCCCATCTTCCTATACAACTTGGCTGTGGATCCTCAGATTCTGTCTATCTTCTGACTTAACCGGAAAGATGACATACAAACTCTGTCCTTCTCTTTCTTCTTGAGTCCAGCCCCACTTGGTCAGCAGGTTCCCACTCACAGACCTGCATGACAGTTTTTGTTCTTAAGCTTTACACTACTGAAGAGATGCTAACATGAAACTAGCATGTAAAAATTAAGCCCTTCTTCTGAAAGCTCTCAGGATGGCCATTGAGTCACTTTTGTGAGGCTTCACAATCCATCTACAGGCTAGCTGTAATGGAATTTGAATTATCACTGTAACAGTCCTACTGAGAATAGGAAACTCGAAGAAGCGTCAGCCCAGAATTACAGGGACATTAATTAAATGATAGAATACATTCTTCTCCCTTGATTTGAAAAAGTTTTAAATGATTATATTAATATTTTTCATATTAGCTATCTCCAGAAATTTAGAGCATACACATAATTATATTAATATTTGAATTAGAATCAGACTGTTTTATGTTACAATACAGATCTTTATTTTTTTTTAAAGATTTTATTTATTTATTTTGACAGAGAGAAAGAGATCACAAGTAGGCAGAGAGGCAGGCAGAGGGAGAGGGGGAAGCAGGCTCCCTGCTGAGCAGAGAGCCTGATGTGAGGCTCGATCCCAGGACCCTGAGATCATGACCTGAGCCAAACGCAGGGGCTTAACCCACTGAGCCACCCACATGCCCCAACATAGATCTTTAAAACATGCTTCAAGAAGTTTCTTTTCATAAATGGATTAGACCTCAATTATGCAAACACTGGGGGGCAAAGGGAAAGGAAAAGGGAAAACAATACTCATGAGACTAATGGGCAGAGTCTACAGTTCTTTGCCAATTTTGATACCTCAGATGAAACAATACTATGGAATATGAAATGTGTCCTAAAATAGTGCTTCTGTAAACCTATATAGTCAGTCGACTTTTGAAAACAAATCCAAATATGCAAAATCCCGATCTTCTGGATCACTCTCAAACACCATTCCTGAACGCACAGATTGAATTCTTGTTCCCTGCTTTGTAACCAGGCTATGGGTGGCTCCTGTCACTTATTGCTACACATCACAGTTACTGTCACTCCAATTAGATGTTGCGCCTCAGGAAGAGACTTACACATGCCTCTATACTCCAGCCTAATGGTGAGCCCCACAGGGAACTGGTATCATGTAAAAGGAACAGGGTTTCAGATGGATGCCCTTGAATAATTTATTTAACCTTTACGAACTTTGTTTTCTTTGACATAAAATGAGATAATTACCCTTTTTTAGTGTGATTGTTTTGAGGAAAATTAAATGTGGTAACATATAAAAGACTTCATTTATTGTAAGGATTTAGTAATTGCTCATTCTTGTTCTTTTTCCAAAGGCAATTATGGTCAAATATCTCCTGATTACTTGATTGATTAATATCATTTTCATAATTATAAATTGGGGCACTTTAATCATGTTTGTATTTTTCTTGGCTAGGTTTATAAGTAGTGCACATACTTAAGAGAGGGCTTTGGAAGGCTCTCCCTGAAGATTTTTATTTGTCATCCTAATTTAGTTATCTTTAAAGACTATTATACCAGTGCCAGACACTGTTTTGCACTCTGATGTCATATAGAAGGGTGAGATACATGTCTTCATTTCTGTAGGCTGCCGACCCGTGGAAGACATATGCCTACACTCTTTCTTCTATGGCTGTGAAAAAGATCCAATATGGCCCCCTTTAGAGGGAGAATGGGCTGAAAGATGTTTCAAGAAATACGTGGACCTACATATTCATTAGAAGAGGAGGAAACTGAAAATTTGACCAAGATAAATTGTTTCACATAGAATTGGGCAGACATCTCTGGGTTTTTATCAAAATTTATCAAAATTTTATCCAAAAATTTATCCCCCTCCTTTTCTTTCTTCAATTCTCATAGACTTAAGATAAAGCTATTTCTTGATTTGCTTGGCACTGCAACTAACATTAAACAGTTTTATGCTCATACACTGGCTTTTAAAAGAAGACAAAAAGTAGTAATACAAATGACTTTTTTGACTCATTTTGAAATGATTGCTATAAAGAGCCAAGCATTCCAAAATGTAAGTGAATCTATATTTAACTCAAATCTCTGCTGATCACCCCCTACAGCAAATCACTCACCAGCCTCCAACTTTGTATCCAACCACAGCCCCTCCCACAAGAAGAAAAAAAAAAAGACAAAGAAAGAGAGGAAGGGTAGGAAAAAAGGAAGGGAAGGAGGGAGGGAAGGAGAGAAGAAGGGAGATATGGATGGAGGTATGGATGGAGGGCAGTATGGAAAGAATAAAAGAAACACTAATTTTCCAGACATAAATTTTCTTAGAAACTTCTCAATTCCAGGATCATTTGGAATTTCATAAAACTGAATGAAACATAACTCTATAAAACTGCAAGTCAGTGTTAAATCATTCTGTAACTTTTTTTCCAGTCAAAGCTGATTTTTAACTCTCTCCAGACCCATACTTTTAAATCTACCCATTCTTTTAAAGATGTGTTTTTGGTTTTGATCATGTGAATAATCTACATTTTAGTTATTCACTTTCCTATTGAATTTAGGGTGTATGTATGTATTTATGCTAATTCAAATAACATTTCAATAAACATCACTGCATACATGTGTGAATATATCTAGAGGTAAAGTTTCTGGGCTATAATATAGGTACATTTCCATTTTTAGAAGAAATTGTCATATTATTCTTCAAAGTGATTATAGAAATTTGCACCCACCCACAAAAATATGAGACAACTTTAATTTATTCCTTATATCTCTCATCCTTTGATATTGTAGATATTTTGTTTTGAGTAATATGTCAGGTAAACAATATTTGCCAGATCATGGGGAGGGGTTGTCTTTTTAATATTTTATTAACCATTTACATTTCCTCTTGAATGAAGTGACTGTTCATATTCCTTGCTGAGTTGTTGTTGTTATTGTTTGTGTTGCTTGCTTTCTTACTGATTTTAGGAGTCTACCATATATTCTGGATACTAATTTGCACATTATATTTTTAAAGCCTCTTCTCCCAGTCTTTACTTGTTTTAAACTAAACTTTTCATTAGCCTAAAATTCCCCTCAGATTTCAGGCTAATTCTGGTTCTAACCTGAGTTTCTCACCATAAACTTGATAGTAATGCTACCTGATTTTTCTGCTGCCTATCATCTTCCTTCTCGATTCAGCTCTTCCCATTTTCGGACCTCACCCTGATCTTATACGATGCAGAAATCCTCCTTGTGAATCTCCTTGTCCCTGCGAGGCTGCTCTTTTCCACTCTTCTCACACACACTGCTACTCCCAGGATGAAAGGGGATTGTGTTCTAGTCTGTCTGCACAACCACATACTTAATCTACTGAAGGCTTCAACTCTCTTTTTCATCCATGTATCTCTAGTGCTTAACACAGGGTTGGGCACATTGTAGGTACTCCATTAAGCTGCCCTGAGTAAGTGTACACCTGGGCAATGACAACATAAACATTAGGGGAAGTGAAAAGTGATGGGAGAGTGTTCATAGGGACTTGGGATATCTTGGGACTTGGAGGACTGGACTCTGATTGAGGACTCCAAGAAGACAGTGTAGTGAGGATGGGAAGTCCAGACAGGACAGAGCTTTAGTACATTTAGATGGATCCTGCACAGAGGAGGAGGGCTTCATGGAAGGTTTGGGGTCCTGAGAGTGATTTCAGTCATCAGTAGAAAATAGATCATCCTGAGGGAAAATGGAAACATTAAAATGAATGGGCAGAAAGATGGCCTTCAAGGAAAACTTACTTCCCTGGTGACTGCGAACAAGACAGTGGAGCAGAAAATAGAAGGGATAGGGCTTAGGCAGCTCCAGCCTTGAAATTTCATGCTACTGCTCTGAAATTTGTGGAAGGAAACTCACTCCCTGGAATGAGAAAAGGAGCCACAAGTTATCTCCAGGTGTTGCTTGCTTGGCTACTCAAGACTTAAGGGCCAGGATGGGTAGAGGAGCCTGGGCATTGGTCCACAGTTTCCAGATAACACAATGCTGCCAGCACTAGGAGAATGCAGAGCAGTCCAGGCAGCGGTAGGAATCAGGGGAGGGCAGTGCTATAGGCCTCAGGGTTCCATATTGGTACTAGTAATCATTCAAGTGAATCACAGAAAATGAATAGTAGCTGGATCAAGTTTTATTTCTAAGCCATGCTTGTCTACTCTCAGCACTCATGAAGGAGAAGTCCAGGAAAGGGAGAAAACGAAGCAAAGCAGGTCGCTATCTATGCCTGTGGACAAAATAGATGCTAAGAAAAGTGTTGATACTGCGTGGACTGAATCCAGAGGGCTTTTGGCCTCAGAGAAGGTTAAGCCTGAAGAGGGCCCTGCTCCAGAGGATGGATGGAGGGGGCTCCTTAAGAGAGCTTGCCCAAGGGGGCGCCTGGGTGGCTCAGTGGGTTAAAGCCTCTGCCTTCGGCTCAGGTCATGATCCCAGGGTCCTGGGATCGAGCCCCGCATCGGGCTCTCTGCTCAGCGGGGAGCCTGCTTCCCCCTCTTTCTCTGCCTGCCGCTCTGCCTACTTGTGATCTCTCTCTCTCTCTCTCTGTCAAATAAATAAATAAAATCTTTAAAAAAAAAAAAAAAAAAAAAAGAGAGCTTGCCCAAGCTGCAGGGAATTCAGGTTTCAGTCAGCAGTTAGGTGTTAAACAAGCAGATTGGAAGCAGCCAGAGTGTGGACAATTTCTAGACAAGAGGATCAGGACCGTGGTAGAGGGGTAAGAAATTCAAGATCAGACAGAAGTGCCTGCAGCCCCTGAATGAAGATAGGAATTGAAAATAGGGTGTGACTGAAGGTGCAGAAGGGATTTTCAAGTTATTAGGAGGATATTCTGAACATTATGCCAATAAATTTGGAAACCACCTAAAGGGAAATATCTTGGGAAAATGTTACATAATCAGTGGTCTCTCAAAAAGAAATGTGTGTGTGTGTGTATACCAGAGAGTTTAACAGGATTTTTACCAAATTATCAAAAAAAAAAAACATTCTAGTCTCCCATAAATCTAACCAGAACATAAATGAGGAAGCAACCCTACAACTAATTCTCTGACACGAACAGAAACTGCTGAAACTTAATAAAGACAGTGAAAGAAAGTTTTAGGTCACTCTCATCACCAATGAACCAAGAATCCAGAACAGATCCAGCAATGAATTTGTGTGTGTGTGTGTGTGTGTGTGTGTGTGTGTGTGTGTTGTGTTGTGTTGTGTTAGTTACCATACAATATATCATTAGTTTTTGATGTAGTGTCAGATCCAGCAATGTATTAAAGACCACCCGCATGGCTACGTCAGGTAAATCCTAAGGAGAGCCCAGTACTTGATCAAGTACAGTGAATCCTGTACAGGGTTCAGCAATAGTAAACAGGACAAGGCTGTTCAAGTTAGGGCTTCTGGGTGGCTCAGTCGGTTAAGCATCTGCCTTCAGCTCAGGTCATGATCCAGGGTCTTGAGATCAAGCCCCTTGTTGGGCTCCCTGCTCAGTGGGAAGGCTGCTTCTCCTTCTCTCTCTGCCCCTCCCTCTTGCTTGTGCACTCTCTTTCTCCAATATATAAATAAACTCTTAAAAAACAAAAAAAAAGACGGTTCATGTTAGAAAATCATTTAATATGATTTACTAAATTAAAGTATAAAAGGAAAGAAATAATGTGATTAGCTCATAGATAGGAAATATAAAAATTCGTTACCCAGTAAAAATATCTCAACATCTATTCCTGACAAAAACTTATAGTAAATTAGAATGGAAGGGTACAGATGTCGAACCTAGGGCAAACGTGATCCACCATGATCAAATCCTGAAAGCATTTCTCCAGGATCATAAAAAAGACCAATATGTCCATCGTGAACAATTCTTACTCTACACAGAGCCTAGCCAGCAGAGTGTGGCAAGAAAGAGTAAAAGAATTTTTGGTCATTAGAAAAGAGGGGGCACAGCCTTCATCATCTGCCTGTGAGATGAATGTATACTTGAAAAAACATAAACAGTCCGTGTAGAAATTGTTAAAAGAAAACTGTCAACAATCTGCCTAGAAATTATTAGCATTAATAAGAGCATTCGAGTTGCTAGACATAAAATCAATGTACAAAAATCAATTGTGTTTATACACACCAGCTGCAAATAATTGAAAACATGATTTTAAAAACAAAGTTTATGATAGTCTCAAGCAGCTTGGAATAAATCTAATAAAACAGTGAGAAAATTATAAAACAGGTTTGAAAGACATTTTAAAAGACCCAGGTAAATAGAGAGAAATTAGGAAGACTCGGTATTATAAAACTGGCAATTGTACTACTCCCTAAAGAGATCTATAAATTTATTGAAACATCAATCCTAAACGCCATGTCTGAATTTCTTTCCCTCCTGTCTCTCTTCCTTCCTTCCTTCCTTTTATGACTCTGACAAGCTGATACTAACATTTATTTAGAAGAGCCCAAGAGTTGAGGTATTCCCAAATAAGAAAAATAAAATAAGGAGTGAAAATGCTTTGGTACATATAAAGAATTATTTAAAAATCTGTAGTAATTAAGGTAGTATGAATGAGATAGAATAATACCAATCCAGAAACAAATAAACAAATCAAGAATCAATTAATCAAACTAACACAGTCCCTGAAATACATGGAAACTTGATTTATGATAGAATTGGTCATATGAGCCAGTAGGGAAGGAACAGACTTTACAATTCATGGTGCTGAAAAAATATTCATATGGAAATATATGAAATTGGACAAACCTCTTCTTACTCCATATATAAAAAATACATTCCAGGTAGATTAAAGATTTAAATGTAAAAGACAAAAAAAAAAAAATATATATATATATATGTATTTTAGAAGGCATTGTAAAAGAATATTTTTATGACGTTGAGGTAGAAAACTATTTCTTAACAAAACAGAAAATTCATATTATCAAAGAAATGAAGATTTAAATCTCCCATATAAAAATTAATAACGGGGCGACTGGGTGGCTCAGTGGGTTAAAGCCTCTGCCTTCGGCTCAGGTCATGATCTCAGGGTTCTGGGATCAAGCCCCGCATCTGGCTCTCTGCTCAACGGGGAATCTGCTTCCCCCTCTCTCTCTCTCTGCCTGCCTCTCTGCCTACTTGTGATCTCTCTCTCTCTGTCAAATAAATAAATAAAATCTTAAAAAAAAATCCATAAAAACAGTAAAAATACAAGCCCCAGACTGAGAAGTAATTTTGACAACTATCTAACTGACAAAATAATACAATTAAGAATATATAAATAATGCCTACAAATAAATTTTAAAAAGGCATATGGTTCAATGAAAAGTATATGGAGAGCATCTTAAAAAAAAGACTCAAATGACTCATAGATTTAACGAAAAAATTTCATTAGTGTTTAGGGAAATAAAAACGAAAATGGAAATGAAATACCAGTTCACACTCTCCATTTTGAGACAAAATTTTTGACAATAAGTTTTGATAAGGATAGATATCAACTGGAAGGCCTACAAATTGCATGTGAGTTGGTGCAAACATTTTGGACAATGACTTGATATTGTTAATAAAGTTAAAGACAGTCACAATTTATGAACACAAAATCCCCTTGCTCGGTTCATACTCTCAACAAATGTCTTCCCAAGTGCATGAGGACATGTGCAAAATTATTCATCATGGCACACCAGAAAACCCAGAGCAACACAAGTATCAACTAACAGCTGAAGGGATAAATAGACAGTTGTATATTGTTACAAAGGAAAATCATTCCACATGGAAAGCAAACCAAAGCTACCTGCAAAAAACATCTGTGGAACTAAAAAGAAATAATACTGAATGAAGAGTCAAGTCATACAAGAAGATATGGTGATTTAATCTATTCACATGAAGTTTCAAATCACATCTTTGTGATTTGATTTGAAGTTTCAAATCAAAAAACTAAAAAGAGAACTGTAGGTGGTAAAATCTTCTTAAAGGAAAACAAGGGAACAATAAACACAAAACTTCTCGGGACATGGAATACTTGCACAGGTGGAAGAAAGAGAGAAAGACTGGAGAGAGGAGGCCAACAGGCCAATTCTCACATGATGACTATGTCATTTTCCCTGAATTGAGATGGCAAGTATATAGATACGTATGCACTATTTATTATTCCTATCTTTCACATACTTTAAAGGTTTTTTAATAAACTCTCGATTTAATAAAAAAGCAAATTTTAGAGGTGAAATAAATATTTAACGTGAGAATGGAGTATATACATTATTGAGAAATGATGTGGAAACATGAGACTCTGCATTAATGCCTTTTATTCAGAAGGCATTAATCTATCATTTCACCTGGAGGCTTGGTGGTGGGTATGTGCTCACTAGCTGTGTCAGTGCCAAAAGACACTGGGAATCGGGCTGGGGCTGAATCTTTGAGAAAAACCAACATTGTCTCCAAGTCTTGCATCTTTAGTCCTCGGAAAAGACTAAAGCAGATGACAGTCTGCAGCTTGTTATTTGGTTTTTGAGATAGAAGCGTCACGGATGACCCTGGATGACCTTCACCCAACATGGTGTGCTCCTTTGCATTTTACCAATTTTCTAATTAATCAGTTACTTTATTAACATGGACTATTTTTTGAGTTAATCTCTTTAAAACTATTTTGTGAGTGGAACGCCTGGGTGGCTCAGTTGGTTAAGCATCTCCCTTCGGCTCAGGTTATGATCCCAGGGTTCTGGGATCGAGTCCCACATCGGGCTCTGCTGTGGGAAGCCTGCTTCTCCCTCTCACTCTTCCTCTGTGCTCTCCATCTCTCTCAAATAAATAAATACAATATTTAAAAAATAAAAATATTTTTGAGTATTTAACAATGGGAACTGGGATGCTTTCAAGACAATGCTTTGGTAGTTCTTCCATAAAATACACTATACTTTTGTGATGATGATCATCTCCCTGTTAATGAGTATACAATCCTTGCACGGAAACCTGGAGAAAGACAGAAATGAGGAATTGCTATTCATGCAAACCATTAATGCATCTTCCATGGTAAGAGTACTACCCTGTTATTCCTGTGTGCCCATCCTAGTTCTTAAATTGAGCTTCTCACATGCAAAACAAATCAAGGTATCTTTCTCTTAACATGAGGAAACGGGGACTGATCCAGGTTAAGTAATTTAGCTAGAAAGTGAAAGATCCAGGATATGAATCCCAAATTGACTCACATCCCTTGCTTTTAACCATTGTTGCATGCTTCTCCCTTACTACATCTCCCATACGGACAGGGTTTTTTTCTTGTAAGACAGGGGTCCATTTCTTCTTTATCAGAGGTAAAATCTTGAGCAATTTAAGCCATTGTACATGCAGCTTGACAATTTTCTTCTCCCCTTGGGCATTTTTCAAATTATTATTTCCTGATCAGGGAAAAAAAGAAAAGGAAGCTGCTATTTTTACCTAGTGCCATTTATTTTTCAAAAAAAGGGCACTAAAAATGACTTTGCACAAAGTAGTGATTCCCTGCTGCAGTTAGGTACAACATCAAATCGGAGGCCCACGTGTCCTGTTAACCCACAGCGGGCACTCGGCTATGCTTACATAGTACTTCAGTTCTGGAAGTTGTGAGCAAATTAAAGCTCCTTATTCAAAACTGCAGCTTATTTGTCCTCGTTTAGAAAAAAAGAAACTGCACGTTAAGTACAAAATCTTGACTTAATGATATTCCTTATTTCTAGGTTCATTTTCTTTTTTTTTTTTAAAGATTTTTATTTATTTATTTGACAAAGAGAGAGACAGAGAGAGAGGGAACACAAGCAGGGGGAGTGGAAGAGGGAGAAGCAGGCTTCCTGACTAGCAGGGAGCCCGATGTGGGGCTTGATCCCAGGACTCTGGGATCGTGACCTGAGCCTAAGGCAGATGCTTAATCGACTGAGCCACCCAGCCGCCCCCCTAGGTTCATTTTCATCACTGCCCCACCTCTTAATCTTTGCTATATCATCCTTACTTCCCCTCCATTCCCCACAAGCACTCACTCATATGTGATTAATGGGGATCTTTTATTATATTGAGTCTTGCTAACTGTTTTTTTTTTTTTTTTACCATGTGTATATATTTAACACATTCTTTTTTTTTTTAAAGATTTTATTTATTCATTTGACAGAGAGAGATCACAAGTAGGCAGAGAGGCAGGCAGAGAGAGAGGGGGAAGCAGGCTCCCGGCTGAGCAGAGAGCCCGATGCGGGGCTCAATCCCAGGACCCTGAGATCATGACCTGAGCCGAAGGCAGAGGCTTTAACCCACTGAGCCACCCAGGCGCCCCATAACACATTCTTTATAAACAGAATTAGTCATATAAAAATGAATAAACTATAGTCCAGGCCGAATCCAACCCACCGCCTATTTTTGTAAATGCTATTTCATAGATCATGCCCATATCCATTCCTTTGGGTCATGTCTACAGGACTGTTTTCATACTACAGGGTCAGTGTTGAGCAACGGCAAGGGACACCCTCTGGCTCATAAAGCCAAATAAATGTATTTACTTCCAGACCCTTTATGGAACAAGTGTGCTTCCCTCTGCTCTAGGGTGTTCATTGACCATATTCTACCCATCCACTTTGCAGCGAGGGATGCCGAGCTTCCCACCTGCTTCTTCACATCCTAAAAAGCACTAAAAACAAACACTGTCAGGAGCATGCCTCCATGGACCTGAGTGTGACTTTCTCCAGGACACACGCTCGGGATAGGAATGTGGGATCACAGTGGAGTGAGCATCCCCAACAGTTGACCCCCCAGAACAGTTACACCAGCCCACGCTGCCATAGCACCTTGTCTACAAAACCCTTGACCTTACTCAGGTGTCTGCTTCTTTCCCGGTTTAGCGACATTCAGTAACATCTTGTTGTTGGTTACATTTACATTACTGAACTTTAAAAAGATTGAGCTCCTCTTCAGATGCTTTTATGCTTTTGAGTTATTTCTTCTAAAAGTGGCTGTGATATATATGACCTATTTCTATTAGAATGGTTGTCCTTTAAGGCATTATTTTTGGTATGCAGGAACTCTTCTATATTTTGACAACAATCCCTTACTGAATTGGGACACTTCAAATAACTTCTGCCACCTGTCATTCATCTATTAATTTTTCTTTTTGTGTCTAATGTTGAAAGGAAACCCTTTCTTGGAGGATTAATGAATTAATGGCACTATCATTATAATGTGATAATCTTATATGTAATATATATGTTATTACATTGTGTATACTGTTATATATAATGTTATATATGTTGCATAGCATATATTTATATATCATATATTATCATCATACCATTGTTATAAATTTATAACAAGTATTCTAAGTTTTTTCATGGGTATGCTCTTACTTGCGAATAATATAGATTTTTTTCTCTGGTTAAATAATTGATGTGAACTATAGTCAAATATTTGAAATTACTATAGGAAGCCTATGGAGGCCCAGTGGATGCATCTTTGTCTAATGACCACATGTTCAAGACTAGAGGATCCAGACCCTGTTGGGTTATGTAAAGACATGATGCACCCGCATATGAGGGACTTGGTTTATATCTGTAATATGTGAAGTTCGGATTTCATTAATATATATGACAGCTGTTTGCTCCTGCTTCTGCTCCTCCGCAGCTGACTGAATCATCTAGGGGCAGTGTGAAGAGCGTGCTGATACATTAAGTGCTGGAAAGCCTCAGTAGCCCCCAGGAGAACAAAATGGGGGAGAGGTTGGGCAGCGATTTGAAATGAAGAGATGCTCCAACAGCTGTGTCCTGGAACCCATGAAGGGATCTTGATGCACCCACAGGCCCGGAAGGAGTGAGATGTGGGTCCATGTGCAGCAAACAGGCACAGAGAAATAGGCAGAGAGACCCTGGCTGAGCTTGATTAGGCCACTTATGACCCAGAGCTGGAGGAAAGCAATGAGGCTAGTGCCATATAGGGTCCTGCCACATTTCACTTCCCTTTACTGCTGAAGCTTGGTCACGGCAGAGGTTTGTACCTCCTGTCTACACCTCCACCCTCCTATTTTGCCTTCCTCCCCAAGGTACATATCAACCATCTGCTGAAGAGTCAAATTCCCATGTCTGAAATTCAGAAGATGTGAATAACATGGATTGGCTTAAAAATGAGTGTCTCAGTTGCACGAACAGGTTGTAAAATACAGAAAATAAATCGTGAGAGTAAAATGTGGATCCATCGTGTCCAGCGAAGTACTGCTTTCCAAGTGAAAAGTTTCATGGTTTCATTCTTTTTAAATCTTAAGTAAGGTATTTTGCTTTTCAAAACTTCAGGTTGCCAAACCAGAGCTTCAGAGACTTTTCTTTTTTCTTGTAGCAGAAAATTCCATTCACATTTATCTGTAAAACAGCCTGTTTCCTTCATTCGACACATATCTACTGAGCACTCACTATGTGCCCACACAATCTTAGATACTTGATCAATGGGCTTGATACTTAGAATTAGTGAATAAAGGAGACAAAGATCCCTACTCTGGGAAACCCTAACTCTTGGCCCATGAGAACAGACAATAAACAATTCACACGATAAATAAGAAAACTATGTGTTAGAGGTTGAATTGTTTCCCCTCCTTCCACTCCCCCCACAAAAAAAGACCTGGTGAAAATCTAATCCACAGTACCTGTGAATGAAAACTTACTCAAAATTGGGTCTTTGCAGATTTAATTTAATCAAGTGAAGATGAGTTAATTAGGGATTATGGGCCTTAATCCAATATGACTGGTGTCCTCCTAAAAAGAGGGACATTTAGACACACAAACACACAGGAAAAATGTGTATGATGACACAGAGACACATAGACACAGAGAGAACATGGCCACATGAAGACAAAGGCAGAGATTGGAATTACTTTTCCTCACGCCAGGGAAGGCCTGAGGTTGCCAGAAGCTAGCAGAGAGAAGGAAAGATCCTCCCCTTAGAGACTTCAGAGGAAGCATGGAACTGCTGACAAGTAGATTCAGAACTTTTAGCCTCCAGAACTGTGAACCCATAAATTGGTATTGTTTTAGGCTGCCCAGTTTTTGGTAATTTGTTATGGCAGCCCCAGGAAATTAATACCACATGAATGCTTGAAAATGATAAATGCTGAAAAACAAAGAAAAATTAGAATAAGACAAAAAGGAGGAAGGGTGCTAAGGAAGGAATAAATGAGGTACAGTACTAAATAGTGTGGTCAGGGTAGGGCCTCTTGCGACCATACCATCTACCAAGAGTTGAGGGTGGTTGCCCAGAGGATATCTAAGGGAAGGATAAGTAGGTATGGGAATTGATGGACCAAAGTCCAGCAAATTGTAGATGGCGTGGCTAACATTGAGGGAGAAGGGAGTGGAACAAGGGGTCTGTGCTGTCATGGGCCAGATCATGAGGGCCTTGTTGACCACTTTGAGTGGGAGGGGAGCCAGTGGTTGGAGGTTTTATGGAGGGACATGTTCTATTTTATGCTGTAATTAAGTTGTACAATTACTATATTGGGCATATGCTATCAGGGTGCCAGTGTAGCTGCAAGGAGACCATGTGAGGCACTATGGTACTAATCCAGGCAAGGCACCACGATGGATCCAACCCGAATGGCATCTAAGAGGCTGGTGAGAAGAGGCAAGCTTGCATTTTGAAGATAGAGCCAATATGATTTCCTAACAGATTGTATGTGGTACATAGGAGAAAGAGGGTGGTTGCAGGGTGGGAGGGCTCTTAGGTTTTCAGTTTGACAGCTGGTAGGATGGAGTTGCCACAACTGAGATGATGCAGATGCTTACAGGTAGAGCGTTGTGGAGTTTTGTTTTGATATTTTAGACATCTGAAATGTTATTAGACATCACTGTTTAGTCTGGGTGTTGGCAAGAAGCAGATGGCACTTGGAAATGCATGGGGGAGAATATAACTAAAGGACTATCCTTGCAGTGTGGGGAGGGTGAAGAGAAACCCACCCATAATGACAGAGTACCATGAGTTATCCATAGTGGGAGAGGTCAGCTTGGAAGGTGTGCATGGATAAGGCAGGAGCAGGGCTGCAAAGGGCAGTGGGAAGTGAAAACAAGGGCAGTGGGGAAGGCCTCCTCTAAGGACAGGCAGCCAGCTGGGATAGCAGGGAATAGGAATGGACTGTGTGGTAAACATTCTGACCACATTCTCCTTCAGCCCTTGTTCCTCCTCCTCATGCCCCTTGGGACAGATCCCAGCAGAAGCCAGAGAGAAAGAAGAACAACTGATGAAGTTAGGCCCTGGAATCCAGAATCAGGGAAGAGTGGAGAGTGGATATGCAGAGCCAGCAGAAAGCATTCCATTCAACACTTAAGCGATTTTTCACAGCAGTGAAAGAACTTCACAGATTCCCCATCACAAGTCACCTACTCAAGTACACAAGGTCCAAATCTGATGTAACTTCAGCTCATTAAAGCACCTAAGGAAGAGGGGGTTTTGTAATCTTCCTGTGTGACAAATTAGCAGTTTATTTTTTGTGTCTTTTCATGTAACTCACATTAAAATTCATCAATGGCTCCTCACAGCTTTTAAAAACAGGTCAAATCCTTAGTATATCAACTATGGCATCAATTACAGCCCTGCCTGAGCTCTTCCGCCTGATCTGTCCATTTTCTCCCTTTTTTTTTTTTTTCACCAGGCATATCAATTATCCAATTATCCAATTGATAGCTTTCAATTATCCAAGTGGGCCAGTTCTTTCCTGCCTCCCTGGCCTTGGAATGCTATTCTTCTTCCTGAAAATCCTAGTCACCCTCTCCACCTGAATATCTCCTCAATATCCCAAGTTGCTACTGTTTACTCAGTCTTTCACTGCCGCCATGCTCCCAGGAGAGAAGGCGGAAGCTGGGCGGGAGTACCAGTGTGGCTTAACAGGAGAGCAGCCCAGGGGGTGGAGACAGAGAGCCGCCAAGAGGGTGGAGACAAGAGAGTAGAGAAGGGGGTGGAGCCTGCGCTCACCACCCTCTGCAGGCTTGTTGAAGGGGGCCTCCTTCTATCCACCGCCCCACCCAAAAGCGTTTAAACCCTCCGGTGCCAAGCCAGTCTGTTTTAGGCGTTCTTCCAGGGGTTCTTCCCTATGATTGCCTGAGTCATCTAATCTATTACACTGCCATATTTAGAAATGTATTTGTCCATATCTTTCATCCCTCTGATGAAATCCATATTTTCTTCACCTTGTTCTCCAGTACAGATTTCATGTATCATGGGAACCCATGCCTCATTGTGGAGTGAATGTATAAATGTTGAGTCTGGATCCTTTTGCTCTGCTTCTGGGTCTCCTTATAGATCCCTTCAGAGGGTATAATCCTGTTATCTCGTGTATTCTACTCCATGAAGGACCCAAAGACATATAAGCCTCTCTTCCAAGTAATATCATCTGAAGTAACTTCTAATAGTATCTCCTCAAGTATTAAGGCATCCAAGGAAACTATGCAATGCTTGCAAAAGATTTTTTTTTTGGGGGGATAGGGGGACATCTGGGTAGTTCAGTCCATTAAGCATCTGCCTTCAGCTCAGGTCATGATCCCAGGGTGCTGGGATCAAGCCCCAAGTGAGCAGGGAGCCTCCTTCTCCCTCTCCCTCTGTTGCTCCCCTGTGCGCTCTCTCTCTCTCAAATAAATAAATAAATTTTTTTTAAAAAAAGATTTTTTCTTTTTTTTTCTTTTATTCCACATATAAATATGAAGGGTTAACTCTACCTGAGAGATTTCACTGTCTGAATATAAATGTCACAATATAAAATGTCACATCTCTTGTGCTTATTTAAAAATAATTAATTTCAATTGTAAGTCAAAGTCATTCTTGCTCCAATATAGCAAAACATGCAAGATACATGCATTCATACCTAGAAATAAAGTCTCTTAAACCTCAACAATGGTTCAAAAGTGGGATGTGCCTTGGAGAATTTCATTTATAGAGAGTTAAAATTATTCTTTGGGGATACTCAGATGTGAGAAGATTAAGAAATAGAACAAGTTCTGGGTCTAGTTTTGACTCTATAAAAATATATTGATTTAACAGTACATATAACCTTCCATTATACATCCGGATACATCAAAAAATTTTATTCTGAATAAAAAAGATGTGAGCTAAAGCTATTGATTTACAAGTACTAATTAATACTTTCTTCCTTGTTTATTTTGCTTCAGAATAAAAAATCTGTTATAATATGAAATAAAAGAAAAAAAGAGGGTTTTTTGGGGGGGTTTTGCCTATAGAAATCTGGTTAATAGCCTTTAAATCAGCATATATTCTATGTTCATTACCACTTCTAACTTGAAAAAGTCACCTAAGCAAAAGAACTATTTTCAGAGCAGTGGTTAATATTAAGAATACTGACTCAAATTATCCAAATTTAAAAGCAGAAACTCTAGTTTCTCAATAGCAACTAACCTCTAGATTCTCATAACATCAAGGCATTCCTCAGTGAAAGGATAGCATCTGTTCTTCAGTCAGAATACAATTATCATTCATACTAATAAATACACTTGCCCTTTACTAACTTGTTAAACCAGATTTCCCCTGAGACTTCCATTTCTGTCAACATCAACATTTGCCAAAAAATATGGCTTTTCTAAACAGTATACTGATACAACTTTCTTTTGCAGAATTATGCCTCTTTAAGAAAGGGGAATCAAGAATAAATTATTAGCAATGTATTTGGGAAAAAAACAAACAAACTTAAAGACCAAAACTTGTGTAATGGTACTAAGGCTGGAAAGAGGAAACTTAAATTTTATTCCTCACTTTGTGTATAATAAGCCTTGTGATATCAGCCACATTACCCTCCTTTTTACTATATTTCTCTTGGAAAACAGAACATTTGGGTTATGAATCTGTAGTCTTGTGTTTTCAAACTGGAAAATCAACTAAACTTCAAAGGTCAATTTAATGTGAGCTCAATTATTATAAATGGAAGAATAATCACATAATAGTTTCACTTACTGATCTACTGATCTTCATAAGGGTATAAATCATGCAGAGTGAACTAAAGCTGAGACCATGTAGTCTTTGACTTGTGATGACATGAGGAGAGTGAAAGTGGGTGATGGAAGTAAGAGATTTTGGGATTCCTGACATGGGATACAAACATTTTAATCATTCTTAATACACTGGTTAATGCTAATGCCACAGTTTTGTAATTGATTATAAACTCTTTTCAAGAATTTCAAGAACTGGGGTCACCTGGGGGGCTCAGTTGGTTAAGTGTCTTCCTCTTGATGTCAGCTCAGTTCTTGTCTCAGGATCATGAGTTCAAGCCCCGTATTGGGGTCCATGCTGAGCATGGAACCTACTTAAAAAAAATTTTTTTTCAAGAGCTGGGAGCATTAAAAAAAATGTTTTTTTTATTATGTTATGTTAGTTACCATTCAGTACATCATTAGTTTTTGATGTAGTGTTCCATGATTCATTATTTGTGTATCACACCCAGTGCTCCATGCAATCCGTGCCCTCCTTAATACCCATCACCAGAAGCATTTTTATAAATTTGTTTGAAAGAGAAAAAAAGAACACAAGTAAAACTTCTTCAATAAAAGAAGCATATGTGGGAACATTGAGGTTCAAAAACCCAAAGGGGCAAGCACAAACTGAAATGCACAACAAAGGCAGTTCATAAAATCCCCATCCTTTGAGGTTTTCCCCACATACCAAAAAAAGTTTATATATATATATTACATATAAAACCAGGTCTGTATCATGCGTATCTATTGGCCTAAGGAAATGGGTAGAATAAAGTAAGTCACTCAGAGTCTTTTTCAAGCCTTTAGTCAGAAAACCCAGATGCATTTCAGTGTTTGCTCTTGAAAGACAACATTTCTCCAAAGACACCAACAAAAATAAAACAATCCACAAAAAGTACAAGTATATATTCAACTTTTTGAGTTCCAATAAAATATGTCACGAAAAGTCAAGCTCGTACCATTTTCATCCAATAGGTAAAGAGACATCTACCTTTGAAGGATGAAAAAGAAACATCTTGATGAGTGGTATCATCCCAGAGCAGGAGAAGAGTTAAAAAAAATGATGCCAAGGGGAAGGGGATACATGGTGGCTCAGTTGGTGAGTATCAGACTTTGGATTTCAGCTCAGGTAATGATCTCAGGGTGCTGAGATCAAGTCCTATCACCTCAGGCTCTGTGCTCAGTGGAGAGTCTGCTTGAGGATTCTCTCTCTCTCTCTCTCCCTCTGGCCACTCCCCACTCATGTGCTCGCCCACGCACTCTCTCTCTCTCTCAATAAATAAATCTTTTAAAAATTGATGCTATGGAAAATAACACATAGTAGTTTTTATAAATGAGGAAAGAGAAAGAAAATACTTAGAACAAAGTCCTCACAGACATGGAATTTACACACACACACACACGTAATATTTATATATATTATTAGCAGTGGTATTAATTATTAGATATATTATGATCTTAGTAATGAGATGGGCATCTGTCGCTATACCTCCATTTCTGTTTTAATGAAGAAGAGGCAGCTTCAAAGAAATGGATATCCTATGAAGAATTGCATTGTCGTCAAGGAGTTCAAGTACCTTAATTGACATTTTTTTTCTCTTGCTACACACATTTTTTGATTATTTGATACACTAAGAAGTGGTTATTTGCAGGGATAGAATATACCTGACTTTAAGATTAGAGGTGTTTGATCCTGTAAGTGTCCCCTGGGGCCAGTGTGGTGTCAGTTGAGTTCTCTGCTCACACATGGGGAAAGTGTGTTATTTGAAAGTACACTAATCCCTCCTCTTTCTTAAGGGAGATTTTCTTGTTCGTTACTATCACTGTTGTGTTTAGCTCATAAAACAGGTACTATTAGACTTCTTCTCCAACTACCCTTGAAGTTTTCTCATAAAGATCATTGCTACCAATCCTTAGCTTAATAGTGGCTCATATCATATCCCTATTCAGATCACCAAAGCAATAAATTCTTTAAATAACATACACATTATGGAACAAAGAGAGAGAAAGCTTAAACTTAAGGGCACTTAGGAAAAGTGGTGTTGCAAAACATATGCAGGTTGTAATTTTTTTAAAGATTTTATTTATTTATTTGACAGAGAGAGCACAAGCAGGGGGAGTGGCAGGCAGAGGTAGAGGGAGAAGCAGGCTCCCCGCAGAGCAGGGAGCCTGACTCTGGGCCTTGATCCTAGGACCCTGAGATCATGACCTAAGGTGAAGGCAGTCGCTTAACCAACTGAGCCACCTAGATGCCCCATGAAGGTTGTAATTTTTAATTCAATCATGAAGTCTTTGTATCTTTTTTTTTTTTCCTCTTTGGAGAGAAGCCTCGATTCTAAGTTCCCACAAATAAACAAGTTGGTATTTTCTAATTTTCCAGATGCAAAAGAACCTGATGAGGTTAAAAGACACGTTCAAAGGGAGCATGAAACACAGATGGAAAGCCAGGTATGGAAGGGGTGCCTGCTCAGTATCATGTATATATTTAGAATAGCAATCCTGTGACCTCAAAAGGTGCTTTGGAATTGATTAGTAATCTAATGACAAGTGTCCTCCCAATTCTTAAAATATAGACCTCCCTCCAGTCCATTAAATACAAACAAACAAGACAAAACAAAATGAAACAGATAAAAGGAAATTTTCTCCTTGGTTATTTGAAGTTAATTATGTTGATAAAAATGTGTCAATGACAATTACCCAGGGCTCTCTTCATCACTAGTTATATTCATATTTTTCCACATATAGTATCTCCCATAAAACCTTCAATAACTTTCAAGGTAAATATAATAACCATGATAATAGGAAGGCAGTAATTGAGGCTCAGGGTGTATCAATGACCTGTGCAGGGTCCAGGGACAAGGAAATTGCAGAGCAGATGTGTGAGGACTACTCTGGACAATATGGCTTTTACTCCTCTTGGGGTTAACAACAGCTCCTGGGGACACCCTGAAAAAGAAGGCCCCTGGAGAAGACTTTATGAAAGTTTTCAGGGATGTAAAGTATCCAGAATATTACAAATTTTACAGATTTATTTTGTTTCTTTTCTTTCACTAGAATATAAGTTCCACAAGGCCGGAGATTTCTGCATTGTTTACTGATGTACCTCTAGCATCTTTTTTTTTTTTTTTTTTTTAAGATTTTACTTATTTATTTGTCAGAGAGAGTGAGAGAGAGCACAAACAGGGAGAGTGGCAGGCAGAAGGAGAAGCAGGCTCCACACTGAGCAAGGACCCTGATGCAGGACCCGATCCCAGGACCCTGGGATCATGACCTGAGCCGAAGACAGATGCTTAACTGCCTGAGCCACCCAGGTGTCCCATATCTCCCGCATCTAAAAGAGTATCTGACACAAGTGCTCAACAAATTTTTTTTTTTGTATGAATAACAGAAATTAAAATTTAAAATGACACTTCCTAATCAATCAGAGGATGTGCATGATTAGAATATGCAATTCCTAAACATTTTGGTTCATTTCAGTTTGATGCTTAATGGAAGAAAACACATGAAGAACTCATGAAAGGCTTAATCTCCCAAATACTGAAATCCTATCACACATGTTCTTGAGTTCAATCACCTAGACCAGACTTTAAGACATCCAGATGTTCAATCCCTCAGGCCACAGTCAGTCTTATTCTTCATGACAACAGAAGGTCCAAAGCATGGCAGATGCCACTCTTTAATTCTAGTCGGTGTTGAAATAATTCTATGTCTCTCCTTCTCTTTCTTTCTTACTTCCCTTTTGTGTGTATGTGTGAGAATAGATCTTTCAAATAATTGTTTAGTGAGGATTTACTCTGGGTTTTGTTAGAGGGTTTGATTTCCAAACTTCCCCCAGTATCATTGGAAGCATCGATTTAGCTGATTCAGTATTTTCTCTACCTTCAGGATCTCTTGTTCCTGCATGGGTCAATGATAGATATCTTTTTTGCTTGAGTGAAGAGTCTAAAAGCAATGTACCTGGATAGAGAGACTTTCAGGAAAGCCTCTATTCATAGGGTATCCCTGCTTCAAAAACCACCCCTCACCTTTCCTTTGTCTAAAGTCACTTCAAAATATCAGTTCCTTCCCAAAACATTAGTGAGGTCAGAACATTTTATCTGATACCACTAGTCTTTCATTTTTGTGCTTCCCCTGACTCCCTGATGGGAGTGTCCTTCTCCACCTTTCTAATAAACCATAATCTCAGAAGATGATCTTCCATTGATTATTTATACTTGCAGGTGCTGAGTCAAAATTTTCTCTCTCTGCATTATTTACATTCAAATTATCTCATTTTATGAAATAAAATCTTATCTCTTGTTAAAAGAGAACAGGTCAGGAAAGACTACCTTTATGTAAGGCCAACTCAAATTGGCACTTATCTCAATGATTGTTTGTTGTGAATTTACCACAAGCCAAACACCCCAATAAAAACCATGGACATAACAATACATGAACTTCAGACTTCACACCAAAGATGATCCCCGATGGCCAACACACCACACTGTATTTGATAACCACTGTTGCTGACAGCCCACCACATATACCTGACCTCCCATCTCTCACATCCCAAGTTTATTTTCCTACTTCAAAATGCACAATTCCACTAGGTCTCCTACTGTTCCTCTCATTCCCATAGGGAAACGTACTTTGATAAATTTCCGAGGATGTTGAATTATTATCTGTTCTTTCTTGGCCATTGTTTTAGGAAGGTCCTAATAAAAATTTCTGGATCTATGCTTTGAAATCAGACAAATGTGCATTCAAATTCTCACTCTTCTACTTTTAGTTGAGAGTCCTTGAGCATGCTACTACAAGACTCTGAAGCTCAGCTCAGATAGTTCTATATTAAGGACAATATTTATCGCAATATGGTGTCATGAGATATAAGCAGAGCATGATCACATTGTGAAACACAGAGAAATATTTTCCCTCTCATTTTCTTTTCTTCTTCCAGGTTATTTCTTCCTCTCTTCCATTGTATTGGAAGAATGTTGGAGCAGGGAGGATAGGGGTGAAGAGGGAAGCTATTATCACAGTGAGCGCCCCATGCAATCTGGTAAAGCTGGTGCTTTCATTGCTTTTGCTCATACTTCTGTTCTCCTAAGCATCAGGCCCCAAACTCATGGTTCTCATTTCCTCCTCCTCTAGAGACAACGTTTGCCTTTGACAAAAACAGACATTGTCAGCAGGGGGAGGAGATATGACCCAGGAGCACACAGCACACTGAGTTTGTATTACATTTTCATTAATTTAGTCAGTTAAATGCCAAAAAGACTGCATTATCTCTTGAGAGGAAGGAAAAAAAAAAAGTGAGATGATTGAAATTTGACTTCGCAGATAGACCCTAGTGGTTCTAAAAGAACATGGAGCTTGTTTAATTCAGCACTTTCATATGTGAAATATGGCAAATGTGTAAGAGACTCCAGAGAAATTGAAAATATCATCCCACTAATAAAGTTTAGCAGGACCAGCATGAAGATATCTCTGCCTCAGGTTGGAACACTTAACAAATGCTTCCTATGATGAGTTTAACATAAAATATGGAGTTCTATGTTTGACTAAGGATTTTGTTGTAAAAGGGAAAGACACATTGATATTATGCATATGCACACACACAGTGCACAGTGCAAACATCACCTACGAGCACACACCTATGATCATATTTTTATGTATAGAAATGTGTGTGCATGCATATAAATAAATAAAATTATATATTTGGGCTTATACATTTGCATATGCATTTATATACACTTATATTCATATATAAACAACTTTATGAATATGCATTTTATTTGTATATATTTGTATGTGTGTGTATATTTAAATACCTAGATAAGCATATGTATACTAATTTGTCTCTAATCATAATCCATAACTATGGAAGAGATGCATGCATACATAAACCAACGTGTACAAGACACATGCACAAAAAATTATAAGACTATATATTCTATACTCATCAATCTCAAAGTGTGGTCCTGGATTAGTTTAATCAGCATCACCTGGGAACTTGGTACACCTGCAAATTCTCAGACCTCGCCCAGATGAACTGAATCAGAAACCCCGAGATCCAGAAAGTTTTAACAAGTCTCCCAGGGAATTCTGATTTACACTTTAGAGTGAAAATGACTGTTCTATATAATATATAGTAAACGTGCTTTGCACATATTTTATTTATAGGTGTATACACTTATGCTCTTATGTTAACAAATAAATAAAATGAATACTTGAATATATTCATAAATGTAAAGCAACTCACCTTTAGTTAGGGACAGATGCATAGACCCCTTTGGCATGCAGAGAGACCCTGTTCACACTCCGTTTCCCAGCTCAGAACTTCTTTTTTTTTTTAGACTTTATTTATTTTTGAGAGAGAGAGAGAGCACGAGGGAGCACGAGCATGGTAAAGGGCAGAGGGAGAAACAGACTCCCTGCTGAGCAGGGAGCCTGATGCAGGACTGGATCCCAGGACTCCAGAATCATGACCTGAGTTGAAGGCAGACGCTTAGCCAACTAAGCCACCCAGGTGCGCTCCCAGCTCAGAACTTCTAGAACCTGAGTAGTGTCCAAGGAGGACTGAAGTCACACCTCTAGTGCTGGTGGAAAGGAGCTAAGAAATGGAGCAAGCCACCTTAGGAGGGTAGGCATGTGCCAGGTGTAGACCTCTCACTTTGTCGCTTTGCTAGGCTGAACCCTGGTGCAGTTTACACAGACACTGTCCCTTTAGTGCAGTAAAGACCCAGTCCTGCATTAAGTCTGGGGGGCAAATGAAATGTCTTAGTACTTTGGCTTACAGTTTCTGTGTTTGCTCTGCTCAAAAAAAAAAAAAAAAAAAAATCACTGCCTGGTTCTACAAATGATGGAACAAAAAAGGGGTATGAGGATAACCCAGAAAAGAAGAAGGCTGCAAATCAAGAAGCTTTTATTTCTGGCTGTACCAATGCTAGTCTAATAATGAAACATTTACTAAGAGCCTTTTAAGTGCCCAACATGCACTACTATAGAAGTTTCCATATAAATGTGAGAATTTGCCCTTGCCTTTTGGCAGCTTATAGTCTAGTGGCTGGCAATATGAATACATAAGATGAAATCAAATAAGGTCACAGAGACCAGCCACGTGTTGGACTTAATACTGTTGACGTTGGGGTGCCTGGCTGGCTGGGTCAGTAGAGCATGTGACTCTTGATCTCAGAGTTTTAAGTTCCAACCCTATGCTAAGTGTAGAGATTACTTAAAAGCAAGAAAATATTTTTTTTTTTAAATAATGCTAACATTTTTAAGTGGCAGGGAGAGTAAACTGCGAACAATGAAAATTTTCATGGGAAATGTGGCATTTCAACTGGAATTTCAACAGCAAATGTGGAGCTAAGGCAGAGTCGTTCTACATGTGCACATTTCCTTATCTGTCAATTTGGGTTAATAATAACTGATCCCTGACTGTGAGACCATTGGGTATAGATGTGAGATGGTGAGTAGGAGAGTAATTTGAAAAGTTCAAAGCATCATACAAACACCAATATGGCACCTGTTTGAGAATGTATCCCTAAAACCAAGGTAAGCACATTGGGTCTTTGTATACCTTGGTTTCCTTACCACAGCATCTATGTTGCCTCCATCTTCAAAGCAGACATGCATACATGTCAACCTCTCCCCAGTGAATAATGTGTCAACCCTGGCCAGTAAAGTTACTCATTCCCAAAACCACTGACTTCCAAATAAGGTCTAAAGACCAATAAGGTCTAAAGACCTAGGCAACTTTCTCTTCGATCTGTGCCTCTCGGAGTTTCAGTAACTATCACAAGGTGGCCCACATCCTGAAATCTAGCACAGGGCATCCGCCCCGCCACTGTGGCTCAAAGGGTAAATTGAGATTTTTAGTAACCTATCCCCAAATTGTCCTTCCTACCTTGTTTTGCCTTCACCAATTCATTCTCCACTCTGCCACCAGAGTAAGGTTGTCCGACTGAACATGTGAAAATACAGAACACCCAGTTAAAGTTGAATTTCAGATCAACAATGAAGAACTTTTTAGCATATGTCCTACACAATACTTGGAATGTGCTTATACTAAAAAGTTATTCATTATTTATCTGAAATGCAACCATATTTTATCTGACAACTCTCTGGCAGAGTGCTGCTTCCAAGTGCTCTTCTGAATCACACTGATCCTCTGTGTAACTCCACCTCACTCCCCCCAAAATGATAGAAAGTGCACATGTGGTCCTTTTGAAGGAGTTCGTGCATATATTTCTAGCTTTATTGCCTTCCTTTCTCTCAAATATGCAATTGCAATGTTCCTCTCATCCAGCGGATATATTTTCAGTCCCAAACATGTCTCTGTCATTCTTGTCTATTTGTCTTTGCAAGGACTGCTCTGTCTCCCTCAAATGCTTCCTCAATCTCCTTCACCTCCATAACTACAAGCATCTCACCTTTAGCAAATATATAACTTCCTCTGGAATCCTCCAAATTCCCTGATCTGGATGGCTTTTCCTTCTGCTCTTTGTCATAAAATCCTGGGTATCTATCTATCTTAGACCCAATAATATAATCTGTTATAATTATCTACTCATCTACTTCTCTACCTTGATAATGAACATCTGAGGGGACGGATGTTATCTTTCATCTCTTTACCCTCAGCCTTTGAGAAGTTCCTTGAACCTTATGCCAAAAAAAGGGGGGGTTGCATGAATGTATGAGTAAATTAAGTCAACTTCATGATAACCTTTCATAAAAAAATTAGAAATAGACCCTGTGGGGGTTGCAGTGGAATACATTAACTATATTTTATACATTTTCCAAGTGAGAAAAGATTGACTGTGATTTACTATTTGATTAGATTGATTAATGCAATGGATGATGGTTTCTGAAAGGAAGCTATTCAACCCAGAAGAAGCATGGTGACATAAATTCAATATCAATTGATTCTACTGGATTACAACACATTGAATGTACACTTTGTTTTCGACTTTTCATAAGACTTGAACATATTTCAAAGGAAAATAAACATTTTTACTATTTATTGAAAATAGTTAAGAAGGAAAATCTTTAAAGGGTTTCAAGGTTACCATAAAATAATTAGCAGACAGTGTGTTTTTTAGGAGGTGACATTATAAACTGGATCAGAGAAATAAGGAATTTTAAAGCAACTTCTCATTTATGGACATATATTTCAATCACCCATTCAAATGTTCACTTATTCTTTCATTAATGGATGTTTATAAAATGCTGATAACTATGTCCAGTTGTAGGGATACAGAAATAAACAGCTGTAAAGAAGAAAAGTTTAAATCGTACTGATGATTATCAGTGACATATCTATCATATAGAATTTTTGGTAGACATGGTGTCTAAGCCAAATATTGAAAGGCCAGCACAAGTCACAAAAATGAATAAACAAAATGTGGAATGTCTTCCATACTGATTGATTGATTTGATACTTCTTTGCTACTTACGAGAATGAGTAACAAAATTTCTGCATCCGATAGGCAGAGGTTTCATGGTAAGGAGGGCAAAATTTAAGCAGAGAAAAACTGGAAGTGCAAAAGTGAAATAATTTTGCTGGTAGGGAACAAAATGGCAGAAAGCTTCTGACAGGAAGAGAGAGGACAGCACAGCCAAGGCTGTTGGGACTCAAAACATAGGCGGAAGATGAGGTCAGAGAAAAGTTAGTACCTGAGAGACAAAGAATGACTTAAAGGCAAGAATGTGAACGTAGTGTTACAATAGCAGATTCTTGGTAAGTATAAACATGTTAGAGAGTTTTGGTAGACATGCTTTTTAGCAACTGGCAAATACTTATGTGAAAACACATGGTTAAAGAACCAGAGGGATGAGACAGAAAGATTATTTCCTGGATTTGTCAGTGATAAAGTAGGTTCCAGGACTTTGTTGTGCTAAAGTCAAAATGCTTGATTTGAGTGATACAAGCTTTAAGCTTCCCAGAGAATTGAGAAGCAAAGATGCATGGGATGGGTAGTCAAAGAAACCTGGGTTCCAAATGGAGCTTCCTGACAGACATATGAGTTTCAGTGACTTACTTCATCTTCCTGAGTCTCAGTTTCTTCATCTGTAAAATTGGGGTAATTTATCTCCCTGTGAGAAATTCTTTCAGAACTAAATGAGATACTGTCTATAATGTCGCCAACCATTGCATTTAATGAAGAATACATAACTGTGTTTGAGATAATTTCCTTTCTGTATTTCTTTTGAGGAGAATGTGAGGATGATTTCTAGTGCAGATAAATGTGTTCCTATAAAAAAAAAAATGCTATGTTGGCAGATAAGGAACAAACACATTTCTACTTTTCTATCACACTGGGAGAATGAGACAAAATGTAATGGCTAAAAGTGTGTTCCTAAATCAGATTCTTTTGGGAAGGAATCATACTTAGAAAGGTATAATCTTGAATCTACTTTACCTAGATTATACATAACTAAAGTCGAGTCAAAACTGTACTTAGATGTTTGGATGACTTTCTTCTTAGGTTCGTGACATATCCTTCTGTCCCATAGGCAACTTCAAATCTCAAAATATCTTAAGAGCCAAAATAGCTACTGATTTGATCAAGATGGCAGGTGTAGAAGAGAGCATCCTAATCTGTTTGTTAATACAGATCTATTACTTAACTGATAGTATTATCACCATTGTGTAAATAATACTGCCTTATAAATATAAAGCACTTTCTATAACTAAGAATGCATTGATAACGTTACTTGCTCCTTACCACAAACTTGTGATGCAGGCAGTTATATGACTTTCATTACATAAGAAAAGAATAGAACACATAAAACATAGTAACCTGCCAAGTTACTGTCCCCACTGACCTTTTTGCTAGATCAAGAATTCAAATGTTTCTAGAATGAAAACGTATTGAGAGATATAGATGGTAGCTAGCTTGAAACCAACAACAAAAGCATGAAGGAAAAAGGAATACCTGGATATAGGTTTATTTGCATATAGGTAACACATATTCCTAGAATACCTTCATGATACTCAGTATGATAAATTGTATCCTAAATTGCCACAGCCTGATTATGTGCAAAGGAAGGAATTCCTACATATTGTAAGTTTGACTCAGAAATATAATATAATCAGTCTTTGGAACACAGAAATTCTTATACTCTTGGGGCGCCAGGGTGGCTCAGTGGGTTAAAGCCTCTGCCTTCGGCTCAGGTCATGATCTCAGGGTCCTGGGATTGAGCCCCGCATCGGGGTCTCTGCTCAGCGGGGAGCCTGCTTCCCCCTCTCTCTCTGCCTGCCTCTCTGTCTATTTGTGATCTCTTTCTCTGTCAAATAAATAAATAAAATCTTAAAAAAAAAGAAATTCTTATACTCTTTATCTTTATTCATTCAATAATTTTTCATTGAGCTCCAAAAGCAAGGCGCTGTACTAATTGCTATGACTACTCAAAGAGGATGCTTCAAGGAAGCATCAAGATTTTATAAAAAAAAAGTATAGAATTACATTAAAAATATAAATAATAGAAATACAAAATTAATATTTAAGTGAAATCAAATATAAAATTACATTGAAATGTTTTTAAAAGATCTGTTTTTGTTTTCCTTTAACGTATCTACCTAAATGCCTAGACTTTGGTAGATGAAAATTTGTAGCTTCCTATAACTCCCTTCACTTTCTCTTACAGAAGGGGAATTCATACTGTTCTTGGTATCTCCAGCCCAGCTCTTTTCCAGTGGAGCTGCTGGCTTTTACCAGGCTCAGTACATCTGAGAGGAGAAGGTGGCACAAAAACATAGCTGAGGGGCCCATTGAAAATGAACAATAAGAGGAAATGAGCTGGCAGAGCAGGGCACTTCCTGTTACTTACACAGCAGCACTGGAATTAACAGGGGGGCGAGTTTCATTTCCTGAAATCCAGAGCCCAGAAAATGGAAACATTTCCTAACCATAAGTTAGGAAGAGAGTGAGAGAGAGAGAGAGAGAGCACAAGCAGGAGGAGAGACAGCAGGAGAGGAAGAAGCAGACTACCTGCTGAGCAGGGAGCCTGACGGGGGGCTCCATCCCAGGACCCCTAGATCATGACCTAAACCTAAGTGAGATACTAACCAACTCAGCTATCCAGGCGCCCCTAAATGTGATTTTAACTTTATTTAGGTAAGGTTTTCTAAATCTTCCATTTTATTTTCAATTTGTATAGATTTAGGCTTTGTGTTCCTGACAACAGGCAGATTGGTGGGGGGGCAGTAATTGGGACTTATTACTGCACATTCATCTTTTCTCCATCTCTCACTAACACTTACGTTTAAATTGAAAACAGGGAACACCCAATATGTATTAACTGTACTACATTCTTTGTGGAAGAAAACTAAGTCTAAAAATATACATAAAATACGAACTTCAATATCACTGAATATGATGGAAAGAAAAAGGAGAAATTAAATGATGGTACGATATATCTATTTCAAATTTCCATTGAGTGCTTCCAGAAAACAAGCAGAAAATAGACTCTTGAGAATCCTATCTGATGTTGGCCTAAAATCTTTGCTTCTTCACCATTTACAGGAAATTGATTTTCTGTGATGGAAATCATCTCAGCTCTGCTGGCTCTTTGAAGTCCTGTCAAAGACCATTGTGCATTTTCATGCATTGTTTGTAAACTATCAGAATACTCTTTCATGAAATTAATTGTTGGAAAAGATACCAGAAGCCAAACATTTCCCCCGCCCCTTATTTATAGTCTTAATGTTTCTCAAATCATGTTTTTTCATCTCTTTTATATACTGTGGAATCATCCAAATCACATCAGTAGGAAAAATACCATAGGTTCGTTTTTCAGAGACACCCTCACTGGTTTTGATGGAAATATAAAATGTGCACTTTGAAATAGCCTTATCCTAAGGGAGCAGAAATGAGCAGATGAACACCGTCAAGCATGAGCATAGGGCCAACCACTGAAATCTAAAAGTCAAACCTATCAGGAATGCATCGAAATCCTATTAATTCTGCTAGAGCCACAGGGTTTAGATTTTAATAGTTGGATGTTGGAAGTGCATCTGTCTTTGAGTGAATTGAAATAAAACTTCCCCTTCCCGTCCATGTGACTTGCAGACTGACATTTCATATAATTAAAGGAAGCATCTTCATCTTGAATGTTGATCACTCCTGGTTTTGCAGATTGCAGTCTCTGACAATAATGCAATCACTCTAAGAAACACTTGAACGTCATTGTTGCATGATTAAAGAGAAAGAAAAAAGAATGCCACGCATTCCCTTATGTAAAATTGATCTTGTGGTGTATATCATCCTAATATCTGATTAAAACTACAAAGTGAGCACAGATACATGTGTATGACAGGCCAGGGGCACCACAAACAGTGAGAGGGGATTGGGTTGGGTGAGAAACTAATTTTGACAGTCTTTCTTGGGAAAGCCCTAAAATTCTGAGAGCCTTTCTATACTACTTTTTTTTTCCTTGTTTGAACTACTGCTCTGGAGATCAATTTCTAAATTATAACCAATTCTATGATAATGAGCAAACTACCAAGAATCTAAAAAGAAAAATGTAGGTACCTCAAAAATTTGCCTTAATGTCAGGAGTTAAAACAAAGGAAAACAACTACCATCATCAGCATTACAATAACAAAAGCATTTCAATCCTAAAATGGAGAATAAGTACTACCTCTAAGGGACTGAGACCAAAGTAGACTTGGTGGTCTTAGTGGAACACAACCTATATGGTGGTGTACAAGGAATACTAAAACTGTAACATTAAGCAAGATGTCAGAATAGCTATAGGATATTTCAGTATGGGGGAAAAACACCAATTAGCCCCTAAATTTTGTGGTCAGACTCTGGAGTGATACTCTAGTTTCTAATCTCAGCAACTGCATGATAATATCAAGAATATGGATAAAGTCTAGTGGAAAGCAACAGTTGTGTTTAAAAGAAAGAAATCAGACACTAAGAAAGAATTTTTAAAAACTGATGTATAGCCTAGCAAAGGCCTGGGTTGGGTGAGGGTGTTAAATTCTATACATATAATGGATTCAATTGAAAGGGAAGCAATATTTAAGAAAAGACATTTGTTCAGTATACACAATAAGCCAGATGTGACAAGAATGACTGCCAAAGAAGGAGAACAATAAGGAAAAAGTAAATCATTACAAAAAAAAAAAAAAAAAAATCTGATGGTTGATATAGAAAGTAGGAAGGATTTTTAATCCACCATTGCAGAGGCATTCTAGCACTTAGCCCAAATTATCTCCTTGCTGTGAGGATCTTAGGGCAATGTGTCTGTGGGCAGGTGTGCACACACAGAATGAGCACTGGTTACATACTCCCACGTGCCAGGCACTGTTCACACCCTGTGTATCTATTCCCCCCAAACACCAAAATAAATACAGGTTTTGCCACTTTTTTTTTTTTTTTTTTTTACTTAAGAGGAAAAAGACACATATAAAAGGGAGAAATAACATGTACAAATGCACACGTTTCAAGTGGAAGAGGCAGGATTTGAATCCAGAGCTATCTTATTCTGCAGTCACCATTTTCTTATCTAACATTGATAGAGAAGCCAGCAACTTTTGTGAAGAAATTAGATTGTCGTCATCGTCTGTCTCCTAGATATGATTGTTGCTTGGCTTGCCGGCCACAAAACCCCTGAGAGGAAGGCCTCTTCAGAGCTCTAAGCTTTCTACTTTGAGTTATTTTATCATTAAGCTCAGTAAGTGGCATTTCCTTCCCCTTAATTCGGCCACACAAATTAATTCATGTCTCCCAATAATGAGGTGTGAAGCCAGGGGTATTATCTCTCTTGTTGTGTTTTAGGGGACTGAATTCTAGTGGAGCACATGCTGGCAGGTGCACTCATTCTTTTCGGCCAGGGATGGGGAGCAGGAAATGAAGAGATCAGAAAAAAGAGAGATTCTGGGACAGAATAGGAAGGACAAAACAAACTCTCCTATGGACACAGAATTTTCAGCCTCAAGGACTCAAGGGTGTGAGTTTGCATTCTGATAAATTAAAAACATTTTAAAAGCTTAGTTTTGAGGACCATTTAATGTCAGGGCAGAAGACCATAATATAAGATAAAGTATAAAAGAGTCAAGATACTGAGTTTCAAATATGTGGGCTTCTATGAACACACACACTTGTGTGTGTGCATATATATATATATATATATATATATATACACACACATATATATATATGTAGTTCCCATTTCTGTGATACATATACAAGTATATATTCTAAGGCTAATAATTCATGCATATCTATCTATCTATCTATCTATCATCTATATCTATCTATAGAGAGAGAGAGCGTACATTTAAAAACACAGCAAAATAAATGCCATGGAATCAAAATGTTAAGGCATTAGTTCTCAGGAATTCCAGTATAAGTATTATGTATTTTCTAAATTTTTTGTAATTTATAAACTTTCTAAATTGAGCTTGTGTTACTTTTATAATCTGAAAAATGTAATAACATTATTTAACAACTTACCCCAAATTAATAAAGACAATAATAATGCCCATCTCAATGTGTATATGTTTCTCATTACACTTAAAAATTTCTACCATTTTCCCTGCCATTTTGAGAGGGAAATGCAACCTTCCACTAGATACTTTGTTTTTAATGTGAGCAATTGGCATAAAGAAACTTTTGAGTGCTTAGGGGGAAGAAAAAAGTAAACTATATTTAATCAAATCCTGATAGAGAAAAGTAAATAGGATGATTAACCATTAATTACTCAGTTATTAAACATTTTGGTGTCATTAATGGTAGATGCTGTGACCAGGCTTTGAGCATACAATGACAAACGAACATAGCTAGCTACCGGGCTGATAAATTGGCCAGCAGAGACTGTGTCTTGCACGTAGGTGGGGGAGGTCACTGTGCTGCTCTTTGCTGATAAAGAACATGAACCTCCACCAAGTTTAGCTGACAGAAAACCTTTCTAGACCATTTCCTCAGAGAGGCCTGTTTCAGCATTTACCACATGTACCAGAACAGCTTGACCTTTACTCCACCGAATGCCCACCATGGAGAGGACACCTTGTCTTTAGCTCTAGTAGACAGGCCCAGACTCCAGGGAAACAATAAATCCCAAAACCAGAAATAGGGGAAGGTCAAGAGTCTGAGATAAAAACAGAAGCCGTATGTATCATATGGCCTCCGAGGACAGCTCTAGCTAGTGTGATGATCCCAAGACTTCTGGTGAGAACTGTTTTAGGCCAGACAGCCTTCACCACCAGCCCTCTGCCTTTCAGTGACTCTTGGTGTCCAGCCAGGAGTTGTTGTCACAAGCCCTTCACCTTTTTCACATCTAAAGAACAGCTCAAATTACCTGTGTGTTGAAGAGTGGTGGGGATCTTGTTATGTCAGCCCCCAACCCCCATGATCAAAAACTGCAAGGTCACTTTGCAGCTGGCAAATTGGAATACTGTAATTTGTGTGTTCAATAAATAACATGAATTAAATGCAGCTCTTTTATCTGACCTTTCTCAAGGAGAAGAGGTAGCGTCAGGCCAGTGGGCAGGGAAAGAGAGCATTTGTGGAAGGCAGAGGAGCCAACACGACATCTGAAATTACTCGATGGAAGCCAACATTTTATATCCTTGCTGTAATTCTACCCTGGTTTGAAAAAGCAATAACTTTCTTTCTATCTGAGTGACAGCCATATGGGGTTGTTTCTATAGTTGCCAGCAACATAGAGATGGAAAAGTCCACCTAGATGGTGGGGTAGAGGGGCTTCTCAAATGCAAATGGAACAGAATGTAGCCACAGGAGCCTGCTGAGTTTCCTATTTGAGTGCTGAGACTGAAATTCAGGGAGGTCAGGGTAACTGACTCAAGGTCTTGAACTGGAAGGGGCAGGCCACAAGGTCTGTGAGCTCTGTCTTTCCACTGTGCCCTTCTAATATGCTCTATGTCAGGGGTCACGTCCTCCCATGCTCCTTACCAATCCTTTGTCTTCTTACCAATCCTTTGTCTACTTCAACCCTCAGCCACTCTATGCCATGGAGGGGGTATCCAAATGCTGTGGGAGACACTGACACACCTCACTGTAGCCCATAGCAGCCACTCTGACTGATCCTGCCCTGTCTCTGCCACGACTTACCTCATAGCTCCTCACGACCATGGAAGTGCACCAGGGACACTCTGGGACAAGCTCCCGTAGTCGACCCAGAGGATGGCATTGGGAAGCCACTGCCCCGCTGTCTGCCTTTCAGAGTGGCAGAGGACACTGCTGTGTGATTTAATAGTGCCATCTCCACCAGTGTCCCAGGGTGCCACTCATTTGAGAAGCGTCTGCACACAATGCTAATATTGGCAAGAGTTCTGAAAAGCTAACTCAGGTACTAAATCATGCCAAATGAACAAGTCAAATCCTTATTGGTCTTCTCCCAAGGTAACTCTCAGAGAGAAAAGTAAAGGTTAAGTCAGTGACTGAAACAGAAGTCAACCTTCTCTGGAAAAAAAAAAAAAATTAAAAATTTAAGGCATGTGAAGTCTTAAAACAGATTCCTTCATAACTGTCTCCATATGCCATCTACCTCTCTCTATTCTTTCTGTTCTGGTCCTCAGACCCTGTATCACTTGTTAGTGTGCCTGTCCTGGTTTGTCGCCCTGCCTCTTCTCCCTCCAAAATGTGAACATGTCACCTGGCTCCCTTAAATGCCCCATCGTGTCAGTTTGGCCTTGGCTATAGAGAAATTTTTTCCATTGGTGCTGCTCCTGACCAGGTTTTTGCCCACCATCTTTTCCCACATGAAGAAAAGAGCAAGACAGATCTATGTGATATGGTAAGTGTTGGACCTCAGCTCAAGTGACCCTAACTTCTGGAACCAGAGGCTACGGCCTTCCCACGATCTCCTTCATATCAACTACAGAGTTATGCTGAGTCGAAGACTGAGTAAAGCCTCTAAATACACCACCATCTTGATCTGCCCTCTAAAAACAAAAACAAAATAGGAATATTTGGGCACTATATTTAAATTGTTGGGGCACTGTAATGCTTGCTTATGGGCTGGGGTTCTTGGATCTTAGAAATGGAGCTTTCCAGTGGGTTTTGTTGGAAATGCACCACGGTGTTACTAGTTTTCATTTTTCTAAAAATTAATAACTATATTTTGTCCAGTGTTCCATGGCAGTTCACAACAAATGTTGTCTTTGCAGTTTCTATTTATAAGTCAAGGATTTTTACAGAAATTGCACCCATATTAAAGTTTTCTTTCAAAGACAGGTCTTTTCTTTCGTGTGCTTTTCCTTCATCCTCACAATTAATTTTCCCTTATGGATGAATGGGACTCATCTTTTTGGTTGTGTTCATGGATCCTTTGTGTGAGTGGACACTTGCTTAGTGCTGCTCTGTGATCCTGAATCTCTACTTTCCCCATGCCAGTCCAAAGCCCAGCCCCAATGGAACACCAACCACCACAGCCAATACTGAAAGACAGAAGGCCTCCCACGACCCCCTCAGCACTTTACCTGCTATCTTCCCATGTCACCTGCAGAAGAATAATGACTGGGAAGGGAACAATCAAAAATGTCCACCTCTGCCCTCCAGGAGGCTTACAGCCTGGCAGCAAGAAGACATGAATGTAGATAAAATAGTGAAGGAAACCAAGAAGAAAAGGGGAAAGAGGCAGTGCTGAGTATAGAAATAGCTGGCCTGCTGATTCCAAAATGGGCCTTTGGGGTGGAGGGGTCTTTTTGGATTCCGCTGAGGAGGGTGGCATGATCAGGTGTGCGATTTGGGTGGTAGGGAAGGCTTCACCAACTGACCGTCTAGAGTTTGCATACACCCAAAAGCGCTGGATAGTCCATATTCTCAATTCAGTCTTTACTAATGTACAAAGGCTCAGCTTGGTTTGGGGTGAAAGATACATATCACTCAATGGTAATGATAATAATTGCTATTTGTATTTATTCATACTCCATCTCTTTATACAGAAGACTTGAGGCAACTGGTGATGAGTGTTGATGTGCCCATGGTACAGATGACACTAAAAAATTCCAGTTCCTCACCCTTTGCCTGCCCTTCTCTCTATGTGGGTCAAGCCTCATCCCACATGGGATATTCTGGCAGTCTTCTGAGAAAATCAAGACATTTCCTGACTTACCCTTTCTTTCTACCACAGACTTGCTACAAGGGCTCTCTCAACCCTAACCAGAAAGTTTAGTAAGAAAAGGACTTTCTCCCAACAAACTGAGCTATTTGGGTTTAGGAACACTAGGCCTACATGTGTCATGACTATACCAAACAAGCAGGGCCTATACTGAGGAAATCTTGAAAATTGGGAACGATGTTTCAGCAATCAAGAATTTCCCTTCTGCCCTCAAGAGCCCAAGGGCTGTGTACACTCTTTGCCCAGTCTCTGTATAAACTTTCAGGAAATAATTAGAGTCCCATCTATGCTGTATTGTGCACTATAAACATAAGAGCACTAGCTGACAAAATAAGCAAACAAACAGCAGAAACGCACTCATAAATACAGAGAACAACCTGGTGGTTGCCAGAGAGAAGCGGGCAGGGGATCAGTGAAATGGGTGAAGGGCATTAAGAGGTACAAACTTCCAGGCATAAAATAAATGTCACGGGGATGAAAAGTACAACATCAGGAATATAGTCAATAATAATTTAATAATTAAAAAAAACAGCTTTCTGCTTTTTGATATGATTAATAATTTACAATGAGAACACTTTTCAGGAGAGATGAAGGAAACCAATGATCTTTACATAAATTTAGGACTCCTCTGCCTCTTTTGCAGCAAAGAACTGCCTCGCCCCAGATCACACACCCAGAAAAGGCTGAGAATTAGAATGCTTCTAATCTTCTCCTCCTTCCTGGCCCTCTTTCCCTTCTTCTTCCCTACATTTCCTCCCTCTTTCCTTGCCCCCTCTTTTCCTTCTTTTTGCCATAGATGTGTTTTGACTGCCTGCTTTGGCCTTGCACCACTTGGGATTTTGCTTCTCTTCCTTCAGCCAATCTCAGATGTCAGCAATCTGCATGCAGAAGGGGAAAATAGTTCTCTGTATATCTGACCTTTCTGGACTCTTGAGGACGGGGTTGTTCCTCCTACACTGCAGAGGAGCTCTAACCCTGCGTGGAAGCAGCTCAGTTGCCCTTTAAGGTCCAGGCTGGACAGGCTCTTCTGCCACTGGCCTAACAGGGGATGTAAAGCCACAATCTGTTCTCCACCAACTTGTGATTGTTTTCAGAATCCTACAAAGACTACACAGTAATGAAATCAGTTTCTCTACATACAACTTGCTATACCTTATGTTTATGCTTTAAAAAAAAAAGTGAGAAAAATTGTGTGGTTTTTTTTTTTCCAGGAATTTTTATCCGGTGTGGAGAAAAGTGAGAACCTTTTAAAAAATGTAAAACTTTGTTTTGTTTTTAACTTGACAACTCTAAGTGATAAGTAGAGTTGAAACTGCCAAGTAAAAATGGGCTCTGGAGTGTAAGAGAAACTTTTTTTAATCTCTTATGATTGTAACTCTGCAGTCATATATGGAAATGTATTAAATGGGGACCACCTGTGAAGCATTTTTTTGAAAAGCAGAAGCAAGAATTTTTTTTTTTTCTGATTGTGTATGGTTTCCATAAACTATAGAATTTCACTTAAAAGTAAATCTTTGGGTGGGAGGAGAAACTAAGAGGGTATTCCTGTGTATTAATTAGAAATCTTTTATTCCAAAAGAAAGAGAGATATGATACATAGTTTATGAAATAGAATGTGTTCATTTGAAGAATTTAAAGGAGATAATGGGACAAAATATAATATGAGGAGAATAATGAAGAGTTTTTATCTTCATAAATACAAGAGATAAGATGAATAATAAAAAAAAAAAATCCATTGGCATTCTACCACATAGAACCAAAGCCTTAGCATTGAACTTCCCAGGGGCCATGGTCTTGCTTCCTTGGTTATAGACCGCTTCCATATGCAAGTACTAAAATGAGAAAAGCAAAGGAACAAGAAATAGAAATTGAGCAGTACGTGACCTGACCACTCCATCTTGGGAGAAGGTTTGGAGAGGAAATTGAGGAAGTTTTGTCCAAAGACAGAGGGAGTAGGCTATGTCTCAAGCTTGAAATTTCTTGGATTCTGTAGACCCCTCATCCTTCCAATGGTGTAATCTTTGTTGATGTAAATATTCTAATTGTATATCCTGGGTGCCCCATTTATTCCTCCTGGTGGCCGAAATTGCCTGGATAGAACTCCCAGAGGCTAGAAATGGTAGATTTCTTTCATGGGGTGGCTTTTGTTAATTAGCTTGGGTTTCAGGCACAATAGTAGAATTGCCACCACCATTTAGAATAAGTAAAAATGGAAGCCAATAAGGGAGCAAGGTAAAAGGGAAAAATGACAATAACTAACTAAATGATAGCTAATGAAACCAGGCAAGACTTTCATATCAACTGTCCCAAGCTGTTCTGTTGGTTCAGGACCTGATCAAGTATGCAGGGCAGCAATGTCCATTTCCTTATCCTTGGGCTCCCTGTACTTAAACCCCGAGGTAAGTAAGTGTAACTAGTTCCAAGCTTCATATCATTAAATGTGATTTAGGTTCTTACTCGCTCTAATGAGAACTGCGTGTAATTATTTTTATAAAATCTCCCACATGATGCTTTAATCAGGATTATGGCACATCAGTTTTAAACAAAACAACAGTCTGTGTAATTCGATCCATGTCCTGTTTACAAACTCACAGATGTTAAGCCATAGGAGCGATAGATGATGAAGCAAAGCAGGCAAATCACAGCCCAAATAATTGGCTGTTTGGAGACTTTTGTTTGGAATATTAACATTCATGTTTCAACCAGAAAAATGAATTCCGTGACCTGGATTTTTGGGGAGTCTCCATGTCTAGACCACATTTTTTCTTGTAATCAACCAAGGTTTCACACTCACAATCCTGTGTCCCACTGGGTAATATGGATGGATCAGGAAGCTGGGTGTAAAAGTAAATAGGGGTTTGGGGGGGTTGTGTCTTAATGAAGGGCCCATGCCTCATGGACAGAGCCAGCTGCTATACTGCTGCGTATAATCGTTGTAAAATATTCATATTTTTACAAGGAAAAGTCAATAGTCTGGGGCTCCTAATGTAAAAAAAAAATCCCTGATTTTAAATTTGGGAAATGATAATAAAACATCTTTATGCATAGACCATTCATGAGGCATCCATGGGCCATTAGTTTGGGACTTCTGCTCTGAACTGTGTATATTTCCAGAATAGATATAACATATTCTTGCTTTATTATTATTATTATTGCTATTATTATTATTAGCATCTTTTTCATTGTCTAGTGCCCTGAAATGGAATGGACCCTTGAATGTGTGTGGAATAAATGAATGAAAGACACCAATTGGTATACTGGTATTAAGATGGAAAGGGACTTTTCCATGGGCAGGTAGGTGGTGACAGGGGAAGATGAAGATCATTTCAAGTTCTGTCTAGTGTCCTTGACCCTATGCTATTCAACTTCTCAAGGTTTTAGTGATGCAAAGGCAGATAAAGGATTGCAGATATCTATTAAGCTGTGCATAGAAAGCCATTCATAGGCTAGATCTTTAGCAAGAAAATCTGTTTCATGTGCAGGGGAAGGGGCAGTGAAAAGAAGGTACTGATGATAAGTATTATATTATCTTGCATTTTTTTTAACACAAACTGTATTCTAGTAAACATTACAGATGCATTCTTTCATTTGATCTTCACAAACACATCGGGCATTTCCATGTTCTAGAAGAAGAAACTGGGAGAAAGAGAAATTAAGGGAGCCAGTCCAAAATCATGCAGTTACTAAATTGAATCTACCCTACCTTAGGCGCTTCCACACATGGCTTTAATTCTCAAAACAACCATGTAAGATGGATCATTTTACATATATTTCAAGGGAGGGGAAAGTCTTAGCTAATGCAAAAAAGAGGCATGCACCAAGCAAGTGTAACTAGTTAAACTTAGATTCAAATTTTATTCTGTTGACTCAAAAGAACATGC
>CM052883.1:77566421-77629016 GCA_028534135.1 Potos flavus
TAGAATAAAATCCAAATTCTTTCATGGGGCTTATGTGGCCCCATATAATCTGTCCTTGCCTACACCTCTTCTCCCTCTCTACCTGTCCTTTCTGCCTTTCCAGTCACTGTGGCATTTGTGAAGTTCCTCCAATTAACCAAGGGTGGGGGTATAGCTCAGTGGCAGAGCATTTGACTGCAATTAACCAAGGGTGTCTTAGTCTCATGGACTGCCCCTTTCAGTGAAAATTTTCTTCTTCCAATACTTGTTCCCTCACTTTATTGATCAAATACTATTTCCTCAAAGAGGCAATATTAGAAATCATTGTCTAAATTAGAGTGGCTGGGGCGCCTGGGTGGCTCTGTCAGTGGAGCATCCAACTCTTGATTTCAGCTCAGGTCATGATCTCAGGGTCCTGGGATTGAACCCCACATTGAGCTCTCCACTCAGCGAGGAATCTGCTTAACTCCGTCTCCTTCTGCCCTTTTCCCTGCTTGTGCATGCCTGCACTGTCTCTCTAAAACAAATTTTTAATAAATCGTTAATAAAATAAAAATGAGTCTCTGCATTGTGTTTTTCCTCCTTTTATCACATAGAGCTATCTAAAATTATATCATCTCTGTATTTTCTTTTTTCTTTTTTTTTAAAGATTTTTTAATTTATTTATTTGACAGAGAGAGAGAGATCACAAGTAGGCAGAGAGGCAGGTGGAGAGAGAGGGGAAAGCAGGCTCCCTGCTGAGCTGGGAGCCCAATGCGGGGCTCGATCCCAGGACCCTGAGATCATGACCTGAGCCAAAGGCAGAGGCTTTAACCCACTGAGCCACCCAGGCGCTCCCTCATCTCTGTATTTTCTTATTGCCTGTCTCCCTCACTGGAATGTAAGTTCCACGAGGGCAAGGTTATTGCTGCATTCACAGCTGTGTATAAGCACTTAGAATGGTGTCTGAGTAAGTCTGACCTACATAAATCTCTTTTCATGAATGGCCAAGTGACTTCAAGGATCCAGGTACATTCTCTAACGTTTGGCATGCACGTTGATGTTTTCAGAGCCAAAACACAAGAAGAACAGTCATGTTTTGAAATTACCGAAAACAAATGTTGTGAATAAGCACAGATGTAAGAAAGGAAATGTTTGGTGGGTTCCAACTAAGTAACTGAAGAATAGAGCTATGGGCCTTAGAACAGAGAATAAAAATAATTAAGCTGTGAATGCTGTTAGGAGAGATTTCAATTCTTTCAAAGATTCATGCAGAGAAAATAACTTAAAGTTAAAAGAAAGAGATTTATTTTTTATGGGAGAAGAATAAATGTTATTTTCTTTTCTCCTTTCCTTAAGTTGGAAAATTAGCTAAGAGACAGAGATAAGAGAATAGGGAGAGGTGTGTAATTTTGAGGGGTGTTATAGGAGGTGGTGGCTTTTCTATAGTGCACATGTAAGGGAGGAAACCACATTGATTTCAAAATGGGAGCTTTAAGCAAAGTCAAAGTTGCTTTTATTGACTTTTAAGAAGGGAAGGTAAGTAGAGTTTACTTGTTTATGTTCATGTAGAATGATGGGCCCTGACAGCCAGCATTTCTGTCCTGAAGTGTCTTCATGCAGATAAGATGCAGACCCCCACGCCTGACTCTTCAAGACACCATGATCCCATCTTGGCATTTGCTGTAAATGGAAACTCTCTGTGGGTAGACAGCTAAAATAGTTTCCTTCTGATGTTTGCCTGTGATGATGACTTGATAGAAACAGAGGAACTACTTCTCTAGCTATGCTTCCAAGGCCCTGGAGACCACATGTCCCTGTCCTCATTGCAGCCTGGGGAGTGTGGGTGGGCCTAGAGTGGTACAATTGAAATCGCAAACATGTTGGTCATGTTATGTTCATTCTGTTTGGGCTCAAACATTGAGTACTTACTAAGTCCTAGTCTCCAGGAGGGCTCTTCCTGTGGCGCCCATTAGTGTGTATGTGTCCGTGGGCCTTGCAAGACAGCTGACTTCTGGCCTCTTTGTCTTCCTCACTAGTCTAGATGTTGAGATTCAGTTTATTTCCTCCAAATCCCAGTCCCATCATCGCCCCCATCATTGTCTCCCCTCCACTGGTCTCCTACTCAGCGGAGTAGACTATGAGTCTGAGCTCATGCAGACTGAGTTTTCACCTTAGCTCTATTAATTTACTAGCTGAATGAACTTAGTAAACATATTTTTGTCTCTCTGACCTGTATGTAAAATGGGATTTAGAATATCTACTTTGCAGGGTTGTTAAGGTTGTTAAGATAGGTTGTTAAGATAATTAGAAATAAATTGATGTACTAGGTACTCAGTTCACAAAAGTTATTATCATCTCTCCATTGTGCCAAGAAACATAGTCAACTTTTAGCCTCTTTCATGGTCTAGACTTCTTTTCCTCATTGACATTTCCTCTGATTCTGCTTTTTTGTTTATCATTGAATTTGTATATTTTCCTATTGCATTGTAAATGGTTATTGCAGATAACCCGCAAAGCCTTTGTGAAATTGGCAGTGTATAATATAAACAAACAATATAAGCAAACACATAAAATAAAACAAATAAATATGGCCTTTGGCCACAAATTCCCAAAGCCTCGCATTCTCTAGTTTTAAACTCTGTCAACAATGATGATAATTTATAAATCCCAAAAAACCAACAAAGTGAGAAATGTAAAATTTAACACAGGGCCTGTCTGTGCAGAAGCAATACTAATTGCAGTCATTTATGTCAACAGCTTACCATTTATACCTAATTACCATGCCTCAAAATTGCATTATGTATATCATTAGGTGTGTGTCAAATTAACTCTGTTGTAAGTTTTATTTGATTATGCCACTATTCTCCTCACCTGCATGCTCAGCTTTTATAGTTTGTTGCTTATGTACCATGGTCAATTGCTCTCAAGCTTAAAAAAAAAAAATAGTAAAGACAGCAACCATTGAAGAGAAGAGGACTAAAACATGTGCTATCTACCACTGAAGAATTGATTGTTAGGGAAGCGAGGGGCCCAGCCTATTAATCTGATGACCCTAATGTTGACCTGCTCCTGCCCACCGTAGATTTGGGGTTTTTTTCCTTTCCCTTGGTGGCAATAACTGTCTTTTTCTCCATTAGCTTAGGAAAATCTGACATGGTAAAAACATGGGATTTAGTAGATGTGGATTCAAAGCTCTGCCATTTACTTGGTTTAAAGTGATTGGTGTATTTTTCCTGACCGTGCATAATCTCAGCTTCTTCAGACAGGAATGCTGATATCTCCTTCATAGACTATTTGTAAGGATAAACAGTGACTGTTTATTCCCATTAAAAAATGGGAATCCATTTAGTGTTTGGGAAGCTCTAACTAAGTGGTAGAGGTTCCTATCCTCATTCTTCAAATGTTTTCATCCCTCCAGATAAGTATCCCTCAAGTTCTTCAAAATCTGGATGAACTCTTTTTTTTTTTGGATTCCCTAGAATCCTTGATTCTTTCATACAGGCAGACGAGTTGTTTGTTGATATTTGATAATGAGCTCAAATGTGAGAGCTGGCTTTCAAAGGAGGACCATAACCTTTTTATCCTTGCCTGCTTGGTTTTCAGCTAAGCCTTTGAAGTGTCACAACTGAAATCACAGAGCATCATATATTAGCTGTAGAAGGAAACATAAGGGTCACCTTGTCCAGTGCCTTCATTTTCCAATGAGGAACACTGGGACCCAGAAAGGTTAAATGACTTCACTATGGCCTCACAGTTGGTTAGTGACAAAACAGGGACAAAATATTCACACTGATATTTTCACTGACTAAGTACACAGATTGGCAAACTATGACCCACAGGCCAAATCTGGCCTGCCGCCTATTTTTGTAAATAGAATTTTATTGGAACAGTGACATATCCATTCATTTACATAAAGTCTATGGTTTTCCTGCTACAACAACAGAATGAATTGTTGTGACAGAGACCATATGGCCGGCAATGCCTAAATAATTTACTTTCTGGCACTTTAGAAAAAGTTTGTGAACCCCTAGTCAAGAAGAACAGTTCAAAAATTCCAACTCATGAAGTGAGTTGTCACCCGATTTCTTTTTTTTTTTTTAATCTAAGTGGAAAAGCCAACCAACCAACAATGTTCGACATTTTTTACCCTGAAGTGAGTTTTATATCCTAAGACTTATACAGTGTCACAAGAGCGATGTCAATGCTAAAAACAGCTGTTCCCATTGGGGGACAGGACTGTGGAGGTTAGGCAGTAAAACCCATAAAATAGACGTGTCTCTGAGCCACTTCACATAAACTTTCTCCCTCAGGTCTGCACTGACTACTAAGGAGTTATTACTTGAAGGAGACTTGTGTGTATGAGGGGGTGAAATGGAAGTTTCTTGTGGGCACTGAAGGCAGCTCACTGTCTCAGTCACCAAAAGATAGTCTATTGGCCATATGCAACACACTTCCAGAATACCTGCTCCCCACCTAAAAGGGGCAATTCAGATTCAGCCTATCCATAGGAAGAAACACCAAATGCCAACCCTGTTGGAGTAGAAAGGTAAGACCCAGGCTCTGCTCTTAGGAAGAAGACAACTGTGAGCAAGACCCAACATGAAACTGGATTCCCAGTGCAACTTATCAGATGCTGCAATAAATAGAGAATCACCAAAAATGACTCTAATGCCCCTTCTCTGTTTCACACTTGAAAAAACTGAGCCTCAAAGGTTTTTGAACTAATGGGAACACTTGGGGACAGATCCTTAAACACTAGCAAAATCTTTTGCATGCTTATTATGTACCAGGCTCTGCTCCATAAGCTTTGCATACATATTAGATCATTCAGTCCTCACAATAACTCTGTAAGGTAGATTTTGTTGTCATTTCATTTTGCAGAAGAGGTAGCTGAGGCACAGAGATAAGGGACTTCCCTGGATCAATCACGTTGTTGGGTACATGATGAAGCTAGGATTTGCCCCAGCCAGAGCTTCTAGGTCTATGGAGTCGTAAGGATTAGGAAAAATGCTCACATTTACTGGGTCCTACTCTGGGCCTGACACAGACATCAGATCCTGGCATTTCTACAGTAATCGTCGGGCTGTGGTTGGGCATTGGCCTTATGGTGATTATTTTCATTCATTTCACAGATGCATAAACTGAGGCTTAAAAAGCAAGACCACCCTTCAGTCATTCTGATAATCCATGTCAGATCTGGAGTCACAGTACTGCCTCTCTGATTCATCCCTTCTCTTGCTCTCAAGGCATCTTTACAGTCCTCTTACCATCCGCCCTCAGCCTTGCCAATATACCAAACTACCTGTTTACGTTTTTCAGACTTAACCATAAGAGTCTTCAAGTTTTAATCCTATTTACAGATCAAGACTGCTGATTGCAGCCATCTGCCAATTCTATTTGTCTGTGTTTTCTCAGATCATGTTTCATTAACTGGCACAATTATACTTTCTCCCAAAACCTTCTTTTAGAAGCACTTTACAAATTCAGCTGAAGTCTTATTGTGTATCATGGAGGGGGTGGCCAGGCATGCATACTGTCTCTAGAGCAGCAAAAGCTTTTTCCATTGCACTTGTCCAGAAGAGCACCCCCCACACACACATACTGCTCTTGCTCCAAAATTTCAGTGGACTTGGTCACTGATCTAACAATGGCTTACCCTGGAGAACCATAGCCATTTAATCTTTTTCTTTCAAAGGTTAATTAATTAATTTATTTATTGAGTTCATGAATCCAAAAGGACTGGTGACAGACCTCAGTGTAAACACTTCCCCTCTCCTCTATCCCTATTATGCATGTTAAAAATATATCTGCATCACCTTGAAAAGCAATGTAAGGATTGAGGTGTCCAAACAAATTTTCCAAAGGAGAAAAATAAACATGGTTAGAAAAGGCAGCTTCTGGGAGATGGGAAAGAAAGAGTGAAAATTTTATTGTTTCCTAAAAAGCCAATTAAAGTGGATATACTTTAAGTGGACCTATCACTAATAACATTTTATACATGTGCTCACGCATACACACACACTTTATTTAACACATGGTCCTCTTTATATTTTCATGTGCAGACACAGACCATGGGTTCATTTTAGAATTCCAAAGAATAAAAGTGATACTTGGCAAACTCAAATATGATTAGAGGAGGTTGAATAGCAGTTGTTGAAAGAGCTAAGAGTGTTCAGAGTGTAAAAACGAAGGTCAAGTTGGGGCATTATCACTGCCTTTGAATATCTACAGGGCAGTCATGTAGAAAATGGAATAGACTCATTTCATTGTTCCAAAGTGCACAGCTAGGATGACTGATGGAAGGTACAGAGGCGAGTTTTGGCCAACATAAGTATAAAAACATTGGAACAATTAGTTCTATCAAAAAAGGGAATGATTTGCTTCTGAGAATAGCAAAGTCTTTCCTCATAAAGTATTTCAAAAAGAAGCTTGTATGGGTTTCCTGTCAAGGATTTTGTAGAAAAATTCACACATTCTTTGAACTACAGCAGTGGTTCTCAGTCCCAGCTATTAAAAATTCTGAGACTGGGGTCTCACCCCACAGATTCTGGTTTAATGGATCCACAGTGGAGCCTAGACATTGGGATATTTAAAAACTTCCCATCTGATTCCAGTGTGCAACCAGATAAAGAACCACAGGGCTAAGGAAGGCATTCATCTTATTTGTCACTCTATTGACAGATATTAATGGAGCAAATAGAGGAGACCCGATTGTCTGAACTGAGGTAAGGAGAGTAGCAGATGCTAGTGGTGCCCACCCATACCCCTCACCCCTAACACTTCAACACACCAGACTTACTGTAGCAACTACTTTTCACCATCTGAAGACTTTGTGTTCCTGTGAGAGGCCCCTTTACACATCACATGGCAGGACAGAAGTGCCAGAGCATCGTTGCTACTTGGACATATTCCTCAACCCAGGATGGATGGGAACTCACTCATTCTATAGAGGGGTGAATCTGAGGTGTATGTTCTACAACTGGGCCTCACAGTTTCTCTGGTGAAATTAAGTTCCAATCACCTCTCCCCACCTTCATTAGCTAACACTCATTTTCTGATACCTCCTTTCTCTTCTGTGTCTCACCTCCGGGCCCCCTAGAGCTGTTCCCTTTATCTCCCAAACAAACTCCTTGCAGCTGAAAACCATCTCAGAGTCTGCTCTGAGGGAATTCAAACTAGGCTCATTTGGGCTTGGGGAAGCCCACATCACAATGAGGAAAGCCAACCAGTGAACAAATCTCATAACTAAGGGGGACCATATCCAAAATATTTAGATAAGTGGAAAGTTCTGGAGGTTACCTAGCTGCTGCATTGCACTCAGTTCTCGGGCAGCCAAATCGTGATCTGAGTCCAGCATCATTTGATTCCAGGGGTCACACTCTAAGCCAGCATTCTATGTCCTCTCTGAATGATAGAGACTATCATTTTAAATATTTATTAACCAGCATTTATTGTACATATACTCCCCACATTTTGTCTCTATATTTTTGTCTAGTTTTCTATTTTTTCTACTTTTTGATCAATGTCATTATACTTTCTCCCTTCTTCAGAAAATCAATGGATGGTATGAATTATTTAAATCATGTCGTTATGGTAGGAAGGGTTAAATTTTTATTAATCTGTCAGTAATCCTGACCTCAACTTCCAGCCTTACCCTAAGGGTAGTTTTAGATTGGTTAATCACTCCTGGAATATTCTAAGTGGAATTAATCCCAGGGATGGTCTAGATGACCTTGATTTCAGGATTTTGTACAGAGCCTCACCAATAGTTTCCATAGCAACCAAAGTTGATAAATGAGGATGATTTTCATTTGCCTGTCTCTGAGTTACAACTTTCTTTTAATAGGAAACTAGAGGAGAAATATGAAATATGATTACCAAGCAGAGAGGGATATATGCTATTATAGGATAGGATTACCAGCTATTTTCTTCAAAACTGAAATTTAGATCTTGGCTTGTCTGATCTCTTCAAGGTCCCTCAAATCTGTCATGTTCTTCTCCTACACACTGCCTTTCGATGTTGTCTTTCTTGGATTGTCCTTCATTTTCCTCTCTGCCTTTCTGTATTTTCTCCAGCTACTAGTTCCATATCTGCTCCCCTCTCCCTCAACAGAATCTCCTCTTAGCCTTATTAATAGGGATCAGCTCAGAGGGATATATCAATTTTAATTCCACATGATGTACATAATGATTATATTGTTGTGCTTTGGTGGACCGGTTAAGAACAAAGAAGTTGGCAAAAGACAGGTCCGTGATTCCAGCTCTGCTACTTAATAACTCTGAGGCCTTGGGCTATTGGCTTCACCTTCCAGGGTCTCAAGTTTCTTCATCTGCAAAATTTGGATAACAAGAGAACTGACCACCTGGGTGGTAAGGGATTCCATGGGATCCTGGACAGAATATCTCAGCACAGTGACAGCCATGTACTGTACATTCAGTAAACGATAGCTAAAGCAGGATCCACTTTCATTGTTGGGTCACTTCATGAGGGAGCACTCACATCAGGAGCACAGATGGTACAGTCAGACAAATTCTGCTTCACGACTGCCCTATACACATGCATTGGTTTGTATAAGCTAGAGTGCAGTCAGCAAGTCACTATACCCCCCAGGCTCCACATCCTTATCTATAAGATGCATCTGCCACCACCTACTTCACATAATGTTGGTCAAGTTTAACTTAATGAATCACCACATGGGAGGCCCCTAGCCATTTTGCTTTTAGTGGATGTCCCACGCGTTTATTTCCCTTGCCCCACTTCTTCTCGCCTACCCTTTACAAAGTTGTAATTTCCTTAATAACAGTAAGCATCAGATGTTCACCAGATAATTAATGCATCATTATATGACTGAGGACACATGTACTTTTGGTGCAAACACATACAGAGCATTTGTATGCTAAGCTAACAGTAGGTGTTCTTGATCCTTGGGTCTGAGAGCTTTGCCCACCTAGGCAGAAGGATAAATCAAGATTATTTAGGCTGAGGAGACAAGGGTGCATCGCCATCTATATGAGACAACTTCATAAAGCTAGGTCCTGGGTTATCTTTCTGACACAGCAGTCTCAAAATGTAGATATACATAGTTTTAAATGAATTCATCTTGGCAATCCACTTAAGGGCCTAAGGCCAGTGAGTTAAGACATTTAATTGAAATTCATATGACAACGACAACAGAGGAGAACATTTTTAAAGTGTTGAAACATAGACTTAATTAGTAGCCCATTAGGAGGTCCAATTAAGGAAGAACATCTTAGCAATGCAATGTCGAAAATCACACAACCAGTAAGTGGCAGAACAGATTTTTAAACCTGGTTCATCATAATTCCAAGTCCTCCTGGCAAGGTTAGCAACAGTGAGCAAGTCCTGGGTGCTCAGGAGGGTGGACGGAAAAAGAACAGTGACCATGTGAGCAGGCAAAGCAGGATCTGCCTGGAGGACACAGGATGGTAAATGTGTTTCTGTCACTTTTGTTTAGAAACCTTCCATGGCTTGGCATTGCTCTTAAGATGCAGCCTAAGCTCCTGATATCAGCCACAAGGCTTTCCAGTGTGTGCTCCAGACCAATTCACCCTGAATCATGGACTGCTTCTCCCCGCCATACTCAATGATCTATTTGTCACCCTGGAATTCTTTCAATTGAAGTCTCTCTCTCCTATGGCTCTTGATATATGTTCTTCGTCTTCTTGGAAACTTCCATTCTCTATCTCACTCTGGGGTGTTAGCTAGGACATCCCATCCCAGATCAAGTCCTCTACTTGGAACTCCCTGTGTGCTACCTGCAGAACATTTCTCACATCCTGATTCTCTGTTAGTCATTTATGGATCTCCAGCACAGAGCTTAAAACATGGGCAAGCAGTAAGTGTTAAATAGGCATTAAAAAAAAAAAATTTTGAATAGACCTAGATATGTCAAAAGAAGGACAGAGAGCTCTCCAGGAGGAGGGAGAGGGTGCTAAGTAACAACTACCCAGTATCCACTCTCCGATATCAAAAGTATTTGCTCCCATAATTCATACTTATAGCCAATTTTAAGTCGCCATCAGAAACCCTGGCATGGAACTACAACCTCCGTTAGGGAAGGCAGTAAATGAATGCATAAAATTAATAAGTTGAAGCTGAGATATCACACATTGGGCACATTTAGAACTATGGGTCACTGTATTTCAAGTCTCAGTTATTCAACACAATGACAAATATAATAGATCCCAGATTTTTTTTATATTTTGTTATAATAGCAAACATACACTTTCTAGTTGTATTTTTTATATCAGAAGTAGATTTTGCTTGTAGAAAAAAATAGATATTTTGATTGGGAGTTAAGTCCTTTACTTTCCAAAGCATTTTTTTTTTTAAGTAGTAGAGAGAATTAAGGACTTCTTTCCCCCACTCCATCACTCCCAAGAGTTTTTGGAATGATACAGAGGTAATCACAAAAGACAAAAGTTTAGATTTCCAACTGCTAAGACAGAGGTTATTGAACAGTAGCAACATCTGCCCAAAAGTCAAAAGTCGGGACCCTCTCATTGCTAGAAGGACTGGTCTGGGAGGTTCCAAGAGGCTGCCTCTATGCTACTCATGGATGACGAGGGGATTGTTTTGGCAGTAACAAAAGATGCACAGGTGGCCTGGCCAGATGTAAGTTGTCCAGTGTTTGTTGGTTCTGTTAAAGCTCTAAGATTTTATTTTGTAGTCAGTGTCACAAAAGGAGAAAGAGTGCAGGCCACCTGGATGTCATGATTTCTCCCTTGGATTCTCACCACTTATCCCATGCAGCTCTCAGAACTCATAATGGCCCTTAAAAACTGTTTAGGCTCTTTTGTTTATTTTTTCCTTCTATTTGAAGAAAATTTCTTAGCCACGGAGATGTAGAAAATCATGCTGTTTGCCTTGGTGACACATCTTAAAGAGAGTTCTGAATCCAGATAATGCAGCCTAAAAACTAGCTTGTTTGTGATATCAACCTCCATTTTCACTACCATCAGAATAAAGTTCGTCCTTTTCTGGGTTTTCTTACTCTGTGACAGGCACTTCCTTGGATCACATGGTAGCAGAGTCCTATTTCCTCTCCTTCCTGCATTTAAGTTTTCTTTGTAATGACAGGCATCAAAATGTAATGTCTAAACAGCCACATTCTCTCTTTCGTCATTTATCAAAATTAAATGTAATATATAAGGACTCAAAATAATGTAATTACTGGAAAAGTGATGGAGTGGAGTGGGAGATATGAGCAGACAGACTGAAGGGGTTTATATGGTCTGGCTGAAAATAAAGAAGAATTTAATGGAACACTCACAACCTTGAGTACAATACATATGATTAACAAAAGTTAAAAATGGTATATTTGCCCACAATTTTATAAGAATTCAATATGTTCAAGAAAAACTGTTGATGAGATTCATTTATTCCGTGTGTGTGTGTGTGTGTGTGTGTTTGTGTGTAATGCCTGGTATTTTATAGGCACAGTTTAAGGAGATGAAGATATAACAAGGAAAAAGAAAAACACAAGTCCCTGCCTCATGGCATTTCCTTGGTAAATTATTTTTTGAATTAGCTCTTGGGATATGTAAACCAAAACTAAGTGAGAATATTTAAGTCAGGCAATGTCCTGGAAATTTTGGAAAGCATGCTTACTAGAGTGATAGGAACAGTAAATAATATATTAAAGTAGCTCATAACCCTTGAAGATATGAGACAGTTAACCCAGAAGACCCTGGGTGTGGCAAGGCTGGAGCAGCATGGGTGGAATTGTATGCAGCCAGGCATCTTCATTTATTCAAAAATCCCTTCAACTCATATTTATTGAATCCTTCAATAAATCAAGATCACATTCACAAGGGCAAATGGTGGTGTTTACCCAACATCTTTCCACCATCTGTATCAGTGTATTCCCTTTGGAATAGTCACTGTTGAAGACAGACAACAAGAGATTATGCAGTATATTTATGCCTTGATGGACTGAGATCTTCTTAAAGTAGAGAACATCTCTCTGGTACAAAGTCTCACCCACTTGGGCTCCAAGGGACAAGCAGCTCAGCAGCACAGGCCATAAGTTGCTCACTCCATCTACTAACATTTGAACTATTGCCAAGTCTACCCCAAGGATTCAGGGTTGTCAGAAAGACATCTGGAACAAGATGGTACACTTTTATGGCAATAACTATGAAGGGTTATTTCAGATTGCAGAGCTTCAACCAAACTCTGTGTATTATAAATTCACAACCCCTGTCTGCATTCTGAAATCCAAAAAGATCTGAAATTAAACTACTTTTTCCCATAGGTCATTGGATGAAGAAACCTAACCTGAAGTAATGTAGGCTAACATACTCTTTATTTATTTCACTTTCCATGTATGAATGTGAATATTCATACATTTTCCTATAGAAATATTAATGTGTTTGATTAAGAGTCCTGCCTTAGACCTCACTGGAGTGTTAGTTAACATACAGTACATTCATTGAATTCTTTCTGTACATTTTCAAAAATTCTGAAAACAAACTTGTTGCCAAGTTTTCAAAAATGGGGCTCTCATTTCTTTTATGACCCTCTTGATGATGAGCTTGACTCTGATCACCACCTTTTTAATTTGCAGCTTTCCCTTCTCCTGAAAACTCAGTATCTTGTGTTTCTCATATCACCTAATTACTTAGTACTGGTAGCACCTGTCACACAGAAAGCATTATAAAATGTTTGTTAAATAAAGCAATGCTATGGCATTTATTTGATATGTTTATTGTTAGTCATCTGAATTGTGTACCCCCTCCTCCTAATCACCCAAATGTGAGCTCCACAGGGCAGGGATCGATGTACTCCATATCCTTAGAAGAGTATCTGGCCATAAAAGGAGCTCCATAAAACACAATGAATGAAAGAATACATTAGTTTAGTTTACTGTTTTGACAAATATAACTTAAAATGTTTGTTAAATTCTTATTACTCAACTGATAAGTTTAAAATGTTATAACTAAAACAAAGAAAGAAGTAAATAAATCATCCATAGGTCTATGATACAAGATACTAATAACAATTTGATGTATCTTTTTAATTTTTATTTATTTACTTTTTAAGATTTTATTTATTTGACAGAGAGAGACACAGCAAGAGAGGGAACACAAGTAGAAGGAGTGGAGAGGGAGGAGCAGGCTTCCCTACTAGCAGGAATCCCCATGCAGGGCTCGATCCCAGGACCCTGGGATCATGACCTGAGCTGAAGGCAGATGCTTAATGACTGAGCCACCTAGCCACCCCTATTTTTATTTATTCTTGATTTATTTAAGGTTCAGTCACAAAGCATTCCCCATCTTTGTGAAATATTCTTGATAAGTATGAAATTTAACAGCTTTATACAATTCTGGCATATGGATACAATATAAATTATTTAAGTATTCTTCTAATATTGGAGGTCATTTTCAAATATTTGCTTTCATAATTCTGAGATGAACATCAAAATCTGCTCACATGCCTCTATCTATTTAGAGTAGATTTCTAGAAGGAGGACTCCTACCTGAAAGGGCCAGGGTGTTAAGCTTGTTAGCATTAAAGGAAATTGAATCTGACTTGAAAAATGTCTAATATTCTTGAGTCCTACCCCTCCTTCAGGAAACATCAGGAGAGGAGGGCTGTGTGTGTGTGTGTGTGTGTGTGCGTGTGTGTGCACGCGCGCGCACACACGCGCGCACACGCGCATGCACATGTTAGGGAACAAAACTTAGCAGTATGAGTGATGTTGGCACATTAAGAATCTGGGCATTTGGCAACTAGGAAGCAAACCAAAGCGGCAGCTTTCAGTGGAAAGTACACCTGCCCAGGTGTCAGGAGAGCTGGAACAAGCTTCCTGGCTTCCAATACCCGTCTGTTTCTCTCGGCTCCTCCGTTTCCCTTTCTCTTTGTTAATGGCTGTGGTGACCTCTGCCCTACTGCTTTAAATGGGCTATTCTGAAGATAAAACAGTTCTCATGAAAGGGCTTTTAAAGTAAAAATTGCTGTACAACTGCAAGGTGTTATTTATTCAACACACCAGCAATGGCAATTTTTGTCAGCTGTGTACTATTTACAGTCATTGCAACATGTATCAAATTTCAATTCTTCCCATGAAATCCAAAGCTCAAAATCCCATTAAAAATACTTAAAAACATCAAATCCTCCCTGTAATTAATAACAATGATTGGGCACAGAATTCTCAAAAATAGACTTATCTCTATTCAGCAACAGCAAGTACTAATGAGAAACTGAAGGAAGTAGATAATTATAGACCAGAGTCTCCTTTGCCACTCTAAAGAGAACATTGAACATGAGCAAATTGAAGCCTTGCTCATATGACAAGTATACTATCTCTGAGTGTTAACACTGAGACCTCATCTTTCTTCCTCTGAAGAGGTGAGGGGTAGGAGGAAAAAGGCTATATCACAAAGCAAACTACCCCACCCCTTTTCTGGGGGCTGGATGTACTTCAAGAGATTCTTTTAACTTCTCTTATCTTTAGTATGTTTCAACTGGCAGTAAGTCTTTGCTCAATGGCATGAAGATGATCAGATGGTTTTTTGTGGCGTTCTTCAACTCTTGGGACTCCGTGTCTGTGTGCGTGTGTGTTTGTACGCATGTGAGTTGTGGTGTGCAGAAATAGAGTTTTTATATTAAATTCTTTGTTCTACACCACTTGTGTTAGAAATACGCTAGGATTTCTTGATTAAAGTTACAAATCATGGTCTTTACCTAGGAGTGGCTCATAGTCTAATAAAAAAAAGGAATTAAATAAGTAAATGAATAATTACTATGACAGGTTCATTTCCAGGATGAAGGGAAGTCTGAAGAACTGTAGAGGTGAGGTAGAAAGGAACCAATCCCAGTATACGGCACCCTAATGCCATCCCACGGGGCTAATAGGGGTTAGGCAAAAAATGTTCTGGAGAGGAAACATTTGCTGTAGTGGGCAGAATGTAGCTTCTTGTAGAATTATGAGTAATTCTAGAGAGCTGACACACAGTTCTGTGTGTGTGTGAGAGAGAGAGAGAGAGAGGGACAGAGAGGGATGAAAGAGAGAGACGGGAGGGAAGGAAGCAGCTGGAGAGAATCAAATCATGTGGGTTCGTATACGCCATATTAAGGAGATTAGTCTGAAGTGATAAAGCCACTTATTCTTCTGTCAATAATAAAATTAAATAGGTTTTCTTTCAACCTCAGGGACTAATTCTTCAATTTGGTTTTGAGAGTAGAGCATGGTTACCTCTATAGCTCCAGACGTTCCAACAATGCCAGAAGAGTTGAAGCTTCAATGTATGGCAGTTGAGGGATAAAATGGCAAATCTTAAAGAAACCCTTAAGTGAAAGAAACAGAGTTTAAGGTTTTTATGAAAAGGCATGCTTAACTATCCCTAAAAGTCACAGTCAAATAGGCTTTGATATGAAATAACTTTTATATAAAAGTTCTTTCAATATTGCTTCATTAAAAATGCAAGATCCTCTAGAGCAGTACTGTTGAATGATTTTAAGAATCTTGAATGAAAACAAGATATTAATGATTGCTCCAAATGGAATCATGACACAAATATTTTTAAGGAACCAGTAGACCTTGGCATATGCTCACCCCTCTGCTCTTGCTTGGTTGCTGTTGTGGAGGAAAAGGCATGTAAATAGGCAAAGGGTAAAGGAGCACACAGACATTTCGTCTCTAGTCAGTACCTGGGTTCTATCCAACTCTGATCACAAGCTCCTATGGGATGCTGACATCAAGAGGGAATATGGGGCCTTTGGCCTTCACTCCACCAGCTTCCTCATCTGCAGTGGATAATCTCTAACATTTCTCTTGGAGCTAACCATTGAGGAAATCTGTGCTCAATGCTGGAGCTTTCTACAAAATCCATCAAAACTGAATTGCCCCCCAAATATGGATCAGGGGACAGAGAAGGCCTTGACAGGGTATCCCCTTGGCTTACCTTCTGGTGTATACCCCAGTACCCTTTTCCACATGCTGTTTACTTCAGCAAAACAACATTGGGCTCCAGGCCCAGAATCCTTTGGTTACCATGATCCTGTGTAACTTTTAACCCAGAATGGCTACCAACTTCTCCCTACATTTTGCCATCTCTTCAATGGCAAGTTCAAATTAATTTTGATCTCTAAAGCTTTGGACAATGTTTCTATACCTGGCAATAGCACTGATATACACACCTGCCAGCTTCTCCTTACAGAACATAAGCTTCTTAAACCTAGAAACTGGTTTTAGTTTCATCTTTTAGTCTCTTAAAGCATCCAAAGAGCAATGTCTTGTGTGTGTTCGAAGCATGAGTATTGATGAAGAAAATATTCTCTAGAATTGGACTTCACCCATGTAATTTGGTTCTGAGCTATTAAAGCTACATAATTAGTGAATGGGCTCAGAGTTTATGTTAGATTACCATTCATGGTCAATAGATTTCAGTGGGGGTTTTCTCTACACCAAACTCTGTGTGGATCCAGCCAGAATAGAGCTTTTTCTTTCTTTCCTTTATTTTATGTACAAATAAAATCTGGTTAATAGTAACACGAGCAAATTTGAAAAAAATAACAGAGGAAAAATAACATCGTAAAAGTGTAATAGGTGGCTTTATTTATTCATGTGTTTATTCATTCATTCACACATTCAAAGAACGGTGATGTGATGTCAGTGTTGAGGGGAACCTATTCTAGGCAATGGAATGTGACAAGGAAAAGGACCATCTGACCCTTGAGGAATTCATGACCTGGTGAAGAAGGCAGCCATGCACATAGAATGCAATATGAGTCATGCTAAAGAAAAAAAAATAAGAGACGGGATAACCCAAGAGAAGGACATCTTACACAGCCTAGATTAGAAGGAGTCACTGCTCATAGAAGATGCTATGACTAAGTCCCTAAAGAAGTTGGGACAGGGCATCCCCAAAGGACACACTATAGAATATACAATGGCAAAAGGGCAGAGAGCACATAGGAAGAAAAGCATGTTGTTTATAATGGCCAGAGTTTTCCTGATGAAGAGATACTTCCTAGAGGACTTGAAAGTTCATCTAAGCAATATGTATAGAAGAGGTCCACTGCTCCCAGCCAGCAGCTCCAGCATTCCAACTTGATTCTGTAGGTTTCTAGCACAAACAGAAACACTCACCTGCACAGCGTATACCTTTGCCCTATGGTTGGCACTCACTGTTTCACTTTCTCCCTCTGATTGCTACTTCCTCTTCCTATGCTAGTCACCCTAAGCATGCAGCAAAGGAAGAGCTCAAAATGTGAAGGCCTGGGTCCATTTTTCAGGCTCTCTTATTCAGCTAGAGCTATGGAGCTAACCATGATGGAACACCCATAGCCCCCATCCTTGAAAGTCTCAGATTATTATGTGATAAGACAATACCCTTAAAAAATGGGGAACTGTATTTAATTGGAAAAGAGCATCAGATTATCTAACTATGAAGACTACATGCCCCAGATTATGACACAATTTCAGCACTTCTCATCTAATGTTAGTTCATACAGATTTAGGGTTCATGACTGCCACCATAATACATTATGCAAGAGTTCAGAGAATTGCATAGTAAATAAAGATCAAGGCCATCGATACATCTTTATGAGAGGCTGTGCTTGTCCTAGCTTTAGAGGATGAAATAAAAATAAATGAAGTTTGTAGGGCAAAGAGCAGCATGAAACACAGAACACAAGAATCACAGTCTATGTAAACAATTTAGAAACAAAATAAAACAAATAAAACCTAGGTCACCATATCTCATTTTTTAAAGATTTTTCTTCATCCATGGATGTGGATTTGGGTTAATGTGTAGATCTAGATGTTGGTGTATATAGGTGTAGAGAAAGGAACAGGAGTGGAAAGTCAGTAGAGAGACTCATATTTGCAGCTTCACAGGGAAAGTGACATCCCTTGACAAATATAGAGGTACACACCATTTTATTGTGCTTCAGTTAACTGCTTCACAGATATTGTGGGTTTTTTTTTTGTTTTTTTTACAAATTAAAGGATTGTGGCAATCCTTCATTAAGCAAATCTATGAGTGCCATGTTTCCAACAGTATTTGCTTTCTTTCTGTCTCTAGGTCACATTTTGGTAATTCTCGCCATATATCTAACTTTTTTATTATTATTGTCTTTGCTATTGTGATTGGTGATCAATGATTACAACTCACTGAGCGCTCAGATGATGGTTAGCATTTTCAGCAATAAAGCATTTTTTAATTAAGGTGTGTACATTGTTTTTCTACACATAATTAATAGATTAATAAACTTATTTGACACTTAATAGACTAACGTAAATATAATTTTTGCACTGGGAAACCAAGAAATTCATTTGACTGGCCTTATATCAATACTCACTTAATTGCGGTGCTCCGAGGCCAAATCTTCCATATCTGCAAGATACGCCTTAAGTTATTTTTAGGACCCTTCGAGCTGTCCATTCATTTTTTCTTATCTCTCTTCAAGCCCATCCTTACTAATCTAGTGTAGAAATGCATAATAAAAACACAGAACAAAGGAGGTCACCAAGCATACATCTCTTCATAGAAGGAAAGGTTGAGACCTAAAGAGGTGTAAGACTGCCCAGATTCCTCCTCTTCCCTGTGGCTGAGCCTTGATGTGAAGCTGAATCATCAGCTGCCAGCACTCATCTTGCTTTCTGGATACATACCTGGCCCTCACCTAGAGCTGGCTTGGGAAATGCCCTGCTCTCCTGCAGCTATGAATCCTCAGAAAATTGTAATTATAAGGCTTCAGAAGAGGTGAAAAGCCTGCCCATCCGTTAGACTTTGCAGAGAACGATTACACAATTTTCGAGATTTTGAGGCTCTTACTTCTTGTCCCTCTTGCTTTTCTACTGAGGACCTCTCTGCTTCAAAGGGAAAGAAATGGGAATTAAGATGGAGCTGAGCAAGTCTTGCTGGCAGCCCCTGTCCTTTCCAATTTAATTCAATTCTCCCAATAATCTTATGGTAGATATTTTCATCCCAATTATACAAATGAAGAAAGTGAAATGCTGCCATAAAATGCCAGCTCACACACCCGGGGAGAGGAAAGATCACAATGGGAAGGCTAGTGGGTCTGATTGTGAAACTCAGTGCTCTTACTGCAATATAACAAGTCTTCACAAAGATGAAGTTTTGGGGTGGGGTCAGGTTGGGGGGACTGTTGAGGAATATTGGCTGCTAAGATCGAGAAAGAGTGTTAGGAAATACAGGTATATCTCCAACACCAGATGGGGCAGATCGTTAGAACTATTGACTACAGCCAATTATTTGTACTTCTGTGTCTTTCATTTCAATTATCCATATGATTTCTGGGCCCCAGGACCATGCACAATTGAGTTTTATTAGATAGTGTGTTTTATTGACTAGAAGTAGACAATATGGATATTACGAGATAGAAATAGCATTGTGCTAGACCCCTTGCTGGGGGTATTTTACTAATAGCAAGATTTCTGAAGAAGAGATTGCCATATAAAAGAACCCACTACAAAACTGTTTTCAAACGAATTTTTATTAATAGACCCCACAATTACTGTCTGGAACCCCAATTCATTAATGCAAACATCAAGGAAAACTTACTCATCTTTTTTGGTTTTTTTCCCCTTTTCTTTTTCTTGAGCTAATTAGTCTGGGAAGCATTTTTTAATCATCTCACCTCTCTTTCCCTTTAATGGAGAGAGTCACATGGTCCTTGTAATTTTTCCTTTTCACTACAGGAAGAGAATGAGGGTGAGAGGAGGTAACTAATAGCCCTGCAGAATGAACCCCAAAGAAACTCATCAATTCACGGAGGTGAAACTGTCACAACATTTCACCTTTAGTCTTTACAAATGAGTGAAACCAGAATTAGGCTCCACATACACTTGAAAATGCATTCAGGTGACACATAGGAGGAATTAGCACATTACACTGTTAATGTTGCGGGGAAGAAGAGCAATTAAAGACCTACGACAAAAGAGGGGGCTGTTTTCGCCACTTCAGCTTCTGTCAGAGCACAGCGGCTTTACCTACTGCAGCAAAAGACACTTTGTCCTTTAACAGGTGCCACAGGTTTTATGTATTGGTTTGCTTATTTTTCTATTCATTTATTTCAAAAATCTACCATGGGTTTGGCGGCTCCTGTGCTAGAGTACGGACACACAGACAGGCCAAGGTGTAGTAGTGCCTCTCAAGGACCTCACAGTGTTCCCCGTGGGACAGATCTGTGACTGCGTGGAGGAAGGCAAGCATGGCCCGGCTTCACTGAAAATCAGTGCTGGGTACAAAGGGACACACAGAGAGCAGCTCTTGATGAAGAAAGAGTGTTGGCAAAGGCTTCACAGGAGAGGGGACACTTGAGCTGCATCTTCTAACACTCCATCGAAGTAAGGATGGTAAGATCATTTCCTGTAGAGAGAGCAGTGTGACCCCTGGGCCCCCATCTGTGTGACCAGGTCCTCCAGAGAGAAGTAGCACAAGAAATGATCATTGTAGGAGAGCCTCCTCCGGACTGTCTGGGAGCTCAGATCGCCTGGGGTGGCAAGTAACATTGCAGAAGCTGGTTGATGTAAGAAGCTCTGAAGAAGGCTGGGGGACTCTTCCAAGCACTTTTTCTGGACAAAAAGGATTTGGAAGGAAGAGGAACAGGCACTTAAAACAAAGGCAGCTATGGAGGAGAATGACAAAACTCTGGGTGTGAGTTCCACCTTGCTACTGACATGAATTAGAAAAGTCAGTCTTCCTGACTTCAAGCTACTTCTTCTGGAAAATGATCTATCCTCTTCATAGTGATGGTTTATAGATGAAATATATAAAATGTTTTGTAAACCAGACAGGTTTCCACAATGCAATAATGCACTATTACTATCCTTCTTCTTCTTATTTCTCTATCGGTATCATTATAAAGAGTTAAAGAGAGAAATGTAAGTAGAGGTACCTGAGAAAAGTTAAACTGATGGTTGATTCAGTGAGTGAGGGAGAGGACTGTGTACAGCCGACAGGCTGATAAGTGAACACTTATTATTGAGTGGTATTTAACATGCCAACGCACTTGGCCATTCACTATTGCATCTAACTCTCAACAACCCTGTGAAATTGATGGGACAGTAATTATATCTCCAATTTACAGGTGAGAAATGGAGATAATTGTTAGCCGAGTGCCTGACACATAGTAAGTGCTCATTACATATTAGTTATTAGTTAATATTGTTATTTTAGCTTTACTACTATTTTATCACAATTACTTAATGTTCATACGGTTTGAATATTTGGATATCACCAGGAGCAATAATAATTAACCAAGCAGCTGATCTATAAAATAGGGTCAATTAGGTTGATTCTATTTATCTCACAGAATTATTTGAATGGGAAAGTCAGATGACCCATTTGGAAGTATATTATGTAATATGGCCAGATAAATGCAAGTCACAGTAAGACCATATTCCAAAGGGAATATCTATATGTACAAGAAAATCTTAACACTAATAGCTAGGCAAGTTGCACTATATTCAAATATCTAACTATAATAACGCAAGCCATAAACTCTGCAGTTCCTGAAGCCAGCAGAAGGATTTGTTGAGAGTAACCATGCCCATTCATTATAGTGACCACCACCTGCAAGGTTGTGGGCTCTTAGGGTCAGCAATTTATAAAGGAGAAGCAAGAGGTTCTGCCCAAATATCCAGGCCTCTCCACTCAGGAACAAGATAATTGTCACATAAGCTCAGCGGGAGAACGCTTGTGGTTCAGCATATGGCCTCTTCACAGTTTGGATGCCTGCCTCTTTCTTCAGGTCCTGATGGTTGATCACTGATACAGCCTCAGTCCTTTTTGGCTGACTCTAGGCAAGGCTGCTGCTCTTCTGCATCTCTCTAGCTTTACCTCCCCAGTTTGTGTTCTCTGAGACCCCCGCTCTGTGGCAGCCTCTCCTCTGACTATGGCCATGGGAGAGGTTTCAGTGCCCTTTTGATGTGTCTACATCTTTCCTGCTCAGGTATGCTCTGAAAACAGGTTCCTTTCAAACCTAATGGCACTGCCTGTATAGCACACTTAAATATTCTCCTTAATCCTGCCAAGGTAGAGCAGGATACCCCCATTCCCAAAGAATGTGAACACATTCAATAGACTAAATCGATACTTCTGAATATACTTCTGCTCATGCCTCTTTGATGTCTTACCCGGGGAGGACCAGGCCCTTGGTTTTCATCCAATCTTTACACATAAATCTACATGCCTATGCTTGAAGCACAGTGTCAGAACAGAAAGCTAAATGAAACATTGTCCTTGTCCTTGATTATCTAAAAAGGGGGTTCATAAGAGATGGAATCTCTTTCTAAAACTTGTGTAGTGGGAAGGAAAAGTATGTAAACAAAGTGAATGCTTGTAATATACCGGTGGGACTTTTTTTTTTTTCCTCTAAAAGGCTTTCATTTAGCTTCTGCATAGAAACCACCCACTTTCCTCAATAGAGAAATAAAAGGAATGTCTTGCAGCTGTACCTGCAAAAACACATTTGGACTGAATCTGCATGGAACCACTGCAGCTCAATGAACCTGAGATCAATTCCCAATCTATTACCTTCCAATCACCCAGCCATCAGGAAATTGTTGGGTTTGCTGAAGCAATGACACAATTCAATTCCTGATTACCAAGTCCGGCGAGCCTGAGATTGAATCCCAGCTTTGGCAGTTACAAACTTGGTCAACTTATTTAACCCTTCATCTCCACCTCCTTATCTGCAAGTGAAGTTAGGAATAACTAACTGTCCTGCGTTGGAAACACTCTATGACATTCCTACATAGGATGAATGATAAAGCATCTCCCATTTAGAATGTGATCTTGATGGTCATAGTATCAAATGCATCATCATAGCATGGCTGTGAATTAGAGAAAAAAGACCTACTTTATTAACCCAATAAAGAGATTAGAAAAGTGGAGCCCCATCAACTTGAAATAACACATTTAAGGTCATGCAGCCATTCCATCAGAGTCAAGACTGTAATCTGAGTCGACTAATGTCCTTAGGCCAGTGCTCCTTTTATTAAAACACAAGCAGTCATATTAATGGAAAGCAGATCAACTATTACCCTGGTTGTTAGATTTTTTAAAGAAATCAAATTTCAAAAGCAGCTACTGCTACTAACATTTATGGGAATATTATGAATATTATTCTTGGCATTTTTATACTTCTGGGGATTGCTATTATTATACCAGCATGACCTTTCTTCTTTCCCATTTACAAAGAAGAGGAAACCACCCAAAATTGCTTTAATTGATGTGTATTTATTCATTCAGTGTTTGAATGTCTACTCTGACCACCCCATAACACTTTATTAGGCACTAAAGGAGAAGTGTCTCTATGCTGAAATTAGAAACCTAGTTGGTGAGATAAAGTATATATTCAAAGTGTTAAAAAAAAATAATGCAAAAAATGAAAGGATTAAATATCAAGAAGAACCTGGGGCTCACAATGAATGTTTGGAGGGTGTCAGAGAATACTGGAGAGGAGGGGAGCATAAGTGGGGTGACCCGGATATCCTGGCTGGCCCAGATAGGTCTCAGTTTATGCATCTTTTTCAGGCATAATAATTAACTGTGTTCCTTTCACCCTCAAAAGTATCTGGCCACTACATGAATAGGCCAAAAGGCAGTCGTTTCATGTATAGCAATCAGCTTGTGTGAAAGAAGGAGACAGGCGGCTGGTGGAAGTTTGCATGGCAGTGCCTTAGATGTGGTTAAGAGTCAGGTGGGGCCAAAGATGCTGCCTTGGCCTTGGAAGGACCCTTGCTGCCCAAGGACGAAAGGGTCTGCACTTCCTTCTCGTTCCCTCCCCCGCTCACTCATATCAGAATTAGCACTTTAAAACCACCCAAATTCAACACTGAAAACAAAAGCAATTTCTTAGAGCTTAGGGAGAAGATGAAAGATGATCAGATCCAGACCCTGGCAATATATTTGCAATTTATAATTTTAAGTAGCAAATCCTTGTCACAGAAAAAGAGAAATCAGAAGAAGGTTTTCAAAGTCTAATTGTAACAATAGCTGAAGCCTTGAATTTGGCAAGTTGACAATCCATATGGAATGAAGATGAGGTCCCAGGCTGGGATTTAATGCCAAAAGACCTTTCTTTACCTCTGTGCATTTAATTCGCTGTGATTCTGCAGCACTCAGGATTAGGGAGAGTATCTGTTTACTCATTTGCAACAGTGACAGAAAGCCTGTTAGAATGAATGTAAGCCAGGTCAGCTGGGGTCATCCTTCCCTCCCATCAGATGGGAAAATAACAAACCTAGATAAAGAGATTTTAAAGCAATCATGCTGGAGCTTCAATTAAGCCTTCCTTATCCTATTTAACATGATTTTCAGGCCTTTCATCTTAAACCACAATTTTATATGCTCAATCTAATACCTTGTGCTGGAGTAGGATGTGCCTATTATCTTTGCCAAAATTTGTACAATATGCAATATCAAAGGCCATCTTTAAACAGAGAATAAGCAAACATTCACAGGAATGCAATATTGGAAATGTTGGGAAGTCCTGCTCTCTCCCATCTTCCCCTTCCCTTTCTCATCTTGTAGATCTCTTACATTATCTCCATTCAGCTTTCTTAAACATAATGAAAGTAAATATCATTACCCCATTCTAAAGAAGGGGGCAAGGACTCCTCTAATTGAAGAGTAGTATGTAAGTGGTCACACCATCCTCTGTCTGACCTGCCAGTGAGACAGAAGATCTCCTTGACCCTAGAGCCCACCAAGTGTTCTTCACTCCTCTTTGGCTTTAGAGATTTATCCCTTAAAAGGATTTAATTTATGAATGTGATCACTTCTGAAGAGGAATTATACCCTCACCTACTCTCATGTGAGATAATTTTTTCTTAGCCTTTCTTATCATCAAACTTAAGGGTTTTACTGGATATAAAGGTAGCAAGCATGGAAGGAAGATCCCTTAGAGGAAGTGGAATTCAACTAGCCGAAGGAGCTCCGACATTGGCTTCAGAGAGTGCTCAGTTCAAAGCGTGATCTGTCCCTTGTTAGTTGCACCATATGGGGAAAATGATCTTTGTTTACTTTTTCTTTCTTTTCTCATCTCTGTGTTTGGGTTTTCTCATCTGAGAAATGGGACTGGTAAAGTTAGTAATCTGTGGATGAGCCTGGCACAAAATAGGCCTTCAGTAAATTGTAGCTTGGCTATTTCTATCTTTCCCTTCCACCTCGCCTCACCCATACACTTAGCTTCTAGAAGCTGTAAAGTTTTAGATTTTCTAATTTCAAAATTGACTGAGGCTCAGATTCATAGAACCTGACCAATTCACTGCATTGCTGCTCTCTTGGACCCGGATTTCTCTTAGATTGCCTGTTATGCTTGCAGATACCATGGAAATGAGCACTTTATACTTGGTCTGATAAATAGAAACAATTTTACCAGAATCACTCAATATGCAAACACTTTAAAAATAAGCAAGAGCTGTTACGACTTTAAATATATCTGTGCTTGACAGGCTGCCTAATGTTTCAGGATTTAATTAGTAATATCATTTCCCTGGACTTAAGGTTATCAATCATGTTACAGTTATTTCATTCCTGGCTGTCTAAATATAGCTGGCTAGAATTCTGGCCTTGTTCCCTTTGCAGGGATGAGCAAGAATTTTCAAGGAGAAAATGGCGGCAGGAGGAAATGAGACTATCTTCTATAAGGAGCCATGGATCAGACCCTCCAAGAAATTCCATCTTTCATTAATCCACAGCTATTTAGCATCTTCTCTCTTTTCATCATGAATTAGCTGATATAAACCTCCAGTTGTGAATTGAGGAGAAAGAATGAACATACAAAAGGCAATTAATCTAATTAATGGTGGTAATAGTCCCATGCATCTGTCTACTACAGTTCACAGCAGGCACTTCTACAGAAGTGATTTTATTTAACCTCATTTAATTAGCTCTAAGTGCTAAATTGTTTGGTACACACTATAAAACTCAGCTGATGTTCATATAAGGGAAAGATCAACATGTGGATTGTAGTGGTAGGGAAAACTTCAGGTCCTGATGCTGACTGTAAAAATTGGGTGCATTGGAAAATTCAGGTTGTGTTGGGGCATGGGGACAATGAGTTCCTTACCTCATTTCCTCTGATAACATCTCATGACTCAAAATATGCCAAAATTTTCCCAAATGTAGACTCTTGTAAAGCCCAATTCAGCATTTGACCACAAAAGCATGTGCTTTTGGTTTTGTATTTCTCCTCAATAATGATAAAAGTCCTGGAAGCCAGACATAAGCAGTAATTGTGTTGACTATGCAGACTTCAGTGAAACCAAAATACAGAGAAAGGAGAAAGCCTCTGAAATATTTCGAGGATGAAAATAAGTATGGGAAGCAGGGAAGGAAAATGTAAAAATGTGCTAGAAAACCAGCTGGGGAGGAAGTGTTGCATTTTTTTCATCAATGGTTTGCACTGATGAAATGTGCTTTAAATGGTCAGTCTGTACCTAATGCAGACTGAGTTAAGATACTCATGGGAGGCTTATGAAAACTTTTTTAATTCAGAGCAAAGGCCATGGATGTGTGTGCACACCTGTGTGTGTGTGTGTTACGTGTGTGTGTATGGGTGTGTGTGTGGAGTAGGTAGAGCACTAATACCAACAGCTCCCACCCCTTCAAGGTGAAGAAACACTGCCAGTAAGATGGAGGTAGCCAAGATTAGGGACACACTGGATGATGCGAATATCCCAAATCCACTATGGTGTTCCCAAAATCTATTCACTTTTACCACACTGAAGACACAAAAATTAGGTTGAAAACATAGACCTCCCATGTACAACTGTGTTAAAAAAAAAAAAAAAAAGTGTCTTTGGAAACAAGACCAGAGTATGGGCGAATGCCTGCCTGGGGCTTTTTTGAGGTCCTGCAACAAGATAAAAGCATATTTGTCTCCATTCAGTTGGTGTCTACTTTTCTCTGTAAAACCAGTATTCTCACTCAGACACACAAGTATCATTCTGCTTTCATTAATGTAACTTCTCCTGATGGCACTTCAGTGGTTGGAACTTGCCTGGAAGTCTCCCAGTTTATATGGGGGCTCTGCCCCTGACATGATTCGGTTGTTGGTTTGGGACAGGCTGGCTAACATTTCTCCCCCTCAGTTTCCTCATGTGTGAAATGAGCTGGTCAGATCAGATAATTTCTAAACTCTTTATAACTCTAGTTTCCCCTAAATCTCACCTCATTTCCTCTAAGGCTCTTCATATTCCATCCATCTTTTAAGATACCACTTTTGCCTTAAGTCCTTCAGAGATACTTGTGCAGACCTGGCTTTTATCCTTCCCCTCACCCGTCATTTCCTCATGCTCCAAGGATGCCAAATGGTTCTCTCTAGGTCATCTTTGTTCCTCCCCACTTTATGTAAACTCTGTTTATGCCACAAATGTCCCTTCTCCTTCTTTGGCTCTGTTTGTCGTAAGTCTGCTTACATTCTGGGCAGGGACGAGCAGCCCAGTTAAGGAGCGACTATGTGCTCCTATGGCACCCTCAGGTCACTGTAATTATTAGACACCACTCCTGGCTCTGTACCATACTGCTGTATCTGTCACTTTTATCAAACTCTGACTGAATAAAAATATTCACTGAAGCTTATGCTCTATCCCCAGAGCAGATGTCCTCAAACTGGCTGTGTAGTCATGTGATCGGAGGACCCTTTCGATATCCCCATGCCCAGGTTCTTCTACAGAACAATTAAATCAGAAACTATAGGTTGGACCCTAGCTATGAGTATGTTTTAAGCCCCTGAGGTGGTTCCAAGTTTGAGAATCACTGCCTTAGAGTGTCCAACAATAAGCATACAGTAATTGTTGATGAATGACCCCACTGACTAGATCTATGATCCTGGACAAATTATATGGTTGCTGTAAACTTCGGTTTCCTTCTCTAAACTGGAGATGTAATTTTAGACAGTATGTCATTATGAAGATTGAGATACACATGTACACACTCAGCCCATAGTGGGCTTTTAGCAGATATCAATTCTCCTCACCTTGCTCATCTCTCTAAAATATCGATACCAGGTTTCCATAAGTCATAGAATAGGCAGCTTGGATGAAAAAGCATGAGCTCTATCCCAGAGCTATTTTTCCTTGACCTTCCACTACCCTTATCCCCCTCCAAAACACTCTTTCCATGTTCTCTGTTAAGCACAGAATTCCCCCAAGCAAACATGGTCACAATGATTTAAGAAGAAAACTGGCTTACTGTCATGTCACTTCCTTACTGGGAAATAAGCCTCATTATTTTTGCACCCTTTTTCCTATCCTTTCAATCAGCCCCATGACAGGGGTGTCCTCTAGAAGGGACAGGTCTGAGAATAACTTGTCAGCTCTTCTAAGTTGAATGCAAGACATGTAGCTTATACAAATGACAATCTGAGGCAGATACTGTGGCTTTTAACACTCTTCAATTATCAAAACAGTGGAGGATGTACATTTGGCTTTTAAATGCCTGTGTGAGTGTGTGTGCGTATTGAATGTGTGTATACATATACATATTCATATGAATATGTTGCATAGTCATGATCTTCTTTTTTAAATCCTGTTTCAGAACAGAAACAGGATGACTTTAAGATAAAACAGTGGTCTCTCTTTTTAAAGAAGAGTTCTCAAACTTGAGCACAAATCAGAACCCTTCGGGGAGCCTAAAGCCCATGTTGCTCAGAATCCCACTCCCAGTTTCTGGTTTAGTCGCCGTGGGGCAGGGACTCAGAATTTTCATTTGAGGACTGCTGGTCTCAGTGCTTCAGTCAAATTTGTGCTCGAGTACAGGAGAGGAGAGGATATCAGTAAGGGTTCCTGAAGGAACAGATATAACAGAAGGAACTTCCCTTCTCTTGGGTAAGTCCTTCTTGGGATGAAAGTACTATTTAATCAGTGCTAAATAATCAGTATGATGATGAATACTCATTGGATCAGTATGCTTCATTGTTTGAATATTCCTTTCCCCCATCCTTCAACCTAACTCCTTACCCCAAACTAGCCTAGATAATTTATAATTCAATGTATTTTGTTTTATATTTAGGTAATTATCTGGACAAATATTTTTTGAGTATATGCTATAAATGCCATGTACTCTTCTAAGCACTGGGGATACTTATAGTCAAATCTCTGCCTCCTCTATAGTTTATATTCTGATAAGGGAGGGGAGAAGAGACAAGTTAATTAAGTAAAATATATAGTATGCTAAATAGTGATAGGGAAATAACTGAGAAAATGGAATGAGAAAGTTTCGAGAAGAGGTGAAGCTTCAGGTAAAGGGGCCAGATTCGGCCTCAGATTTCTGCACTAGGATGACTGAAATTGTTGATTTGGTTTGTATCCTCTGAAAGTCAAACCAGAAAATCAAAAGGAAGTAAGGAGAAGGTAAGCTAAAGCAACACTTTGACAATTATGTTGATATTGTTAGTATGTAGCACTCTTTGGGGAAGCAAGTAGGGGAGAAAGTAATTCAAGAAATCCCTTAGAGTTTTAAGAGCAATAAAATGGAAACACTGGCAAAACATGCCAAAGACTTGTGTTTAAAATTGTAACCGTGTTTCATTTTCTTAAAAGTCCTGGCCTGTCTTTCACCTGAGATTCTAGTTCAGTTGCAGTAAGTCGTATTGGATTTAGAACCAAGTTTGATGGGGAAATATATGAAACCCTGAAATACATAACTAAGTAGGATGATGTAGGCAGAAGGTCACAGGAGACAATGACCCTGAAGAATAGCCGTTCTTTAAGATAGTGTTAACAGAAACTCAGATATCTGAAAGTTATTAATAGACAAATGCAAAATTCATGATAGAAACATCCCAAAATATCTAGGAGTTCTGGGCTACACATTTAAAATCATGCAAGAAAGGAAGAATTCATCTTCTAAGAAGAACAAAACCACCTTGAGAGACCTGCAAGTATCTGTGGTGCTCCGTGCACAGCCAGGAAGCCCATGTTGAGCCCCCAAAATGGCGACCAACAGCAAAGTTCACCTTAGGAGACCAAGTACGTGGGTATAATTAAGTAAACTGAGGATGCCGAGCTACCAGCACAGCTCCTGTCACCCCTTCCCTTCTCTAGAATTCCTTTGTGTCAATAACTGGACAGAAGAAAAGTCACCCCTGTCCTCCTACAACCCTGAGGAAAGTAGCAGGTCCTGTGCTCCTGTTGTGGGGGCTTGAAGGACTCACACCATCACAGGCAGTGCCCCCTATCCATCATTTTCTAGTGTGAACATCTGCTGCCGACTTTATCCCTATTCTAAAAGCAGAGGGAGGACCCACAATCTGAGATACAGTCTGATCTGAACCTTCTTTTGGAAGTAAGAGCTCCCACATTTTCCTTCCTGTCAGTTCTTTGTTTACACCTAAAGATACAAGCTCTTTGAATAAGTCAATGTTTGTCTTCATTGTTTTGGGTTTGTGTTAATTGAAAGCAGATGCAGAAATATATTAAAAACTGAATTAGCAATATCTAAAAAGGATATATAAAAATCTTGATTTTATATGTCATGACATGATAACACCATAATAAGCATATACTAGTATCGTAATATCATGCCATTCATTTTATATATATAAATGTATATTTATATATAAATATTTCTCATGAGCAGTTTGGGTAGATTTTAGAATGCAAGGTTGGTTTAACATTTGAAAATTAATCAGTGGAATGAATTATACCAACAAAATGAAAATATCATCTTAGATGCAGAAAAAGCACTTGGCGATTATATATCTATAGACAAAATATTGCATATATGAAAGGAAATTCTTTATCTGATAATAGGAATCTACAAACAAATGTAAACAGGCATCGTATTTATTGATGAAGTTTTGAAAGCTATTATTTTTAGTGAGAAATTAACAGATTATCCATTGTTCACTTCCACTGAACATTGTACTAAAGGATTATCCAGTGCAGTACAGCAAAAGAATGATTTAAACATTAAGATCAGAAAGGAAAATATATAACTGCCATTAATTATGTATGCTATAATTATATACACAGAAAATATGTATCCATAGATGAATGATTAGGATTGATGAAGTTAGCAAGGCTGATGGATGCAAGGTCAATTTACTAAAATACATCTACCTCTGTGTGCTGGCAACAAATAATTAGGAGATGATATTTGAAAATTAGATACAATTTATAACAGCCTCAAAAATATAAAATGCCTAAAAATAAATCTAACAAAAGAAGTACAGTCTTCTATGTAGAAAACTCTATTAGTGAGAGAAATATACAATAAGACTTGAAAAAATGAAGAGAGGTGGACAAACCAAATTCATTGGCTCACGACTTAATATTATAAAGATGTCAGTTATTCCCAAACTGGTCTATTGATTCAGTGTAATCCTGACCAATATTGCAACTCATTTTGTTTTAGAACTTAACAAGTTGATTCTAAAATTTATATAGTAATTTAAAACAAAAGACATGAAGGGCTAATGATACTCTTGAATAAGGTGGGAGGACTTGTTATCTCATCTGTCAAGAATGATTATAACTATAGTAATTAGGACTATGTGATATTGGCCCAAGGTTAGACAAATAGCTCAGCGGAATAGAATCAGAAACCTAGAAATAGACCGATACGTGTCGACAATTGATTTAGAGCAAAGGTGACACGGTAGAGCTATGGAAACCTGATGGTCTTTTCAGTGATTCTGGGACAATTGGAAAAAGTAGAAAATGTGACCTCACTCCACATTACCCACAAAAATGTAGTCCAGAAGGGTGATAGATACAAATGTGAAAGGTAAAACATAAAGCTTGTAGATAGAATGTCTTATGATTTCTTAAATAAGATAAAAGATGCTATAAAGAAAAACACTGCTGAACTAAATCATTAAAAGTAAGAATATCTGTTTGAACTTAATTAAAAGGATGAACAAACAAACAATAGGATGGAGGAGATGTTTCTGACACATGATAGACCAAGAGCTTCTATCTAGAATATATATAGAATTCCCATTTAAAAAAAAAAAAAGTATATAATCCAATAGAAGTTTATGGGCAGAAGGCTTAAACAGATCTAGTAGTTCATTTACCCAGCATGGGGGTGTAGAGTGCTCCTTCTATTTAAATTTGTTAAATGAAGAATGTTTTGTTTTTGTTTTGGGTTTTTTTTTAGCCTTTTTGTAATGTGAGAAATATAACACCTGTACAAAAAAACTACTCAAAAAACTTTAAAGATTTTATTTATTTATTTATTTATTTATTTATTTATTTATTTGAAAGTGAGAGAGCCCCCCACGAGTGTGGGGGAGGGGCACAGGGAAAGGGAGATAGAAAAGTAGACTCCCTGCTGAGCAGGGAGCCCACTACCTGTCTTGATCCCAGGACCCTGAGATCATGACCTGAAGTGAAGGCAGATGCTTAACTGAGCCCCATACACAAAAAAACTCAAAGATTTTTCATACATTATAATTCATTATATGAATATAACATTTTATATCTTACTCTTGATTTGCTTGGAGTATTTCCAGTTTTTGATACTGTGAATAATGCTGTGATCATTCTTGTGTGTTTCTTGGTATAAATGGTACATGCCTTTCTGGGGAATGGACATCTAGGAGTGGATTCGCTAAGTCACACACCATGGGTAAGCATATCTCAAATTTCATTATGTAATAGCAAAGTGTCTGCATATATTTACATGCCCACTGGCAGTATACACCTGATGCTATCGGTCTTGATATTGTCAGGATTTAAAAAATTTTAGACTACTACTGTCAGTTGCGTATGCAATTTTTCTTTAGTTAATTTTTCCCTAATTACTGCTGGAAATTAATGAACTATAGTTATAAATAAGAACTTGAAAGAATCCCAAAAGAAAATAATATGGAACAAAAGAAGCCAAATACAAAATTGTTCTATTTATAGAGTTAAAAATGTATGGTGCTAAAAAAAAAAAAAAAAAAAAAAAAAGTGTGGTGCTTAGGGATGCTTTCTGCAGAGATAAAACTACAAAAACAAACAAACAAACATGAAAATGATTACTACAACAGTAGGGGAGGTAGTTGTCTTTTAGGGAGAGGGAGAAGGTGGTATGGGGGCCCACTTGGGGTCTTTTGGGTGGCAGCAATATTTTTTTTCCTTGTTATGAGTGAATGAATATCTACACAGGTAATCACTTTGTAATACATCATTTTAACTGAAGCACTTTTATTTTGTAAAGAAGGATGATATCTAATATCTAATTTAATTGTCCTCTTTAAGAGGACTGTGATAAACTGGCTCAGCTGACATGGGTCTTTTTGAGCAAGGCAGATGGTCAGAACATCTCATAAATGGAATTTGGAAGCTTCTAATCAGAGGGAGAACAGTGTTTCATGTTTGAGACAGAGCCCTGGATCTGATCTGAACATCAGGCCAAGGTACATAGTCAACTCAAGGAAAATCTAAGGCAGTACTAGGAGCTAGAATGGGAGATCAATGTCTTTGAGAACTAGGGAAAATAATATTGAGGAATGACAAACCAAAGTAAGTGAACTGGAAGGTAATCCTTATGAATATTAAAGAAGCCAGCTAGTGACAGGCATCAGTTTGTTATTTTAGCGTGACAACTGGGCAAGCCAGGTTTACATACAAAAACCTGAATGGAAAAGAAGTGTGCACTGTTAGCCCTCAAGACGTTTAAATTTCTTTGGGAAGACACATCAGATACTACTATTGTATTACAGCACCACAAAAGTCCAGCAAACTCCAGTAGGTGGGATTCTCATGTTCGGTGAGGGATAAATCACTGCAGATGCTGTCACCATCAGGGGTGTCTCTGGGCATGAGACAGAAGTGGGAAGGGCCTGAGCAGTCCCATAGCAGTGGGTGTGCTGAGCTACACACCGAGGAAAAATCCCTGGACAGAACACAGGCTGGTGACTCAGAGCTCCGGGTTTGGAGAAATTGTGAAGTCAGAAATGAAAGCTGTTACTTGGAAGGGAGACTGACTCTATGATTGATGTGGACAAAAGCCAGAAAGAAGACAATGTGGCATTAACAGAAATTTTTATGACACCCCCAATGTATCATCTGCCCGGGGCCTCGGAGTTTTGAACGCTAACTATTTCTTACCATGGCTGCCCTTCTGGTTTTATTTTAGGCATCTTGTAATTTCTTCATGAGTGCTGTTTCCGGGTATCCAAACCACTCATGGAGCATGAGGTGAGGGTACAATGATTTGAGGGTCTCGGAGAGATCAATAATTTTATGTTCCATGGATTATCAAATATACACTGTAACAGACTCCTATTTATCAGTGTACAGGTGATATGGAGCCTGAGGACAATGTCAGAATCAGTCGCTACAGGCAGAAAATGTAGGAGACACCCAACCCCCAACTCATAGCCAGAAAAAGTCTCTGGTTTATCTGCAATCACACTCACTACACATAATTTCACTCTAAGATATGCTGTGATGCTTTAGCCTGTTTTCATAATGGGCTTCCAGCAATCCCAGAAATCTACATTCTCTTTAAACTCTCAATACTTCCCCTTCTTTTTTTTCTGTCCTTCCTTTGCTCTCTGTGGCCTTTCCCAAGTGTGTATGGAATTTGCCCAAATTTCATTTCATTTTTTGATTGTCTGCCAGCCAGATAATAACAGGCATCTGATCAAGGGTTTAGTTAAGTGCTTCATCCAGCAGTATTTATGCTACATAAATTATTCATACAGTACCACCCTGGACAAATTGCACTTTGATTATACAGTCATTTTTCAGTCCATTCATTTACCAGACAAGTAGAGATCATGGGAGATCAGAGGAGCCACACGTGTGAATGGATAATGAACTTGGGTCCTTCACCCCCTCTGTGTCCCCGGCTCCCCTTTCTGGTGGTGAGCTCTTTATCAAGGGCCTTTGTGAAGATCAAATGAGGTAACAGATGAAGAGTTCTTTGAATGGTAAATGTACTGAATAAATAGACAGTTGTCCTTGGGAGGTACCTCTTAAAGTAGAATGCCTTGAGGTCACAGAGATCTGCCTTTGAATGCCAACTACTTGTGTGACCCTGGGGAGCAACCTAAGCTACACGTGACTCAGTTGCATTGTCTGTAAAATGAGAATACCAATAGCCATCTCTCAGGATGGGTGGAAGGAAGAAATGAAGTCACGTTATGGGAAATGCTAGCACTGTGCCATGTCTATGGCAGGTATTCAAAAAGCAGAGTTCTCTCTTCCCTATAGTTCTTTGATGGCGTGGCTCATTTGGCAGCACCATGAATGTATTAGCTTTTTGTTTGTTTTTCTTTAATGTGCATATGTGCTTGGCTGCCAATTCGATTCCAAGTTCCCAAAGACAACAAAGTTCTTTATTGTCTTAACCTCCCCTCTCCTAGGGCCAGAGTGCCAACTACATGCGTGTGGATTCACTGATGGTAGGAGCCCCCAGAGAGCTTCACAAGTGGAATCTCTATTCAGCATGTTACCTATCCTTGTATATCCCGCCCGCTCCTAAATAGGAAGCTCTGCGCTTAGCTCCAAAGAAGTCCATGCATATGTACAGATGATTTAAGGGGAAGATGAGGCAAATAGGAATCCAGATGCTTCCACTGAACTGAAAGCAAGGCAATCAAAACCTGGAGAGATGTTCTGCACATGACTACCTACTGAAGCAAGCAAACAAAACCCTGATTCCTGACTCTCCATGTGTTCAGCATCCGGAGTATAACCTGTAATAGTGTTTTTGAGTACTTATTATAATTTCATAGAATTAAGCAATAAAAGTTAGAACCATTACTAAAGCAGTTTGTCTTGTGCCTAAATTACTTGCAGAGCTGAGTACATGCTTTGAGAAGCCCACTGTAAAATAAAAACCTGAGTCCTTTCTTTAAAAAATAAACAGAAAAAGGGGCCATTAAAAGTGCTAAAATACATATACATATTTTCCTTTCTTCCTAGTGCCTTTGACCTGTTACAGTGGTCATTTTATTTGTTTGTTTGTTTTGTTTTCTTTTCTTTTTATTTAATGTCACACTCTGCCAGGCAAAGGGATACTTGCTGGGTGAGTATGGACTCTCGCAGGTGCTGGTGGGCTCACCAGCTGTCTGTTTACCCCTCCTGCCAGCTGCCTAACAGATAAACCATGACCAGGCCTTAGTGAGAAAGTTGGTGTTCCCTGCCCAAGGGACTGCATGCCAATTTATGGCAGGTAGGCAACCCCTAGGGGATTGCAAAGTCTGTTCCAGGACATGCTTGGCATCTGCATTAGGACTGAGTAAGAGGCTTGCCTCCACTGAGTCACCTGACTAATGTGCCTTTGTGTTACCCACCTGGCACAGGGACAGCTCTGTCATGCCCTACCTCGAGATGCTGTGAAATGTGTGTTTATTCCTAACTCCCTCCATGTGTGCACCCAGGTCCTGCTGTGAGTGGAGGGTGGCAGCTGCCCCCATGTGGGTGCCAGGAGTGGGAGCCTGGAGCATAAGTGGGTGGGGAAGTTGGCAGCTCAAAATCCATCTGGGAGCCAAGGTTCTAAGCCCCCTGCACATGCTTCTTTGTCCCATTGGACATCACTTACAAAGTACAAATTCAAAAGTAAAATTGTTAATAATTTCAAGGGTGCCCAAAGAGAAACTCTTCTGGCGCATACTCATGAAGCTGATCCTGATGACCTTGTAGTGTTACGTCTCCCGGGATCACCTGAGTTCTCTGCCAGGATGTAAGCTTTACTCAACACAGTTCTCGAAAATTCTGATTCTGTGCTTTCAATGTGATGGGAACTTGGTAATAATCTGGTTTGTTAGACTTGTGGGTGCATAAAGAGGACACTGGCTGAAGTGAGAGGCTAAGGAAATCTCCCACAAGGCACATGCAAGAGCTTTATGACCTCAACTTGGAAAACACATTTTCTGATTACTTTTTGGTTTCTGAAATGTATTAAGGAAATTGCTATTATATCTGTACTGAAAAGGTGGTTCACCACTGCCGGGTTTCCACAAACTTGTGTGTGACTAAAAGCAGCATGCTCTGTGGCAGATAAACTGGTTTTAATATCATCTAAAGGACTGAGTTTGGGTATCATTTATTTTGAACATATTAAAAATTATCCATGTGCTTCTAATGTGCATATGACAGAGTGAAGTAGACATTTCCTCTTCTTTTCTGAGAAATGACATGAAAGCATTAAGAAGCAACAGTGTAAGAAAAGCAATTTATGGGGGCATGGGTGGCTCTGTTAGTTGAGCGATGCTGAGTCTGCTTAGGATTATCTCTCCCTCTATCCTTCCCCCCACTCACACACTCTCTTTCTCTAAAAAAGTAAGTAAAAATTATTTAAAAAAAAATAAAGAAATACAAACTGTGTTACAAACACTAACAGTACAGAGAGAGATGTAAAAGAGAACGTTTAGGAGGGCAAATGTATTAGAAGGTGAGAGTAAATCATTCTTTACAGACTCTTGTTAAACACCAAAGCTCCAAATAATAAGAGTAATAAGTATATTTAATGTTATAAATGTAAACACTGAGAAAGAGCACATAATACACTAAGATCAGGTGGTGACAGGTAAGTGCGAGTTACAGGAAAGATTAATTTAATCAGATCATAACCAGAGGTTTTCCTTCAATGAAAGAGAGGATGAAAGATACTAGATACGACCATTGCTCGATAGTTAACTACTAGAGCAAAGATACTAGCCTTCCAAATTATTTAAAATAAATATCCATGCTGCGCCTACACAGGTGCTCATGCACGCACACACACAGACACAAACAGATATGTCAATAAAACTAAGCCAAGGGGTGCCTCAGTGGGTTAAGTGTCTGCCTCCAGCTCAGGTTGTGTTCCTGGGGTCCTGAGATCAAGTCCTGTGTCTGGCTCCCTGTTTAGCAGGGAGCCTATTTCTCCCAACCCCTCTCTCCTCTCATTCTCTTTCTCATTCTCCCAAATAAATAAACAAAATATTAAAACAAACAAATAAATGAATGAATAAAACAAAGCCAAGAATTTATAGAGTACTTGGAGAAGTATTTTTCTGAAGCTACAAGGAATAAAATTATGTGGAAAATATTTGAGGAACTAATGAAAAATATTTCTGCCATGCAATAAATTCTATATAGCTAAACTCACCTATTAAATGAAAAAAAGACATTCCAAGATTGGACAAAAGCAAATCCCAATTTTATATTGTATATGAGAGACATTCTATTCTGTGTCAGAAGGGTCATTTCAGGGGACGCCTGGGTGGCTCAGTGGGTTAAAGCCTCTGCCTTTGGCTCAAGTCATGATCTCAGGATCCTGGGATTGAGCCCCGCATCGGGCTCTCTGCTCAGCAGGAAGCCTGTTTCCCCCTCTCTCTCTCTGCCTCTCTGCCTACTTGTGATCTTTCTCTCTGTCAAATAAATAAATAAAATCTTTAAAAAAAAAAAAAAAAGGAGGGTCATTTCAGGAGGATTTGGGAGGTGGACTGGAAGGTGTCCTCTGGAAGGTCTTCATGGTTAGATCTAAAGACAGATGGTATGGGCTCAGTTGTCCTCACTGTCCTCCACTCCAGGGCCAACTGCTCCCACTGCTAGCCCTGTTAACTATCAGTGGTCCCCAGCATATCACCAGAGGCTGGCTGTGGACCATAGAGGTGCTTACTCCAAGAGGCCACCTGCTTCTGTTTTCCCTGAGCTCCTATTTCAGTCCCACTTTAGCAACTGAATGTGATGTCTCCTCAGAAGGGCCTGAAAGTCTCCACTGTTTTCTACACTTGTGTTTCATGATGGCTGGTCCGGGGGGGGGGCAACTTCTGACCTTCTAATCCTCCCACTGCCACCTGATGTCCTTCACTTCCCCAGCTTCTCTTACATTTGTGTAGGCCTAATTTCTATAACAGGAAGATGTATCAAGAAAAAGATATGAAAGCCTGTGGAAAAATACACAGAAACAAGTTGATAGTAGAATGTGATTCCCCTCTTTCATTTCGTGAACGATCAAGTTGGCCAAAGAAGTGTACAGATGACTGAAATAATATAATTTAAAAAGCTGGTGTAGTAGATCTATGTTAACCTCTGTAACCTGATAACTGTGAGTAAATATTTTTTCAGATGATCCATAGAACATTCCAAATAAATGACCACTAGGAAACTCTCAATATGTTTTCAAACAGAAATAATTCAGACCATACTCTCTGATCGCAATGAGGCAAAACTAGAATCAATACAAAAGCTAGGACATCAATTAACTTCCCCACTGGGAAATTGAATAACAATAAAAACAAACAGCAAAAGACAACAATGTGATAAAACAACTCCCATGTTAAAGAGTGAATGATAAATACTAAAAAATGCTGAATATTTAGAAAATGACAATCATGAACACCAAACATATTAATATTAATAGTTAAATATTTAGATAAAGCAAATCTGATAGAAGATGCCAATTAATTAGACCAAGATACCATTTTTTCTTTAATTAGACTTGAATAGATCCAAAGATTAATAAAACTATTTTGATGAGAGTGTTCGGAAAAAGCCAGTCTTTTAATTGCTGATTGGAGTGTATATATTGGTACAAATTCTCTAGAGGACAATTTGACACTATCTCTAAAAATAGCAAGTGTTCATATGTTTTGACTCAGCAGCCCCACTTCTAGAAATTTCTTATACATGTACTCAAACATTTGCAAACTGTGGAATGTGCAGAGTTATTTCCTGCAACATTGTTTTTAATGGCAGCGATTAGTCACAACCTAAACTGCTATTAGTGAAAGACAGGTTAAAGAAACAATAATACACCTACACAAGGTAATTTTCTACATCCTAACAAAGAATGAAGAAGTTCTATATGCGTTGATCTGAAGGGATCACAGAGATACGTTGTTAAGTGATAAAAGCAAGATGCAAAACAGCTCATCTTTATATCAGTATGTGTGTATTAAAAATATCTACATATGTTTGAATGCTTGTAGAGTATCTCCAAACTATACACAGTAGACTGTAAATGGGTTGCTTCCAGGGAGGGAACCTGGTTTTGTAGGTGATAAGTATGTCAGGAGACTTTTATCTGCCTATCTTCATATACATTTTTAACATTGTGCAACGTGATTGTATTATTTTTTCAAAGATGAATAAAAATGAGGACAATAGCAACACTACTCCCAACAAAATAAAGCGACCCGTATGATAAGCAACCAACTATGTTTTGATTTGTGTCATTCTGTTTTTGTCTTTGTTTTTTTTTTCTTACTGAGAAAATCATAGACTAGAATTCATATCAGGTCTGGGAAACTGAATATAACTTCTAAAACCTTTCTTATTTATACTAAGTATCAGACCCTCCCAAGAGGAGTGCATGCTGCCTGTGTTGGCGATGGGGTGCAGAGGATAAAATAAAACTGTAGAAAATTACTGCACATTGTCATAGATAACTATACCATACAGTAGAGAATTCTGATATATAGATATATATCATAAGCTAATAAACCAACATTAATTTGGGACATTTATACACATGCAAATAGTACACAATATTCTTATATCACATCTGTCACTCTTCTCCCCAAACATGTTGTATGCATTCCATAGTCCTGCAAGATCCACATCCCTCACGTGGTAGTTAAGACCATCCACAGCCCAGGCAATCTCTGCATCAAAGCTCAGCATCTACCTCATTCCATGTGGATCCTCCTCCGCTACAATGATACCCAAATAGCCACTTGTTGGCAAACATACATGCATGCTTGAATCCACTGCTTTCTCATTTTTATTGCTGGCACATGGATTCTCACATTTGCTCCCACCATGCCTACTTCTGCATGTTGCCATCCTGTTGATGCTGAAAGCCAGTTCACATTCACTCTCTAAGCCTCCCCTGATTTTTTTTTTTTAATTTTATTTATTTATTTGAGACAGAGAAAGCATGAGCCGGGGTGGGGGGCTGGGATAGAGGGTAAGAGAGAAGCAGACTTCCTGCTTCCTGCCGAGCAGGGAGCCTGAAGAGGGACTCCATCACAGGACCCTGGGATCATGACCTGAGCAGAAGGCAGATGCTTAACTGACTGAGCCAGTGAGGCACTCTGCCTCACCCTGATTTATACATCTGATACTCTGCCTGCTTCCTGAAAACTCCTGCCACTCCTCTTCAATGCAGGGTGCTTTTCACATACAGTCATTTATATACTTACCTCATTTCTCCTTCCAGTTTCTAAATCTGTTTGTGGGGAGGAGAAAATTTTGTTAAAATTTGTCACTGCAATTAATGGGCTTTCCTATACTAAGTGGAATTTTTATTGCCATTCTTTTGTTTATTTTTCAACAGCCTTCTGAAGCTATAATTGATATACCAAAACTGAACATATTTGATATGTACTTTGATGAGTTTGAACCTATACAATTCAATAAATTTTATGAAAATAAAGGAGCAAATGAGTATGTATATATTTATGTATTTTTTCTCTTCATTTAAGGTTGATGATGATGATGATGGTAAAATTGTAGCTACTCCCTCTTTAACCAAATGAAATACCTCTAGCCTTATCTCTTTTTGTACATTTACCTTGAAATTTACCTGCCGGTAAATTTACATTTACCTGCAATTAATCCAGGCATTCACAAGTGCTTTCCACAGCTATAAAAGCAGTAAAAACCAGACTTTTCCATTGTCTCCCCATGTGAGGTCTCAACTTCACACAGTAATATAAAAACAATCTAGGGGCACCTGGGTGGCTCAGTGGGTTAAAGCCTCTGCCTTCGGCTCAGGTCATGATCTCAGGGTCCTGGGATGGAGCCCCGTGTCAGGCTCTCTGCTCAGCAGGGAGCCTGCTTCCTCCTCTCTCTGCCTGCCTCTCTGCCTACTTGTGATCTTTCTCCTCTCCGTCAAATAAATAAATAAATAAAATAAAATAAAATAAAATAAAATAAAATAAAATAAAATAAAAACAATCTAATATGGGCATTCACTTAGAACTGTGTCTGGCACTGAGCTAGACATGGGGATTATGGAAAATAAAGACTTATTCCCTGGAAGGAGCTGTGAGTCTGTGGGAAGGAAGAAGCAAATGCACAGTGATAACTGAGCATAAGCAATGCTAGTGTGGTAGGGTGAAGGGTTAAAAACATGGTGTACGAATACCTTGTGTTCTCAGAGATTCATTAGCAAGAAAATCAAAGTAATATTTTTTTCTCATCCCCCTTCTCCAAGTATAGCACAAAAAATAATGCTGCATGTATGATTCAGTAATGTTACTGGAATAACCAAGATAATTCATAGAGAAATAGTTTGGGATGAAAGGTGACAAGTTTTATCTGAGAATGTTTAATTTGGGAGCTTTGTGGGGACACCTGGGTGACAGTCAGTTAAGTATCTGATGCTTGGTTTCTGCTCAGGTCATGACCTCACAGTTGTGGATGAAGCCCCAATTCAGGCTCTGTGTTCAGTGCAGGGTCTGCTTCAGGTTCTCTTTCCCTCTCCCTCCTACTCACTCTCTCTGACAAATTAATAAATAAATAATCTTTAAAAAAAGATTTTATTTATTCATTTGAAACAGAGAGAGAAAGAGAGAGAGCACAAGCAGGGGGACTGGCAGGCAGAGAGAGAAGCAGGCTCCCCACTGAGCAGGGAGTCCAATATGGGACTTGATCCCAGGACCATGAGATCATGGCCTAAGCCAAAGCAGACGTTTGATTGACTGAGCCACCCAGGTGTCACTAAATAAAATCTTCAAAAAAATTTTGGGAGATTTTAAGATTACTGAAGTAGAAGTACCCTTGGGCAATGGATGAAGGGGAACCAGGCCAAGGAGAATCAGGACATATACATGGACTTGGGAGCTAAAGAAATGACTATGAGCTCCCCCAAAATAATTATGGAGAATGCCAGGAAATAAGGCCCAGATTCCAATGTCAATACAATGACCTTGACAAAATCTATGGCTGTGAAATGATTTGAAGATATGATGGGTAGGAAGTAAACAAACAGGGTGAGGCACGATGGAAGCCAAAAGGAAAATTAAGTAGCATTAGTAATGCTACTTCTCATAGAGTAGGCACTTTTGCCAAGAATTATGTTATATGAGGCATTATAACTGTCCCCATTGTAGACCTTTAAAAAAATAAATGTTAACAAGGCTAGGTAACTTATCTCAGATGTTAATATTAGTTTAGCCCTATTGCACTGTGAAGTGTTAAAAGGCCTCAGAAAATCATGTATAGTTAGGACAGAAAAATTCCCATTAGACTGGTCAATGTGGAAGCTGTAGCTTCCTTGCTTAGAAAAACAAAAACAAAACAAAACAAAAAAACCCAAAAACTTTTTTTAACTTTTTTTTCTCACCACAGCACATACCCTCCCCAATGTCCATCACCCAGCCACCCTATCCCTCCTATCCCCCCTCCCTTCCAGTAACCTTCAGTTTGTTTCCTGAGATTAAGAGTCTCTTATGGAAAAAAACCCAAAAACTTTTAAGAAAATGAGAGCAATTAAAAAAGAATGGCTAAATCACATAACCAAGAAAGGTAGACCATGTACTACTTCCCAGAGAATTGAGAAAGATCCACCAACCTGTTTATCACATCTATGAGTGGAATGGACAAGTGTACCTCTCTAGAGGAGTGAATGGAAATTCAAAAAATAGAAACAATAATCTTCTCAATGACACCTACTGACATTTAGGGACAGATTATATGATGTCAGTAATTTGCTTCAAAATGATGCAAGAAGATGGGAAACTGATCAACTGGATGAAACATGAGTGAATAATTGATGAATCTGTGTAAGAATTACATGGGGTTCATCATATTTTTATTTTGCCTTAAAAAATAGAAAAAAAGTAAAATTGTCAATGCTGAGGACTGGGTCAAGAAGTCCAGCTATACGAGCAAATGGAGAAATAAGGTAGCTCGTCGCTAGCAGAGGGTAACTGTCCAAGGAGGTGACAATCTATATCCTTTATATTTATTACTATGATTAACTAAATTTTTTCTTCAGTTTTACTGAGCTATAATTGATATATACCACTGTAAAAATTTGAGACCTACAGCATAATGACACACATATATTGCAAAAAGATTACCACGGCACGCTATGTGAAGGGAAATAAGTCAGACAGAGGAAGACAAATATTGTATGATCTCACGTACATGTACAGTCTGAAAAAAGAAACTTCACAGATTATATTTTAATAATATATATTATATATAATTATAATATGTAAAGTTAATTATATATAAAACATTGTATGTTTATATCATATATACATATATCATATATACATATGATATATGTTTATATCATATGTACATATTTAAGATGATAGACACCTGAAAATTTCTTTATTTTGCCAGGGGAGGAATTTCTTATAAGTGGAGATATAAGTGCCAGAAATAATAAAAGCTAATATTTATTGTGTACTTTGAATGTGCCAGGCATTATCTGATTTATCTCATTTATCATTATAACAGCGTTGTGAAGTAGGTAATACTTTAAATCCAAATTCATAGATAATCAGTCCAGAGTTTAGTGAAGCTCAGTAAATTTCCCAGGCTAAATTTCCCCAAGGGAATGGGAGTCTGTTTTCCAGAGCACAATGGAGAGATCAACTTTCATCAGAAGACTCCATTCTTGGCCTTGAGGAGTGGGGCATGATCTCCATTTGAATTAACACAATGAGAACAGAGAGACAGAGACAGACTAGTGGGCTTTCTCATGCTTTCAGGTCTGCTCTGTGACTTCTGTTGGTGTTACCATCCCTCTGCAGCAGAAGAGGAACTGAACCATAGAGTCTGCTGACTTGCCAGAGGTGTAGCCACAAAGCCAGTGGATGGGCAGACTCAGGATAAAGACCCTGGTCCCTTTGCTCATTGTCTTGTGCTCTGTTCATCGGCTGAGTCAACCAGAGTCCAGGATAGAATTAGCCCCGGAGGACGATTTAAATTTCTTTATTTTATTATTCAGCAATTTTTGCCAGTAGTTTTGTACTTTCTTCATTTGTTTCATGTAGAGGTTTACTTACTTTTCATTTCATTGAAAAGTGACCCAAGAGATTGGGATGAGTTTCTGTGCCTGTGGCATTGTTTTTAATATTTGCAAAAGAGAACTCAAAGGTCACTTCTAAAAAGCACAATGTATTTTGTTTCCTTGATTTAATTCTGGTTTGGGTGGTGATGGAGAAGACCTGGAAACCTCAGTGTTTATAAGGGGTTCAGTTTACAGGGAGGGTATGGTTGTCTTTAACACGTGCAGTGGGTCCTAGAAGAGGTAAGCAAGCGTTTCTGGAGCTGGCAGTGGTCTGACAGGGATAGGTTGCCAGGGACCCCATTAGCTCACAAGAGAGAGAAGGCATAAGGAAGCTCTGCTTGGTTTGAGACAGAACTACTGATCCATGTTAAATAAAGCACATGTCTAATACAATTGACCTAATTCTATTTACAAAAAGGCCTCAAATAAGTGATCAATGTGGGGTGGCCATTTAAGTACTCCGTGATGACATTGACTTGCTGCTTCTGTCTTGGTTCAAATATCAGGGGTGTATTGGCACAGTCCCTAGGCATTCCCGTCCATGAGTCTATAAGGGCTTGAGTGAGCAAATCGCTGAATTAAATAAGCTTTCAAATTCAATTTTGGGCTCTATTCTGTAATCAGAATAATACCTTATCTGAATTTACTCTTTAGCAAAGGAAGCTGTACTGCATGCTGGGGATTCCCAGTGCAAATTCTGAATCCACCTCAAATACACCCTGCCCTGTCTGGTGCCATCATCCTTTGTCTGCCCTTGTCTGGGATTCTGACATAGCTCAGAGTCAGCACCTCCTTGGAGGTCAACCCCGGTCAGACAGTGTAGGATTCCCGTCATGGGTTTAAGATCTGAAGTCAGAGAGTCTGAGTTTGAGTTTTGGAATCTGGTTCTTTCACTTAGTATGTGTAAATTTTAATGTCACTTAATTTCTCTTGGTTTTCTCATTTAATCAAGATAGTACCTGTTTTATAAGGGAAAGCTATCTTACATGTAAAGCAGTTAAAACCATCAATGTCATAGTAAGTGATCAGAAATATTAGCTGTGACTCTTTTCATTTTCATGAGGAACATCATTAATGTGACCCATCCCAGGGCTCCCTTACCTCCCTACTACTGTGATTTAGGCTTGGCCAAGTTCTACAGGCCCACCCCTTTCTAGCTACGCCATGGGTGATAAGAAGAGAATGCCTAACGTCTTTCAAAAGCTGCCCTCTTTTTCTGTGTGTTGGCTCCATCGATTCTCATGAGTCGTGATTCTTTTGCTCAGTTTCCCGAACTGTTATCTCACTTGTGGGAAGAAAGTCAGGGTGGTGCAGTGTGCTAACCTGGGAAACAATGCCAGACTCTGCATGGTGTGCTAGGTTTGGGTTCCTTCCTGTTTCTATCACTTCCTTATTATATATTTTGCTTATTAGATGCAATTTCGAATATGTTGTTTGATTTCTCTGAGCCTATGTTTCTTCATGTACAAAGTTGTCTTGGTAATGCCACATTCATGAGGCTCTGTTGAGATTAGAGCTGCATTCAAAGTACCATACTCGAGTTTGATACATAATTCAGTCCCTTTTGGATACTTAGCATGTATTAGGTGCTGTGTGAGATGCTAGGACACAAAAGCGGTTACAGCAGATTCGTGGATTCGCTGTCATTCGGTTAATGACAGATACACAAACTGATGAGGTTCTTATAAGTATATATTCAGGAGTATGTGAGGACTTGGTGCTCTAGAGGCCAGAGGAAAGAGATCTCACTTTCAACCTGTATGCCCAGAGGAGACTTCCTGGATTGGATTATAGTTGAATTGAGGCTGAGGTGTTCAGGCACAGAGACCATGAAGATCCTACCAAGCAAAAAAGAGCATAAGTAATGCCTTCAAACATCAGGGTGCAGTGAGAGCAGTGAACCCCATGTTTTTATCAGAGCTTACAGCATGAGGAGAGAGTAAGTGGGAGATGAGTCTGAAAAAGTGAGCCGGCTCTGAATTGTGGAGGTTCTTGAGGGCTGTACAAGGATCTGGGGCTTTATTCATAGGTAGTAGGTAGACATCAAGAGTCAGAAGAATTAGTCAATACTTGGTAGATGGTATTATTATTACTTCTGCTAATGGGGCCCTTGGTCCAGAGTGTCCTCAGAGCAATGTTGCTGACAGGATTGATTCCCTTGCACATGTGAAATTGCTGCCATCAGGCTGCTGACATTTTATACCCCTTCCTGACTTTTCCCAAAGGAATAAAATCAGTATGTATAGAGCACTAAACCATTCTTCAAGTTGACATCTTGCTAGATTTTTCTTTTTCTTCCCAATTCTAACTTATCCTAGGCACAGATAGAGACATAGAGCATAGACTTCTAGGGTAGAATAGTTTTAATATGTATCCCAACCCTCACACTTCCTAGCTTTGCCTCTGGACAGTATTTTTTTTTTTTTTCTCCTTACACTTTAGTTTCTTCATCTGGAAAATGGGGATACAAATAGTATATCACCTCTTGGCGTTTTTGTGAGGGTTAAATGACTCAATACACAGAATAGCATTAGAACCACCTCTAGGATGTGGTAAATAGCCAGTAAATTTAATTGCTATTAATGGATTAAATTATGCAGATCCTCCTCCACTATCCAGTTTTGGAATATGTGCTTTAGTAAAGGTTATCTCCCCTGTTCTTTAGGTAAAGCACAGAGAAAATGAGGGAGAAGGACCTAATCATTTACTGCAAGGTGGTGTGTGTTAAGTGCTACTGGCACAGTAAGACAACACAGGTTTTGCCAGAATGTCTTTAAAGAGGAGCTTGATTAAAAGGTGAGGGTGGGAGAACATAGGAAAAGAAGGGGCTTGTTTTTAATCTGTGTTTGCAAAACATGCGTGCTTTTACTTTGTGTGCTTATTTGGTTGCTCATACAATCATGGCATTGGTGGACTGAAGAAGACACCTGTCTTTGTCATCAGAGGTTGACGAAGTCAAGGGAAGGGGGTGGTTAGAAGGAAAGGTATCATGGTGCAGATGGAACCAGGGGGAGGCAGTGTGGCAGAATTTTAAAAGGTGGACTTTAGAATCATAATAGCTCTGTCAGAAAACCAACAAGAGTCTTCCTGAGTTTGGCAACCCCTGGGCCAACCACGTAACCTCTACATGTCTCACCTGAAAAATAAAAAGGCTTAAATATATTTTTCTCAGAGGGATATTATGGGAATTTTGGTGAGTAACATATATGAACATGTTTCATTTGCTCTAAAAGAACACCTACATTCTAGTTATTAGTAGGAATAGGTCATGCTTGGATGACAGAGAAGTGTAATGACAATCCAGCCAGGGAAATAATGTGGATAAATGAGAAGAACTGGCTTATTCAGGTTACAGAGAGAAAAACAATTCATGTAGACTTGTGAATAAAGTTCACCAAATAGCTCATTGAAATGAATAGGATATGCTTCCTATCCTTGAAAAGAATAAGTTAATCAGTGAGGATCACACAAGAGTTCATGTCAGGAAATATGAAAGAAATATGCTTGAAAATGGTGTCTAGACCCCAGAGGAAAGGCTCCCAACTTGCAAGCAATGGAACTGATGAAATCAGCAGAAAGGACCCAATGGAAGTTTTTGCACAAGACTAATGAAGCCAAACTCAATTTTCTCATGCATAACTCTCGCCCAAAGGGAGCTCCTTGCAATTTTTTTAGAAGGGTCCCCATATGGCCCACATAAATGTATTTTGATGGGTATATATAAAATGGGACAAAATTAAGACCGATTAGATAGATTATCCATCTAAACACAAATGAGAACTAAAGACAATTAGTGAAAGTTGAATTACTCACAGGGCACTGGGTGTGTATGGGAGTGATATAATGCAATAGAATGAAGTGAGGTGCAAATACTTAAACACTTGTAGGTCAATGTTAACAGGAAAATGTTGGTGTAACTTTGGGGAGCAGGGTGGGGAGAAGGCTCAGAGCAACACTGTTAAGGATCCTAAGGAGTAGGGTTTGAGAGCAGTTTGGGGATGGGTGGGTTCAGCTTTGAGTCTCTGCTCTGATATCTGCTAACTGTGCAACCTTGGGCAGTTACTCTTTTCCTCTCTAATCCTCAATTTTTTTCATCTGGAGAATGGGGCTGATGTGTTTATCTTACAAGTTTGTTTTAAAGTTTAAATAAAATAATAAAATAAAATAAAGACTGTAAAGTGTTTACCACAGTGACTATCACGCACTGGGCATCCAATAAAAGCTGACAAAACCAAAAATAAAGAAGAGAAAAAAAAGGTGTACATGAAAATGAAAAAAAAAAAAAAAACAAGTCAAAAAAAATAACCCTAGAAATTGATTTTATTCTCAATGGAAGGTGGAAAAAGAGAGATTCATTCATGACTTATTTGGAAACAATGAACCCAGTATTTAATATGTTCAGGCATTTTCCTGTGGAAACAGGGATGTTGAGATTTGTCCTCATCCTTGCAAGAAGCTCACACTTCAGGGAAAGACCAGGCAGCTAAATTGACAGTTGCACTGCAGCATTTAAAGGTAGGATTGTGGAGAAGGGGGGCAATCAGTATACACGGTTGATTGGTCTTGTGGCCCCCAATGGGTTCATTTACCCTGTAATATTCCATAGTCTCACATAGATCCCTGGTGAGGCCACCATCTTATTGGTGGGCAATGTCAATCCTGAAGGAGTGACAATTAGAGTTTGTGCCCACATTTCACTCTCAAACTAGCCCTTCATTCTGCACCTCCTTGTTCTAGGCCTTATGCACACCTAGAACCATGTAATCTTTGGGGCTTTATTTAATCTTTATTTCCTATGGTGCCTTTGACAATTTAGAAAAAGAGCACCCTTCTCAACATACTATGCCACCATATATTTGAAATGCTTTATAATATATTGATTAGAAAAAAAACATAAGGTTTGGATCCATGTGCAAGAACACTGTTGCAATAAATGTACTAACCTATCTTGTATCTGATGTGGGGAATGCCCCCTCAGCTGAGGCATATTACACAGTGCTCAACTAACAACACCATACCAACAGCCTTGGTAGATATTACTATTCCTATTATCAGAAGGAAATAATGTTTGGCTAGATGAATAGAATTGTCTCAAATCATATGAGTTTGGAAAATGACAGAGCAGAACTTAAATTCACATGGGCTTGACTCAAAGCTCCTGCTCTCTCTGTTCTCTGAAATACCAACTGTCCAAAGCATTCCTTCCTTCTGGTGACCACTTCTGCCATTCTCTGCAAAGGAGTTTTCAGTTTAGACCATCTCCTCTAATAACTCACCAACCTTCTCTGTTTCGTTGTACAGAAGCACTTCCAATTCATTAGGCATTCCTTTCCTTTAGTCTGTGTTTCAAAACTCATTATTCAACATTTATCTACACCAAACTGTATTTGCCATCCATTAGTTCTCTGTGAGCCTGAGGTACACAAATGAGCAAATTTCTCCTCCGTCAGAATGCACTTTACCTCATTATTTGTTGTTCTCCATAATTTAGTAGCATCTGCAAATTTCCAAGCTTGGTTTTGAACACTGGAGCTGTGATATAAGTAATACAAATCATGTACAATAATGCTGAGTTGAAATAAACATCTTTATTTTCACCCCCATCAAGCTGGCATGTAAATGCAATGCAATTATTATTGTGGTCCATATCCCATGAGCTATTTCCCTTATCTTATACCAGAATACGGAGATTAGAGAGAGTGTGAAAATGAGAAGTACACACTAGACATTTAGCAAGATGAAATAACAACTGTGGTTTTGTTGTGCTTTGCCTCTTACAATGTCAAATGTTCTTTAATTTTTAATGTGACTATGGGTGCACATTTTCCCTAAAAGGAAAAGATCCCATCCTCTCCTCCAGTAACCTGAACGTCTACTGTCTAATCATTCATATTCAGGCATTCACAGAGAATCACCAAGCATTCATCTGATACCAAATCAGTACTGAGCTGCTGATGCTGAAATAATCATCATTCCTTCAAAATGCAAGCCAAAATTCTACAGTGAGTAATCATAATAGGTACCATTTATTGAACACTGATCACATGCTAGCCTCGACTAGAGGCTTCACATCTATTTACTTCTCCTTACCACAGGCCTTAGGGAAACTATTATTATTTCTCATGTCACAGATAAGGACATGGAGGAGGAGAAAGGTCAAGGTATTTGCCAAAACCTCATAGCAAGAATATATCAGAATAAGATTTCAATATGGGCTTACCTAATTCCACAGGCCATGGTCTGGCCAAAAACAAAAAACAAAAAACAAAAAACAAAAAAAAAAACAGCCTCTTATGTGATAATAATTATGAAATAAAAAACATGAACAAAATGAAGAAGATCTTGTAAAATCCATCCATTTGCATAATCTGGATTTGTACTGTGCTGAAAAGCCTCCTTCCCTAATCCTATTCCCACTTGCTGACAAGGATTATGTTGGCAAGAGATGATGCCCTTAGTTCTATGAGTGGAAATAAAGTTGCACTGCAAATATCCTGGAATGTCACGAAAGACTGTTGGAGTACTAGGTGTTTAATGGGAACAGAAGGATACTGACTACCCAAACAAGTGAGCTCATGTTGTTGAAACGGTAAGTGAAAGTCAAGTCCCCATTAGTTCACTACTTTGATAGGGGGATAATTAAATGTACAAGTCTGAAAATACTTCAATGAATAGTGCTCTCTATAATTATAGATAGGATCACTAATGCTTGCCTTGTTTGCCACTATATTCCAAGAGCCCCAAATGTGCTCACTAAATATCCACTGAAGAAATGACTGCCCCCCTAATTACCATCCCCAGCCTGTTTGCACAGCATAACTTTAGGTGTAGCTCTTTGAGAAACTGCAAGATATCTAGATGGAGAAGGTAAAATAAGGACTACAGTTCTGAGAAGGAGCGGATGGGATAAAGCAATGCCTAGAAAATGAGAACTTAGAGGACAGACAGGCTCCCAAGGGTTAATACCTTGGTTTAGGATGAGGGATTATGCATGCACTTAGCTCGAGAAAGCAGAACAAAGAAGGAATAAGCAAATATCCCCTGAGAAGGAAGCAGGCCAAGGAAAGAGGAGGAAACTGTGTGTATGTGAAGGCAAAAACTCAGGAGGAACAGCTCAGATGGTTCCAGATGTGCACATTGGGTATCGCCAACTTTAGACTGACCTTCATCTCATCAGCAGCAAGATGATGGACAGTCCCCAGACTAGGTGAAAACTTTGTAAACGTTGTCTTGAAACATTGCACACCCTCAGCCAGATTGGGAAGGGGTGGACATCAGAGCAGAGTGGACAAGAAATTCAGTAGCATTATGTACCTACTGTGTGCAGAGTGTTTGGTAATTTGAATAAAAACAATGAGTGGCAGTGAAGCCTCTGCCCATGGTAAGAATTGTTTTGATGAGGAAGGCTTTGGCTTGGCTCAGATTTTATTATCCTTCTTCCTCCACTTTGGACCCGGTCTTTCTGACGAGTTCTGGCTTGTAAAGACTTCAGACCAGAAGGAGAGGAGGACAGGCTTAGGTCACAGGGCCACAGGGGTGGGAGTATGCTCTTGTAGCCACCACCTGCCCCACCTTCCTCCTCATTATCTCAAACTTTATAGCTGCTGTGAGGCTAAAGGTCAGAGGGCAGGGAGGCCTATTTCCTGCAGCTGTCAGACCTGGAAGTTGGATCTGACACTGATGTCTGTTAAGAGCTTAGAAAATCAGGCTTCTTAAAATGCTAAGTCAAAGTATAAGAATCCCCACTCCCAAATCTTGGAGACAAAAGAAATGGGGTTCCCCAGAATCTGAGCAACACGCCAGGAACTTATAATTATATCCATCTTAGTTGTGCAGCCTGGGTCACATTGTCACATAGTATACTCTTCATGTGGAGCTCCTGGGGAATCGCAAAACTACAAAAATGTGTGTTGCAACAAACAACTGATTCTTTTTAATCTTTTGGACATGGGCTTTTGTGACTAACCATGAATCTCACTCTGCAAAACATACTCGGAAGTTCAAGGCAAAATTTACTCCCTATTGCTAATCTTTTCGGCATTCTTATTTTCTTATCTTATTTTGTACCTCATGTGATAGCTTCATTTTTTAAAAATTATTATGGGTTATTTGTGCTTTTGTATACAACCTCAAATACTCTGTGGATGAAGGTAATGAATAATTATATAAAGAAGTGATTAATGAGGACAGGCACACAAGGGGAGAAGCCTGTTGTCCCAATCTTCAATGGCCCTTCAAGTGGTCCTACTTGGACTTTAAATAGTCAAGTAACTATTTCCACAACTGGCAAGTATCCAAGATACTGAATTATGGTGACAAGGAAATATTGGGTCTAGCCCAGCTCTGCCATTCTCTAGCCAGCTGACCTTCATCTCATCGGATGGACAACTCACTAAACCTATCTCTTTGTTACCTCACCCATAAAATGAAATGTTTGAACTAGCTCAGAGTTGGCAAACTATAGCTTTTGGGCCAAATTTGGCTCATGCACTCTTTATACAACCTGCAAGCAGAATGATTTTTTAAGTTTTTAAAGTATGTTTGTTCGCTTATTTTTCTTAAGTTTAAGTTTAAAAATTATTAAAGAAAAGGAAGGAGAAGAAAGAGTAGGAGGGACGGAATACATAACAGACAGGATAGATAGCCTACAAAGCCTAGAATATTTACTAGCTGGCCCTTTACAATATTTGCCAACCCCTGAGATAGCTGATGGCTCTCGTTTCTTCAAATCTTCAGTTTCCTCCACAATTCTATAAACCAGCTAAATCTGTTCACCTTCCTGTAGCTTAGTTTACTTCCTTACATAATATAGCCTAGCATTACAATAGGATAATTACAAAGCCCGGAGATTGTGGGGGAGGCAAAAAGAAGGAGAAAGAGGTGTTCAGAAAGCATATGATAAAATATATATATATATATATATATATATATATATATATATATATATATATATATGAAGGCATTATAAGTGATGTAGAGACTGGGCTGCCTGGGTGGTGCAGTCAGTTAAGCGTCCAACTTTTGGTTTTGGGTCAGGTTGTGATCTCAGGGTCCTGAGTTGGAGCTCTGCAATCAGCTTAGAATCTGCTTGAGATTCTCTCTCTCCCTCTTCCGCTGCTCTTTCTCTCTCCCCCTCTTCTCTCTCATTCTCTCTCTCTAAAATAAGTAAATCCTTAATAAAAAAAAAAAAAGAAAAAAAGTGATGTAGTGACAATTATTCATCTAAGTTCAAAAGGGCCCAGATTGACACAGAAATGGCACAGAAGCCATGGATAAGCCACATGCAAAGTGCAAGGCTCCTCATTCCCCCAGGGCTTGGGGTGGTATGTGTTAGACTTACTTTGGGTTTTCAGCAGAAGCCATGTGCAGTATCACAGGCACAGACAGCTCTGTGCTGTTTTTACCTGAGAATCTTAGGGCACAGAGGCTGTTATCTGACTTCATGATTAAGGGTCCTGGTCTACCTTAGGGCCTTCATCAAGTGTCTCCCTCCAAATGAGTGTGGGCTCCCTACCCAAACATGCATCCGGGCTCCCAAGTCACACTCACCTTCTGCCCACTCTTCTGTGTTTCTTCTCCCTGTGAAAGGCACTAGCATCCATCCAAGGATATGAACTTGCAGTTGTTGGGAATCTGTATGGGCCAAGTGTTTTACATATTTTATTTCATTTAATTTTGCTAATAACCCTGTGGAGTGGGTCTTATATTCTCATTTTAATGATGAAGAACCCATGAAGAAGTTCGGAGTGGTTAAATAACATTCTCAGATCACAAACTAGTATGTGGCATCTTCAGGCATCTTCACCATGTGCTTCTCCTGCTCTAACAACCGTGCAGGTATGAGCTATGCAAGTCATTCCTGTCATCTCCTCTCATTCAGTCCCTACCCAGACCCGGGGGGCAACACTTCCTAGCAACAATCCCACCTTCCTGTCTGAATCCAGGCCTGCATCAACTTCCCCTGTCCCTAGTTGTTCTTCCTCTCTGGGAGTATGCCTTTTTCTGATCCCCTCTGCTCCAATTGCAAGGTTAGCCACTGAATCATGCCAAAATTATACTACTCTTCTGACCAAAAGTCTCTGATGTCCTTACAGTTCTTTTTCCATCAAGTCCAATTTATAGGCCTCTGTTCATCACCTGACCCTCCCGGGAGAGGCTTTATTCACTTCCCAGGTGTCTCCAGCCATATCTGTTCGTCCTTGTTTGAAGGATCTCTTCATGTCTCTGGCCAGGTCCCCCTCCGTCTTTTCTTCTTCATGCATCTAAGCACTACACATCTTAATCTCCACACTTCCTCTATACAGACTTTTCTTCCCTCTCCTGCTCATTCTTCTCTTAATTTCTAAAATACGTATTATTTATTATATTCTCACTGCTTATTCAGCTCAATGGGTTTGATGTGCTCTACAGAGAACAGATTTTATTTCAAATCTCATTCAATCCTGGCTTTTTCAGTTAATGTGTAGCATTAAGGAAGTTATTCAGCTTCCCAAAGTCTCAGATTTCTCATATGTATAGAAAGAGACTGATATCTATTTTGAAGGGTTTTTCTGAGGGATAACATTTAAAGTATTGTGAATCATGGCTACTACATGGTAGGCAATTAATGCATATATCCTTCTTTTCCTGTTTAGACTACCATTGTGTTTATGTAACATACCCTACACAACTCAGTACTCCATTTCCAGTCTTATTTTTTTTCCGTCTCATTTTTTTCTCCAATAGAAAACATGTATTCTCTCCAATAGAAACCATGTAAACTACAATGTGAATAACATGAAAGGAAGGTCCATACAATATGTTTTTTCTTTTGTTTCTTTAGCTTTTGGAATTTTGTTGAACATACAGGAATTAATCAATAAAATATTTGATACTGATTAAATAGACTCTCTTAGATAATGGGGGAAATCAGTGGCTTTACCTTTAACCCAAGGTAAAGTAATCAATATAATCCTGAGAAAGTTTACCCTCAGGCAGTGCTTTGGAAGTTTTCTTATTAGTATTTTTATTGGAAAAAAAATTATCATCAAAAGTAATTTTTTTAAAAAAGATTAGATAAAAATTAGACCATGATGGGACTGATAATTTGTGTAGTTTTACAATCATCTTGAATTATTTTTCAATGTAGGCAGTATATTTTTACTACATAAAACAATCGCAAAATGCCTTTTCACAAATATATGATTGGGCCAATTACACTTTCTTTGCCTTATCCATATTCCATATATCCATATCCATATCCAAATCAATATTATTTCTTGAGGCCTTACCATGTGATGGTAGGCCAGCACAGGTGCTAGGATTGTAAAGATGAAGTTTGAGTTTTCTCTCATTGACTCTGCTCTCAGAGGGAAACATGGATTCACAGAGAAATCATAATAGTATGAGACGACCGTCATAATGACATAGGTACAAAGGTAGCTCTGGTAATACTTCATAGCCTGGAAGCTGAGATTTGAAGGATGACCATGAATAGACTCAAAGGATGGTATTAGGTGAGGCCAGAACATTCCAGGAAGTCAATGCCTTTGTAAACATTCTATTATTTCTGTAGAGCTGTGCTCAACTAAGCTGTGTTCAATTCAATAATTGGATTAATGGATTAATTCACTGTCCCTTTGTTGTAGCAGAAGGCGCACCATGGATCAAAGAGATCTGGATTAGGAAACATATTTTGAACCTAAACGATTACCGCTTTGGGAAAATTAAAATTACCTTTTAGGTTTCTTTATTCTCAAATTCTATAATTTTGATTAATAATTCCTCCTCTAACTGACTTCACAAAGTTATTATAACACTTGAGAATTATTTCTTTTTTTTTTAAAGATTTTTATTTATTTGACAGAGAGAGAGAGAGAGAGATCACAAGCAGGCAGAGAGGCAGGCAGAGGAGAGGAGGAAGCAGGCTCCCTGCTGAGCAGAGAGCCCGATGTGGGGCTCGATCCCAGAACCCTGAGATCATGACCTGAGCCGAAGGCAGAGGCTTAACCCACTGAGCCACCCAGGCGCCCCGAGAATTATTTCTATTAAACTGTTTTGCAAAACTATTGCTACCCTGGAAATATTAGAACATTGAAGGAGGGCAAAAAGCATAGTGAGTAAAGCGTAGGCTAGTAAGTTAGACACATGAGGGCCTTAAATTCTAGCTATTTCATGTTTTATCTGTGTGACCTAGGGCAAGTTTCTTACACTTTATGGAAACTGAATACTTCATATGTACACTTGGGAAAACACAAAGAGAGTAGGGAAAATATGAAATGAGATGCAAGTCAAATGCCTGGGATATAGTAATCCATCAAAATGTTTTTCTCCTTTTGTACTTAAAAAAGATTGGGGGTCTTTAGCTTCCAAGAAGATGGAGTAGACATACTTTTCCCTACTCCTCCCAGTAAGTACGATGGAAAATTCTGGACATAATAACTATAACAAGTTGTAGAGAAAAAAGCAGACCAGCTAGGAAACTTGAAACCTGAGGAAGGACACAGTGGTGAGTGCCCTGAGATTTCTCTTTGTCTCACATACCTCAAACATGGAGGTGAAGAAGCTGGCAACCTGGAAATGCCTATAGGGATAGACAAAATAACCCCCCAACAGAAGCCAGTTCTCTCTAGGCAAGGACTAGGAAAAGAGCAACCTAGTGAGTCAGAAAACTTAATGACAATAACTACTTTGTTCTAGCCAAAAACCACAGGACAAACTAAGGCCCTATTCTCCCATGCAAAGGCTGATTAGAGAAACTATACTTCCACCCGTATCAGACTGTAATGAGGCACCAAGGTGGGATCAAAGAAGGCCAATTAGGAAGCCAGGACTTTTATCCCAATGGCAGAAAGTGGCTTTCCACCCACAGTTTCAGTGGAGACCACCTCAGGACCCAGAATTCTTACCCGTGCCTAGCAGTAATGAGGAGCCCTTGAGTCAGGTACGGTGGAAACTGAGTAGAGAAACCTTGGTTTCTACATTCACATGAGATGGTGCTCTACCCTTTGACTGACAAAACAGTGTCACAAAATGCCACTTCAAACAGAAAATTTAAATATGATCAAGAATGTCATAACATAATATAAAAGCATCTAAGTTTAAATTGAGAATTGCCCATTCTACCAAGAACTAAGAAGATCTTAAACTGAATTTAAAAAAAAGATGTCAACACCAAGATGATATATATTAGAATTATCTGGTAAATATTTAGAAGCAGCCATGATAAAAATGTTTCAATGATCAATTATGAATAGACTTCAAACAAATGAAAAATTAGAAAGCTTCTGAAAAAAAAGAGGTATCAACAAATAAATAGAAGACAGAAAAATAACCAAATGAAAATATTAAACCCAAAAAACTCGATACTGAAATCAAATTTCAGTGGACATCCTCAACAGCAAAAGAAGAGAGACAGAGGAGGGGTGCCTGGGTAGCTCAGCTGCTTAAACATCTGACTCAATTTCCACTCAGGTCATGATCTTAGGGTTGTGAGATTAAGTCCTACATCAGGTTCCCCCTCAGCACAGAGTCTGCTTGAGATTCTCTCCCTCCGCCCCTCCACCTGTGCACTCTCTCTCTCTCTTTTTCTCTCTAAAATAAGTAAGTAAATAAATAATATATATATATATATATATATATATATATGAAAAGATACAGAGAAGATAATCAAAAATTGGAAAACAGGACAGTAAAATTTACCCAATCTAAAAAACAGAAAATAAATTGAAAAAAAGAAGAAAACAGCGCTTCAGAGACCTACAGTTTATATGTAACATTTAACACCTATAGCATCACAGTATCAGAAGAAGAGAAGAAAGTGGGTGGAGCTGAAAATGAATTCAAAGAAATAATAGATGAAAATTTCCCAAATTTGACAAAAGGCATAAATCTATAGATTCAAAAAACTGAGTAAACCTCAGATAGGATGGACCCAAAGACATCCATATCAAGACACACGATAATTAAACTTCAAAACTAAAGATAAAAATTACTAAATGCAGCCAGAGGAAAATGACACCTTACCAATAAAGAAAAAAAAAAAAAAAAACAATTAGAGTGACAGCATTTTATTCATCAGAAACCACAGAGGCCAGAAAATGAGGGGCATGACATTTTTTACATGCTCAAGAAGGGAACTGTCAATCATAATCCTTAACCCAGCAAATATAGTCTTCAAGAATGAGGAGAAAATAAAGAATCAAGAGGAAATTTTAAAAAAGGGGGATTAAGATGTTTTGTCACTAGCAGACCTACCCTAAAAGAATGGCTAGACGATGTTATCTAAACAGAAAGAAAATAATTAAAGAAGAAACCCTGGAACATCAGGGAGAAAAAAATAATAACACAGTAAGCAAAATTGTGGATCGATTCAATGGGCTCTCCTCCTCTGGAGTTTTCTAAATTATCTTTGACAATTGAAGCAAAAATCATAACATTGTCTGATGTGGTTCTAAATGTATATGAAGGAAATATTTAAAATAATTATATTATAAATGGAGGAGACTAAAGGGACTTACAAGGAAGTAAGTTTTCTATGCTTTACTTACTCTGGTAAAATGATGACACAAATAAACTCTGATAAATTACATATATATAATATATACCTAGAGCACCACTAATAAAGCTATATAAAGAAATACACTCAAAATTACTATAGACAAATCACAATGGAATTCTAAAAAGATGTTTCAAGTAATCCACAGGAAGACAAGAAAATGTAAATAGAGAAGTGACAAATAGAGATAACACATAGAAAACAAATGTTAAATGTTAAGCCCTAATATATCAATATTAAAATCAAATATAAATGGTTTTAATACACTAATTAAAAGACAGATTATCATGGTGGATTATATACCATCTCGAAACTATGCTGTTTATAAAACCTTACTATAGCTATAGCAGTATAGGCAGGTTGAAAATATAAATATATATTTGTATGTATATATATATATATATATATATATATATATATATATAAAGATATACTATGAAAACATTAATCAAAGGCAAATAGGAAGTGTTATATTAATATCAAATAAAGTACATTTCAGAGCAAAGAAAATTGCCACGACCAGAAAAGGATATTATATGATGATAAAAGGGCCAAAGCACCAAGAAGATATAGCATCATAAGTGTACGTAGCAAACAACAGAACTGCAAAATATTCAAAGCAAATGCTATCAGACTAAAATGAGATATAGACAAATCCAGTTATAGTTGGGAACTTTAACACCATTCTCTAAGTAATTAATAGAACGAGACAGAATATCAGTGAGGTTATAGAAGAACTCCACAACACCATCAACCAAAAACAGCCAAACATACATTCTTTTCAAGTTCCAAAATAGACCATATACTGAGTAATAAAACAGACCTCAACAAATTTAAAAGAACTAAAATCAAATAGGGCCTGTTTTCTGACCATAGTGGAATAGAACTAGTTAACAATAGAAAGAAACAGGAGAACTCCAAATACTTGGAAACTATACAACATTGTCCTAAATAATCCACAGGGTCAAAAAGGAAGTTTTGAAGACAATCAAAAATATATTGAACTGAATGAAAACAAAAATACAACATATCAATATTTGGGGCATATGTCTAAAAGGGAAATTTGGAGGACTAATTACACACTTCAAAAACGGTTCAGATCAATAATATAAGCTCTAACCTCAAGAACTTAAAGAGAGGGTAAAGAAAGCACAGAAACGACAGGAAAAAAAGTACCACCAAAAACAATAAAGAGCAGAAATCAAAGAAACTGAAGAAAAAATAGAGAAAACCAATGAAGCAAAGAGCTAAGTCTTTGAAAAGATCAATAAGGCTGACAAAATTCTAGCAAAACTGACAAAACAAAGAGAGAAGAGGCACTATCAGGAATGAAACAGTGGCTATCGCTATAGACATCAAAAGGAAAAGGGGATATATATTTTTAAATCCTCTAACTCATAAATTTGAAACTTTTATGAAATGGTAAATTTCTGAAAAAACACAAACTACCACAACTCAACAAACATGAAATATATTATTTGGATAGTCCTACGCCTATTAAGAAACTTGAATTCATAATTTTTAAAACACCCCCAGAGAAGAAATCTCCAAACCCAGAGAGTTTCAGGGAGGAATTTTACCAAAGGATTAAAGATGAATCAACATCAATTCTACACAAACTCTTCTAGGAAATACAGAACAGGGGAGCTTCTTCACTATTTATTTTGAATTAATTTTATATGAAGTCCCTACATAACAGTTGTTTTATGTGTTATACATATATACTCCTCATGAGTACAAATGCAAAAATTTTTTTTTTTTTTTAAGATTTTATTTATTTATTTGACAGAGAGGAGAGAGATCACAAGTAGGCAGAGAGGCAGGCAGAGAGAGGGGGAATAGGCTCCCTGCTGAGCAGAGAGCTGCACGTGGGGCTCCATCCCAGGACACCTAGATCATGACCTGAGGCAAAGGCAGAGGCTTTAACCCACTGAGCCACCCAGGCGCCCCCAGATGCAAAAATCTTTAAGAAAAAAATTTGCAAGTAGAACTCAGCAATATATAAAAATAATTGTGCATGATTACTGATCAGAATTTCTCGCCTCCACCCTCAAGGATGTGAAGCTGGTTAAATATTTGAAAATCAAAGGAGGTTAACATAAATAGGCTAAAGAAGAAAAATCACATAATAATATCAGTCAATGAATGAATAATATCAGTCAATAATATCAGTCAATCAAAGGAGGTTAACATAAATAGGCTAAAGAAGAAAAATCACATAATAATATCAGTCAATGAAGTCATAAAATGTAACATTCACTCATGATAAAAATAGAAATAGAGGAGGACCTTTCTCAATTTCATAAATGGCATTGACAAAAACCAACAGCTAACATACTTAATGGTGAAAAACTGAATGTTCTCCCCCTAAGATGGGAGACAAAGCAAAAATGTCTGCTCTTACCATTCTTGCTCAACATAATGCTGGAATTAGTAGCCAGTGCAGAAAAGCAAGAATCTATAAAAAAGACCCCTAGCATTATTATAAGTGAGTCCAATGAGATTAGAAATAAACATAAAATATCAACTGCATTTCTATATACTAGCAATGAACACGTGAATTCAAGTGAAAATAAAAATACAATACCATACCATTAGTAATCACTCAAAACTTAGTAGTTACATTTAAATCTAACAAAACCCAAATAGGAGTTATAGGTTGACAACTACAAAACAGTAATGAAAGAAATCAAAGAAAATCTATATAAAATAGAGAGATAGATATACAGAGTACATGGACTGAAAGACTCAACATACCACAACAACTTCTTTTAGGACATGTCTCTGAAGGCAAAGGAAACAAAAGCGAAAATGAACTTTTGGGACTTCATCAAGATAAAAAGCTTCTGCACAGCAAAGGAAACAGTCAACAAAACAAACAGGCAACCCACAGAACGGGAGAAGAGATTCACAAATAACACTACAGACAAAGGTCTGATATCTAAGATCTATAAAGAACTCCTCAAACTCCACAGTCAAAAAACAGATAATCACATCAAAAAATAGGCAGAAGACATGAACAGACACTTCTCCAAAGAAGACATACAAATGGCTAACAGACACATGAAAAAATGTTCATCATCATTAGCCATCAGAGAGATTCAAATCAAAACCACACTGAGATACCACCTCACACCAGTTAGAATGGCCAAAATCAACAAGACAGTGAACAACAAATGTTG
>CM052883.1:77629516-77701851 GCA_028534135.1 Potos flavus
CAGATGCAATACAAAGAAGGGCCACATGTACCCCAATGTTCATAGCAGCAATGGCCACAATCGCCAAACTGTGGAAAGAGCCAAGATGCCCTTCAACAGATGAATGGATCAAGAAGATATGGTCCATATATACAATGGAATATTATGCCTCCATCAGAAAGGATGAACTTTTGTTTCAACATGGACTGGACTGGAAGAGATTATGCTGAGTGAAATAAGTCAAGCAGAAAGAGTCAATTATCATATGGTCTCGCTTAAGTGTGAATCATAAGGAAAAACATGGAGGACATTGTGAGAGGGAAGGGAGGGGTGAATTGGAGGAAATCAGAGGGGTTATGAACCATGAGAGACTGTGAACTCTGAGCAACAGACTGAGGGTTTTGGAGGGCTGGGGGTGGGGGGTTGGGCGAGCCTGGTGGTGGGTATTGAGGAGGGCTCGTATTGCATGGAGCACTGGGTGTGGTACATGACCAATGAATCTTTTTTTTTTTTTTGACCAATGAATCTTGTAACACTGAAAAAATAAAATAAATAAAATAAAAGTATTTGGGGGAAAAATGTGCTATCAATCAGTATATGGTTTTCATATATTTGTTGCATTATTTTTATGACTTTATTTTCTTAAATATTGTACAGTGTAAAAATAAAAATTGGAGATTAAATGATTAAAAAAAAGACTCAACATAATATAGATGTCAAATCTCCCCAAACTGATATACAGATTTAGCACAATTTATATTAAATTCCTAGCAAGTTTTTTTTGGTGGGTGGGAGGACATATATGGACAAGATTATTCTAAAATTCAAATGGAACAGCAAAGGAATCGGAATAGCCAAAATAATTTTGGAAGGCAGGTATGCTAACCACTATACCACCAACACTAGCCAAAATAATTTTGGATGCAAACAAAAATTAAAGACCAAAGTGGGAAGAATCAGTCTAGTCAATTTCAAGATTTGTTATACCTGTAGCAATTAAGACTGTGTGACCTTAGTGAAGGGATAAACATATAGATCAATGGAATAAAAAAAGAGCTCAGAAATAGACGCACACAGATATGCCCAACTGCTTTTTGACAAAGGCTCAAAAGTAATTCGATGGAGAAAAAACAATCTTTTAAGTAAATGGTGGTGGAGAAATTGAACATTCATAGATAAAACAAAACAAAAGAAAATGAAACAAACTAAACTTGACTAAATTCTCACATTGCATATAAAAAATTAACTCAAAATAGATCATAAATTTATGTATTTACTTATTATTTTGAAAATACATTTAAATATAAGCAGAAAACTGCAAAACTTTTAGAAAAACAGAAAATCAACAGGATTTAAGATTAAGAGTTCTTAGACCACGGGGTGCCTGGGTGGCTCAGTGGGTTAAAGCCTCTGCCTTCGGCTCAGGTCATGATCTCAGGGTCCTGAGATCGAGCCCTGCATCGGGTTCTCTGCTCAGCAGGGAGCCTGCTTTCCTCCCTCTCTCTGCCTGCCTCTGCCTACTTGTGATCTCTCTCTGTCAAATAAATAAATAAAATCTTAAAAAAAAAAAAAAAAGAGTTCTTAGACTTCACATCAAAAACGTAACTCATAAAGATAAATTTGACTTCATCCAGATTAATAACTTCTACTTCACAAAATATCCCATACATGGTTTTGAAAAACAAGTTACTGAGTGAGAGAAAATATTTTCAAACCACATAACTAACAAAAGAATAGTATCTAGAACATACAATTAACTTTTGAAAGTCAATAGTGGGTAAAAAAATTACAACTGGGCAAAAGACATAAAGAGAAATTTTACCAAACAAGATACTCAGATGGCAAATAAGCACATGGAAGATGTTCAACATCATTAGGCAATAGGAGAGTGCTGATTAAAACCACAATGAGATCTCAATACTGAGCTATGAGAATGTCTAAAATAAAAAAATAGTGGCAACACCAAATGCTGTCAAGGATGTGGAGAAATTGGATCATTCACACATTGCTTGTGGGAAGGTAAAATGGTACAGACATCTGGAATACATTTTGGCAGCATTTTCAAAAAGTAAATATGTTACTACCATATGGCCCACCAATTGTACTTCTGGGAGTTTATCTCAAATAAATAAAAATAAAATATATTCGCACAAAAACATGCACATGAATTTTATATCATCTTTATTTGTAATTGCCAAAAATTGCGAATAGCCTAATTCTCCTTTCATAGTACATGGTTAAGCAAAGAGTGGTGTATTCATAACATGGAAAACTACTCAATAATGAAAAAGGAAGAATTATTGACACATAAATCTCAAGAGGATTATATTAAGTGATAAAAGCCAATCCCCAAATGTGCATACTGTATGATTCCATTAATATACTCCTGTTGATGCGACACAAATTACTGGAATAAAGGCCAGGAGGTAAGGAGAAATTCAAGTTGGGAGGAAATTTACTAGACTAGGGTGATAGGAGGGATCCCTGTGGTGATAGAAATTTTCTGTATTTTGATTGTATTAATGTCATTATCCTGATTGCGACATTGTATAGTTTTTGGAAGATGTTACCATTGGGAGAAACTGGTAAAAGGTATATAAGATCTCTATGTATTATTTCTTACAACTGCATATGAATCTACAATTATCTAAAAATTAAAAAAAATAATTAAAATGTTGAATGTATGGGATATTTGCTTTACGCTATTTATCCTTGGAAAAAAGTACATTTGATATTCTGCCCAATGTCCTCATTTAAAGGCAAACTCTCACTATCCGATCCCCTAAGAAGAAACAAAAAGAGAAACTTACTATACTGTAAGAAATTCCACTGATTTCTTTACACTTTTTGGAAAAGAGTCCCTGAGGTTTGCAGTGCAGGAAAGGAAGCTATAGTGGAATGCTTATATTTTCCTGAGACAAGTCATAAATTAACACCTTAGAGAAGCTTCTACATTTTAAAAGATATTTTGACAAACCAGAGAGCATCTAAAAAAGGTTGATAGGATAGAGAGTAGTCAGGAAGTCATTTCATATGAAGAGTAGTTAAGATATGGAAATTTAGCCTGGAGAGGAGAAATGTTAGCAGGTACATGTATTTGAAGGGCTCTTAGGCAAGACAAATGGGAGCTTATTTGCTCTTACGTATAAAGAGTATTTCCCAAAGGGTGGTTCATACAGATGATTTTAGGTGGTGTAAGAACTAACGTATTTCATGTTAATTGTTACATTCTCATTTGTATATGTATTAGAAAAATGAAAATAGTACATCTAATAATACAAATTTTTCACTTATAATAGGATGTATACATTCTCTATTAAAAATATACCTAGTTTTTAAAAGACATTTTTTTGAAGAAAACTATAAGTAAATAAGAGTATAGATAGTTCATGACCATAACAATTTTGAAGGCTGTTATGAAGGCGACTATGGGTTTTCACTAGAGACACATGCCTGTTTATCACTATAAGTCTTCAGTCAGATCTAACAAAATCGAAGATGTTGGAAGAAGGGTTCTTATCACAGTTGACCTTCTGGAAAAGGTGATCTCTTAGATCCTTACTTGACATTTCAGGATCTTAGGATCCATGATTTTCTGAGGTTGGTTTTGGAGGACCCGTAATTATTGTATAATTGTTGCAGATGTACTAAAAATAATTGCAATGACATTACTTCAACCTAAGAAAGAGCAATCAGCAAATTCAATTCTCAAAACTGCTTATTTTTGAATCCAAGGTCACCTCCCGGGAATACTATTTACACAATGGATTTGAGGGCTCGCTCATGGTTTCCTGTACAATTCGTCCAGTACAACTGGGAAACTGCTTTTAATAATCCCCCAGATGAGTTTGATGTACACTCTATTCAGGAATGACTACCCTACATTATAAAAACAGAACACACCCACACCCATTCAAGGTTTTGAGGTCACAATCAAGAAGCCCAGTTTACAGTGTTCTTTCTGAGCTAGAAAGTATAATTATGTTTTAGTTTATGACAATTTAAAGTTATTTGTTTAGACTGCAAGACTATTTATGACATAGGCCATATTATACAGATTACTTATCCTCCAGGATACTGGACAAAATGCATATTTTAATATAGTTTAGCTTACTAATGTAAAATATTTACATTAATTTACTAATGTAAAATATTTACATTAATATTTACAAAATATTTACATAAATAAAATATTTACATAAATTAATTAATTTACATTAACACAGTTTAAGTTAATAAATACATTAGTAAATACTGTGTATATAGAGCTATAACATCTGCTAATGAGGGACAGTTGGGAGACAATGCATAGAAAATTTAAGGAAATTTTTATTTTATGTTTTATTTTTTTAAGATTTTACTTATTCATTTGAGAGAGAGAGAGCACGTGAGCAGGAGGGAGAGGCAGAGGGAGGGGGAAGCCGACTCCCCACTGAGCTGGGAGCCTGAAACAAGGCTGGATCCCAGGATCTGGAGATCATGACTTGAGCCAAAGGTGGAGGCTTTACCAACTGAGCCATCCAGGTGCCCCGGGAAATTTTTATTTTAATTCCATCCCAATAATAAGGCATCCAAACACTTGAAAATGTTGGTGATTTTCATCTCCCTTGTTCCATATTGAACAAAGATTGCGCAGAAATTTATACTTTATGGATTGATTGAACATTTGCAATAATAGTAACATTTACCTATTGATCTTAATGTGCCAGACACTGTTCTCAACACTTTATATATAGTAATCTATTTATTCTCCTAAAACAGTCCTTTAGGTTGGTAATATTTACAGATAGGAAGAGTAAGACACATCCAGCTAATGTGTAGTGGCACTGGGATTTCACTCCAGGTGTTTTGAACATTACCATGCACCAAATTAATGACTTTCAAAGTTTCTTATCCAGGATGAGTTATATGAAATAAGCTCCTCATAGATACCTAAAGTATGCACGCACATGCACGCACACACCCACACACACACGCACGCGCACCACAAACACTGAAAACAAACATTTTTTAAATGATAGAACCCCGGCACTTGCAATATTTTTCTCACCTATTTCATTTTTAAAATTCTAGACGAAGTCCACTAAACTAATTTCGCAACCCATCAATATAATGCAAACCACTGCTTGAAATAAAATGCACAGTGTACTATCTTTGCTATGTGGGAAATTAGGGGTTGCAAAAGAAAAAAGGATAAAGATCGTATGTCCAAGCTCTGAAGTTAAAGGAGATTTAGAGGTTGATGAATGGTGCTCAGAGCAAGCTGCTGTGGTACACCCAAGGAGCTACGGAAGGGGCAAAATGCCTTGAGCTCCCACACAAGCATAAAGTGCTTGCAATTTTTGGAGGCAGTGCGGTATGATGGGAAGAACCAGGAGCCAGGAAACCAGAATTGAAGATTGGATCTGCCAATTATTATCCAAGTATTCTCAGGAAAATAATTAATCTCTCTGAGATCTTGTCTGTTATTCTGGAATAATGTAGCATGTGATTTTGCTGCTGGAAATCACATCCTACTTATGAGTTTAACCACAACTTCAGTGGACAGATTTATCTAAGCCCACACTTACACTGATGGAGTCTCATTTCTATGTCCAGCCTTGTGTCTTTTCCTGAGCTTTTGGATCTCCTACATGTTCAGAGGAACTAACGACCAAGGAGACAATCTTCAACTGGTGAATAAATCCCCAACTTCCTGTCCTCAGAAGAGACAAATTGGAAACTATTCTCTTCAGAGAGGTCCCACAGAAGTGAGTCTTTATGTTGGCTTCCTCTTCTTTTCTGTATTACTCTTTCTACTCCCTTCCTCATTCTTTCTGGGATCACCTTGCAAATAAACTACCTGCACCCAAATCCTTGTCTCAGTCTCTACCATCAGTGTAACACGAATTAAGAGATGAAAACTAAATGACAGAAGTATATTCTATCTCTAGTGGAATACATAGTACCTATCAAATAATTGATCAAATAATATAAAGTGTTCCTAGTTGGAGACTCTATCACAGTATAGAGGACAAAACCAATGTGTTGGAGCCAAAAATAGTTTGAAACTAAGAACAAAGAACAAATATCATAATGCTAAAAATAAATTGAAATTTGAACCCCATAGCCCTCTGCAGCTTGGAATAATATTATAGAATTTAATCTAGATGTTTTTTCCCTAGGGGTTTCTCTGAAGGGTATAATTAAAGAATGGGTGCAAAAAAAATCATTGTGTCTATATACAATAAACTGTTATGAACCCATAAAAATATGAAATATATTTACAGATGTAGAAGGTTGTTCATACCATATGGTTGAATAAAAACAACAGGATATAGTTCAATATGTAGACCATGATCTTATTTGTAAATATATTGTCTACAGGAGTAAGGTATACATGACCATAAAAAAATAAAATTTGATGGTTATATACTACAATTTAAAGAGTAGTTGCCCTTTTATGGGTAGAATTTTGAATTTTGTTTAGCATTTTTATTTTTTCTCTATATCTTCTAACATTTTATTTTTGGAGTCAACATACACTACTGGAGCTAAATCAACAAATAATATGTTTGACTCCACAGTCCTTGCTCCTTCAACCCTCTCCACACCATGCAATCTTGCAGTGGGCTTTGTAAGGAAATGGAGAACCATGTCTGAATACCCTCAAAATATCCTCATGGTATATCTCAGAATCCTTTTAGAGCAGTGTCAAACCCCTAACTCTGAAAGGTTGATTCAAGTCAAGTTGTATTACAAGCCAGAGAGAATCTGGCTTGACTCTACCTACTTTCTCTAAAGCTGGTTATCAGAGCTTTAAAATCTCATTTTGTCCATCTATTTAATCAGAGTCAGAAGGACCAGTCCAAACCCAAGGCATGACTTCATTGGAGAGAACACTAAGCACAGATACAAAGCTGAAAGAACATGGACAAAGGCTTTGGGTCAGACCCTGGGTGACAAAAGGTAGGGGGATTTCCTGCAGAACCTCTAGGTTTCCATAGGGGCGGGAACCTATGCCAACAGACCCTTACCTATGTATACTCATCAGACACTGTTATCAGGTTACAGGTATACATAAGGCATTCCCAAGCAAGTTCTCCTAATAATTTATGACAGCATAAATGTCAGGAAACTAGAGCTGAAGTGTGAATTTGGGAGATTACTTGTGGTTTGTCAAACAGCTTGGCTTAGGAGGAAAATCTACTGCCAAAGACCTCTTTCCCAAACAAAGTTTATAATTCTAATTAAAGTTATCTGGCTACACCTGTCAAATTGAAAGGGCTATATTCAGAGTCATTTGGAAGCATGCTGCCCAGGATATACTTAATAAACTGGTCTATGAAGTTGCTCACAAGAATTACTGGAGCACAGATTTGGGGGGATATGACAAAATATTCTAAATGAATAAACAAATGAATGGAAAAAATATGCATACTGTATTCATGCCACTGTGTCCCTCTCTAAGTCCTTATAACAAGACACTTTACATAAACTATCTTTTAATTCTTGCTGCTTAATGAGAGTTTGAGCTTTTCTTTCTTTATAGAGGGGGTTTTAAAATGCTCAGCCTTTCCCCAAGCCACAGAGATGGTGGGTGATGGAGCCGGCCTGTGGATCTCAGACCTGGGACTGTTTCTTCTACATTATGCTGGCTCCAACTCTAGCGTCACCACCTAGGAACAAGCACTAATCCCCTCCTGAAGCCCTAATCTTTTTAGTTTCTTATTCTTTCTGGAAAATGGTAATGAAAGCAGAGAAGACATTGGTCATGTTGGCATCATGAAAAGAGTAGATATTGCTGTCTGAACAGAAGAGATGGCTTTTCTCTTTCAAACTTTTCAACAATTGTGCACTATTTTGGTTCTTTCCAGTCCCAAAAACTCAGGCTTATTCCAACCCTTAGTCAGAGAATGAGGGTTGGCACACTCTCCTAAAAATGGAAAAATGCAAACGAATTACTTGGGAAGAAAAGAGAGTTGTACATATTTCTCTTCTGTTGGCAGAAATTAGTGAGGGGAAACATCAAAGGCACCAAGAAGGTGTTTGTGGAAAAGAAACAAAAAGAAAAGAAAAGGGGAAGAAAGAAAAGAAAGCCAAAGGGGAATTGACATTGGGTCCAATACGGTTAACGGAAGGAGGAGACTCAATGACAAGCTTGAAGTTTTCAAACAAGTGGGCATAGTCAGGGGGTGGAGGAGACAAGAAGAAACATCAAGTGTGGACATTGCCATACATACTCTATAGTTGTTCAGGAAAATGGAGAAGCTAGAGACTCTAATAGTAGCAGAAGATAGCGTCCTTGCTTAAGTAGAGCTGCTGCAGAATGAACTGTTGTCCCTAAGAGGCAGAAGTGATTGAGATTAGCAGTCAGAATTTATCTGGTTGTTGAGAGGGCTGTGGATAGGGGACTCACGCTGAAGCCCAAAAGTGTGAAGGTGAAGCTGTGGTAAGGAGTGAGGCTACCTGGATTTTAATTCTGGCTTTACCACCTAATACTTTGGGTAAATCATTTAATCTGTTCTGGCTTAATTTCCTCTTTCATAAAATGGCCAAAATAATAGTCTCTGCTTCATAACAGAAGCATCCTCGCTTTGCATGTTTCTGGCATCCACACTTACCACCATTTAGGTAAATAACAAAGTCCTCAAATGACATGGTTCAAATTTCTGTTCCCATGGTATATTAAGTATGAGTAAACTGCATAAAGTCAAAACTTGGCTGCTGACTCCTGAGTCCTCATGTCATCACACACCTAACAGATGGGCTGCGTGGTCAGTGGCCAATCGCATCACGTCTCTCAAAGTCACCGTGCCTGTTACTTAGTTCACACGCAGACAGCCAGCTGTACGATTGTGTTTCTTCCTTGTTCCAGTGATACAAGGAAGGTGGCATCTCACAAACGCAGGTATTTGAAAGAGGGAATTGGGCAACAAAAATGCAAGAGCAGTAAAGAAAGGAAAAGTGGTGACACTGGAAATAAAATGAGAATTGTATATTTATGGAACTACAAAGTCAAGAGCTGACCTTGGGAATGTTGACATGCTGCTCTTCAAGAGACTCCACAAGAAGCCAGAAGACTCTAGGGAAGGCAAACTTGTTAACATAAATGAGAAAAGGTGTCATGATAAATGAGATGAAGATGTTCCACAGGAAGGACAATGATGGAAAAAGCCACATTAAGGAGAACCTCAGAGTCTGATGCTAAATAAGTCAGAAAGAAAAAGGCAAATACCATATGGTTTCACTTATATGTGGGATTTAAAAAACAAACAAAAAGCAGAAACAAATACAGAGAAAAAAGTGATGGTTGCCAGAGGGAAAGGCGTAGGGGCATGGGTAAAATGGGTGAAGGGGAGTGGAAGGTATAGGCTTCTAGTTATGGCATGAAAAAGTCCCAGGGATAAAATGTACTGCGTAGGGAATATAGTCAGTGATATCGTAATAGCTTTGAATGGTGACAGATGGTAGCTACCCTTGTGGTGAGCACAGCATAAGGCATAGACTTGTTGAGTCACTATGTCCTACACCAGAAACTAATGTAACATCATGTGTCAACTATACTTCAAAATATACATAAATAAGAGACCCTCAGAGATATTTTGCAACATTGAAAGGACAAACAATAAAATGTTACAAGCTGATCCAAACTGAGAACAGAGTTTGCCAATCCACCAAGGCATGGAAAAGATGCCTGTTTCATACTGTAAGTGGTACAATGAGAAGAAGGCAAATACTGCTGCAACTCCTCTTGGTAAGTTTTTTCCCAAGGAAATAAGAAACACTTTGATTCCCTTTATTTCTAGTATTTCAAATTAAAGTATACTAGCTAATTATTAATTTAACTATTTTCCCTATACATTTAAAACTAACTGCAAGAATGTCTTTTAATGTTTGAAAGTAATTTTTTAAAATCACAGAACAAGGGTGCCTGGGTGGTTCAGTCGGTTAAGTAGCTGCCTTCAGTTCAGGTCATGATCTCAGGGTCCTGGGATTTAACCCTGGACTCTGGTTCCCAGAGTCTGGCTCCCTGCTCAGTGGGGAGTCTGCTTCTCCCTCTCCTTCTGCGCCCCCACCCCCAGTCGGGAGCTCACTCTTCCTCAAATAAACAAATAGAATCTTTATTAAATAAATTTTTTAAAAAGTTACAGAATAATTGTACTTTTCCCCATTGGCCATTGAGTCTGCTTTGCATAGTTTCAACTTGCACAGACAAAGGAAGAAATGTCTGCATTGCTCTGAAGACTAAATGAGATGAACTATGCAAAGTGCTTTGCCCACAGCAAATGGCAATTTGGAATAAAACTAACAATACCAAGGACATAACAAATATTAAGAACTTTCTTCTTACAAAAGTATAATCTATAATTAAAAGCTATGGCTGGGGATACCTGGGGGGCTCAGTCCGTTAAGCAGCTGCCTTTGGCTCAGGTCATGATCCTAGAGTCTAGAATCGAGTTCTGCATTGGGCTCCTAGCTCAGTGGGGAGCCTGCTTCTCTCTCTGTCTCCTCTGCCTGCCACTCTGCCTGCTTGTGCTCTCTCTCTGACAAATAAATAAATAAAATCTTTAAAAAAAAAAAAAGCGGGGTGCCTGGATGGCTCAGTGGGTTAAAGCCTCTGCCTTGGGCTCAGGTCATGATCTCAGAGTCCTGGATCAAGCCCTGCATCAGGCTCTCTGCTCAGTGGGGAGCCTGCTCTCCCCACTCTCTCTGCCTGCCTCTCTGCCTACTTGTGATCTCTCTCTCTGTCAGATAAATAAATAAAATCTTAAAAAAAAAGCTATAGCTGAATTTGTGTACTGTTAATAGCTAAAAAAATCCTCCTTCCTAAAAGAAAAAAAAAAAAAGATATCCATGTCCTAATTTCTGGAATTTGTAAATCTTCCTTATAGGACAAAAAAACAGAAGAGTCTTTATAGAGGTGTGAAGTTAAGGATATTGAGATGGAGAGATTATCCTGGATTAAATGGATGGGACCTAAATGCAATCACATTTTTCCTTAATAAGAGGGACATTTTACACACAGAAGAGGCAGAGGCAGTGTGATTTCCAAGACAGAGACTGGAGATTTCAGCCACAGCCAAGGAAATCTGGCAGTCTCCAGAAGCTGGAAGAAGCAAGAAACAAATCCTTTCCTAGAGTCTCCAAGGGGAGCTTGTCCTGCCGACAGCTCATTTTTGGCCAAGTGATACTAATATCAGACTTCTGGATTCCAGACTGTGAGACAGTAAAATTCTGAAATTTAAGAAACCAAGTTTGTGATCATTTGTTATAGCAGCCATAGGAAAACTAATTTGTTATGTTCCTGGATTTTGCATATTATTCCATTATCTTTTTGTTTGTAGAGTTAATTCAAATCCAAAAACATTTATCAAGTACCTACAAGTACAAGGCAGCTGGAGTACAAATCTGAGTAAGACAAGCCTCCTGTTTTATAGGTGCTCATAATCTACACGAACAGGCGAATAGAACTGTTATAACACAGTGTCATCACTTAAATTCTGGCACTTGGTTACAAATGGTGGCACATTTGCATAGTGGAATATTATCTGACCATTTAAAATGTGGTTGTAAACAAATGTATTGACCTAGAAATGTCTTCACATGTATTGATGTATTAAAAACCCAATACCACTAAATAATTTTGACAGGGCGTAAAAAGTGTTCATGAGTATACGGTCCAAGGCATGATTCATAATTTTGTCTGGGTAGTGGGTTTCTAGTGTTTATTTTCATCTGCTTTTTGTTCGTGCTTGCCAAATTCCTGATCTTTTAATAATGAGAAAACAATAAAAGTATTTTTATTAAAAACTGTCTGGGTTGAGTGCCAGTTAGAAGTACATTCAGGATAAAGAAGTAAGACAGAGGAAGGATGTAGGAACACTGACCAGGTAACATATCTCCTCATCGAAGGTCCCGACAACAATAAAAGGATTGTATCTTCCAGTGATGGATGATTTGGCCACCCAGAAGAGTATATGCCATTTTCAGTCAACGCTCAGATGCCACTGGTTAAATGGAATGTTCTTAATTTAATAATCTTCAAAGAGAAAAAAACCCATCCTTAGATTAAATATGCATATCCTAAATTCAATGAAATACTACAATGAAATATTACAACAAAGACTATCTTAAATTTCAAGAAATATGATAATTTTCTAAAAGTAAACTGATTTTATCCTCCTCTCAAAGCTAAAGTGAAATCACTGGGATGGAGCACAAGGATTCTAGAGGTTTAGCTGGAGCCTCTAGAAGAAGAAAAGAAATGCTGTCTATCATGTTGCGCCCCACCTGCCAGAGGGCTCCCCCACCCCCAGTCCCTGATGCACACGCCACACTTCCCATGGTAGCTGAATTCAGCTTTTTAGAATCTAAGCATTGAGGCAGCAACAGAGAGACATTCCTCTGACTGTTGCAGTGGCTACTTTGATATTCTACCTCGAGAGCATATCCACTTACTGTTAATAGCTCCAGAAAGTATTTGAAATCTGAAATCTGAAACTGAAATCAGACTGTGAACACATCGTCCTTTTTTAGCCTTATAAAGCAGATGGACTTTAAGCTGATAAACCTCCAGACGGAGACTAACATTAGTACCAACACTGTGAACTAAATTGGATTTTTTTTTACTTTTGATTATGAGTCATCTAGTTTGTGGATGTAGCTCAACCATGTTAAACTGAGAAAACCAACCATGAGACGAAGTGGCTATTGCTCAGTACTTGAATTCCTATTTCTGTTGGTTGCTACTGCCATTCTTCTGGTGTTCTAAATTTGGATCCTTTGTGTTATTATAATGACAAGCTTCATTTTTCAGTGCATTATAGTTTCTGTTATGCATACAAAATCTGCATTTGTACAACTCTTTAAAGAATATTCTTTCACTTTCAAGATATGGAAACAGACACTTAGGGGGATTTAGAAACTTGGCTAAAGTAACGGAGCTTGAAATTAGTCATGTTGGCTTCTGACCCCAGCTCTTTGTGACTCATTCATTTCTATACAGACACTGTGGGCTCACCTTTGACTGTGGGCAGTTCTCCTGTTCTTAGTACTCACATAATTAGGTTGAATAATTACCTCTGCAGCACAGAGGGACCAGGTTGGACAACTGGAGTGAAATTGGCCAGGAGTAATGACATGGCTCAGGGTCGGCTTCAGGGGACCTACCAGTGTGTTATGTATTTTTTTTTTTTTAATGCTTGTTATTTACTCACTCTTAGGACAGAATATTGAGTAATTAATTGTTTTTCTTTTGCCAAACTACACTTTTACTTATCCTCGGTGTCTGTGCCTGCCCTAACATGACTGCCTTGTTAAGGATTGTCTGCCCGATTACCCATGGCCTCACATGATTCATCTCTTCAATAAGTAGGGAGTACTCACTCTAAGTGGGCACTGGGGATTATAACTGTGAACAAGACAGACTAGAACCTGCAAGAATGAAGAGAAACAACCAACCAATTACAGTAGAATGGGACAAAGTGCATACAGTATTATGAGAATGTGTAGCAGGAGGAAGCAATCTAAACCAAAATAAAAAGAACTTTCACAAAAACTGACATTGTAGCCAAAATCTGAAGAATGTCAGGAGTCAGACTGCCATGAGGGCATGACATGCCTGACTTCCCCTGTGAAAAGCATGTCTGAGGATTAAAGGCATGTGAGGACTCACATGCATTAGGAGGATTTCAAAGAGATTCAGAAGGGCTGAAAACCAGAATCCAGTCATGGAAGATAGAGGAATAGTGAATAATAATGTAGGATTAGTAGATAGAAATCTGATTACTGACATTTTCATAAGCTATTTTAAAGAGTTTTGACTTTATCCATGAACAATGAGCTATCACTGAATATGTTCTTTAAGCCAGGGAATGATGATGTCAGATTTATATGGTAAGGAATAGAGTAGAGGAGTGAAAATTGGATGGAGGTAGGAGACCAGTAAGGAGCCTGCAGCAGAGCAGTGATCCTGGTGTGCAAAGATGACAGTTTGCACTGTGTTGACCTCATTAGATATGCAGCAAAGTAAGACATAGAAGGGTCACAGAATTGACAGGATTTGTGATTGACTGGATATGTCAAATGAGAGAAAGGAAGGCCTATGGATCTTTGCCTGGATTTTTCCTACTATACCTGAAAAACAAATTATATCAACCCTACAACTATCGACCGTTATTAGGTAGTGTTCTTAATTCTTGACCTTTAATACCACTGTGGGGCCTGTTCACAATATGAGTTTTATTCTTTCTTTTCTAAGTAGTAGAAACTCCAATTCTGATGCACTTAAACAATGCAGAAGGATTTCATCATAGATATCCAGAGGATTTCATCTTAGATATTCATCTTAGATATCATCTTAGGTATCTTAGATATCCAAAGGGAGAATAGTCTTAAGGTTAATTGATTTAGCCACTCTGTTATATCATCAGAAAGGTAGTTTCTTTCCATATCTCCCTTATTTCTATAAGCATCAGCTTCATCCTAAGTCTGGTTTTATAAGTGTTTATAAGATAGTTTCCTGCAAGAGTGGGAACAATATATTTTCTTGTCATTTCCAGCAAGAGAAAGAGCCGGCTTCTCTTTCCCAGAAAATATGGCAGATTCTGCTTTGCAACTCATTGGCCCAAATGAGCAATAGTCCTATCCATCCCTGAACAAAATTTCTACACTTATATGAAAATACTGTACTTCTGCAACTATTCACCCAGGGTGAAATGTCCTATACCCAGATTTATCGTACTACTTTGATAGCTTCACTAGAGTCTTGAGATGTGAGGTCTATCAAGTCTGGAAATGAAGGATTCCCCATACCTTCTTCTCAACCTAGACCTCTTTGGGTTCATTTCTTACTCTTCCTTGGATGAGAATCTGCATCTTTATCTTGCTCTCTATCTTAATGGCTTTCATGTTAACAAAGGTTCTTATTTCTTAGCTAGATGATTTTGGTAGCTCCCTAACTGGTATGCTATCCTCAAACTCACTCCTCTGCACATCTCCCACCTCTATCCCCACTCTATTCAGCCAATGAATCCTGCATAGCTGCCAGATTTTAATCATGGAGACCTCCCCCACTCAGACTAAGACCATATGTGAGAGTGATGTAATTGACTTGCTAATCCTCCAATAGATTTCTGTTAAGTTTCATCTGGGCAAATGGCTCACACAACTGAAGTCTATATTACAGCTGTAAGTGAGCATGAGATGAAGTTGCAGCCAATGGAAAAGAAGCATAAATTGATTATTTTTCATTGCAATTTTTATTTCATCTTATTCAAAAGAGGCTATCCCATCTCACAGGATACAGCAGGGGTAGCCTTGACAGCCTACTCCTTTATAATCCTCTTATATCTTATGCTTATTATGAATGCTATATTTTAAGTGGCTTATACTGAAATTAACAATTATTTGAATAACTGTCTGTTTGTGTTACTATATTGTAGGCAAAGACTTTGCCTTTTTTTTTTTTTTCTTCATATTCCAGGCACTTACTGTAGTGCCTGGCATATAAAAGGACTTAAAGAGTGTATGCTGAATGTGAAAAATATGTGTTGAGTACTGTAAACCAAACTGAGCCTAAATGCTTTCATAATTTTCATTTAATGTTTCTTGCACTTTAAACTTCTCTTTCCAGATGATAACTCAGTAAGAACAAGGACCAGAACTTCTTACTTTGAGGCTGGTTTTGCTAAACATAAAGGTTTCAGTAAATACATTTGAAATCACTTAAATTGGAATTACAGAATTTAGAATCAGAAGACCAAAGTTGTAAGGAATCTTAGGAATTATTTAAATCAATATTCGTATTTAAGAAAGAGAAAAGTTACACTTGGAGATGTACACTAACTAGTCTAAGATAACATAACTGGATACGACAAAACTGGAAATATAACTTGATCTTCTAACTCCACGTCAGTGTCAAATGACCCTTTACTATGCGTTGTGATTTCTACTCATTCATAAATTAGCACTTCTGAGTTCATACTTTGGTTGTATCATTTTTTTAGGCTTTATGGAGAATTTAAAAAAAACAAAACAAAACAGATATGACTGGCCCCAAGTTTCTCTTGATCTTTTTTGCTATGATGCAACCATCAAAAGAAAATCATTAGAACCCAGAAAAAGAAACAAAAGCATAACAAAACAAACAAACGAAAACCCCATAACAACCTACATCTCTTATCACTAAGATTAGAACTCTTCTTAGTCATTAATTAGATGAATTTACAAATGAGTAAATATGATACATCCTCCCAGAGTCCTTTCTGTCAATGCGGAGATATAAATATGAATGCTGGCTCCCCCATGGAAAAATGCCAGAAGAACCCTCTGTGTGTTTCTGCAAAACAAAAACAAAAACCTCCACAGAAGAAAGAGTCCTCTATCTTTTTTGCATTCTACTCAGCTTGGCTCTGATTCAGTTTTAGGATTTCCTACATGGACAGCATAGAACTTTCTGCTCCTCTAGCTCTACATCTCTGGGCCCCACCCCGTCTTTAACCATGTCACATGCTAGGAGAAGTCTTTAAGATGTGTTTGGAAAGCATTTGTTCAGCATGTGCTAAAGATTGTAATAGGTACTCCAATGAAAACAGTTGATTAAAATGGGGTCCCAGCTATCAGTGAGGTGCTGCTTGGATAGGGACTCACATAGAAGGCAGGTCATTTCCCTACACTGTATACACAGTTCTAGGAAATTACAGAGAAGTTACTGGAGTGCCAAGTACGCTCCTGGACAATGTAATAATTGCTTATATCAATAAATTTGCTATCCAGTGAGAAAGCAGTATGCATGGTAAACACAAAGGAAAATGGGCCAGGGATGTGTGAGGTCTGACAATAGAATTTTATAAGGTGTGGCTGGAGTAGCTGTGAGACTGTGGAGTGTCTGTGGGATTCTGGAGTAACTCTTGGGTTCTGGAGTAATTGCAGGGTTCTTACAGTGGCTGTGGGATTCTGTACTAACTATGGAATTCCAGAGTGAGCCATGGGACTCCAGAGTCATTGCGGGCTTCCCAGCTGTAGGATAAGGGGGATGAACACCTTGAGAGAATCTTCTTTGTTTTTAATGTGGAAACTATTTTTTTTTTTTGTAAGAGGAGGGATTTAAACTTAATTTCTATAATGGTTTTGGAAAGTCCAAACAAGGATTCATTGATCTGAGAGGAAAAATCTAGTTCAACTTAAGGTAAAAGCCAGCATTCTCAATAGCAGTGTTCTTTCCCAGGGAGGTACAGCTCTCTGCCATTGAGCATACTGGTAGTCAGTGTGCCACTATTGGGTCACAGAGGGACCAAAGCATTGATTCTCTCAGTTCTTGACTAGAACGGCGGGGCCTGGATGGACCAAGTCTCTGGCCAGTTGTTTATGACCAAGAGCTGCCTTTGCCTTTGCCTTTATGCAGGGGTCCATGCTGATATTTTGATTTTCTGTGCTCCATGATGTGAAACGTTGTGTGAAGCACTGTTGTAGAATTTTTTTTCTTGATGTACATTGAAATATACAATCTCCAAAGTCTAGATGATTTTCAGACTCTATGTGAAGCATTAAGGAAGGGAAAGAGGAAAATCAGAACTATTTATCGAGCTACTCTTTGTCTCATTTGTTGACTCACTTAATACTCACCACAGTTCTTTTTTTTTGTTTTGTTTTGTTTTAAAGATTTTATTTATTTATTTGACAGAGAGAGAGAGATCACAAGTAGGCAGAGAGGCAGGTAGAGAGAGGGAGGGGAAGCAGGCTCCCTGCTGAGCAGAGAGCCTGATGTGGGGCTCGATCCCAGGACCCTGAGATTATGACCTGAGCCGAAGGCAGAGGCTTTAACCCACTGAGCCACCCAGGCGCCCCAATACTCACCACAGTTCTGCAGGTAGGCATTATTTCTCTGTAATCTATTTGGAGAGGTATGGCGGCTGCACACAAATCAATTAGGGAAGCAATGAGTTAAGGAAATGTGAAATGGCATGGGGTTGGTTAAGTGCAGGAGAAAACAGAGAAGACAGCTGTGTTGGGATGCCCTGTGATGATCTGGGTAGGCTGGACCAGGCGTAGGGGAATAAGGCCATTTTGGGAAAAGGAAAGACACAACAGACTTGAACTATGGGACCATGAGAGCAAGCAGGAGATGAAGACACCAGAATGACCGGAACAAAGTCCAGCAGACAAAGTTGGCTAAGGAGGAGAGAGTCAGATTTAAAAGGTCTTGGGTTCCAAGAGGAAAAATGTAGACCTAAAGCTCCTGGCACTGAGAAATATCTGTGACAATAATATCAGAGAAAACTAGACTATAAAAGAACTGGAAAAACATCCCTGAGATTCCAGATGAAAGTCTATTGCTGCAGTCTCTGAGGAATACTACGTTCAGCTGTGATTTTCATTTTCTGAAATAAATAAAGGTCCTTGAATCTCTGCTGGAGTCTTCTTCTATATAGAAGTCTCACTTTGACCTAATTTGATAAATATTTATTGAGGACTTACTCTGTATCAGTCTCTCTTCTAGACACTGGCAATACAAAGATGAAAAGGAAATTTTTCATGTATTGATGAGCTCATAATCTGGAGGTGTAAAGGGAAGCATATAGCATATAAATGAACAAGACTTCCAGTGAGGCAAGATAAATCTCATAACCCCCATACCTTGGATGACAAATCTCTATGGATTTGGGGGCCTTGACTTTTGGGGAGGCACCCAGAGAATCCCCTATGTTACTAATGTGCCCTTACTTCCTCATCACCAGACTTCCCTTTCTCTGAGACCAAGCCTTTCAAGAGCCCACTAGAGGTCCAGATGCCACCAAAATGTTTATCTTTCCCCTTTGGGGAGTGTTGCATTTTAAAAAGGAGCTTCCTTGTTTTAACCATAAAAGCAAAATGACCATGGTGAAAATTTCTGGCACTCTGGAAGATTATGGGGAAGATAATTTTGTAAAGAACTTTTAAATGTTTATTAAATCATATTCCTAACTACCTAGAAATAGGAGTGGGTAGGATGAGGACTTTTCTTTTTATCAACCACAAGTGAAAGAACTTGGTCTCACTAAATCCTTATAATAACTGCAGAGTATGGCTTATTGTTCCTATTTTACAGATGTGAATACCAAATTCAAATGACTTGCAGAAGCTCACATAGCCAGGAAGTGGCAAAATAAAATCTGCCTAGTGCTAAATTTTATTTATTTACTTTTATTTATTTATTTTTTCTGTCCCCTGAAGGCCCTTCCCTATCCACATAAGCCCATAAATCAGGCACTCACACAGGTGTCTCATACATAGACTCCTTGCAGTTCACGCTTTTGACTACCTGGGGTTACAATTTCTGATAGGACTTTTCTATAACTCTGCTTTTCAGCTGTAAGAATAGGCTTGCCTGTGGATTACAGGAAGAGCTTCCCATGAGCATCTGAATAATTTCACAGGTCCTACAATCTGTTTTCCCCTGGTAAGTTGCCACCTCCAGCTGCCTCCCAAATTAATGTGATCAGGGCATGCCTTTGCAGCAGAACAAACTCACTCATGCTTTCCTTATTGAGAATTGCTTAGCCTGATTAATCATGACAGATGTCTTCATAGCGGATGGATTTCTCGTACCAGGATCTCTCAGCCTTTAATTCCACTTTGTGCTTAAGCTTGGGAAAGGTAAAAGGGCTACCCTACACATAATAAAATAAAACTCTCCTTCAGCTACACGTATGTGTTGAGCCTTGAAGGTTATGGACATCCATCAACTACAGAAAAAGTCTTAGAAATCTTTGACCATTAGAATCATAAAAGACCTGAAGTGTCTCCATTTGTAACTTCATTATTTTAAGGAAACCATGTTTGTGAGAAGGAGAATTATTTTTCAAGCACAACGTTGCTTCCCTTACATAATGCTATTCCTGCATTTTTTATTGCATTCATCTGATATTTTTATTACTGAGCACATTCTGTGTTGGCATTCATAGGCTCTTGTCCTTGACAAACTTGCATCTTGTTGAGAGACCAGAGTCACAGGTATATTGAATAATTTTACAGTGATGTCAGAGAGAAGATAATCAAGGCTGACAAAGCAGTGCCAGAGCCACGAGAATAGTGGTTTCTCAACTCCTTAATGGATCTATGAAAAACAAGTCTGCCCCCCACCATGATAGAAAACAGATAAAAAGACAGGAAATATATGTATTGAGTCCCTGATATGTGCCAGGTATCACAACAAGCAATAAGCACTCTGGGTTATTCTTACCTCTACTACCACATCCCTACAAAGTTCGTATCATTACCTCCATTTTATAGAAGGAAAATCTGAAGATCGTGCTAATAGCTCAGAAAGCCAGGACCCAAACCGAGTCCAATTCAAAAGGCTCTGCTCATTTAAGTGTAGCATGGCTTCCCTTTGGGGAGAAAAAGCAAAAGCATAATTTTCTGAGGACATTCATAGGATTAGAGGCTTTCCATTATTTTATTTATTGCCCACAGGAATGTGTTGTATATACATCATTTTAATAACCAGTGAATCCATTTTATAGTCATGACTTTAAAATACACACAAACAAATCTAATGAGTCCATTAGTTTTTGAAAATGTTAATAACACTGCTAAGGGCAACTTTTACTGCTTAAGGTAAGGGTAAAGAATAAATATAATAAATAAAAAATGCACTAGTGTTATTGAAAATACATTTTATTTCCACGACTTATCACATAAACAAGGAACAATAAATACATTAGTAACTAAAATTTCAATAACATTGTTGGCAATAATATTCCTGATAATAATTTTACTTCTATAACTTAAAAAAAAAAAAAGCCTGAGAAATAAGAAATAATTCCATCACCAGGTGGGACAATAATTTACTTTTCAGAATACCAGGGGAATAGGCACAAGGCCAATTAAATATGCCTGGCAGATTGGATCAGCGGGAAGCAGCTTACAAAAGCACTTGCTTAGAAGTACCAGGACTGGACAGGAGGATGAAAACCTTCCACACAAGGTTACTACTTGAATTTCAGAAGGTCATTGATAGACAAGATTTAGCCCATAGGACTGGTAGGAGACAGCCAGTAGACACAGTGATTTAAAGAGATAAAATTCTTCAATTAACAAATAATATTTTAGGACCTAATACATGCCATGCATCTTTTTCAAGTGCTAGGAATTTTCTAGGCTGGTGAGAAAAACAGGCAAATAAACAATTAATGACAGTGATAGACGTATAAAAATATTGTTGACTTTGGGATAGGACAGGAAGGAAAGGGATTGTGACCTAATGATGCCTTGGATTGTGGAAGCATGGAAGATGGACATTTATCTCAGATTGAATGGGTGGTGAATAAAGAGTTTCTGGGAAGCCTTGCTAGGGGGAAGATAACTGATGTGAGCTAGTCTTACAAGGATGACCAAATGTGGAAGGTGAACCAGAAGTGGCAGGACTCTGACATTATGCAAAGTTATAGTGGTATGAAGGATCAGACCATGCGATGAGCATGCAAGTGATATGGCCGGATGGTTGACAGTGAGGTTGGAGAGGCAGTCAGAGGTTAAATTATGTAACATTCTATGGATTTAGAATGTAACATTCTATGGGATTTGATCTTTATTCTAGAACTAGTTGTTCTCAAATTTTAGTGTGTAAATATCACCTAGCCAAGAAATATTGTGAGTTTAAGTCTAGAAATCAGCATTATAAGTAATCACTGCAGGCTATATTATTTCTGGTACCTCTGGTACTTCCAGCATCCCAATCCTCTATTGAGCAGGAGCTACTGAAAAGTTTTTAACTGGGTAAATTGTCCGTGTTTATCCACTTAAATTTTCATTCTGGTAAAGTAAATTGCAGATTGGTTTGGACACTCAAAGAACATGACGGAAATGGGAGGCAGAGTGACTCCTTAGTAAGTTATCGCTATAATCCAGGTAAGTAGTGATACATGCATTAAGTAAGGCTGAACTTGTTAATTTATGTAGGGGTCAAGGAAAAGGAAAGATTCAAGGATGACTCTTGAAAAGTGGTGCTACAATGTGGGAGCTTGATTAGTGAGAGATGAGCTCAGACTGGGCATTCTTTTCCTGTGCTTCCTCCAGATTGTGATGTCAGTTCATGTAACAGAGCTCAGGAGATCAACATTGGACATGAGCATCTAATAAATGTCAAACTATTAATATTAGTTAGAGTCAGAGTCTGGATGAGTAAAAAACACAAAAAAGCAAGGAAAACAATGGCACCCATAGAATTTTGGAGAAGGCAATGTTTGATGGAAGATAGTAACTTGGAAAAAATTATTGAGGGAATAACCGAAAAAGAAAGGAGAAAAAGTCCAAAAGAGAGTTTCTATAGTGTGAAAATTCTTGTAGGATGTCAAATTCATAAAGACTCAAAGTGCCCAGAACTGCTATGTTCTACTTGATGATGTTATCATTTGCATTCTCACCCTGACTACATGGCAGGATGCTTACTCCAGATTTATGGAAGATGTAGAGACACAAAAGAGACTTATTAATTTGCCCACAGTCACATGGCTCATGAGAGGAGAAGGCTACTTCAGCCTCACCTCTGCTCAGTCTGGAAGCCTGTAGCCCATCCTCTATCACATGCTGCCTGTGAAGGAAATGTCAGGGGACTCACGTCCAATAAGTGGAAGGGTGAATAACAGGTAATAGACAACGGGCATTGCACATTAATGATTCTTTCTAAAACTCTGTGTCTGAAAACAAAGGGAAAGTAACATGAGATGAAGGGACGTGAAATTGAGAAAGAAAAATAAAAGTATGTTTCCATTCAAAGGGGAAAGAGACAGTAGAGAGAGAGGAGATGAAGGTGTAGGAGAGAAGCATGTTTTATTTGTACAGTCACAGGGGGAGTGGAATTCAGAGCCATGATAGTAGACATTTGAATGGTAGGAGAGGGACTCAAGCATACAAATAAGTGTCTTGTTAGATGGGGAAAAGAAGAGTTCAGGAAGTCTCCCAAGAGAGATGGCCTTTATTTTTCCATTTTCTCACTGATTTAGGAAACATTTGCTGAAAATAATGAGATCTGATAGTAAAAATAGGAGCTGGAATAAAATGAAATGAAAATGTGACTAACCCCTCAGAGGACATGGAGTGGTGGGTTATCAAGGGCATGTAGAAATAAGGCCAAGGAGTTTAAATGGTCCAGCTCAGGAAGGGGCCAAAGGACCTGGAATGCCCTCACTTTCCATGGTCAGGGAACTCTCAGCAACTTATGGCAAAACTTGATGTCCACTTTAGACAAGCTCTGTGTTCCACCAGGAGGATCACATACCAACTAGTTAGGAATAGCTGCATAAGGACATTCTGGGGAGGATTCATGAAAGGGTGAGGTTTGAGGTGAAACTTTAAAAGTTCAACAGAATGTGGACTGGTGGAAGGGAGGGAGAAAAACATTGCAAGAGGAAAGAGCAACCTTGAAATGTGGAAAGGCATTATCTAAAGGCTATAAATTAACATGGAAGTGTTGAAAGAGATATGAGGAGAGGGATACTGTTGGGGGATGTTGGAGAGCGGAGTTAGATGATTCTTAGTTTCTGGAAAGATCTCCAGTCTAGCCGAAGAAGTTGGACTTCATCCTTTGTTAAGTGTTTCCAAAGTAGACAATCACCATTGGCTTCACTAAATGTCCTGCTTTAGGTTTAAAGATGTTCATATTCAGCTGTATCCCATGATATTGTTGAAAGGAGGGAAGAAAAAAAATTGGTTGGCTCCTTGTCTGAGTTGGAAAGAGACTTTATATATACTTTATTTAATCTTTACATAGGCAGCTATTATGTTCATTTTGGCTAAGGTCACACAGGTAGGAAGCAGAGGCTTTCAAGTCCACACTCCCACCCATCCATTTGGTTCCAGCCCATAAACTTTCTTAGGTACATAATTAGTGACAAAGCATCAATAGTCACTTTCTAATGAGGCTCTTTTGCATACAGCAAGAAGAGCTACTCTCTTTGTCCTAATGGTAGAAATGATTTCTGGAAATAAAGGAATGAATTCTGGGGCAGTTGTAGAGAGGAAAATAGAGAAGTCAAGTATTTCTTTCACCTAGATGATGGAAGGTAATTTTACCAATGAACCAAAGGAAAAAAAGGACTTTGGTGAAGTGTGTAATACAGTCTTCATAGCCCTGGGAACTATAAGGAATAGTCACAGACTACCAGTGTACCTGGGGCCAGGATCTACTACAGTATTTCTGGGATTTGGGCAGCAATAAAATCCCAAGATATCTAAACTTATTTTGTGCATCCTCCCCTCCTTGGGCTTTCTATCCCCCCCTTTTTATTTTAATTTCACTGTAGTTAATATACAATGTTATATTAGCTTCAGGTGTATGAAATAGTGATTCGACAATTCCATACATTACCCAGTATTCATCATGATAAGTATAATCTTAATCCCCTTATTTCACTCATTCCCCCCACTTATTTCACCCATTTCACCTATTCTCCCTAGCCACCTCCCCTCTGGAAACCCCCAGTTGGCTCTCTATATTTAAGAGTCTGTTTTTTGGCTTATCTCTGTCTTTCTTCATTTGTTTTGTTTCTTAAATTCCACATATGAGTGAGATCATATGGTATTTGTCTTTCTCTGAACTATTTCGCTTAGCATTATACTCTTTAGATTCATCCATGTTGTTGCAAATGACAGAAATCTCATTCTTTTTATGGCTAATGTTCATATATATATGAATATATATATTATATGTGTATATATATATATCACTCTTCTTCTTCCATTTATAAATGGAACTTGGTTTGTTTCCATAATTTGGCTATTGTAAATACTGCTGCAATAAACATAAGGGTACATATATCTTTTCAAATTAGTGTTTTTGTATTCTTTGTCTGTCCCTTCTTTTTTCACGCATCTTGTTTCTTGCAACTTCCAGCCAGGCTACTAGAGGTGGAGTGATGACATTGGTAGCTGCTCTACCTGGATAGGTCACTGCGATCCTTTTCTCCTTTTGAAGCATGATCTAGGTTCATCTTTCTTGGTGTCTGGAGAGCACGGTCCCAGGAGCCCAAGGACCCTACTGCATCAGCCATATGTTCTTTAATATTTTTTAACTCTGCTTACTATTTCTACCACATCACATTCCTGGAAAAACCAAAAGCATTTTCCCACTTTCCAAAGGCCCATTTCCTTTCTCCCCCCAGACACATAGCTTAAAAAGAAAACCAATCCAAGCATCTGGACAAAAAGCCAAAAGCACATAGTTTCATGGGAGATGGCAAAGGGTACATGTTTCTTTTTTATGTACAAATGGAGGAATTTTACTGGCCCTCTTGCATCTTTAGTGGTCCTCTAAACTAGGTGAAGCATCTGTCTCTGTATTTGTAGCCATGAACTCTGTCTGATTTATACTGTTCTCTATGCCAGTATGAAGTCATTTTCCTCCAGTAAGTCATTTGACATCTTTTCTTGCCTTTGTTTTATTTTGTCCTGCTTCTCAGCAGGGGTTCCACAATTTGGTAAAATTCAGATTCTCCAACATCTTCATTATAGGCGAAAGGCTAAGAAATACTTCCTAAGATTAAATGTTTGTTATAATTTCTAGGGAAGATTTTAAGAAGAGTAAAGCCATGCTGTGAGGGACCTTCTAGAGTTTATTCCCCCTAAACTTTGTTTCCGGCAATGCAACATTAGACTGTAAGAAATAACATAGCAGGGTAACATAAAGCAAGCTTTTGAATAGAATATAAATTAAGAGTTTCCTATAATCATAATGGCTACCATTTATTGTGCCTGACACTGTACCAGGTGTTTATGTAAATCATGCCACTTAACCCTCAAAATAATCCTATGACATAGGTTATTACTCAGTTTTTTTTGGTTGAAGAAACAGATTTAGAAAGGTCAGCAATCTGTTGAGCTTGAAAGTAGCAAGGCCAAAATTCCAATCAAACCTGGGGCTCTCTCCATTATTCTAACATCTCTCATGCTCTTTGCTATCCCAAAGTGGAGACCTTTGTGCTGGTGGCTGATGGTGCTCACTTAATTGGGCTTAATATGTATGTTTAAGTATTTAGTTTATATCAAAGGGGAACCAGGGCAAAGAAATAGAAGAGCTGCATACAGAGATTGTCTTGATTACATAATTAACTGATAGGTGAATCTGATGATCTTCGGTTCTGCTTTTCTTCAACCAAATTTGTGGAATAAATTATGGGTTTTGGCTTATCAGTATGCAGGCTTATCCTTGAGTGCCTCTCAACATGGCCATGACAGCTACCTCTGTTATGGTCACTTCTCAAACATTTATTGGGCATTTGTCGATGAATAAGAAATGAGGACAAACAGATGGTTGCAGAATAATGTGGTCGGTTCAGCAGTCAAGGTATGCAGAGGAAAGTAGGGAACCACAGAGCAGGGACATCTCGCTCAGAATGAGGGAGGGAGAGTCAGGGCAGACATTCTGGAGGACAGCTGAAGTTATTCTTGAAGGATAACTAGAAGTCAGCCAGACAAGGAGGGCTCGATGCTGGGCTACGCAGTGGAAGAAAGCATGAACAAAAGAAGGCACAGAGGAATGCAGGAGTGAGGTGTGGACAGGGAACTTCCAAGGATTCAGAACAATTAGAACACTGGTTGCCAGGCAAGTGCAGAGGTAGAGAGGAAAGCTGAGGTCAGCCAGGACCAGGCCTCAGGGTCTGGAATCTGCACGAAGGGGTGTGGCATAGACCCATGTGCATTTAGAGCATTTGAATTCTAGTGGAAGAGGCCCTTGAAAGAGGCAGGAGATGGAAGCTCACACCACTGGCCCAAGTGATCTCCACCCTCTCCAGAAAGCAAAAGGATCATTAATAACTACTGAATGGAAACTTTGGAATGAAAAAATCTATAAAACATGAAAAGTTCTACACGTCAAAACACATGCATTAATTTCCACTTCCTCTGCGCTGTGAGTACCGGGAAGCTTGGTAGAAAGGGACTAAGTGGAAAGCCCAGGCTGCCTCTAATTCCTTCATCTTTGTGCTGTGCCTAGTCACTGTCCTCTGAATAGTCCCCTGGTCTTGATACCGGTGCGTGCATGGTTACTTCCTTGGGTCAGTTTTTTTTATCATCACCTGCAAATGAAGATTGGTCTCTCTGGAGATATTAGCATGACGTAAAGGCTTCAAACAGAGGAACTCAGTGATTTCCACTTTTAATCACATTAAGTACACCATGTCTGTCTTTGAGTTTGTGCTAGTTAAAGTGTGATCTGCAGACCACACTGCAGACCATGTCAGGCCCAGGGATGCTCTGCTACCAGTCCAGGATGGGATAGGTACAGAACTTCCCCATGAGCATTCAGAAACCGATAGCAACCTGGCTACATGATTTTCTCCATGTGGAGTCTAATGGTAAAAATGTGCCTTGTTTTTTTTTTTTCTTTATATCTTTGGCATCTTCTTCAGTCTACTTTTTTCAGTAATCCATTTTGTTGTGTTCGCAAATGTATTAGTCTGTGATGGATGGGGCCAGAGGGAGAGATGTAGGTGGGACTGGTCCTTCATCACAAATAGTCTGAGAAACCTTGTTCTACTTTCTGTTGCAAAATGAATGCCATAAGAAAATAAAATAAAGCAAAACAGTCCTAACATTTCTGAGTGACTGTGTCAAGCAGGTAAACTGGCTGTCTTACTTGACCTTTCCCAAGGCTCTGTGAGATGGACATTATTACAGCCATTTTGCAAATGAAACAACCACAGCTGGCAACATTTATGTAGATTATATGTGTTGGAATTCAACCTCAAATCTATGTTACCCCCAAATCGATACTCTTTTTAATACCCTCTGCTTCCCTGTTACAAAGTATATAATTTATTGCTAAAATTAGGCTTAGCTTCTTCAAGAGAAAGAAAGGTCATTAAGATCAGAACCCACGTGATACGCCATTTTAAATGCCTCTGATACAGGGATTTATATGAAATATATATTTGCACATTCAGATATTTTTGGTGTTCATCCACAGTGCTTGAAAACATCTCAGAGCCATGAATGTGAAATGTGCGTCTTATTCTTAATGAAGTTGAATTCTGGACCCCAACCAATGGCAGGGGCTGGTTGTCAGGGGCATCAACCATGTAGTTAGAGGGATGGAATTTGGGGTCCTAATCCCCCTCTCCAGGGAAGGGAGAGGGGCTGGAATTGAGTCAGCCAATGGCCAGTGACACTCAGTCATGACTATATAATGACGCCTCCATAAGAACTCAAGAGGATTGGGCTCAGAGAGCTGCTGGGTTGGTGAACACATGGATATTACGGAAAGTGGTGTGACTGGAGGAAACATGGAAGCTCTGTGCCCTTTCCCCATACCTCACCCCATGCATCTCTTCATCTGGCTGTGGATTCATGCCCTTTAGTAAACTGGGAAGTGTAAGTATGTGTTTCCTTGAGTTCAGTGAGCCACTCTACTAAATTAATCAAACCTGAGGAGGAAGCCATCAGAACTTCCAATATGTAGCCATCAGTCAGAAACACAGGTAACCATCTGAGGGATGCAATTAGTTCGGAAGGGAGGGGAGGGCAGTCTTGTAGGACTAAAGTCTTAACATGTGGGGTCTGTTGTTATTTCCACTGGAGAGTGTCAGATTTGAGTTGAATTTTTGGACACCCTGTTGGTGTCTGAGAATTGCTTGGTGTTGTGTGTAGAGGATCCCACCCCCACACTGAAATTGAGTCCAGAAACCCAAAAAGAATGTCATAATCCATAGGACAGCATCAGACGGAACAATGATTTTCAATATATTCTGGATAACTAGTACCACCCTAGAATTGTCCTTGCTATTAACATAGTGTTTCAGAGGTAAAAGAAAGGCAGTACTGAGCACTCCGGAAGAGCCAAGTGAAGGACCTCTCAGAAGCTGGCCAAAGCTTCTATTCGGGGGAGTCTTTGCATCAGGTCTTTACAGAGAAACAATTAAACTTTGAACTATGTCTTTGTGTCTAATGGGACACTTGGTGTTTATCTACAATGACTGTGTATGTGTGCATGTTCATTTTGAGAAGAGAGAAGAGATGGAAAGAAAACTAGGTTGTCATTGTTAAGGCCTCAGACTCTTGTAGATGCACACATAGGTTTTAATGTCACCGGGAAACACTTTGTCGCATGCCATCATATCTGTTCCTATCCCACCTCAGCTGTCTGTAATGTTAGATTAACTGAAAAATTGTGCACACTTCTCTTTCAGGTTTTGACCAGGGACATTTAACATGCCACAGTCCAGGAGAACTTTCTGCACGCTTAAGATTAAACACTGTTGATTTTCTCCTAGTGCCTATTTCATTCAGAAATAACACACTCTGAAGAGAGATTGTGTCTCTGAGCTGGTTCCTCCTATAAATTTTATTTCAGTACTTGCCAGTGCCCGAGCAGTGTGCCAAGTGTAACCAAAGCTGCAGACATTTTGAGAGATTGATATTTCAGAGAAATTGAAATCCATTCAAAAGTAGTCTTCATCAAAGTCCAGAGCTATGCCTTGAAATCTGAGAGGAACCTGGGGCCCAAAGCCATTCAACATTCTCGCCAGTATGTCAAGGTCCCACATCAAGAGAAAGAGCAGCACGCAGAGGCAGGGACAGCTAGGGAATTTATCAGGACAGTCCCAGACACCCCCCAAGCATATTTATTACTATGACCCCCAACCTACCTTCCTTTCTAAGATATTACTAATACAATCTAATTATTTATTCTTGATAATCATAGTTGTTTTTAATAATAGCTCTCAAAGCAAGGCAGTATAGCCTAGTGGTTAAGCCCATAGACTTTAAGCCAAGAATATCTCTCACTGGGTGAGCACCTACTGGATACTAAGTGCCATACATAAGTATAATGTAAAAGGTAGCTCCTTTAACTCTCTCCTTAATCATAAGGGGTGGATATTATCATCATCTTCCAGATAAAGCTCAGGGAGTTCCCAATCCAGAGACTATAACAGAGCCTACATTTAAACTCGGATTCAACTCATCCCTAAGCGTTGTTATTTATTTATTTATTATTATTATTATTTATAATTATATTTTATCTAGCAGAAAATACAGCAGGTCTGATGATTTTATTCTGGTTTGAAAAATACAGGTCCAGGGGCACCTGGGTGGGTCAGTTGGTTGAATGTCTGGTTTGGGCTCGGGTCATGATCCCAGAGTTCTGGGATCGAGCCCCACATCAGGCTCCCTGGTCAGTAGTTGGCCTGCTTCTCCCTCTCCCTCTGCCTGCTTTTGTTCCGTCTCTCGCTGCGTCTCTTTGTCTGTCAAATAAATAAATAAAATCTTAAAAAGAAAAAAAAAAAGAAAGAAAAATACAGGTCTGTACCTTGAAAGGTGAAAAGTATACACTAAAGTTTTGACCAGGTTGCAAATAAACACCAGAGTCATTCTCTGAACATTAGCTTAAGATTTACACAGGAACTACCACCACCTCTGCTTATCTCATGAGATGAAAATAAAGCACCGTATCATCTCAAATCATTGGCATTGTTTGCCTCCAAAGAGCAAGATGGGGGTTTCTCGGTGACAATAAATGTTCTACTACGTTCCCTCTGTATCACTGCTGGACATTTAGAGGGAATGAGAAGACAAACCCAGAAGCCTGTGGTGGCACCAGAGGAAGGCTTTTTCACCTCATCATTTTTTAACTTGTCCCCAATAGAAAGTATGATGAATTCAACAGTACACACAAATAACTTCACACATAATTTAAGGAAGTTTGCATCTACCTTCCAGATGTCCATGGACAGCCGTGCTCTGACCCAGCTTACAAACCCCTAAATAGAAATTAGAGGCAAACAGGAGTATTACAACTTTAACTCTCAGTACCTTAGGAAGAACCAATAAAACTCTTTATTGAGCACTTACTAGATGCAGAGAAAAAGGAAAGAGTCATTATTAAATGACATATGAGCACTGTATCTGCCAGGAATGTGTTCAATAAATATGAGGAGAGACAGGAAAGGAATTCTCATTTTATGGATGGGAAAAGAGTGGTTAAGAGGTTTTTCTCAAGGTGATGTTCCCATCTGGGTTTTGACCCCAGGTCTGTATGACTTTAAAGCATGCCTTCGCCACCTCGTGCTGCCAGTGTAATGGGAGCTGATGACCATACTATGAAGATGAGTAAGAAATGCCTCTAGCTTCAAGGAACAATCTATTGGGTGAGAAGATTAGAGACATGCATGACAGGAAAACTAGTAATGCAGGCAGAAAAATGCCTAAGGGACTCAGAGAAACAGAGAGAAATGAAGGTTTCAGCATAGGTTTGGGAATGGCTGTGATTGAGATCGGTGTAGGCATCCTACACATATGTGTGAATGCACTCATTACAGGCAAGGCCAGGGAACACTATGAAAGCAATGAAAGCTCTAGAAACAGAGCCCCAGGGGCCTCTCCAATCCTGACCTCTACATGCTTAAGGGGCGTAGAACATACTACCCCAAAATATATCTGTTTGGCATAAATATTATCTTGAACTGGTTATTTTTAAGAAATAGCAGACATAAGAGAAGCTCTGGAAACCCAGTAGAGGTTACCCTCTTGAAAGAGACAGTCACATTTATAAGGAAAAATCTCCATTTGTAAGGGTATCTCCCTCTCTGTTCCAGGAAGAGGAAGAGGACTAAAACTCTGGGAAGGCTTATCCATGAAGATGGCAAAGACTTAAATCCCCACAGCCTCCTTACCCTTATTTATTGTGCTTCCCCTCCCACACCGCTGACCCTCTGTAATTGGCCTCTCCCATCCCCAACACCTTTCTTTTGTCTTTAGCTGAGGAAAGTATTTAAGGTGAAGGCTTGGGCCATTTTAGGGAGTTTACTCAGCTTTTCCCTCTATCTCCCACGTATATATGAGGCTATGTTATTAAACATCTGGGAGTCTTTTGCTCATGTTAATCTGTCTTTTATTATGGGGGTGTCGGGGTTAGCCAAAAACCTAGACATGTAGAGGAGATAATATTTTCTCTTCCTTACAGTGTCACATGGCAAGGGCTGGCTCTTTATCACTACTGCACGCTGACCCCACACAGTAGGCACTTGATAGATAGACACCAAGTACATGGGAAGATATGGCTGAAAAGGGAAACCAGCTAGTTTTTGGAAGACTTCACATTTCCAAGTAAGGAGCCTCTATCTTATACCTTTCATGGCGGAATCACTCACTGCACTTGAATGCACAAGAGACCCAGGAATTCCAGGGTGATAGGCTTAATAAGAGTCCAGCTGAGATACAGCCTTTCTGCTTGGCCATGTTCAGGCACCAGAAGTAGGAACCAGTATTCCCTCCAGGGTTGCATGCCCATATAATGATATGCAAGAAGCAGATTCTATGAAGGAGTATCGCTCGGGAAAATGCATGGACTGTCAGACAAACCTAGGTCAAAGCCAAGCTCTGTGTGAACCAGTGATAAACCCTGGGTAAACTTCTTCACCATTAATGATGGTCCCTAATGATTAGCTTCATTTTCTCCTTCGTTAAATGAGGATTGTAACGCCAACCTCAGACACAAAGATTTTGGTCCTGGAGCCAGACTGCCAAAGCTAACATTTCCACTTTCCAGCTGTGTGACCTCAGACAAATGATTTAACCTCTCTGTGCCTGTTTCCTTATCCGTAAACTCAGGTTAGACATATCCTTAGCATGCAGGATTATTACGAAGATCCTGTGCTAACAGATGTAAACGACACAATTGTTTTGGTCTATAATGTCCCATAAATGTTTGACCTTCCTCTTATTACTACTGTTATATAATAACACTCAATTTTTAGGCCATGGTAGATACCGGGGGAAGGATGATTTGAACAAGTGGCTCTCCCATGCTTAGTCTTAGGGATTTTTGAGATTTCAATATCAAAGAAATCTCTTACATTGGAGATTTTAAAGACCATTCCAGTACTAACCTAACAAAAATGTGTACCCAAGGCTACAGCCCAATCTTACCCTATTTCCTGGTTTCTGAGTCTCAAGGCACAGGATTACTCAGGGGTTGTCAAGCCACTCCTGGGGAGTCTTCAGCTATTGTGAAAACCTTTCTTCATTTCTCTGTCTCTAGAAAGTTCCCTTAGCTTTAACGACCCAATTGTCTTCTTTTCTTGTATGATATGTACCTCACCCTATAACTTGACCCGGTAGGAGTGTGATTAGTTAATTGCCGTGGGCAGCTGACATTTGAAGGAAAAAAAAAATGGATACCTCAGCCATCTTTCTTTTCAAGCAATAGAAAATGATTAAGGTTCAGTGATTTCTCTGCGGGGGGTAGCTGTTTTCAGGTGGATATTCAGAGACTTGCAAATGCTAGACATTAAGCTGTTCTTTTCTGTCTTCTTCTCTTTTATGAAGGGATAACAGGGGAGGGGTTGGAAAAGACAAAGAGACAGGCTCTGAATAAGTTCTTTTTAAAATCTACTTTCTTTGTAATAAAATTGTTCATCTGTATAAATTCCACTAATTTGCCATGTGCATATTTGGCCACTGGCAAAATTGTGAAATCTCAAAGCTTCCCTTTCTTATCTTTGCCTTTCAGATTCAGTCTGGCTTTTCCCCTTTAAGGGGCTCCTTCTCACACAGATCGCCCCAACCCCCCCGCCAGTCCCCACAGAGCTCACACCCATCTTGTCAGAAGCTGGGAAAGAACATGCCACTCATGCACACTTAGAAAAATGTCACAATCACTGGCATCCAGAATAAGACCTTCCCCTCCTCCCCTCCCTGAGGACTTGTAGGGTAATGAGGCTCTCAAAATCTTTCTTTCTTCATCTTTTCTGGGTCATGGACATGTTTTGGAAATCAGGTGAAATATAAGCCCTTTATCCAGGAAAAAATGCACAGATGCATATACAAACACAGCAATTCCTGCACAATTTCAGCGGATTCAAAGCCCTTCTTAAAGGCAAAATGGAAATAATGCAAAGTCCCTGCTGGACTTTGTGTGAGGAGGTTGGGATGGGTGGGGAGCTGGGGCAGAAATACGGGCTTTCTGTCAATAATCACTTTGTTCCACTTTCTTTACCAACGCATAAAACCAGTAGTGGAGATATGTTTAAAAATTGGTAATAGAGGGGCACCTGGGTGGCTCAGTTGGTTAAGCTTCTGCCTTTGGCTCAGGTCATGATCCCAGGGTCCTGGGATTGAGCCAGGGTTAGGGTCCCTGCTCAGCGATGGGTTTGCTTCTCCCTCTCCCTCTGCCTCTCCCCTCCCCCCACTCATGCTCTCTCCCTCCCTCTCTCTCTCAAATAAATAAATAAAATATTTTTAAAAATTAAAAAAAATTAAAATTGGTATTAGAATAAAAAGTGAGTATTAATGTTATCATTACTCACACAGTGCCTTTTTATCAGAGGGTGAGGAGAAATCAGACACACAGAACTATAATATCATTCTTTTATTACAGAATGCAAACACAACCTAGTAACTCTGTCCTAAAGGGGGGGGAAAGTGTTTCAAGAAAGACATTTTCGACTGGAGGCCAAGCTGAAAGGCTTAACGTTGGCTCAGAGAAATGGACTCAGGGAAACTCTACCAAGTTTTTTCCTGAGGAGTCCAGAAGTCAGAGAAGGGTGAACTGATAAACCTTGACTAGATACACATTTTGAAGCCAGAGACATGTTTGAGATCTGAGTTTTCATTTGAAAAGTCCATGATATTTTATATCTTACTCCGGAATATATCTGTATTTTCTTTAATACTAAAATAATGTGCATTTCTTAACCTTTGCATGAATTGGTTCTCAGGAACCAAATTGATGTGTGTGTGTGTCGGTGTGTGTATTTCTTCATTATCATGGCTTCCTTCTGTGGTGCAAATAGTGCTAAAACTACAGTTGAAAAGCTTGGGTTCAGAGATGAGGTCACCCTGAATGATATGTGCCCCCAAACATGCTGTGATCATTTCACCACATCCATCATCATCATAACAGTAGAGGAGAAAGGAACAACCATAGGGTTTTATGAAAAATTTAAGCAAGAGTAAGATTACAGTGCGGGGCTACTGCCTAAGGGTCAATACAAACACCATCTCCATAAACATGGCCTTGGAAGAATAGAATCCCAGGCTGGTGGGACTCTGTCTTCCACTGTCAAAGTAGCCATGATTTATATTCAGAAGTTGAATGTGTTTCTTCACCAAAAACTAAAATCAGTTCCTAGTTTGGAACTATATTCCAAAATTTCGGGGGAAATGAATGTGATTTCCTCCAACCAGAATGTGATTTCCTCCAGTCAGAATATATTGAGAACCTCTTGGGATCTCAGTTCCTACCAAGGGTCTAAAATTCTCTTCTCAGTGGAAAGAATATAGTGCTTTGGGATCACAGACCAGAGCTAGATTTCAGGTCAAGTGCTAAATGATTGTATGGACTTGGGTAAATTACTCAGTCCTCTCTAAACTGTAAGTTTCTTAGCAAACATTAACCATATAATGTTTTGGGGCCAATTAGTGGTGATGCATGTTAATGACAAGGCCAGGCACAGAGTAAGCAGTCAATCATGGTAGCTACTAATACTATAAACAGAGATGACATAAAGACATGATATATATTGTATAGGCTTTAAGGGTTTAAATGAAAGCAACAGTAATGAAGTCCAGAGAAGAGAGGTTGAGAACTGGACCGTGGAGATCTCTGAAGATAGAAGTTAAGATGAGAGTTCCTAGTTTTCTCAATTTAGGAGAAACCAGCAAGAAAACCTTTTACAAGATATCCGTGAAGAGAGTGAAGAGAACCATTTGTATCAATGGAGAGCTAATTAAGTGAAAGCAATGAAAGGGAGAAAGAAAAGACACTGATGGCCTTTAGACAACACAGCTATTTGGTGCTTGCTAGCTTGATTCATTTTCAACTGAAAGCCTTATGTTATCGTCAAATCTTGCTGAATCTACTCTGCAATCCAGGTTTCCTAATGGCCATCACACTGTGGCTCTCACAGAGCAGTAAGACAAGTCTGGAGGAATGACTGCATTCTATTCTGGACATTATATTTTCCCCCTGGACGTTATATTTTAAACACAGCATTGTCAAAGTAGAATATGTACAAAATAAGGAAACCTGATGATGGGATGTGCAAGGAGGGGAAACCATGCATTAGGAAAAATAAAGGAAAAGAAGAGATTAGAAGACTAAGACAAATGGAGTTGCTCTCTTTGTGGATTTGCAGAAAAATCATGATGAAGAGGAAGGGCACTTGGTTTGAGATGCCCCAGTGAGCAGAGCTAAGGGCAGTGGTTTGGTTGTACATGGAGACGGGCTTGAAGAAAGGATGCCCTATTAATTATAATTTTGGGGGAGGAAAATGAGCTGTCCTATGAAAGAAATAGGATGGAATTGCGAACTGTCTGGAATGCTTTTAGGGAATGTGGAGATCTACATCAGTTATACAGGTTATGGCTGGATTACATAACTTCAAAGGTCTCTATGCCAATTCTGCATTTTCTGACTTTTATAACCGCCTTTTTCAAAAAGCAGATATCCAGTAGAGGCCAGGGCCAATCATCCCATTTCCATTGAGAAGACAAATTAAATACTGCGTATCTGCTTTAATTGCTTTTAAAAATTAAAGATTTGATTGGAGCAGATAAGCAATCAAACCCAGGATCCTTATCTAACAGTTCTCTGAATTGTTAGATGAAGTAGAAAATGTCATCTGAATAGATTGGTTCATGGCCTTTCCTGAGTGTCAGGAAGCACCTCCATAGATCATTTTGGTACTTTTTATTTGTTCTCAGAATTCCCCAAATATATATGTATGCTAGAAGGGGGTGCTATAAAAAGAAAAAATAAGACAAAAAATTAGAAAATGCTTTGTTATGAAACAGAGTTTCGCTATTGTATGACAGCACCATGGCACTCTGACTAAAGTGGCATGACCAGATGACTTTCAAGATAATACAATTGAACCACAGGGTAACTAGAAAAGTGGTATGAAATTGATCTTGCCATTCCCAGTCCAGGATATGTAACCTTTGTCCCTATTCACAGTGTGCCTACATCTCCCCCATCAGCCTGTTTGTCGAGAGTCTATCAGGACAGTATAGCCAGACCATTATTTCTCCAAAAACTATAAATAAATAAATAAACAAATAAATAAATAAATAAAATTTAAAAAATTATAATAAATATCAGCTTCTCCAAATATGCAGCTTCTCCAAAGACACTACTTATCTCATTTGTTATTTACAATAGCAGACAGTCAGGGCAGATATCATTACCCTTATTTGGGAAAAATGTGGAAGGATGAGCACAAAGTCATATAGCCAGTAAGTGGTGACATTAGGACCAGGATATTTCTTATTCTATTCTAAGGATCTTCCTAAGAGCTAGATGTTAGAAGAAAGGATCTTACTAAGAGTTAGATGTTAGAAGAAAGAGCTAGATGTGTGTGTGTGTGTGTGTGTGTGTGTGTGTGTGTGTGTGTTGTCTTTTCAATTAACACATGATGTTCCATAAATAACTCACAGATCTAAACTGAGTTTCTCAGACTTTGGCTATCGTCATATTTTGGGCTAGATACTTATCTGCTTATCTATTGTGGGGTGCATTTCTGTACATTGTTGCATGCTTACTAACATCCCTGGCTCCTCTACCCACAAGATGCAGTAGCAAGACTCCAGATGTGGCAACTGAAAACACCTCCAGACACTGACGAATGTTTCCAGGGGCAAAACCACTTCCAGTTGAGAACTACTGATCTCACATTATCAGGTTGATTTTTTTTTTAAGAGAAGCACAAACTAATTGACATTGAGCACATCCGTGTCTTACATAGCCATGTGTGCACAAGCATATGTAAACAATGACAAAGGAACCTCCCAATGCACTTGGCTTCTTCTAGGAATTGAATCTTCCTATCACAAAAAAAGCAGAGGTGCCGTCTTGGCTTTGGTTTCTCATCTGGAATGAGAATTGGAAGGTGTGTAAAATGAGAGTTTCATTGGACACCAAGTGAGGTATTTTTATTTCTTCATATACAAAATGACATCATTTCCTTCAATGAAGTCACAAAATACTTAGCTATAGGAACATAATAAGTCAAATTGAATTTTCCAATAAAATTGATATTTATACAGAAAACATAGAAATCTTTACTCCAAACAATGTATCAACAAGGCTGAGAACATCAATAGAGTTATACATTCTCCCCTTAAATTGATTTTGTTTCACTTGCTCCAATGTTTCTTGGATTAACTTTACTAATGAATTTTCACGGTGGTTTATTCCCTTGACTACTAAGCCACGGTCTGTGTTTAATTATGATATTCTTTCCTAAGTCCAGATCTTTTATCAAACCATTAACGGCAGGAAAAGATTTGCTGACATGACAGCTAAACTAATCCATCTTGTTTATAAAGGACAAAATCAGGAATGCAATGTGAGTGAATAGTTGTACAGAAAAGCATATCTACATTCCATGCATACACACACACACACACACACACACACACACACGCACGCACACAGGCTTCAAAACACATGACGTCCCTTAAGGTTATTTCAAGACAAAAACTCAATACCGCAAAACTAAAAGAACCACTCTGTAATTTTATGTCTCTTCCTGTATTCTTCAGTTAATTAGATCATTGTTGAAGGAGCTTTGTGTTTCTCAGGTAATAGTATCTTGGCCTAAATAAATTGCAAGGCCAAGGTGCTCATTAATCCCATGTATACTTATCCATACGCTCAAGCATCATTATCTCCCGATTATGTTACTGAAATGTCAAGCTGAATATATCTGAAGATTTGCATTCTGTCAGGTAGGTAAAAGAACCATGTGAAAGAACTATAAAAAAATAACCACAGTAAATTGGAATGCAAAGGATGCTTATTTGAACATTGCCCTGATACAGAGCAGCCACAGTGGAACATGTCTGCATGCCTCCCCCCAGCATTATCCACCTTCTTGGAAAAACATATTCAATTTCAGAAAATAAATAGATATTAATTTCCATCCAAATGTCTGTTTCAATTCATTATCTACAGAAGTAAATATTCACAAAGGTGACACCCAAGTCAATATTGACCTTGGGGGATAATAAATTTTGACATTTGCCAGAATAAGGAGTTCGCATAGAGTGTATACACATGTAAAACTCTACCTGGTGTATTAACCGTGAAGGAAAACTCAAATATATAATACATATGTGTATGCATATATATTATCTTAAATTATTTATTATATTAAATTCTATTAAGGATGCAGAGCAAGAGCATTTGGAATTCACTAGGGGTTTTATGTTCCTATATGAGTACAGTATAGATCCATATACAATGTGATTTTCTAAATCATGGAACTATAAGCAAACACACAAGCATGTGATTACAATTATGAGTCTAACCAGAATCAGGAAGCAAGGCTGAATACAGACATTTATTTAATTTGTGTACCTTTACCACTTCTAGCCACATTAATTGACGTTAGAGAGCACAGAGAGGGCCTCATTGATGGAGAACGAAGGTCTATTTTTCTCGCAAAAGTTAAGAGGCAGTGGCATGAGATTATGCCTCCATCAACACATGGTGAACTGAGGGCCAGTATTCAGAGGTTTGCCTCTATTCCTGTCCCTTATCCAGGCTTCCTGTCTGCACTTGGGTTTCACATAAAGTGTCTATGTTTTAATTCAATCTGGCAAGTAGTTATTTTGCTCTTTGCTGGATGGCTAACATGAAATCCCTTCTTTTGAGAAGGTCCCCAAGGAATTTCTGGGATGGAGGTGGATAATTCAAGGGCCTTCATAAGATAATATTTTTTTTCTTAAATAAGAATAGCTAGTGACTATTCACAAAGGAGATCAAAATGAAGAGACACGTCCTGGATAAGCTACTCTCTTCTCCAATCTGTAAATGCCAATAAGATTCTCTTGTCCTAAGACTTCTATAAAATAGCATCAGGACAAAAATAGATTTTCAAGGGGTTAAAAATGGGCACCTGGGCAGAGATAATATTTAAAATATTTCATAATCTCAACAGCAGGACATTGACTGCTGCAAGCAGATGCAAGCGGTGAGTGCCCAGGGAGGACTTGCTGCTGGCACATCAGCCAAATGTTGGCCACCATGGAGGGCACTGTCCCCCACTCCTCAAAATTTTCCTATGCCGAATCACATCTGCATACAATTACAAACTTAGAGATTCCTGCAATTAAGCCTGAGGCTTCACTTCTATGAAGAATCAGAAAGAGAAGAGTAGACTGAGCAGGATCTCACCCCATTTCCCCCAAACAGCAATCTTTGTCATTTCTTTTGCGTCCAGAAAGTCTACATAAGAGTTCATTTTGGAAGCCAGAAATTCCTGCTCCTGAACTAAGTTTTAATATTTAAGGCCTTATTCTTTCAGAGAGCTAGAACACAGCATCTATGAATTGCCTCTGAGTGACTTACTTCAGGATTCTGTTTCTTTTCCTGAAAGCTACTGATGGAGGAAGACAGGCAAGACTGCGAGGGTGCTGGCCATCAGAGGAGTTACTTAGCATCTCTAAACCCAAGCAAGAAGGTCCACTGAGGCAAGAAACTAGATGAAAAAGAAGACAAAGGAGACACACAAAGACACACCTCACAGCCGAGCCAAGCAATAGCCAGATCAAAGGGACAAGTGCAGGAGAGCTGGAGAACAAAGCAAACCGTTGCCTGGCCTGGCTTTCCACACAGCCTGTGATAGAAGGAAGTTCACTTGTGGGCTGGTCCTCTTCTATCAAGCAAACACTACAAGGACAGCAGGGCAGATGCTCGTCATCACCCCTAGTCTGTGGCAAAGAATAATGGTACAGGGTATGCACTTGTTAAACCCGCCCTCCCATCTACACCCACTGGATGGAAGGAGGTTTGGGGCTGTGTTTGGGCTTTGCGGCAGTTTGAACTTCGTAGCCCAAAGACACAGAACAGACCTGAAGGCCAACCAATCCTTGCTTTATTCAGACCTGTGACCTAAGTATCACAAATAGGGTTTTTCTTACTAGCACAAGAAAGAAAGAAAGAAAGAAAGAAAGAAAGAAAGAAAGAAAGAAAGAAAGAAAGAAAGAAAGAAAGAAAGAAAGAAAGAAAGAAAGAGGGATGGAGGGAGGGAGGAAGGAAGGAAGAGAAAGAAAGAGGGAAGGAAGGAAAGATGGAAGGAAAGGAAAGGAAATCCATCTAACAAATTCTAGGAGCAGTGCAATATAACACAGATGAAAAAAAAAAATAATACTGCACTTATGAGGAAGATCCCAAAGGAGCTTGATACAGGAACAGACACACTAACAGTGGGCATTGATCATGGAATCTACAACGCTGTTAGTGATAGGCTTGGAGCCTGGCCAGAGAGAGTTGATGGCACAAGCTTTAATGAGTAATACAATCAACTTTTACAAATGGTTAGATGTACATGAGCTGTTTGCCACAGGGATTTCTAGATGTAGGGGAAAGGATGGCCTGCAAAGTTAGGAAAAGATGACTGGCAGATTGGGAGGAATCTGTAGGTCTAGCCTGATAAGGGTTTTGTCACCCTGGATCAGAGAGCAGGCTTGCTCTGCAAGGCTGAACATCAACTTGAGTTCAAGGATGGCTCAGCCTTGGCTTTGGGTTCAAGGAAACAGCAAGCAGAGCGAAAGCAAGTACAGACTTTGCAGTCAGGGAAACATGGACCATGATACCAGTGTGACCACCTCCTAGCTATTTGATCTTGGGTAAATAACCTGACCATTCAAGTTAGCACATCCTTAGTCTGTAATGGAGAAGACGTGGCTGTGGTTAGGAATAAAATGAGACCTCATAAGGTACCCCCGTGGCACCAGGTGGAGGTTTGGAAACCCTGCCAATGAAAAAACACATTACTTCACTTTATCTCTAATCTCCAGTGTTTCAACATTCCAATCTGCTGGATTCATTTCTTTTGATTGTGTCAAAAGTTTCCTGATTGTTGTAGAATGAAAGGCATTAATCTCTCTTTTAATACCCTGGTGAGCTCAGCCCGTCTCCAATCAGAAAGAATCTGCCCCTGTTGACCCCAATCCTGTCCCCTGGCAGAGCTCATTCACCCAAAGGTAAACCTCATGAATGTGGCAGAACATTGCCCAGCGACTGCAATGGGGTGCAGCCCAGACCCGAAGGGGGCTGCACAGACTGCTTGCCCACAGCCCCTACAAACAGCTCCATTTCCGTTCACTTCATAGGCTTGTGGGTTTCCTTTCTTCCTGTGAATTGATAAGCCCTTCTAACCTCCCATTATTGATTAATTGTAATGTGCAGCTCACAGACCAGTCACAGTTGATGGCAAAGGAAGCTGCTGTTGTTCCAAGGAGAGATGGGGGAGTGGTTCTCCTTTACATAGGAACCCTGGAAGGCATAGGCAGGGAGAAAGAGCTGAAAGGCTCAGACCTGAGCCTCTGGGTGTATGTGGCCCTCTGCCATGTGTTAAGTGAATCAACTTTGCCCATCGATTTTTAACTGGAGATCTTGAGAAGCTCTTTTTTATTGTAATATAAACATGGCTATAATGCAGAGCAGAATGCAAATGTGCCTGAGAGCTTAAGACAAAAATTCAAGAAATTACATGCTTCAGTGGCTGCATAAGGGGGAATTGAGAATCCCCTAGGTTTGCCTGCACTCTTTTTATTTATTTATTTTTGTGTGTGTGGTGAACGGCACTTCAAAGGAAAAGTTTGAAAAGTGTTAGCATAAGCCATAAGGCATAAAAAGGAGTCATTTAGTAAATGTTGATTTACACAGGCTGAGTAAAGGAAGAGAGACAGAGATAGAGATAGAACTGAGAAAGGAAGAGGAAAAGAGTAGAAGGGAGGGATGGGACAAGGGGGAAAAAGGAAGGAGCCTCGGGAAGCAGGCGAGTTGGGGCAAAGAGGAAGAAATACTGAAGACAAGGAAGCAGAGAGAAAAGATCTGGGAACAGGAAAGGCTGCTTAAGACATTGATCAAGAACAGAGCAGAGGGGCTACAGTACCACAGTACCATCTTGTTTTGAAGAGGTACTGTTATCTTTTGTGGTTGTTTCTGGGGCTATGTGGACAGCAATCCTAATACTCTATCAACTAACAGTCAATGAACAGAAGGCTTTAGGAGTGCACGCAGAAATGAATGCACAGCAGGCATTTCATAAAAACTTTTTGAATCAATGAATGAATGAATTCACCCAATGCAGGCTTCAGTGGTGCACGAGAAGAACTTCTCCCAAACTCTTCCTGAGCCTCCTGCTTCAGACGCTGGGAACGCTTTGCACATAATCCTGCCCAGGTTCACTGGTGTTTCTCAAGGTCTGCTCAAGGACACTTCTCCCATCATGCTGGCATTATCTGCAAGGGTCTGCTCACTTCTCTGGAGGAGATGTGCTCCTTATTTTTCTAGATAAACACCCGTTCCACTCTGTTAGAAGGCTCCCTTTGTGAGCTTTTCAGCGAGAAAGTTCACTGGCCATGGCCCAGAAGCAGTGGTCATACCCTGACAGAGCTCAGGAATCAAGTGAGGAATCCAGACAGTCATGTTTCTGTCAGGTGGAGACAGATTCTGCCCACAGTCCTCCTGACATTGGAGTTAAAATGAGAGCAAGTTTCTACTTGTCTGGGCAATCACTCAGCTGTCTGCTCACCCAGATGAAGGAAGGGTGAGCTCTTCAACCTTTGCTTAAGAATGGAAATGTCTTTGCCCTAATTTGTATTATAACTAATGACCTACACCCCTTCCACTCTCCTTCACCACCTCCCCATTGCCCACCTGCTTGGAATATGGAGGGTCCTGGGCAAAATCAGGAAGTTGGCAACACTTGTCTTAGACACCTTGAACATTCCTATTATTTGCCCTTCCCCCACTCAGAATATTCTCTTCGTCTCCTTCAGGTACCCAGCATTTTCTCTTCCATTAACTTTCTGTTTTGTTTTGTTTTCTGGAAAAGGTTTGTTCCTCTCAGTCAAGAATAGTTCAGATAGATATACATCTCTATATTTTCTCTCCCAGGGAGGCTTTGTGTCTTAAGGCTTATCTCCATGCATTGAAAGTTTTTCCCCCATATTTACAAATTCAGAGCACTGATAGAGCTGGTGGAAGAGTTGTTTGGGGACAGATGGGTAGGGGGTGTTGGAATCAAGTGGGCTTTCCCAAGTGCCCTGTGGGTGGCAGATCCCTGTCAGGCCTACCCTTAGAATAGGCCTTGATGGGAGGCTTCACATTTGGTGACTGTGCCCACGTAGTTTATAACAAGGAAACACTTGATTCCAACAGACTTTTTTTTTTTCTTCTCCCCTCCTCTCACATCTGAACACAATCATGAGCTCAGGGAAGAGCCAATGATAATACCAAAAATACATGGCCACATGACAGAGAGAGGAGTGGGAAAGGGAGGAAGAGAGAGCAAGAGGGAGGGAGAGAGGGATGGGGCAGGGGTGGAGCGGGAGAGACCTGAACATGTATATTCAGCAAACAGTGGCCTAGACTAACACCTACAAGCATCTGTCTGTTAGGCGAATTTCTTTAAACTGCTATTTGCTTTGGACTGTCTTCAAAGGGATATTTCTGCTTCCAAAGGTGGATAGTTAAAAATAAAATACATCATGAGTGTGTTTTGGCATTTCCCTTTCTTTTTTTTTCCCCCTATCTTCAACATCACTGTTGTCATCCTTTAAAACTCAATCAATTCAGCTGATACAGTGAACAGATGGCATTAATCAACCCCCAAGAATATGCACAAAAGCAATTAGAAATGTAGAGACATGGAATTTATGCTAGCAAATCAATTACCAATGATAGCAAATCAACGTGGCACACCCAACTTCCCCTTGTTTCTCTTTCCAAAGAGCAACCACTGATAGGAGGAATGATCCCTGGTTTACCCCCCGCCAGAAGGGGATCAAGAACAGAAACACTGAGGTTTAATTACACATTTCTTAATGACTAGTTCTCTGCTGACAAAAATCGGCATAATTTACAGACTAGAGGATGCATCAAATGATGGATACAGACAGTGTATGCTATATAGTGTCATGCAAATATGAAATATACTGCTCTGAGAATATGTCGTTTGGTATTCCCAGAGAAGAACTTCATTTCAGAGAACAGAGCACCTTTTCAAGCATCTATAGCTCTCATTCGTCAAAAACAATGGGAGCAGCTATAGAATACATTTTAACCACAAATCTGTGCCTTCTGTGAGTTTACTAGTTTATATACCCCGGTTTCAGTGTACTTGGCCATTATTTTCTTTCTGGTTCTTTGTGACCTTTGCAGATTCTGAAACCTCCCTCTTCAGGCTCTTATTTATTATCACCTGAGTTACTGTGATAAGCTGAGCTCTTAACTAATTTTCGTGCTTCTAGTGTTGGCCTGGGCCAGTCTATCCTTCACATGGTGATTTTTTTAAACAAATATCTGATTTTGTATTAACTAATTACATACATATACAAAATCCTTCAGTGAAGCTTCATAGCTTGACAGTCAAAATAAGACCCCTCCACTTACCAATTTCCCTCATTTCTTTTTCTTTTTTTTTTTAAAAGATTTTATTTATTTATTTGAAAGAGAGAGAATGAGTGAGAGATATAGAAAGCGAGAGAGAGCATGAGAGGGGGGAGGGTCAGAGGGAAAAGCAGACTCCCTGCTGAGCAGGGAGCCTGATGCGGGACTGGGTCCTGGGACTCAAGGATCACCCCCTGAGCTGAAGGCAGTCTCCCAACCAAATGAGCCACCTAGGTGTCCCCTCATTTCTTTTTCTAGCCCTCTGCCTATAAGCCACTCCCACAAGTGGTCACTGCAACAGGTCTCACCCTTAAGCCTTCACACAGAAAGCCTGTGAGAACCTCTCCTCATTTCTCCAGTGAGTGAAGTCTGACTTTGTTCAAGTCTGACCTTCCATTTCACGTCCCTGCCTTGATGCCCCAGCCAGTGTGAGACGCTCATTTGGTGCCTCATATTACACCTTGCACTTATCTATGCTACAGCATTTATCACACTGACCTGATTAAAGATTTATTTTTCTGGCTGTCCATGTTCAAATTTCCTTGGGATCATGGACTGTATCTTCTTATTTATCTTTATTTCTCCTGTTTCTAGAAAAACTTGAGTTTAGGAAAGAGAGCCTTCAGTTGGGAGACATTTCTTCAATAAGTTTTTCACATGAGTAACACACGTGAACTATTAACACTTAAATCTTCCAACCACAGCTTAGAGAGAGGATATCAGAGGCTCAGGATAGCATTATCGAGGTCATGTTGTCAGTTTGCAATAAAATACAATCTTTCCAATAATTTAGTACTAATGCCCTATTAAACAGCATTTAAACTTTTCTTTTTTATACTGAGCTCTGGGCTATGAAGAAAGATTTTTATAGCTATATATTTGTGTATTTTCAGCTATATAGGAAACGTTCATTAAAATTGCAAAAGCAAGTTAATAAAATTAGTTCAAACTTGGTTCTGAGGTCAGATCTTCTTAGCATTTCCAAAACAATAATAAGTAATACTTGCCAGTTAAAAATAAAATAAACCAAATAAATTTAAAAGACTCTAGCAACAGGGCCATAGAAAGATTATTTTTGTTTTGAAATTAAACTTCTTAGTTAGAAACCATTCACTGATTCTCTCATCCATTCATTCACCTAATGTTTTATGTATTGAATGTAGACATTGAAATGAAATATGATAATCAGGGAGCTTTGCAGCTACTCGAGGAGACAAGGATTACAAGAAAGTGCTATGGAAATATACTAAGTCATCCATAGGGACTTTTGGCCCAGTGTGGGGAAAGCCTGGGTGTGTGTGTATGTATGTGTGTGTATGTGTGTAACTGGGAGAAAATGAGGGTGTGTAAAAACTGAAAAAGGGTAACTAGATCAAGCAGATAGCATATGCAAATAAATGCAAGGAAGATGCAGGATAGCATGGCTTGTTTGTAGAATGTGGAGTTCCCTAAATTGGAAATTAGGGCACAGGGCAGGAATAGTGGACACACAATTTAGACTATTAGGCAGGGCCAAGTTCGGAGAGCCCTGTGCAGGGAGAAGGAGCTCATACCTACTATTTAATTGATACATTTGGTCTGACATCTAGAGACTTCGAAGACATGATGCCAACAGAGCTGGTTTTCATGGTAGTGTGTGTGTGTGTGTGTGTGTGTGTGTGTGTGTGGTCACAAGTCTTTATCAAGGCTATGCCCTTCCTCTATCCAGTTTTTTATTAAAACTTGTAAAAGAAATTAAAGTGGTGATCATGCAGATATGTGGCCTCTTATTTTTGACCATTGTGATATTAGGCATCTTGCATCAAATCTACATTCCAATTTTTGTGTGTTTTTTTGGTTTCTTTTGTTTTGTTTGTTTTTGTAAGGTGTAACTCAGGAGTTGGCTCTGGTAGAAAATGCTACCTCCCTGCCCTTTGCTATGGATAGAGCTATAGAGACTAACCATAGAGATCACAAGGCAACTTGCCAGCTCACACACAGCCCCCAACTGAATGCATGGGATTTAATGTCGTATCTTGCAGACTCTGATCTTTGAAGATAGATAGAGGTCCAGATCCTGATCTTTTTTTTTTTCATTGCATAGCTTTATGATCCTGGGAAAAGTACTAACTTCTTTTAACCTTAAATTTACTCATCTGTAAACTGAATTTAATAAAGTCTACCTAGCTGTACTGCCTTGCCAAATTATGTGCCCACGGCATATGAAGTGAGAGATACGAAGTGCACAGCAATTATTAGGAATTAAAACCCTATTATATTGTTATTCTAAATGTAATTGCTTAACAATTTTGAGTATGACCATCCCAGAACTATCCAAATGGAATGACCAGTAACATAGTAACATAAGTAAAGGTAACATAAGTAAAGAAACAATTACATTAGGACTAGATAGGACCTTAATAACCATTTGATCCAACTCCTTCAATTAATACACCACGATCATTAGGATAAGTCAATAACCTCCACAAGAACACTTTCCAAAAAGTGTCAGAGTTTGATGAATGAAGACAGCTTCCCTTATGTATTAAAAATGCCATTACTAGCTCCAAATGAATACAATAAATCTTTAAAACAAAGTTCCAGTGAGTGAATAACTACTGTATTATGATCTTTGTGGTAACTAGACCCTCTCCCCACCCTCCTAACTAGTGAGGATAATTAGCTTTGTATATATACAAGCCATATTTCAACAGAGTTCTGGCATACAAACTGAAGGGCTTTTAGGAATATTTCAAATGATATCACAATACTTTGTTTTGTAACAAATGAGCACTGAAAAGTAAAGAGATGTAGGTAAGGAGAACTGGGTCCTACTAAGGAAAGAAAAAGCAATTGGGAAGAGCAGGGGGGAAAAAAAAGAAAGAAAACTTCAATTTAGAGAACAGGGGCTGGAGTGAGTTTACTCTAATGGAAACTAATTTTCTCATAATTCGGTACCCTGGTGTGGACATTGCTCTTCTAGTTTTTCATTTACACTTTCCAGTACTGGAAATATGAATCTGGTTTGGAGATGCGGGCTATGAGAGATTGAAGGGAAAGAGAGTTCACATGGATTGTCAAAGATAAGCCTGTTCAACTGTGGGAAAATCTTTAGTACTTTCTTCCAAATGAGCATTATAGTGCTTCCTTCGCTTCTGCTGACTGTAATTGCCAGAAAAGTATACCGCAAACACTTTCCTGCTGAAAAAAGTCAGCCTGGTATTTGTTTATTTATAATATTACCTACTGATTGGGTTTGTGCATAAGCTTCAGATAACTCAAGGAATATTGCATCTTTTTATTTAAAGATGTTTATAACTATGATTGAAATCCTTGTATATTTTACATGAAGTTCTTTCTGTGATGAAAGGCATCCTTGTAGAATAAAGAATTTCTGGTTTCTTTCTCAAGGCTGTTATCTCTGTGAACCTGGTATGTAGTACCAAACAGTTAAGATGCTTGGAGATCAAAGTGACTTACTAGGTCAAAATTAAGGCAGTCATAATCACATAACATCTGATTATTGGCAAAAATAAAGTGAAGAGTGACCCTTGTAAGTATCCCGTGCATTGCTCTTATCTTCTGAATGCAACTTCTTGCATTATCACAGTCTTTCTACACAATTAATATTTGAAGAATCTCCTCAGTAAAATACTGAGGGGCTGTTCTGTTTGGGAGAAGATACATATCTCAATTGCTGTTTTATATCCCAGCCTGTGAGCATGGCAAAGTTGCATAAGTGGACGGACATTCGACATGTTAGCTGTGGCATAACCAGGGCTAAAACCCATCAGGATTTCAAACTCCTAGTTTCTCTTGAACCAGCTACCTTCAAGTTACATTGTTTCTTCTTGTGTCAAAGGAGTTGATATCATATGTAAAATGGTTTTTCATTTAACACTGGCCTATCATAGCTACATTCGAAATTAGCTAACTCCCTCAGGGTAAACCCAAAGGAAATGTTGTAGCTATGTAATATCCTGAAAATCTGGAATGGAGGAATTTCCAGAGTTTTTATTACTGGTTGGTAATTATGTTCTCTGCACAGATTCATAATACGTATTCTGTAGCTGGCCTTCTAACCTGACTTTATTTTAATTTTGTTTAATTAGAAACTTATAAAATCTATAATTGGGTAAGCATTCATTTCTCTCTTGCAGACAAATGCCCAAGTTTTGGTCAGATTATAAGAAAATTAAACACACACACATATACATTCCACATGCAACAATAGTAATAACAACACATTATTATTAGGATAATACAAACAATTAGAAGTTGTTTTTATTTGAACAAGGTTCACAGGCATACTTAGATACCACGGAGCATCTTGGGCAAATAAATCATGTTTAGGGATACTTTCACAAATGATATAAAATGTTATCTCAAAAAATAAAAATCTTCTGGAAAAGAAATTCTCCAAATAATCTGTATACTTATACAAATTGACTATTTGAAAGGAGATTTATCTTCTTCAATACATGCATACAAATGTTAATGGACTGTAGATAAATAGTAAATCAAAACCCTAAATTTAATGGATAAAGTATGTGGACAGTTGAAGTCGGAAAGAATTGTGGAATGCTAATGTTTTTCCCTTAGAGATTCTGCCTCACCGTTTCTGAGGACCACCAAGATAAACTGAATCGAGAAGTATTTTCTGCTGCCATGCTATTGAATTAATACATTTTGTTCAGCATAATAAAAAACATTCATCGTTATTCTTTAAGAACAATGACCCCAAAATATTTAGCAAGTAGCATGCATTCAATTGAATTGTTGATTGGAAATAAGGAAATTAAACTGTCACTGATGAAATACTAAAGCTCATTATCACAAAGTTTCATTTTAAATGTTGAGAATTAGCTTTATTGCTGCATCAGTAATGATAAGCATGAGTCTTAAATCCACGCCATTTAGGTTTTATGAGCATTATTACAACATATTAACCATAATTCAGTTAATTTACAGAAATTGGCATTCTACAATTTATTTTTTTCCTTGCTCTTAAGAAAAGGTGCTACGTAAGGAAGCCCCAACCATATTCCTGTAGAGTATGTTCTATTTTTTCCTTATTCCTCGCCCCACCCTTGTGGATCTTCAAAATATTCACTATTTCCAGATAGGTAAATGTGCTAAAGGAAAACAGCTCTTTTGCAGCTACACCTTTGCATCATTAGGACAATACTGACCTCTAGTGTTTTAGGAGGTAGAGAGGCTAGCTCAGCACCATGCCTAACTTCCTCTAACTAAACCGCTTAGATGTTTTTCTAAAGCACCATGGGAACAATTTCACTTAAGAGAAGAAAGAGGAGGAGGAGTAGGTGAAGGAGGAGGAGGAGAGGAGAGGTGAGGAGGAGGAAGAGAAAAGAAACATCTTGTCCTACCTATTCTCTGAAATGATTTCTACACTAAGTCCCTCTGGCTCCTCCCTTTCAGAGAGGTTGACCTCGCTCCTTTAGAATAGAAACTTTAATACAATCTTCATAAGGCATTACCACTAACTATAGATTCTGAACCCCCAAAACTTCCAATCACAGAAACACTGGCTCTGCTTTGGACCATTTTCACTAAACATTTGTCTAATTGTCTTCCCTTGAGGAGCAAGGGAAGGGTTGAGTATCTCTCAAGGTCCTCTTGAACCTGAGTATGGGGAGTGATGTAGGGGGACTCACGAATACTAAGTAGTCTTCCTGTCTTTCTCTAAGAGTGATGTTATGTTCCAATATAGTTAAGCATTTCTGAGGTCCCTGGGGGCCGGGGGTAGCAGACAGAGGAGCAAGCCCAGAAACTCAAGGAACCTTGATAAACCATCTTTGGAAAAAACACAGATGGCTTAATTGCGTTCTTTCTCATTTAGGAGTTTCCAAGCTGGAAAAACTTCCCTCTCTCTGCCTAGAGAGGCAGCTGAGCAATTGAGCTTGAACCTCTGATGGCTCTAGCGATTTATTCAACTTTGAGGAACTGGGTTCTTTAAATACACAGTGCAGGTGGCGGATCCCCAGGTGTCCAGCCTTCCTGCCTATTAAATTAAATGCCCTGCACTTGCTGAGGTTAGAGCTTGGACGACAGAGTGTACACTTAGTGCATACTCATTATGTGTTCTTTGGCACAAAGATTTTGGGGGTGGAGTGTGCATCAAAGCTCTTCCTCTTGTAACAGGGGCAGCCATTGATCTTGTGGTTTGACTACATTGGGCCATGACTCTTAGGCCAAAACTCCCAATCCTATTAAACCAATGCCTATTGGTTGCAAGATACCCCAATTGGAGCCTTCTGCCTAGGAGAGAGCTGAAAGCCATGTCTAGGGAGGTATTGGGCATATTGCAAATCTCAGGCAGCCGCATTCAGAGATGAGCCACTGTCACTGAGTGCAGTGGCTGGGATCATCTCTATCTCTGGAAGCGCAACCTTCAGTGCATACAATCTGAACCCGGGGCTCCTGTCCTGAAAAGCTCTGGCTGAGACCAGGCAGGCAAAGAACGCGAACCTAAGAGAAACCTTCCCTCCTCCCCCGAACTTTGCGATTCGATTCGGGAAGAAGGGCAGGAAATTCAGCGGGGCTAGCTCATCCGAGCTCTGCTAACTTTTGGGATGGTTTGAGTGACAGAACCACACCAATCAGCATTTTCCCCCTTCTCCTCTGCTCAGGGCAGACACAATTGAACATGCTTGGACAGTTGAGTGTCTCTCCCCAACGCTAGCGTTTCCCACCTCACCTACCCGCTCCCAGCTCCTGGTACTCACAATTTGTCGCTGTTAATCCTAAATGCCACAAGCCGGAGAACAGCAAAGTGAAAACGCTGGTCAGCCTTGGTACAGAATCCATTTCCCCCGAGTAAGCGGTCCCTCCCAATCGAATCCCAAATTCGCAGGCGCCAGCCGCGGCTTCTTCTTCTGCTCTCTCTCTCTCTCTCCCTCTCTCCTCGGCACCGCCTGACCCCCTCCCACCCCCCCTAGGAGAGGGACTCGCGGCTTCACTCCATCCCGTGTCCAGACGCTCCACCGAAAAGGTAGCGGGCTCTCCTCTGAGCTGCGGCTGAAGCTACGGTCCCCGAAACTGCCGCTTGCTGTACTCGCCCTCCTCGCCCGCCTCTTCTTCCTTCCCCCCCTCCTTAAAGGTGCAAATCCAAACCCCGCTGCAACACCAGGCTCCGAGGGGCGGACAGCTACTGCACCTCGGCCACCGGCGCTGGAATCTGCACCCGGGCGGGCCGCTGCTTATAGGCGAGCTGGGCGCGCGGCGCCGCCCCCGGCCAGGCCCGCCCCGCGCTCTCCTATAAGAGCGGCCTGGGCGGGTCCTCGGCGCGCTCGGGAGCCCTGGCTCCAGGCCCCGCGCCGCCGCCGAGCGCTCTGGCGGCCCCGGGGCCGGGGTCCCTCTCCCGCCGGCGCGCCTCGCTCCCCTCCCTGCTCTACCCGTCCTCTGCCTCCCGTCCCACCCCTGATCGGGGGTGCAGCGAAGAGGCACTGACATTTCAACCAGGTTTTCCAAGAACATTGCTGCCCAAGGGATGCTGAAAGGAGTTGGAAGACAGAACGCATCAGCAAGAGCGAATTTCCCATGGAAAGCTTGGCAAATGAGCTAACGAGATGCCTTTTTTTTTTTTTTTTTTTGAGAGGAGAGGGAAGACGAATTATTGAATGATGTGCGATTTTTAACCCCATGTTTGTTTCCTACTAGGCCAACGGATATTGATAATATTGGGATTCCTGATTTAACTGTTTAACGTTACATCCGCGTCCCTGCTCTTAGACCCCGCACCCTGCTCTGGTTGCTCGCACTTTCAGGGCAACCACATCCACGCCTCGCTCCTAGCTGTTGGCACGTAGCTTGGGTCGAGAACTGCAAGGTGTTCAGGGCTTTAGGTTCCCAAGAAGGAGAGAGAAATGACAAATGATGTGAGTCAGGGTGGGAGTCCTGGTTGGCTTCTAAGATTGGAGATCTGAGCCCGCTTCCCCCTCCCCCCACGGAGGGATTTAAATTTAAGAGGGTGTAAAGATTAGTTCTGGTTTCTTCCTAGAAGCTTCCTGTTGGAAACTCTGGTTCTGTCTTTGGCTTCTACTTTACATCTGGGGACTCTCCTGGTTTACCATAAATCAATTTATTTTGTTTTTATTGGAAGCTGTCAGAGAGCTGTCAAACCTTTACAAAATGAGGGATCATAATGATTTCTCCTATGTGAAGCTTAAAATCAAGTTAGGGGTAGAGTCACTTCAGAGGAAGTTGATGTCTCCTCTTCCCTCCCCACCTCCCCCGCCCCCGTTCCCCAGGCAGCAGCAGTGCCCAGGCAGACTTATTTCACACTATAGATTCCTGACAATAACCTTTGGTCTTCAGCGATCAGATGAACAGAGGATAGCAGATTGAGTTGGGTTTCACGCAGCTTCTGCATGAATCCTGAGGTTAATTTTGTGGTTTTGGTTAGAACTGGACTCACTGCATTGGAATACTAAAAGGTAATTGAATGACAATTGGATTTGCAACACCACTATTTTATTAGAGAAAAAAAGAATTCTGAGGGGCCTTTCACCTGTAACGTACAATGACCACCTTGTCTATAAGCTCCTGCTGCTGCTGCTGCTTCTTTTTAAGATTTTATTTATTTATTTGAGAGAGAAAGAGAGAGCACCATTGGGGCTTGGGGGTAGGCAGAGGGACAAAGAGGAAGAGAGGAAGAGGAAGCACACTCCCTGGTGAGCAGGGAGGTGGGGCTCAATTCCAAGGCCCAGGAATCATGACCTGAGCCAAAGACAACCAACTAAACCACTCCAGTGCACCTTGTCTATAAGCTTCTAACTGAAAATAATTGTTAGCTACTAGATTCTTGGGTGACAAGAAGACTTCTCCAGCATAGGCTTTAACTGTGGAAGAAGGGCCATTCCCAGGAGATGGTGAATCACAACAGATCAAAGCTGACATGATCCAAATAGCTGCCAGGTTCAAAGGGGTCTGAGTAAGGAGGGACCTGGTGTTCAAAGTCAAGCTGATCAGGCCTGCCTCTCCTTCTATGGGGGGGCCCCAAGCGGCTGCCACCCACCTGTGGCCTTTGAACATTTCAGATTTAAAAACATCTACATGGCCCAAAAAATAAATAAATAAATAAAAATTAAAATTAAAATTAAAAAAATAAAAACATCTACGTGGCTAGTATAATCATACTAGAGAGTCTAGAGAAGATATGCACCATTATCCAGCTTTATATGTTCTTTAACATTTAGACATGTTTTGGAAGAAATAAAATAGTACAAATATAATTTAAGCTGCTTTTTCATTCTTGCCTTATACCATTTATTTCCTACCATACCTAGAAGTAAACACTTTCTTTTTCATTCTTATACATCATGTTTTTATACATTTACCACACAAATTTACATCTCTAAACAATATATGGTATCACGTTGGTTGTCTTTAATCAACATGTAAATGGTATCATACTGTTTCATTTTGCACCTGCAGTTTACTCAACATTATATTTTTTGAATTTATGCATTTGGATACATGCAGTGCTAATTCTTTCATTTTAACTGCTGTATTATATTTCATTTTATAAATATGCCACAATTTATTCATTAATTCAACTGCTTATGAATCTACAGACTATTTCCAGTTTTTTGGTTTTTTTTCTTTACCTTTCTTTCTTTTTTTTTTTTTAGAGATGGGAGGGCCGACAGAGAGAGAGAGAATCTTAAGCAGGCTTCATGCCAGTACAGAGCCCTATGCAGGGCTGGAGCTTATGACCATGAGATCATGACCTGAGCCAAAATCAAGAGTCAAAGGCCAAACTGACTGAGCCACCCAGAACCCCCTCCAGAGTTTTTTTTTTTTGTTTTGTTTTGTTTTCCTCAACATAAACTATACACTCTTGTACCTGTCCCTTAGTATTTCCCAAATATGTACTTAGGAGTCGAATTTCTAGGTCATAAAGCCTGCTTATCCTCAGCTTTAGTAGGTCTCTCCAGTTGCTCTATAAAATGATGTTAGCAATTCCCACCCCTCCCCCCATAGCAGTGTGTGAGATTTCCTCTAGCTCCATAACTTTGCCATAACTGTAAGACCCGTCTTTTTACAAATGGAAAGTGATACCCAGGGAATACAAGTCTTTGTTCACTGAGTAATGCTCCAGGACATCATCCCACCTTGTCCACCAATCCAAAATTATTTAGATAAATAAAATATATTTTTTTAATTATGGAAGATGTGGGCTTCATTTCCTGTCACAATGACTTAAAATTGAATCTATCTATGTCAATAAAATGTGCTTAAAATATATATTAAAAGACAACCAGGGAAATTGTTATGTAAAGCTCCCAAACTGTGAATAATCTTCTAGATATTTGTAAGTATTGGAACTCTATATTTAGATGCCCGTATGCAAACCTAGTGTATATTATATAAATTGCACCTAATTTAAATTCCTATTTACAGTTGTAGCTTTTTTCTCTCTCTCTCAAATACACCTGTTCTCAGAGCAACCTTGAGCCTTAAACAGCAGCCATTTGTCTAAGATTTGTTAACATTTCAGCAAGAATACTGCAGCTCTGAATGGAGTAAGGGGTAAACAGCTGTTCCTTTTAGACAATAGTGTAAACAATGCCATCTTCTGGGGGCATTTTGCCAACAAGTTTTTATTAGCTGTAGAATATTAATCACTGTTAAAACTGTTCTCAGCCAGATTGATATTTACCTTTTGAAATTCTTTTGTAAACCTTTTAGTTTAATAAATCCAGCTTTCAAATACTGGAGTAGAAGGTGAATAATCTCCCAGTTTCCTCCATGTTGCTTTACATAGAAGAAGAACTCATACTTGCAGGGTGCCTTGTTTTGAAGAAGCTTAAAAATTATGCATAGAGCAGATTGATTGCTAACAGGAAATGGGGGAAAACAGATAATTGAAATCCTCGAACGCCTACATTTTAGAATGATAAATCTGAGCATCTTCTCAAGACAAACTTTTGTCCAAAATCTTAAAAAAGGAATGAAGTGGACAGAATTTGGTGTTCATGTCCCTTTAATTTTCCCTTGGGGTCTTCTATTTCTTTCCCTTTAATAGAGCAGAAGGGAAAGAATCATTCAACTGGAATCTTAGCCTTGGAATATTCAACAAGTGGTTTGCCTCATTGATTTTGTAATCCTTCTGTGAGGTATGCAGCAGGTATGTTTGGTCATCTCCATTTTATAGATGCTCTCCTAAGAGGAGACAGATATTGACACGTTAAGTATCATACAGAATTAATGGCCCCAACCCACATGTCACTTTAAAATGAAAATGCTCATCTTTTTTCCTTTATCTTTAGAGAGCTAATAGGTCAAATTCACTGTGACATATTGGTATCTGTCACATATAGGAGAAGAGTCGGCATTGGTCACCATAGTCTACACTGTTGTGAGTATCAGTACTTTTGGATTATTTCAGCATCACATATTTATGGTTAGTTGTAAAGATAGAAGGATGATTTCTACTGCAATTCATATCTTTAAAATAGAGTTTTTCAAAGCAGGGGCACCTGGGTGGCTCAGTGGGTTAAAGCCTCTGCCTTCAGCTCAGGTCATTATTTCAGGGTCCTGGGATAGAGCCCCACATGGCTCTCTGCTCAGCGGGGAGCCTGCTTCCCCCTCTCTCTCTCTGCCTGCCTCTCTGCCTACTTGTAATCTCTTCTCTCTGTCAAATAAATAAATAAAATATTAAAAAAAAAAAGTAATGATGTGGCAGAAAGTTAATTTAAAATATTTTCCCTTTCACTTTTGCTTCTTTAAAAAAATTTTTTTTTTCTTTTTTCCTCTTTGGAGCATGGGGCCAGCAACATGCTACACCTGTAGGGTGTAGGAAATAGGAAAAATGTTCCTGCTCTCCTGGAGCTAAAACTGATTTGGGAAAGTATGATGTAAACACATTAAAAAGTTAAGGTAACAGTAAAATTTAGCATGTGATTAAGTGCCAAATGACTCAGATAATAAGTGTGATAAGAGTTTTTTAGTTAACAAAGATTACTTCCTCTGGGAAGGAAAACCTGCAGTTGGCATAATGAAGTGGTTCTCTTTGGGAGTAAAGGGATTTGAGTCACTCTGGGCCATGAAGATTGTTATTCAAATCAGGTTAGGTCAGGTATTTTTGCCTCATAGGAAGTCACATTTTAGGGTCATGCAGGCAGAATTCTACTTTTACAGGATGGGCTTTTCTATTCAGGCAAAGGGACCTCAGCCAAAGTGGAGTACAATTCATCTGAGCCTCTCCCCACTATTTTTCTCTTCTTGTGCCACTTCACTTCACATTCAGTCTTGTCACCACTATATTCGTCCTTGACATCAAAACGAGTTCTCTTCTAACATCAATCTCCTGCAAATAGAACAACCCTTTACGTACCTTTACCTGAAATGCCTATTTCTCAGCTGGTAATATGTTGTGCTTTTTACACACATTACTCTTTCTTCCTTCTATGGACTACTTCTTCCCAAAAGGCTAATTTTCGCTCACCATTCCACTCCAAATTCAGCTACCACATCTCTCTTGAAGTCTTTAGTGATTACTGTGCAATGTTTCTGTTCACATATGTTTTCCTAATTCTGAGTAGTTTTGCAGGAGTAATTTGTCAATGAACATTCATTCTGAGTCTTCAGCATACATGCAGGCTTTCAAAAAATATTTGATGAATGAATCATATTAGATACAAAAAGACCTTGTCAGCTTTTTAACAGGCTACATCTACCGCCTATCCTCACCCCTATTCACACATCGCACCAGAATTCAGAGGCTCCTTTGAGGGCATTTACTCTTATTTACCCTGTAAATCAAGACATCAATTACATGGAAAATCAATTGGAATACAGTTTAGGTTAATATCTTTATAGTTCATTTTTCCTAGACATATGTTTCTCAAATACTTGGATCTATTTTGGGGGGAGTAATTCACCCTCTAAAGTATTTATGTAATTATATTTGTATAATCCCAGCCATGCCACATCCAGAACCATATATCAAGGAAAGGATAGGGGGACTTGGGTGGCTCAGTTGGTTAAGCGTCTGCCTTCAACTCAGGTCATGATTCCAGGGTCTTGGGATAGAGCCCCATGTCTGTCTCTTTACTCAGCAGGGAATCCACTTCTCCCTCTGCCCCTTCCCCCACTTGCGCTTGCTCTCCCTCTCTCTCTCCTATGTAAATAAAATTAAAAAACAAAACAAAGCAAAAAGAAAAGGATATCCCTTCTTCACTTATTGCTGGCTTTTTCTGAGGGGAGTCGTCCTTACAATCTCTGAGAAGTCATTTGTGATATATGTTTCAGGACAAAACTGTTTGGAGTTTAATGAAAAGCGTTCTGAGCTTAGAATCAGAAACCCCGAGCGTTAGCTTTGACTTTGCAGCTTACCAGGTATGAGACCCTGAGTAAATAATTTGGTCTTTTGAGAGTTAACTTCCACAACTGTAAATTGTGATAATTTCTGGCTTAGGTATTTTGGCGTAGTGAATAGAATCATACATGTAAAAACGTTTTTGTTATATAGGCACAAGTTAAAAATATCACGCCTTAATCCAAAAAAGACAATTTAGTTAGCCTCTAACTACTGGATTTCTCATGCATTTTATTTGCTAGTTCATCCCTGGAGTAAAAATACATGTAAGTATCCAAAAATATTACCTGTTCTATGGGAAATACACATAATTCATTACTTAAAGGCATCACAATAATTTAATTAACCCACATTAATTTATTGAGCAACACTGACGTGCCTAGAAATGGATCATTTCCTTTTGGTTAAATAGGTGCCCTAGAAAGAGTTGTCTTGCTTCAGGGTTTTTACACTCTTCTAAATTTCAAAATAAGAAGATAGTATATATAAATATAAGTAACGGGTGCTTATAGGAGAGAAAACTCTAAATTTATGGTTTTCAAGTCCATTGAAGTGACAGACATTGTTGGTCTCTTGACCAACAACCATTTGCGACTTCTTCCTTTGATTGCAAAACAGGCTGTCTGAGGAATCATGATTTGACTAAGCCTTCACAACTATATTTCCCTTTGAGAGTGATTATCAGTGCTTGCCTTGTGGCCCAGTTCTGACCAATAGCATTCAAGGGGAAGGAGAAATGTTTTTTCTCCAAAAAGGGAGAGGAGCATGAATTAAAATCCTGTTGTCCCCGCTGCTTTCCCCACAGCATGGTCAATATCTCACGAGAGCATAAGGCTTGTAACTCCAGTACCAGCTTAGGACTATGAGGGGCTGGACAGGACAATGACATGGCCAAAAACAGAGATATGTCCTGGGTATTAATGACAATACTGAGTTACTGCTACTCTGGAACAATAAATGTCTATATTGTCTAAGCCACTGCTAGTTAGGTTCTCTAGAGGACAATAGAACACATATTAAATATCAACCTGCAGGGGTGCCTGGGTGGCTCAGTCATTAAGCATCTGCCTTTGGCTCAGGTCATAATCCCAGGGGCCGCACTGGGCTCCCTACTCGGCGGGAAGCCTGCTTCTCCCTCTCCTACTTTCTCTGCTTGTGTTCCCTCTCTTGCTGTCTCTCTAGAGAGAGACATGTCAAATAAATAAATGAAATCTTAAAAAAAAAATCAATCTGCAGTAGGCATTGTAACTTTGTTTTCTCTTTTTAGAATTCATGGCAAAATTCTGAAGGAAGTATCATTAGCTACATTTGGCAGATAAGGATACTGAGGCTTGTGAAAATTAAGTAACATCATCCAAAGCACAAAGCTATTATGCAGAAGTGCAGAGGTTCTGATTCCAAGTTCTGGTTTATCATGTCATCGCTAGGGCCACGAATGTTTAGAAATGAAATACATGTATTAATCTTGTGTGTGTGTGTGTGTGTGTGTGTGTGTGTGTGTGTATTTAACTTGCTCATTTGAGGGGCACCTGGGTGGCTCAGTGGGTTAAAGCCTCTGCCTTGGGCTCAGGTCATGATCTCAGGGTCTCTGCTCAGTGGGGAGCCTGCTTCCCCCTCTCTCTCTGCCTGCCTCTCTGCCTACTTGTGATCTATCTCTCTCTGTCAAATAAATAAATAAAATCTTTCAAAAAAAAAAAAACTTGCTCATTTGATCTCCAATATGACCAACAATTTGATTTCTACTATAAAAAATATTATTTGGGTTACTGCTGCCCGCTTCTATGTCTCAGGGAATAGCCGACTCTAAAGCCAACTTGCTATTACTGACTTGGTTAAAGAAAATTAATGAAGAACAGTGGTAATCTCTTCAGTTCCAGGTACTCACCTGATCTTTAAGTAAGTCAGGCTGACATCTGAACATAAGATCTGTGGTAAGCACTACTATGAAACCTCTTCTACAAAATTTTAATATTTTCTGAAGGTATATTTTTCAGGAAATAAATTATTTGGAAAGAGAGAGAGCTGATTTCAAAGGATTATTTCATTATGTAACCTAATCCGTAGCATTTATGTTCTTTTGTCCCTTTTGTATTTGAATCGGCATAGAAAATACAGTGAAAACATCTATAATTTGCTTTTTATTGGCATTTCTAATAAGGTGGAATGAATGTTAGCCTAGAGCCAGCAGGGGGTGTTTTGACTAGTGGGAAGAAAAAAACCCAGAGCAGATTTGAAGCAGCAATGTGGGAAACTTTGTAGGTTACTGAATTATTGTTCATTTGGGGGAAGGTAGAGAAAGAATGCTAAAGAGGGTAATGGAACAAAACCAAATCTCTTGATGACTTTCTTTAAATTTTTCCTTACAACTCTGATATTATGTCTATTAAGAAATCATGCATGACCAAAAATAATAAAAGTTTATGATCAAACATATTGAATAAAATCCATTATCTTAATTATTTTTATCTTTATTAAAAAATAAATATGCTACCTCTCTCTTTCAATGAAAAACTTAGAGTTTTTTAATCACTTAAAGCTGTACAATTTAGAAAAAATTTTCAGTGTTTCATATGCGTAGTGAAATAGATATTTTGATTACGTATTTTTTCTGTATTTTTTTTGTACAGCCCCATTTTTATTTTCTGTATAAGTCACGTTAGTCACTATCTACTAAATGTCTTCTCTGTTCTAGTCCTGTTTGAGAAACGTCACATACTAGCTTAATTAGGGATGATCTGCAGTTTTGAGAAAATTGTGGCATAGTTATGAAGATGAATGCCTTCAAATTGCAGGGAAACTCACTGTATGGTAAACACAATTTTTCCTTTGTTTTAGCATAAAAGAAATCCTCTTTTAAAGGTCAAAATAATATGTACGTATGACTTAAGACATTCTCCATTCATTGTTAAAATAGGGATGTTTGCAATAAGAGTCAGTTATGTGAATTCATTTAAGTGGAATGTGTCTTGATTCAAATCACATAACATCTCTACTTGGGATGCTATTATAAACCTACCTATGTATAATTAAATGATGGGGTTACATAGACAGCAACTGCTCAAAAGCTTTATACAATTTAAGAAAGATGATTGGTATCCAAGCAAAAAAAAAAAAAAAAAGACAAGGATTTGGGAAACCTTAGCCCATAGGAAAGTTAGGTTAAGGGAAATCTTAACCCAAACAGATCTGGTCTGTTGTTCGTGTTTGAACAGTCCACAAGCTATGAGTGGTTTTTTTTTTTCTACATTTTTTAATGGCTGAAAAGAATCAGATAAAGAACAGTGTATCATGGCACTTTCAAATTAAATGAAATGGAAATTTCAGTATCTACAAAGTAGTTTCAGCCTATAAATAAATTTCAGTGTCTACAAATAATTTTTCCTTCCTTCCCTCTTTCCTTCCTTCCTTCCTTCCTGCCTTCCTGCCTTCCTTCCCTCCTTCCTTCCCTCCTTCCTTCCTCCCTTCTCTCTTTGTCTCTCTTTTTTAATAAATCCATGGTAATTTGTTTACATGTTATCTATGGCTGCCTTTGCATTATGGTTGCAGAGTTGAGACATTTCCACAGAAATTATATGACCTGCAAAGCCTAAATTACTTACTAGATGACTCTTACTGAGCCCTGATAGAGTCTACTAGGTGTAACACTGGAGCAGAATACGAGGTTCAGAAGGACTATACAATGGAGGACATGATATAGCTCATCCATTCAGAATTTTTTTTCTTTTTTATCAAGACCCTTTGATGTATCAGATACCATCGGATAAGCTGACTAACAAAATAATCACTCAAGTCTTGGAAAATCTAGGCTGGATACGTAGATTTATTGGTGCTAATTAGATTGGGTTAAAACCATTTCTGTTAAATGTGTTGAGTTTGGATCTTCACATTATTTCACTTCCCTAAAAATATAAAATGCATGCATTCTCATTCTTTTGATCTTTGGAGATTATTGAACAATTTTGATTACCTTCCAAAAAACTCCTGTTGATTATTGACTGCATGTTTTTAGGCGTGCTTGAATGTTGGTATTTATTGTGGCATACTTTCAAACTTTTATAATGGCAAAAACTCCTATATACATTTTACTTTTAGCATTTTTTTTTAATTTTACCCCATTTACTTAACATATACTCTCTGTCTCTCTTCCCCTTCTTTCTATGGCCATAATCTTCTACAGTTCCTCTAATCTTTTGACTCATCCAACACCTGTGTGGACATAAGGAAAGGTCCAGAAAGTGGCAGGCATAGAAGAGCAGTGAAAGCTCATGAACCCTCACGGTTTAATATACAGACAATTCCTGCCTTAAGTTGGTTCAATTTATAATTTTTTTTGACTTTACATTGGTCTGAAAGTGATACATATTCAGTAGAAATGGTACTTCAAATCTCAAATTTGGATCTTTTCCTGGGCTAGTGATAATGTGGTAACAATCCGAGGTGCCTGGGTGGCTCAGTGGGTTAAGCCTCTGCCTTCGGCTCAGGTCATGATCTCAGAGTCCTGGGATCGAGCCCCGCATCGGGCTCTCTGCTCAGCAGGGAGCCTGCTTCCCCCTCTCTCTCTGCCTGCCTCTCTGCCTACTTGTGATCTCTCTCTCTCTCTGTCAAATAAATAAATAAAATCTTTAAAAAAAAAATGTGGTAACAATCCTCTCTCATGACCCTAGGCAGTGACAGTAAACCACAGCTCCCAGACAGCAAAGTGATCATGAAGGTAAACAACTGATACATTCTGTACCTATACAAACATTCTGCTTTTCACTTTCAGTATAGTATTCAATAAATTACATGAGATATTCAATCTTATATATTATACTTTATTATAAAGTAGCCTTTGTGTTGGGTGATTTGGCCCAACTGTAGGCAAGTATGAGTATTCTGAGCATGCTTAAGGTAGGCTGGGCTAAGCTACGGTGTAGGTTAGGTGTATTAAAGGCATTTTTGACTTAGGATATTTTCAACTTATCATGGATTTGTCAGGACATAACCACATTATAAGTCAAGGGAGATCTTCATTTTGTCCCTAACAACTAATTACAATTACATTACATGCCAAGGAGAACAAATCCAACACACTAAGAACTCACACCTGAAAGAGAACTTGACCTCTCTTGAGGCCAGAGAGTTTCCTAGGGAAAGTAACTTACAAGGTGAGCTGAAGGAGATGAGAGGAGGAGGATGTGTTTAAGGAACTTGAGTGGAGGGAGCAGAATGGCCAGGAGGAAGAGTATCAGAAATACTAGTGCCCTCCAATTGGAAAAGTGAGTTATTTGAGAGTAGCCCATAGAAAGATTGTTACGGGTTTGATATCTGTTGTGAGAGATAATTTAAGTATCATAGGGATTTTAATTATTTTTTTAAAGGAAGGAAGTGACTCATAGTTTCATATTTTGTAGTTCTTTGGCTCCAGATGTCAGTCAGGTCATTTCTCAGAGATACCTTTGTAGTTACAAGGAGATAATGTATACTCCTCCTTTCAACATTTGTTTTCACTTTAGATGTCTCTAATGATGAAGGAAAGATGTTAGGGTTCGAAGCTGATGACCAAGAAAGAATTCTTGAGATGCCTTTGGTGCAAAAAGTGGTTTTATTAAGGCACAGGGAAGGACCCTGGACAGAAAGAGCTACACCAGGGTCATGAGGAGTGGCCCATTGTATACTTTCAAGTTGGGAAAGTGTTAGAGATAACATTAGTCTCTAAGGAATTTGGAAACAAGGTTTTCAGGACCTAGAGGGTGCTAGCCATTGTTGGGAAAAGGTCATTTTTTACCATATAAAAAAACCTTAATTATGAGACCCTTGAGATGTATATCAGTGGGCCATATGCTTGAAGGATAATTGCCATCATGTATCTTGGGGGCTTAGAGATTAAGGATAATATCTGAAGGAATTTTATATGTTAAAGCAGACTTACAGAATGGGAGGTGGGGGGGAGGGGACAGGCTGAATAGGACTTTTGCCCTTAGCAAGGTGTTGACATCAAGGTAGTTGAGTCCCTAGAGGGATCTCACTCTGCCTGTTTCAAGGACTTGTCAGTGGGCTATAGGTAGTAAGGAAATTTAATAATTTTTCTTCTGCCTTTGTTTCCCACATCATCTAACACCTTGCTCAAAGAAATAACTGCTTATGGATTTGAGATTTGGTGTCCAGAGTATCAGTCATATATTAAGCTTTTATCTCACTTTAGACATATGATAGAGGACAAATTATTTAAATTATTTTTACCTGTAAAATGGAATGGTGCCAAATGACAAGGTGGTTGTGACAATTTACAAATGAAATGCAGTGCTTAGTGCTTTAAGTGCTCATGAAACGGTTATTGTTATTCACAATTTGGTGCTGTTAAATATGTTGCCTTAGCTTCCAGCAAGTCCTCTTTGAGACCATTCAATGTTTTTCACATAGCAAAGCTTCATAGGGGCAGCAATATCATAGTTATCAACAATAATCATTCCCCTGGGGAAACAGGACTGTAGAATGTAGCCAATGCAAATTTTCTCTGTTTGACATTTGTCTGACAATTCACTTCTGGTGGACAATGACTTATTTTCTGAAGAATTAATAACAAGTTTCAGAATCTGAATGATGATATCTCACCCTCAAAAAGAATTTGTTTTCAATACAGCCAGAATGAGTTGGCATAATAAAGTCTGTCTTAAAAATTTATAATGGGAAAAAGACAGATGGAAAGCAATTTATTTAGAGAGGACTTTTTTTTTTTTTTTTAAGAGAACTTTAGAGTACAAGCAAAAAGTTGTAGCTCAGTGATTTTGGTCAAAATGATTAGAGATTGGGGAAGATTAGGTTTATAAATGCTGAAGTTTGAAAGTTTGGTGCTGAATTTACTAGACAAATACTTCTCAAGGAAATTTCATTGCTTGGAATTTACTGACACTGTATCTCCACTTCTTAATGCACAACTCTCTCTTCTTGGTATGATGTTATTTCCTGGTTTAGGAAAGAGTCAAACCACCTACAACTCCAGAAAGCATTTTGTCCATAACTATATCGAGCATAGAGAAACTTTAGTTGGTTTCTCAGGAATGTTCTTACTATATTCTTGGTATTCTATATAAAATGATATTACCATCTTTTTTCCCCTGATTTGTCAGAAAACCTGATTAATGAGTTTCAAAATCCACATCTTGGTTTTCTAGCAATTTTTCATTGGATGAAAATGAGAACTTGATTCAGCATAAGTCTATGAATTGCTAGTGTGCAACTTTAGATTTATAGGACTGGATAGAATTCAATCAGATTTTGGGGAAAAGGTGTGTATGGATAAAGTATATATATAATTTAATCTTGATCAAGTTTTTCATATGGGGGACTTTAATTATTTTAGCTCACCATCTTTGAACCATTTGCATAACTCTGTAATGGTGTTTGCTCTGCTATTAAGCAGAAAATAAAGCCAGCCCAGACCAAATGTGTTAGGGTGAAAAGGAAGGTGATAGCATCACTTAATAATGTGTTGTAACTAAGAAGGAAATTAAAGACTTTGGTGAATTTGGTTTAATTTATGAAAGACCAAATTTCCCTACTTAGACTGATTTAGGGATGCAGGCTATTTGCATCTATTATCAAGACTTTCAATCAAGGCTTGAAATTATACCCATTTCTGCTTACATGGGTTAATTTTGCACAGCAGTAGATCATTGGGGACATTGATCAAAAAATGACACATATATTCTTTTTAGGCAATTTCCATAGACATGTTTGATGTTCTTGATGTGTCATCAGAGCACTAAGGACTCTATAAGTATTGTAGTTTTAGACCTTTTGCTGTGGAGTTTAGTCCATGACAGGAGGTGTCAAACATTTTGGAGTTTATACATTCAACAAACATACTGAACACCTATCAGTGCCAGGTCACCATGAGAGCTGCACCAGCTATAGGACGAATAAGCCAAGTTCTCTGCTCCCAAAATGCTCCCACAGGTGGATGGTAAGGCAGACACCATAACCACGGAATATATACCAAATGATGAATGTATCATGGAAAGCTAGAGCAGGAAGAAATGGACTCTGCCTTCCTGAAACTCAGCAAGACTGTATTATGCTAAGCGAAATAAGTAAGTTAGAGAAAGGCAAATACCATCAGACAAATACCATATGATTTCACTCATGTGGAATTTAAGAAACAAAACAGATGAATATAATGGAGAAAAAGAGAAGCAGACCAGGAAATAGACTCTTAATGCTAAGAACAAACTGATGGTTACTAGAGGGGAAGTGGGTGGGGGATGGGGGCAAGAGGTAATGGGGATTAAGGAGGGCACTTGTGATGAGCACCAGGTGTTGTAAGTGTCCAAGCACTAAGTTCTACACCTGAAAATAATATCACACCATATGTTAACTAACTGGAATTTAAATAAAACTTGAAGAAAAAAAATCAATAGAAAGAGCACTGTGCTCTGGGAAGGTAATTATGATATACACATCAAGAATTGCCAAACCTGTATACTTTGTTACCCTCTGATGTCACTTTTGTGGAGTGGCCTTAGGGAGACTCTTCTAAATATAGAACTTATCATGAGGAAGTTTTCCTAAATACAGAATCCTAAAAATACAAAAGGATATTTATTACATCCTCCTTTTTAAGAATAAAAAAATATATAGTTTTCCTACTTAATATGATGTATAGCAAATAATTTATTTCCCGACAAAATACTACCAAACTGAATACAACAACACAATAAAAACATCACAGAGCATGACCAAGTAAGATTTATCCCTGGGATGCAAAGGTGTTTCAACATACAAAAACCAATTCATGTGATATACCTCATTGATGGAAAAAAGGATAAAACCTACATGATTATCTAAATAGATGCAGAAAGAGCACTGAAAAATTCAACATCCTTTCATGATAAAACTTAAAAAACTAGAAATAAAAGGAAGTTACCTCAACATAATAAAGGCCACATATGAAAGCCCACAACCAACATCATATTCAACAGTGAAAAACTAAAATACTTATTCTCATCACTTTTATCTAACAGAGTATAAGAAGTCCTAGCCATAGCAATTAGGCAAGAAAAACAAAAAGCACTCAAGTCAGAAAAGAAGAAATAGCATTGTCCCTATTTGCAGATGACGTGGTGTCATATACAAAAAACCCTAAAGACCATGGATGGTGAAGGGGGAGTTAGAACTAATAAATGAATTCAGTAGTGATGCAGGATACAAATCAAAATACAAAAAATCAATTTGCTTTTTTATACACTAACAATGAATTACTTGAAAATAAAATGAGGAAAAAAATCTCATTTACAATAGCACCAAAAAGAATAAAATACTTAGGAATAAACCTATAAGCTCCATGCCTAGTGTGGAGCCCCATGGTGGGGGAGGGGGGCCTCAATTTCCTTAAGCTGAGATTATGATCAGAGCTGAAATCACAAGTACAATACTCAACTGACTGAGCTACCCAGACACCCCAAAGTACAACAAAATTTTACACAACAATTACAAACCATAATTATGGAGAAAATACAGACCCCAATTGCATGATATGTGAAGAGAAATTAGCATACAATGTAGATTTAAAATTTAATAAATATGCACGTATAATGTACATATGGACAAACGATATAATGGAGTAAGCAAACATTGAAATAGACATGCTAAAATGAAACATAGTGAGATTTTCCTTCTAGAAAATTTTCCTTAGTGTTGTTATATCCATTAGTGGTCTAAAAAATAATTTCAGGGGCGCCTGGGTGGTTCAATTGTTAAGCGTCTGTCTTTGGCTCAGGTCATGATCCCAGGGTTCTGGGATCAAGCCCTGCATCGGTCTCCCTGCTCCATGGGGGCCTGCTTCTCCCCCTCCCACCCCCCCCGCTTGTGTTCCCTCTCACTCTCTTTCTGTGTCAAATAAATAAGTCGAATCTTTTAAAAAAATAAAATAAATTAAAAAAATTAAAAAAAATTTCAAAATGTAGCAATGGATATCATAGAGCAGAAGAAAATAATTGATGATGACAACATTAACTAAAATTTTAGCATACTAATTATTACTGGTTCATGATATAAAATCAAGGTACAAATGAGGTAGCCTGTTGTGAGAAGGGAGAGGTAGAAGTGAGATTTTATTGCATATTTCTGAGTTCAAGGTAACAATGTGTGGCCAAGGAAGACAATATGAGGAGAAAACTGAGAAAATCAATACAACTGGCTTTGTGCTGTGTGCTAGGCACACACATGGGTTTGTGCTCTACTTCCTTCATGTACACATGAGGTTTACTAACAGTGATGAACATGAACCAGTATCCTGGGTGATCATGAATCTAACACATGTTTCTTCCTCAGTTTCCTCTTTGTGTAAATGGCCCAATAACTTAAAGGGTTATCTCAGCTCTTGGCAGTATTTTATATCTATTAGACATAATCTGAAAGGATTTAGTCATAAACGAAAGTCATAATGGATGTGTTTGACAGGAAAAAATGGTAGCTAATTGGAGGCCATGGACCTGTCTTAGTGCTGTCGGGATGTGTGACTCTTGTCTGCACAGAATGTACAGAGAGGCTCATTCAACCAAGGCCAAATGGGCTAAAAAGAAAAGGACCAGTATGAGGGTCGCAGAATATGACCTATAGTCTCAACTCCTCCACTGAGTGGCCTTAGGCAATTTGACTATAATTGGCCTCAAATGCTCCACCTATACGTGAATCTAATAACAGCTTCTCCATCTTTTTTTTTTTTGCAAGACTTCCTGAATGAAATATTATATGTGTAAGCATATTAAAAATACCAGCACTTAACAAAGTACTGGATACACCAGATATGCTTACTATAAACTAGTTATCAATGACAGATGTTACATGTTCTAATCAATCTCAGCATTTGCTAGAGTGGAATGACTATCAGTCATTCACTGTTGAAATCCTAAAATTATACAACCATTTTGGAAAACACTCTCGCAAATTGTACTTGGAGGCTTGAAAGAATCACTAAACTTTGACCTAGAAATACAATTTTGGGGTCAATTCTAAGGAATTAACACTAGAAAGATATACATGCCAGAGTTGTATTTACCCCACAAGAACATAAAAGACAGATAAATGCTTAACCATAACAGATTGATTAAGTAAATTAAGGCATGATGGATTAGAATATGATATTAATGATATTTACAAAGATATTAGAAATGTCTCTTTGTATTGTTGTGAAGAAAATCAATATACATCATGCGTGCAATATATATAAGCAGCTCTATAAAATATCTGAACATAAAAGTGGGAAATATTTCTCTTTTGCTGATGGGGTTTTCTAGTTTATTGAATGTTCCACATTTTCTATAAATTTATATTATTTTAAGCCAGAACAAAAATTTTTTTTTAAAGAATTTATTTATTTATTTGTCAGAGAGAGAGTGAGAGAGAGATCACAAGTAGGCAGAGAGGCAGGTAGAGGCAGAGGGAGAAGCAGGCTCCCTGCTGAGCAAGGAGCCCGATGTGGGACTCGATCCCAGGACCCTGGGTTCATGACCCGAGCTGAAGGCAGCCGCTTAACCAACTGAGCTACCCAGGTGTCCCCAGAACAAAAATTTTAAACCTGAGATGACCAGTTCTCATTAGTTTGCAAAACAAGGGCTGCCTGGCTCAATGGTGTGATCACTGAGAAAATCAGAGTTCATAGTATTTTGTTTCATTTATAAACATCACACATCTCTACTATATTTCAGACACTGTGAGTGAGGAAAGATTGGTTGATTATTTTTTAATTTTATTTTCGGCTATTTCTTTTTCAGAAAGATAGTCACTAAGAGATTAAAATTCAGAAGACAAGATGTAGTACATTAAGATCTAAGACATATAAATGGCAGTTTTAAGCAATGTTTTTCTGGAAGTGTGAAAGAACTGGAAAAGATAGAGTGTGAATTTAGTGTTCCAAACAACAGTATTGCCTGTTAAAAAAAAAAAAAATCTAAAAGTATCACAGCGTGAATTAAGAAATGAGAAAAGGAGTGAGACAAAATTGCTACATTAAAAAAAGGGGGGCCCCTGGGTGTTCCAGTCAGTTAAGCCTCCAACTTCTGCTTAAGCCATGATCTCAGGGTCCTGGGATCCAGCCTGTGTTGCCCTCTGCTCACTCAGTATGGGCTCTGCACTCAGTAGGGAGTCTGCTTGAGAATCCTCTCTCTCTTTCTGCCCCTCCCCCTGCTGGTGTGTGCTTTCTCTCTCTCTCTCTCAATTAAATAAATAAAATCTTTAACACACACACACACACACACTCACACACACACCTAAGTGTTATTTCTATCAGTTCTTTAAATTAAGGCTTTTGATAATGTGGTCATCAGGTTGTAATTTGAGGTGTGCTTTCATTTTTACAGTTGAAAGAGGTTTCCCTCATTTCACCCACACTTATCCTTGCCAGATTTCTATTAAGGAGAAAGTGGGGGAAAAAAAAAAGCTAGCAAAAAAAAGAAAAAAAAGCCTACAATTTGACATTCTAAATATATCTAGAATATGTGTTAAATTGTAGTGACTTCTTAAGGACACCAAGGTGCCTGGGACTCAGACATTTTAATTCAGACAAACCTTATCTGCAGTGTGCAAAATCTGAGCCATTCACAGGACTCCAGTGGGTTTAACTGCTTAGAGTTTACAGATTGCATCCATCATTTAACTCTTTCAGGGGTAAGCATGGGAGGGAATGAGATGAGATTCGGAATCAAGGCAGTCCATAGCCTCAAGGCTAGCTCTGCCAATTAAGACTATCTACCTTGGAAAAAGTTGCTCAGCCTCCCTATGTCTGAGAGGCTTAAGAGTTGGATGGGGTGATTATCATATTGTTACAAGGATTATGTGGGATAACACATGAAACCATGTCTGGCACAGAATGGATACTTATTACATAAATGCTCTTCTTGTTATATACAAAGATACTTAAAAAAATAAGTGGGAGCAGAATTGTTCTTTCATGATCTTAATCGAGTAGGAAAATGGAAGCTACATTATAATAGGAGAGATTAGTTACAAGGAAAGAAGTCAAGAGGCATTTTTAAGGATCCAAATATGAGCTAATAAATATCAGAGAGGAAGTAATATTTACAGAGAGCATTTGGAAAGGTATTACAAGAAAAAAAAAACATCATCTCAGGAAAGAACGGTTCAGGTGTCAAGCAGAAATAAAACAGAACAGAGTGATTCAGGAAATTCAGCCTTACAATATCAGAAGAGCAGATATCCTTGAGATCCCAAAGACTAAGAAATAAAATTGAGGAATCTTTAAGAGACAGGGATTAATTTAAACTAGCTTCTTGACAAATATCACATAGGTATGGCATTCACACTTGTTGATAAAACTTCTCAAACCAAAAAGGTCCCACAGGGGAAAGATGAGGACATACTCCATAGTAAAATCTTTCCTAAAAATGGAACTAACTGACACAGGCAAGGATTATTAGAGCAATAGTTTTTTTAAATAAACTATGTTTAGTTTCAAGAGATCCCCCTCAAATGGAAAGGGGAGTGGGGGATAAAAAAGCAAACATAGACATCATTGTTAAGCTAATTGATATTAAATACACAAGAAATATTCTGATTTTTTTTTGAGAGAATTGTATTGCTAGGAAAAAGGGAGCTTGAGCTAAATTATAAGCTGTTTGAGATTCACAATAATTCTTAGGTCTTTCAATTTTCTCCCAGAGCTGTAGAGCTCTC
>CM052883.1:77708507-77755823 GCA_028534135.1 Potos flavus
GGAAAATATTGCCGTTTCTGTGAGATTTAACACAATTCATTTTCCTTTTTTAGAGAAATTTAATTTGAGATTTCTTGCTTCCTTTTTTTCTGTCCTAGCTCCCTTCCTGCCATGCCCTCCCGCATTTCTCTTTCTCTTTCTCTCTTTTCTTTTGGCCATTAGTGGATGGTAAAGTCCCTAAATGATATTGGTCCCTACAAGTATAACTAGTATCAGTGAGTAGAAGCTACAGATAGACCAATATGCCTCTATATGGGGGAGAGAGAGAGAGAAAAAGAAAGAGAGAGAGAGAGAGGTGTGTGTGGGGGGGACTGAGAGCTTTAAGCTCCTACAAACTACTGTTTGTAGTTTTTTTGTGTACTGATTTAGATTTTCAAGTCTATGTTATGCTGTTTCTTCTGCTCAAAACAGCCCCCCCCCATCATATCTGATTAGCTCCTGTTCTTCCAAGACAGCTCTGGACCCTTTCTTCTGGAAGCTTTTCCCAGACCTTCACGTTTCTGGGCTGGGCTGAAAGCTCCTCCACACACAGATCCTGTTTACTCACAATTGCATCTCCTTCACCCAGCTGAATGCCTGACATATGGTCTTCACTCTGTCAAGGTGCAGAAATGCAATCTCCTTGTCTCAAGACAATGACCTTTGTAGTAATGCTGGAGGTGTTCAAACATAAGTTACATGAGTGCTGTAACTTTTTATTACAGTCCAAGATGACATAAGTAGAGAAAGTAAGAAAAGTGCTTATTTTATAGAAATTGAAATGAACAAATTATCCAGGTTGTTTTGTGTTATACAAAACTATCCATCAGCAGGATTGAATTTATTTAAACAGTGGGGGTACTTCACCACATCTGGTTTGATAACCAGTTTGGGATGATGTGGTGGAATAGCTTCAGACATCATTTGAGGGGTCATATGGGATGACTTGTTGAGTCTCTCTCATTTTATTGTGAAGAGACAAAAGGAAATAGAAAAGCCTATTCTTGACATTTGAAATGTTATGACATATACATATTTTCCTTCATGTCCTCCTGTTTAACCCATCTGTTATCCCATTCTTGCCGAATGTTGTTCATGCTGCCTTCAGTGCCCCGTTCCAAGGAGACCACCCATTGTGACTTAAGTACCATTTCATTTCAGGGTCAATGTCTAATCTAACCCAGAAGAGGAAACCACTATAGGTGGTCCTTCACACTACAGTGATGGTGCAGTGGGCGAAGCTGGAGTCTGTCTCCTTGTTATCTCCATAAGTGAGTGCTTCCTCTGTCACTGTGGGAGCTGGGCCCTAGAAGCAATCCTTAGTTTAGAAGTACAGACAAAGCAGAGGAGCTATTTCTATTTGCCATTTTTGTCAGAAATTCCTGGCCCCTATTCTACTTCTGCCTTATTCCATCTTACTCATGTTGAATATTTGCTACATATTTTCAATTTGGCCTTTGGACATTGGGGATAAATTATTTTTATTTGTGAGATAGTTTTTTGTGTATGTGTGTGTATGCATGTGTACTTAATTCAAGATTGGTGCAGTTCTAATGGAGAGAAAAAAAATCTGTAGGTACTTATCATGGTATTAAACTCACTGCATTAAGTACACCATGCAGTTCTTCCTCTTTTTATTAAAATTTGCACAGCCCCAATGAGCTATGATATCACCCCTGTGCAAGGATCACAGTTCTAATGACAGCGTTGAGTTTTATAAAACTGCTTTAGAACAGCAGTTGTGAAAACATCTTCAAAGTGAACTACCTAACTGAGTCTGCGTTCCCATTTCAAGGAGAAGCCAGTCACCCTCCCAGTCAGGCATGAGAAATTCTGAGTAAAAGGTGGAAACTCTTTCTTTACTTCTTTGTGAACTGCTTACACTGAGAACTCCTGCAGACTCATGAATACATTGTTCATCCCCTGGAGAAGACCTAAACTTTTCATGTTTTTAATAGTGCTTGTACAGGCTTTCAATCTGGAGAAGCTAGTGTTGGAATTCTGTCTCCAACACTGAGTAGCTCTTGGATTATTGTTAATTAATATAATCTCCTTAAACTAGTGTTTTCCAATCTCTAGGTCACAACCCATTAGAGATTGTAAAATCCTTTAATGGTCAAAACAGCATATGCAAAAGAATAGGAAATATCAGGTTTTGTCATATGGTTTAAGAATGAAACTTTTGTTTTATTTCTACACAATATGATGTATTTCTTTGTGTTTCAGAGTTTCTCAAATTTTTTTTTTAAGATTTTTTTTTTAATTTTAGAAAGAGAGAGAAAGAACAAGAGCAAGAGGAGCAGAGGGAGGAGAGTGAGAGAGAATCTCAAGCAGACTATATGCTGAGAGAAGAGCCCGACTTAGGGCTCCATCTCATGACCCTGAGAAAATGACCTGAGCCCAAACCAAGAGTCTCATGCTTAACTTAACCCCCAGGTGCCTGCAGAGTTTCTCAAGTTATTTTTTTATATTTTATTTTTTTAAAATATTTTATTTATTTATTTGACAGAGAGGAGAGAGACCATTAGTAGGCAGAGAGACAGGCAGAGAGAGAGGGGGAAGCAGGCTCCCCGCTGAGCAGAGAGCCCAATGCAGGGCTTGATCCCAGGACCCTGAGATCATTACTTGAGCCCAAGGCAGAGGCTTTAACCCACTGAGCCACCCAGGCGCCCCTCAAGTTATTTTTAAAGTAACCCTAAGCCTCGGTTGTGTTGTCTCCAACCACTATTTTATCAACTTAAAATCCACAAAAAATCAAAGTTGACTGTATCACCTTCCCTCTGCTAGGGCTAAAGCTAATTCCTTTCTCTAGTATTTGGCTTTTTGTTTAGGAGAATGCTCTAAGAAGTTGCACAGTGAATGGAAAGTGAAAATTCTTTAGCATAAGGACTATGGAAACACTGAAAGCAGGACACAGCTCACTATTTCCACATCACAGAGACAAGGCTTGGGGAGGGTCAGCAATAGTGGAAGACTGACAATTAGACTGGGAGGAGAGACAGGGAGGAGGAGTCCAGTGATGATGAAAATCAAAGTTGTGCATACAGAGGCAACGAGTGAGGAATTCCCAACAGAAAGAATTTCAAACGATTTTCTAGAACTCTGATGTCTAAGATTTAGTTTTGTTTGTTTGTTTTATGAGCTCTGTATACTGAACACAAAAAACAAAAACAAAAACTAAACATAATCCAATAAAATTAAAACTATTTAGTTTTTTGATTGTGCCATAATGTACTAATGCTATTTTTACCATGTTTTCAGTAGAAGTATAGAATACTCCTGAATCTTATGTTGTGATATGTTAGGAACTGAATTGTGTCCTCTCTAAAATTTGTGTCGGGGCACCTGGGTGGTTCAGTGGGTTAAGCCTCTGCCTTCAGCTCAGGTCATGGGCTCTCTACTCGACAGGGAGCCTGCTTCCCCCTCTCTCTGCCTGCCTCTCTGCATACTTGTGATCTGTCTCTCTCTGTCAAATAAATAAAATCTTTAAAATAAATAAATAAATAAATAAAATTCATGTGTTGAAGACTTATCCACCCATGTGACTGCATTTGGAGATAGCACCTTTAAGTAGGTAAGTAAGATTAAATAAGGTCATAAGAGTGGGGACCTAATCCAATAGGAGTTGTTTCCTTACAAAAAGAGAAAGAGATCTCAGGAATGCTTTTGCACAAAGAAAAGGCCATGTGAGGCCTGTGAGGACAGAATAAGAAGGCAGCTATCTACAATTCAAGGAGAGAGGGCTCAGGAGACACCAACACCTTGATCTTGGACTTCCAGGCTTCAGAACTATGAGAAAATAAATTTATTTTGTTTAACGGTCCAGTCTGTGGCATTTTGTTATGGAAATCTGAGAAGACTAATACAAGTGATTTGCAAGTGATTATGGAAAAGGGGCCAGTAACCATGTTTGCGCTTAATAGCATTAACTTCAGGAATTAAAACAAAAGACAGATTAAAAAAAAAAAAAATCTAAGGTAGAAAATTAGAGTGAAAAGGTCCCTGGTATATTACAACTATTCACTCCTACCCCAAATCTCCAGAAAGATTTGATGGTATGCCGGATTTTTGCTGGTTTGTTTATGATGGGAGACTCCTTAAAAATGTTACAAGACAGACTGGGAACTTGGAGCTACCAAGCAATTGACAATTGGTTTACATGTGGATCATATATAATGAAACTTATATGTAAATATGTATGCTTGGTAAATGACCAAGAAGAAAGTGAGACTAACATTCCTATGTGGATGAAAATTAGACAAATGTATGCAACTATTTTAGTATCTGTGAATATCTATAGACCAACTGTTGACAAAGTAATTTATATTGCTACTTAGCAGGATATAGCTTAAAGGCCACAGACTAATTAGAATATCAGAATTTGATGTCAGAGTAATTCCACATTATACTGCAGGGATTTGACCTATTACATGTCCAAATTCATATTTTTTTAAAAAAGATATCTTGTATTAGTAGTTTACCGTATAGTTCTCAGAGTAACTAGCAAAAAATGATCTTTAAGAAAGATCAAATTTTGGAGAGGAAGGAAGGAAGGAAAGAAAGAAAGAAAGAAAGAAAGAAAGAAAGAAAGAAAGAAAGAAAGAAAGAAAGAAAGAAAGAAAGAAAGAAAGAAAGAAGAGAGAAAGAAAAGAAAAGGGAGAGAGAGAAGAAGGAAGACAGGAAGGAAGGAAGGAAAGAAGGAAAGAAGGAAGAGAGAGAGGGAGAGAGAAAGGAAGGAAGGAAGGGAGGAAGGAAGAAAGAAATGATTTATTGAATTTTTTGTTTGCTTCCATATATTGAGATAATATACCTATTGCTTTGCAATGGTTTGTGTGTGTACATACATGTGCATGCAAGTATGCCTGTGAATAAGTGTGTGTTTGATGCCTAGTTTTAGAGTCAGTAGAGTTCTTCACCAATATTCTAGCTTGTGCCATGCTTAATTTGTATAAGCCCCTCCTCTGAAGTTGGGTATGGCCATATGACTTGATTTGGCCAGTGAAATGTGAGCTGACATGATATTTGTCACTTCTGGGTGGCATTAAAATATTTATCACATTTTCTTCTTATTTTCATGGTTACCAGTTCAAGATGGTGGAGTCCTTGAATGAATTCAATTGTAGACTGGACATATTTTTATATGCTTTGAAATAGACATGCATGAGTGAGAAATAATACTTTTTGCTTTAATCCACTGACATTTGAAGAGTAGTTATTATTGAAGTATAACTTAATCTATCTTGATTGACACAGATGGCAAGGTGGATAAGAGGACACACTCTAATGTATGACTGCCTGAGTTATAATTCTGACTTTGCCTGGAAGAGTTCTGTGATGTTGGGCAAGATACTTGACCCATATGTGCTAAGACCTTCTCATCTCAAGAATGAGGGTAAGGGTGATATCTCCTTTTTGGAGTTGTTGGCTTGTTGCAAACATTAACTGCGTTAATATATGTAAAACACTTAAAGCAATACCTAGCACCTAGTATGCACCTAATATGTAGTCAAAAATTTATTATTATTATTATTAACATGGTTTTAAATGAAATCAATTTGGCTTTAAGGTATAAAAACAACTTTTTAACAACTTAACTTTTTGTTAAGGTTTTGGAAAACTTTTTTTATTTCTCCAAACACTTTAATATTTTTAAAAATATGTCCAGTACATAAGGGAAGTTTTATATCACATTTTATTTAACTTTTGCAGCCATCTTGGGAGGATGATAATTGTTTTTCTTTTATTGGTTGACAAAACTAATGTTCGTTCATCATGAGACACATAGCCAGTTTTTTGTAAAATACTATAGTTCATGACATGTTTACCCTACCCCATGTACAGATGAAATGCTACAGCTGTGAGAGTAACATGATTTTTATTTTATGGCCATTCCGATAAGAATTGCATTTTAAACTAAGCTAATTACTTAATTCAACTGAGCAATCATATATAGAAAAGTATCCCTTGGAAAAAAAAATTAAGCATGAGATGAATGGACGTTAGTGGTTATTATGGAGTCTCCCACTCAGGTACCTTCCTTCTGTAGCTCTTGAATTAATTTAGTCTTCCAAGTTGGCTTTTATCCCAGAAGAAAATAACTGACTAGTCAACCTGTGGACTTTGCGGGAGTCTCCATCATTGAGAACTGCTAGATAAACATTTTACACTGACCAGTCCATCTTGAGGTTGAGTCTGTTTTTCAGGGGCTGATTTTTTTCCCAGTGGATTCCTTTTCTTGACTCCACATCTCTGGTCCTGGGGGCTGTCTAGCTCCTTTGAGGACTTTTCTAATCATATACTGCCAATCTGACTGCCAAGCAAACAAAAATAAACCATTTTAGTTGTAAATTCAGTTTAACTAAATTGTTCTTTCACTAAATTGTAAGGTTGTTTGACCAGAAATATAAAAACTAAATGAATGGGGCTAAATTCTTAAACTTAGTTGTTGTTTTTTTCCCCACTTTCCCCTCTTTCTCCTTGAATTCCCATTTTCTTCATTGACTTAATTTAGACTTCTATTTTCTGTTATTAGTGGATCATATAACAAAACAAAGGAAGCATGTCATATCCTGTGACCAAGACCAGGAATGGCAGTTCGCTATTAGTAGTAATGCATTTTTCCTAAAATCTTGATGCTGAAGATATTTTGACTCTGAATGAAATTGGCAAGTGTTTACATTATTTGCTCATTGATGTGGGTGTGAGATATTTGGGTGCATGTGTGAATAAATTTTCTCCAAACTAAATTATTTTTATTCCTATGAGTCATACAGGAAGGCATGAAAAATCATCTATCTGCACTTCTGCAAGGGCTCTACAGAATGGGTTTAATAGAATAAGCTAAGAATTGGAAACCAAGAGGCTTGCGTTCTAGATCACACTTTATCATGTTTGTCTGTGATGCCACATTGGCTATGTGGTAATGAGAATAAAACCCTACACTTATTTGGTCTTTGCTACTGTGACAGTAAAATGGCAACCTGACATATGCAAAATGTGAACTAGAGCTTCAAAAAGTTTTGCAGTTTTAAGGAAAAAGTTTACATTGTAAAAATGCCTCATGTGCAAAAGTACTCATCATGATGCTAATTAAATAATACAAAAGTCCTGGGAGGGGAAGAGGAAGCAATGGATATATGAGATAGGGCATAATTATTTAAATTATGATAATAATTATGGATTTTATTTACTAGAAAAGTCCTTTGAGTCAGCAATTTTATTATATATTTTAAACGTACTATTTCATTTAAATATCCTATGAATCTTTAATTTGGAATTAAATGCTATCCACATTTTAATCTGAAAAGACTGGTCTTCAGAGAGGTAAAAGTAATGAATATCTTCATTCATAGAAAGCTTCAGAGCCAGGATCTGATCTCAGATTTGCCTGATTAGAAAATCAACATCTTTAATCACAATGCTCTGTGCTTTCCCACCCATTTTAATCACAGGCAGTTCTTAAAAAGATCTTTGTGAGGAATTTGCAAAAAATCCTGGGAAATTAAGTAAAAAATACATGATAAAAATATATATATTAAGTGTGATCAAAACTTCAAAACATCCACATCATATGTCATCAGGGAAATGCAAATTAAAGCAACAAGGAAATACTCCTACACACCTATTTAGAACGGCCAAAATCCAGAAGAGGGATAATAGCAAATATTGGCAAGGATGCAGAGCAACAGGAATTCTCATTCAGTGCTGGTGAGAAAGCAAAATGGTACAACCGCTTTGAGCAACAGTTTTGTGGTTTCTTACAAAAGGAAACATACTCTTATCACAAAATCTAGCAATCATATTCCTTGGTATTTACCTATTGGAGTTGAAAACTTATGTCCACACAAAAACCTACAAATGGATGTTTATAGCAGCCTTGGTAATAATTGCCCAAACTTGGAAGCAACCAAGATATTCTTTTGTTGGTAAATAAATAAACTGTGTTTCATTCAAACAATGGAATACTGTTCAACCCTAAGAAGAAAGGAACTATCAAACCATTCAAAGACATGGAGGAATTTTAAATGCATACTATTAAGTGAAGAAGCTAATTTGGAAAGGCCACATAGTGCATGATTTCAACTGTAGGTTATCCTGTAAAATATAATACTATGGGAACAGTAAAAGGATCAGTGGTTGCCAGGGATTGGGACTGGAGCAGGAAGGGACAAACAGGCAGAACGCAGAGAATATTTAGAGCAGTGAAAATACTTTACATGATACCATAATGATGGATACGTAATATTATACATTTGTCTAAACCCATACTATATATAACACCAAGAGTGAACCCATACTACATACAACACCAAATGTAAACTTTGGTCTTTGAGAGACTATGATGTGTCAAGGTAGGTACATCAATTGTAAAAAATGTACCACTCTGGTGAGTGATGATAATAATGGGAGAGGCATTTGTAGGGGATACACAGATATATGGGAAATCTCTACCTTCCTCTCAATTTTGTTCTAAACCTGAAACCACTCTAAAACATATTAAGTCTTAAAAAAAAAATGAGACTATGACACGTACACCCCCAAAAAGGCTGAAAAGAGTTATATAACAAAATGTTAACAGTTACATTCTTCAAGTTTGTGAGACTCTTCCTTTTAAAGTTTTACTTACATATTTTTCTGCATTTATACGTTTATTAAGCAAATCATTTAACAAGAAATAACTATGTTTCATAATCAAATCATTATTTTTGAAACTAAAATAAGGGTGATCAGGCAAAGTGCTCACTGATGGCCTCACTTCTCATGATCCGCATTAATCATGTCATTTTTATGCACTAAATTGAATACCATTTTGCACATTGTCCAAGGAATGATAATAATGACAGATGTTTCACGAATGATTTACACGTGCCGGGGATTGTGCTAACTGCTTTATATTTGTTCTCTGTTTAATTCATATAACCACTTTATACCAAAGGTTCTGTTCTTCCTTTCATCTTATAGATTAAGCTACAGAGATCTAGAAAAGTGAAACAACTTTTCAAGTTCATTCAGCTAGTAAATAGTGGATCTTAGGACTCCACTCAAAGTGTGTGGAATTCCAGAGTGGGCTCTCTTTACCGTTAAATAGCTTGCCTGTCCAGCCTCAGAGTCATAAAACCTAGCAGGTCACAGCTTACAGGAGCTAATTTTAAATGCCCTTCTTATGTAAACTGAGAAAATAGACTGTGAGCATTTGAATTCATAGTTACAAGGAACATTAGGAATTTTAGAGTTGACTTCTAATGAATTACTTTATCAATTTCTCATTTATACTAATTTATTTGGTGGAGAAAAAGCAACCCATGTCCCAGTTTACCCCACAGGCTATTTCCTTAGTTTGGAAACATTTGAGGCAAAACATACACTCTTTAATTATAAAAGCAATTTTGGTAAAAAAATGTCAGCATTTTTATTCATTGATGGATTGATTTTTAGAACGCCCATAGCTATGCAATCCAAGACTCCACAATAAGAAAATAAATTAACATTCAGAAATAACACAAAGTAAAATGTCTCATGTATGGATCTCTGCAGTTGTAGGCAACAGTAATGTTTCAGAAAAAGTAAACGCGATGAAAGTTTAACCTGGGAATCCTTTTGTAATTACATCTGGGGGTAACATGGTCAGGTTCACTTATTCATGTAATGATGCAGTGGGCATGTGACTCTTAGGAATCTTGTCAACACTTATGCACTAGCCCCAAAACAACTGCCCTACTCCTCTTGTCAAGCTGTTGATATCACAGTTCTGTTTGTCACGCATGTACCCACAGCCTGCCTTGAGCCAGTCATTCTCCTGAGGACTGCGGAGGTAATCATTAAGATGAAGTCCCCAATCTTCAGGCCTATTGGCTCCCACTCATAGACTGTTTTGGTTAAAACATCTCAGAGTGCATTTTATTTACCAGTTATGGCTCCAGAATGGGACCACTGCCCAAATATTACTAAATCGTAGGAAAATTTAAGCCTGAAGCAAAGCAGTGGATGTCTTATAAGTCAAGAGTTAATGGAAATGACGGGTGGAGTGGAGGCACAAATAGGGAAGAGAAGCAAAGTGACAGTTTTGTTTATCTAACTCCCAGGGAGAAATAAGACTCAGCTCACAAGGCCTCACAAATATTGCAGTCTATTAAAACTTAACAGGGAGGTAACTCAGAAAAAGGCAGTGGCAGTTTTCTTAGCAGAAGGAAAAGATGAGGGACAGCAGCCAGCATGCCCTTTAACAGTTTGTGGAGGCTTCTGGTCCAGCCTCTGCAAAGAGCTCCTGATCATTCAGACCTCCAAAGCCCACATAAATGGACCAGGTATCCCTCATTTCACACAACACAAGCCAGGAAGCAGTCAACAGTTTCAAGTGCTTCAGGTTAAAAAAAGCAGGCTCTCCTCACCCCAACCTCTGCCCCTATCAATCACCGAGAAGATCAAATGCCCCTTAAGTGGATTAAAATGATACCTCCTAGATACCCTCAACTCTTTTCCAACTTTGAGTTTTCTGAACTGCAAAAGTCATCCAGATTCAAAGACTACAACCAACCACATAAGCTAACTGAATGTGCAATGATTTAAGGTAACTCCTTTTGCTTAGATCTCTGTCCAGATTCCCATCACAGCTAATATTTTAACAACTTTATCAAGCTGTGATTCACATGTCATATATTACATCCACTTAAACTTTGCAAATCAATGATTTTAGTATATTCACAGAGATGTTCAACTATTACCACCATCAAATTTCAGAACATTTTCATCATCTCAAAAAGAAATCCCATACACTCTAGCTATCACTTCTTTATCTCATCCTGTCCTTGTCCTAAGTTACCACTCATGCACTTTCTTTATCTATAGGTTTCATATTTCCTAGGAATTTCATATAAATGGAATAATATAGTATGTGGTCTTTTGTTACCAGCTTCCTTCACTTAGCATGGTGTTGTCAAGGGTCATCAATGTAGAGAATGTATCAGTACTGCATTCCTTCTTATGACCGAAACTATACCTTCATATGGATATACCACGTTTCTTAAATCCAATCATTACTCAGCAGACATTTCAGTGGTTTCTAACTTCTGGATATCAGTCATTATGCTGCTGTAATCATTCATGTAAAAGTTTTGTGTGGACATATTTCATTCCCTTTGGGTGTAGAGTTCTCTAGGAGGGAGATTGTAGGTTACATGGTAACTTGATATTTAATCGCTTGAGGAACTGCCAACAACTTGCAAAAGTAGCTGCATCATTTTGTATTTACATGAACCTTTAGTGAGGCACATTTTTTTTTTTAAGATTTTATTTATTATTTATTTGTCAGAGAGAGAGAGAGCAGAAGCAGTGGGATAAGCAGACAAAGGGGAAGCAGGCTCCCCGCTGAGCACAGATTTCCCCCGCCGCCCCATGTGGGACTCAATCCCAGGACCCTGGGATCATGACCTCAGCCAAGGCAGACCCTTAACCGACTAAGCCACCCAGGCAACCCCGTGTGATGCACATCCTTACCAATACTTGCTATCATCTTACTTTTTGATTCTAGTGATCTGAGTTCTTGTGAAATAGTATCTTATTGTGGCAAATAATGTCAAACATTTTTCATGTGCTTCCCAGCAATTTGTTTATCTTCAGAGGAATATTTATTCAGATCATCTGCATATTTTGTGTGTTTGTGTTGAAATATATATTATTTTTTCAATGTTTATTTGATTACAGTTGACACACGATGTGTTAGTTTCAGGTGTATAATATAGTGATTCAACAACCATATATGTTGTGCTGTGCTCACCACAAGTGTAGTTACACCTGTCATATACTGGGCTATTACAATACCATTAATTGTATTCCTTATGCTGTGCCTTTTATTCTGTGACTTATTCATTCCATAGCTGGAAACCTCTACCTCCCTCTCCCCTTCACCATGGATTTTATTGGGAGTTGTATGAGTTCTTTACATGTTCTAGACATAAGTCTCTTTTCAGATATGATTTATAAATATGTTCTTCCATTCTGTGGGTTGGTTTTTCACTTTCTTCATAGTGTCCTTTGAAACATAAATGTTTTTAATTGTAATAAAGTTCAATTTATTTATTTTTACTTTTGGTCTTCCTGCTTTCGGTGTTATATCTAAGAACCCATCTAAGGTCCAACCCAAGGTTATGATGATTAAATACTATGATTTATTCTAAGAATTTTATAATTTTGGCTCTTACATTTTGGCCTTTGATCCATTTGAGTTAATGTTTTAATGTGGGATGAAGTAAGATCTAATTGCATTCTTTTACATGTGGCTATCCAGTGGTCTTAGTATTATTTGTTGGAAAGACTGCTCTTTTCCAATTGAATGCTTTTGGCCCTCTTGTCAAAAACAAGTTGATGATAAATATAAATGTTAGAATAGGATGCTCACTTCTATTCCATTGTTCCATATGTTTATTCTTAGGCCAGTATCCTAGTTTTGTGATTATTGTAGATTTGTAGAAAGTCTTAAAATTGGAAAGCGGGAATCATCCAAATTTGTTATTTCTTAAAATACTGTTGTGGCTATTCTAGGTCCCTTGCAGTTCTATACGAATTTTAGAAACAATGTGTCAATTTCTACAAAGAAGATAGTTGGGGACTATGGCCATATTAACATTGTTGTCTTCCGATCCATGAACACAGAATATTTTTCTATTTTTTGGAAATTTTAAAAATATATTTAAAAATTTTTACAAAGCTTTATGGTTTTCAGAATATAAGATTTGAATTTCTTTTGTAAAATTTACTTCTAATTATTTTATTTCCTTTAATACTATTGTAAATGGAATTGTTTTCAGGGAACACAAGCAGAGGGAATGGGAGAGGGAGAAGCAGGCTTCCTGCCGAGCAGGGAGCCCCATGCGGAGCTCAATCCCAGGACCCTGGGATCATGACCTGAGCCGAAGGCAGATGCTTAACAAATGAGCCACCCAGGCGCCCCAAGAAAATTGATTTTTGTGTACTTATCTTGTCCTTCAACCTAACAGAACTCATTTGTTAATTCTAATGATATTTTAGTGGATGCCTTTGGATTTTCTTCATACGAGATTCTGTCATCTGCAGATGACAGTACTCCATAATTTTTTTTGTTTCTGTAAGATCATTAGTAATGGCCCCTCTTTCATTTCTGTTTCTAGTTACTTGAGTCATCAATACAGTGAAAGGGTTGTCAATTTTGTTGATCTTTTCAAAGAACCAGCTTTCTTTAAATTGATTATTCTCTATTGTTTTTCAATTCTCTACTCCATTAATTTTTGCTCTTATATTATTTCTCTTTCTGTTTGTTTTAGTTTTTAAATTGCTTTTCTTTTCTCCAGGCTCTTAGGTGAAACTTTAGGTTATTAATTTGAGATCTTTCTTCTTTTTTACCATAGACGTTTACATTGATTTATCTCTATCTTTATAAGTTTTAGGAGATCATGTCTTCATTTTCATTTATCTCAAGGTATTTTCTCATTTCCATTTTTTAAGATTTATTTATTTATTTGAGAGAGAGAGAGAAAGAGAATATGTGTGCACGAGTTGGGGAACGGACAGAGATAGGAGGGACAGAATCCTCAAGCCAACTCCCTGCTGAGCATGGAGCCCAATTCAGGGCTCCATCTGACTGTGAGACGACCTGAGCCACTGTGATTTCTTCTTTGACTCATTCGTTATTTAGGAGTGTGTTTTTCAATTTCCATATATTCTCGAGTTTCCCAAATCTCTCCCTTAATATCTTTTTTTTGCCCAAATACTACAGACTCTTGCTGTTCTTACTGAATTTCAGTAGCTTTGCTAGAGTAAATACATTTTTCATTTGCTGTATACCTTTAGGACTGTTTTCAAAGATTTTAAATGGCTGCTTTTTTGGTGGTTATTTTTCTAATTTTACTGGGGAGCAGGTCAGTGGAGCTCCTATCTCTGTCATTCCTCAAATCAACTACTACAGCTGTTTTTTGTGCCAAATCTTACCTATGGATACATAATTAAGTTAAATGAATAATTCTAGACTCATAGAAATGCAGAGATGAAGAAGAACTTTGAGATATTTGATCTCCAAAATCTGCTTTTTGAAAGAAGGTCATAGACATAGACCTTGTTTGCAACCATCTCAGGCCTAGAACTCTTGTCTCCAGAATCCACTCTGGATCACTTTCCAACAAAACAAGGGTGTTCCAAATGATAGTCAATAGGTCAAATCTGGCCACACCTACTTATTTACATATTGTGTAGAACTTCCTTCACATGATAACAGAATTAAGTTGTTGTGACAGTGATTCTATGGCTCAAGAGGCTAAAAATGTTTACTACCATCTGGCTTTTTACAGAAATACTTACCCAGCTTCACGTTAAACCCTCCCTGAATCTCATTTTTGTTGGTCTAGTTCCTGAGATTACTCTTTTACTAATCAAACAGGGTCTAGGTTGGAGACAGAAACCATATTAGGTATTTTATCAGAGGAAAAAAAAAGTAATTATAGAGAATTAACGAGATATAAAGATTAAAAATGTAGAAAGAGAACACTAAGATGTCAATGAGGTAGTTGCTGCCTCTAGGGCTGGCCAAGCAAAGCAGATGAAGCTAGGATTACTTAAACTTAGAAACCTGGAACAGGAACTCTGCAGCACTGAACTCAAGATTGCTATGAATGGTCTAGGTCAGACTGGTGTCTCCGAAACTTTTCTGGGACTGAGACATCTGAGGAGGGGGTCTGAGGGGATACCATGACACCAGTCTTGCAAATGTGGGAAACACTGAAAATTGAATTAAACGACTATTCCTAATGAGAACCACAGCCACCAAAGTGAAGAAGCAAGGCTGTCATGATCCTCACAGGAACAGGAAGAGGAGAGGCAGAACAAGTCTCTTCTCCCTCTAGAGCTTGCTGGGTCCTCTGCATTCTGCATGGGCTGAGCCAAACAGGAAGCAGCTGGCACAGTGTCAATGTGGTTTTGAGACAGTTCCAGCATCAGACAGCAGAGTATAAACTGCAAGTTTGAAGCTGAGAGTGAAGAGCTTAAGACTGGCACACTTTTCATGGAATAGACCATAGGGTAAGCTCGAGGAGAGGTACCCAAGAGAAGAAAAGGAGCTACTTAAGGGAAGGTATAATCTGTGCAGAAGGGCTGCGGAGAAGAGGAAACACATATTTATTTCAAAGCCATAGTCACTACAAAATGATATTAAAACTCATATAGAATGAAAAGTAAGCACTGGAAAGCGAGGTATTTCTGCCAGAGGAAGACAAGTTGCAGAACTGCAAACATTCAAAACATGGTCCGCCTATAAGATTAGATAGTACAAATGTGGGTCTCCCAGGAGTCCATTGCAAGAGGGAGTGTGCAACTTGTGACTATTTTTTTCATAATTAATGAGAATTATATGAGAATACCATACGATTTATAAGCAATCGAAAGTGAGAAATGTTTCAATACAAACATCTAAACAGAATTGCATGATGTCTAGCACTGTTTTTAATTTAAAGTACAAGAAAATAGTGCCAACTTTACCAGGAACTGTCCTCACAATCATAGAGTCAATAATGAGTGACATTGCAGTGCAGCTATGAAGCATCTTTGTGGATATGCTTCCCATCCTGGATGTATTTTTGTAATACCACAGATAGCCTGGCTGCAGAGGATGAGAAAGCTAGGAGCAATTCTCACACAGTGTAATAAAGATATGTGATTTCAGTATTATTATTATTATTATTATTATTATTATTTCGGCCACTGAGAATACACACATGACCTCATTTTTGTTTTGAACTTTGGAACTTTTAAAACAATTTCACTGGCATTGCTTCATTTACTCTTTGACTTAGCCATATTAAGTTCTATACAGGAGACCATTTATCCATTTACAAAATGTTTTTCAACTCTATGTCCCAGGGCCAAGGAGTTAGATATCAATTATGTAATTCTTGTCTTTGTCTTTTATGCCATGTTAGAAAGACTTGAGTTCATGTTGTGAGAAAGATTTCTGAATAGTTACATCCAGGGATTTACATGATATGGCTAGCATTTTAGAAGGATGGAAATGCAAACACCTCTCACCTTTAAAAATATATTTGAAACATTACAGAAAAGAAGATGCAAATGAACATGTAGAGAAAGTTACCCCTACTATATGTTTCAAAACATACCAAATAATACTATAGTGGTTGTGATAACTTATCTATGGAGTAAAATTATTAAATGTACAGAGAGCTGATAGCAACTTCAGAAACCTGCTATTCCTGGAGGAGATGGGAGAGAAATGTCAATTTTGAGTTGGAAAGAAAATTTCAACTGTTGTGTTTCTTTAAAAGAAGAATAGGAAACATTATTACTAAGGGCAAACGTGTCACATCTGCCTGATATGTACTTGTAATATTATTTCCTGTAACTGTATGTTTGAAATAATTTGCCAATTCTTTTTAATTTTTTTTTCTGTCAAGGAGGGAGTATGTAAGTTGGATTAGGTGTAGGGTCCAGGACAGTTCAATTTAAAGCACTGGAAAAAGGTAGAAGGCGATTATAGGAGTTAACAATGTTGGACAGAAGAGAAAAATGAAGACACGGTATCTTCCCACACAGACTCCCCCAGTTACTATTGCAATAACTTCTGTCTCCTGAATCCTAATCTACTCCTCCAGGATCCATGGACTCAACTCTGGACAGCCACACTTTCTAAGCAAACGACAGTCTCCCCATCCCACTCCCATTTTGTGTTCACATCAGAACAACTCGTAGATTCATGCCTGGTTCAGCCCCAGCACACAGGAAACGATTATTAACAATATAGTGACATTGTAGCAAAAATAATATTGACATTCACTCATCCTGTTGTAAGGAATATTGAATGATGGCCATTTTGATTGTTAAAGGAAAAGCAAGAATCATCTGCTTGACTATTTGTCTGCCTCAGGAGATTTCTAAATAAGACTCTGGGCTTGACTTCTTAAACGTATACTAAAGAGACTGGTTACTTCAATCCAATCAAAGAATCCTGCTACTCTAGTGCTGGAATAGTAAAGAGAGCAATCATAGCTCTCGGCAAGCAAGTCAATGTGTCTTGTAGTTGAGGAATGTTATATGGATGATGTATGATGTGCCTCATAGTTATTGAGGAATGGGGCTATGAGCGCACTGTGAAAGATGAAGTGTGCTGTTCTTTTTTTTTTTTTTTAAGATTTTATTTATTTGACAGAGAGAGTGAGAGAGCACAAGCATGGGGAAGGGACAAGGGAGAGGAAGAAGCAGGCTCCCCACTGAGCAGGGAGCCCAACATGGGGCTCGATCCCAGGAACCTGGGATCATGACCTGAGCTGAAGGCAGCTGCTTAACCAACTGAGCCAACCAACCCAGGTGCCCCAGTGAAGTGTGCTCTTCAAACGTTACATGTATGTATGCCTTCTAGGGTGCTTGGTTACATAGTGTGGTGCCACCATGCCCTGCTTCTAACTTGTTCTTCTTAGGACTTCTGCGAATGTTGACAACTGACCGCTGGAAAAATTAACCTGAACAAACCTTTAAATGATAAAAAAATATAATAATAACATCTAGTAATTATGGAAGTAGTCATGCCATATCAGACCAAAATTGTTTAAGGCAGACAATTGTCCTGTTTTCAAAGCCAGCATATATCATTGACTAAAGAAGAAAGGCTTTGAATGTGGGCACAATCATTGGTTCTTTTGGAACCTAGGATCATAAAATAGCCTATGGAAGAAAGTACCTATCTACCACCTGCAACCTCTTTTTGACCCACCTACTTCTAGATAAGACTCAGTATGACTCACAAATTCATCCTAGATATAAATTTTCTTATAAGCAAAAAGACTTATTCATTCAAAATATAGATAAGACCTCTCACTCTATCAATCATTCTATCATCTATCTATCTATCTAGATATCTATCTATCATCTTCTATCATCTTTCTATTTAACCTCTCTATCTGATAACTTCCAAACAAATGCTATTCTAGGTATTGGCGATACAGCATAAACATACTCACTGTATCTGTCCTCAGGGAGCTTCATTTAAACCAGTCTCTGACTGAGGAGAATTTAGCTTGAATCACATGTTTCCAGTGATGTGCATTCCAGACAGGAAGTGGGACACTCCAGGAATAATGTCAAGGCCAAGAGAAAGGTGGGACTCAGGTGCTCAGAGCCTTTAAGAACAGCATGCAATTCCTCAGGCAGCCAAATCTTATGAGAAACTTAGAGGACTCCACTTCCCAGGTGTGCTTAAGCAAGACAGGGATAAAGAGATAACCCCTGGAGAACTGAGGGTGGGAAAATCAATCTTCCATTTGAAGAGAATATTATAGCCACTGAATTAGTGTATTAACTAGGGTCCTTCAGAGAAACAGAACCAATAGGAGATGTGTGTGTGTTTGTGTATAAAAAGATTTATTATAAGGAATTGATTCACAATTGTGGAGGTTGGCAAGCCCCAACATCTACAGAGTGGGTCAGCAAGCTGGGGGCTCAGGAGAGCTGATGGTATAGTTCTAGTCTGAAGGAACCAGCTGCAGACCTAGAAAGAGCCCATGTTTCAGTCTGAGGACAAATGCAAAAACAAAAAACAAAAATCAACAAGCAGATATACCAGTTTGAAGTCAGGGAGGCAGAAAGAATTCTTTCTTACTTGGAAGAGGATCAGATTTTTTGTTCTATTCAGGTCTTCAACTGATTAGATGAGGAGGAGCCCCATTAGAGAGGGCAATCTGATTTACTCAGTCTCATAACTGAAATGTTAAGCTCATCTAAAAATACTCTCATGGGTATCTAAGAACAAAAAGATCTAGAATAACGACCATAAGTGACCAAATATCTGGGCATACTATAGCCCACTCAGGTTGACACATGAAATTAATAATCACAGCTACTTAGATCTTACCCATATCTATATCTTAAAAAACTAGTATGCCACTTGGCACACCAGATACTTATTAGATACCTATCAAAAGCTCAATGGAATGGAATAAATTAATTATAGCCTGTTACTACCTTGCAGTGCCTGTAACTTCAAAGTAACTGCAATGCTCTGGGTTTTAGTCATTTTCTTAATAGAATGAGGTACAATAATGATTCATATTATTTTTAAAATAAAAGCATTTTAAGATGATTACAATTTACATGCAGTTATAAGAAATAATACAGGAAATAATTCATAAAAAATACATGTATCCTTTACCCAGTGTTATGGGCTGGGTTGTGTCCCTCAGAATTCGTATGTTGAAGCCTTACCACTGAGTATCTCAAAATGTATCTGTTTTGAAGATAGGGTTGTTAAATAGGTAATTAAAGTAAAATGAGATCACTTGGGTGGGCCCTAATTCAACCTGATTGGTGTCCTCATAAAAAAAGGACATTAGGGCACAGACATAGAGAAAAGAGTATGTGAACCCAAAGGGAGAAGGTGGCCATCTGCAAGCCAAGGCGAGAAGAGGCGGAGGGCACGTGCTGCGATGAGCACTGGGTGTTATACTTAACTAATGAATCATTAGTTAAAACTAATTATGCACTATACAGTGGCTAACTGAACATTAAAAAAAAAAAAGAACCTTCTCTGGTGAAACCATACCTGCTGACACCTTAACATCAGACCTTCAGCCTTTAGAACTGCAGGGAAATAAATTTCTGTGGTTTAAGTCATCAAGTCTGTGGTATTTTGTCGCGGCAGTCCTAGAAAACTAACAAACCCAGTTTCCCCTAATGGTAACATCCTGCAACACTAGAGTAAAATTTCACAACCGGAATACTGACATTGATAGAGTCAAGACACGGAACAGATCCGTTACTACAAGGATTTTTCCTGTTGCTTTTTTAACACTACATCCATCTTCTTCCCACCTCCCTCTTCTGGTCCCTGAATGCCAGCAACAACTAATTTGTAAGAATGTCATATAAATGAACCATAGGATATATAAACTTTTGGGATTGGCTTTTTTTTTTCTCCACTCAGAAAATTACATAGAAATTTATCCAAGTAGTTGTATACATCAAGAGTCTGTTACTGAGTAGTATTCCTTGATATGGTTGAACCCCAGGATATTTAACCAATCACCCATTAAAGAATGTCTTTAATATCTCCAGTTCTTGGCAATTATGAATGGATCTGCTTGGAATAACTGTGTACAGGTTTTTGGGTGAACATAAATTTTCATTTCTTGGGGATAAACAGCCAAATATGCAATTGGGTCATTTGGTAGTTACATAATTTGTTTTATAAGAAATTAACAATTTGTTTTTCAGAATCACTGTGTAATCCTACCACCAACATATGAATGATCTAGTTTTCCTATATCCTCATGAATATTTGATGTTGAGACTATTATTTTTAATTTCAGCCTTTGTGATAAGTACAAAGCGAAAATTCATTGTGATTTTAATTTACACTTCCATGATTGATGATGACGCTGAATATTTTTATTTGCTTAATTTATATTTATATATATTCTTTAGTGAAATGTCTATTCATCTTTTGCCCATTTTCTAAATGAATTGTTTCCATATTGTTGAGTTTTGAGTCCTTTGTCAGATATGTGATTTGCAAATAGTTTATCTCATTCTGTAGCTTCACTCCCTTCCCCCTCCCTCCCCCCTCCCCCTTAACAGAGTCTTTTGTAGAACACATGTTTTTAAGTGTGATGAGATACAGTTGCTCAGTTCTTACTTTTATGGATCATGCTTTTGGTGTCAAGTCTAAGAAATCTTCGCTTAGATCTTGGATCCTAAGATATTTTTCTAGTTTTGTCTAAAACTTTTATAGTTTTATGTTTTACATTTAAAATTGGGATACATTTTGCATTAATTTTTTGTACAATGTGAGGTTTAGGCTGAGATTCTTTTAAAAATTTCCCTTATGGGGAGAACCTGGGTGGCTCAGTTGATTCTATACAACTTTTTTTTTTTTAAGATCTTATTTATTTATTTGACAGAGAGACAGTGAGAAAGAGAACACAAGTAGGGGGAGAGGGAGAGGGAGAAGCAGGTTTCTTGTTGAGCAGGGAGCCCAATGCAGGGCTTGATCCCAGGACTCTGGGATCATGACCTGAGCCGAAGGCAGATGCTTAACAACCAAGCCACCTAGGCACCCCTCTGTCTGACTCTTGATTTTGGCTCAGGTCATGATGTCAGGGTTGTAAGATCAGGTCCCACGTTGGGCTCCAAGCCGGGCATGAAGCCTGCTTAAGATTCTCTCTCTCTCCCTCTCTCTCTCTGACCCTCCCTCTCCCTCTCTAAACAAATAAAAATAAACATAGAGATAAAAATAAAAATTTTGCTTATGGGTGCCCAACTGCTCCAGGACCATTTGCTAAGGCTCTCCTCCACTGAATTGTGTTTTGTCTTGTTTGTTTTTGTTGTTTGTTTGTCTTTGCGTTTTTGGCAACAAATCATTTGGGCATATTTGTATGGGTCTGCTTCTGGGTTATCTTGTTTTGTTCCATTGATCTATGTGTTTTTCATTCTTCCAACACCACACTGCCTTGATATGTATCTGTAGATGCATATCAGGCTTTATATTAGGTACAGTGATTCCTCCCACTATATATTTCTTTGTCAAGTTTTTTTAGCTATTGCAGGATGTGTGCCTTTTTGTGTAAATTTTATTATGAGTTTATCTTTGCAAAAATGCTTTCTGGGATTTTGATAAGAATTGCATTAAATGTAATGATCAGTTTGGGGAGAATTGACGGAATCATTGATCTTGATCACATATTTATTTAGATTAAATTTTTTTTCCCATCAGCACTTCCTAATTTATAGCATACACATTCTATATATGTTTTATTAAGTTTATAACTATATTTTAATTTGCTATGCAGTAATTACAAATGGTATTGTGTGCTTAATTTTGGTTTTCATGTTCATTGTTAGTATACAGAAATGTAGTTACTTTTTAGGTGTTGGTCTTCTATCCTATGACTTTGCTGAACTACTAATTAGTTCTAGGGTTTTATTGTTGTTGTCATTAGTTTCCTATGGATTTTTAATAGGCAATCATACCATCAGTAGATAGGAACAGTTTTATTTACTTATTTCCAGTCTATATATTTCTTTCTTTCTTATCTCATTGCAGTGGTTAGAACCTCCATACTTTGTCTGAATAAGAATAGGGGAGTGGATCTTTGCCCTCTTGCCAATCTTAGAGGGAAAGTGATCAATGTTCCACTATTAAGTATAATGTGGGTTATAGGAGGTTTTTGTAGATGCTGTTTATTAAGCTGAAGAAGTTCCCATCTGTGTCTAGTCTAATAAAAGTTTTCATATGAATGGGTTTTGGATTTTGTAAAATACTATTTCTTTATCAATTGATATCAAAATATGATTTCTTTAGTCTGTTCATATAGATGGTAGACTATAAATATTGGTACTTGAATGTTAAAACACTTTAGCATAACTGGAATAAATATGATATATATATTCTTTTTTCCCCCCCAAGGTATATATATTCTTTGTAGATATTGCTGGATTGGATTTGCTGTATTTCATTGAGAACTTCTGTTATCTAAGTTCATGGGAGATATTATCTGTAAGGTATTTCTTTTTTCTTTTTGTACTGCCTTAGTCTGGTTTTGGTAATAAAATAATGCTAGCCTCATGAAAATGACCTGAGAAGTGTTTCCTCCTCTTCTGTTTTCTAGAGGTAATTGTATAAAATGGGTATTAATTTTTCTTTAAATGTTTGGTAAAATTCTCTAGAGAAACAATCTAGGCCCAAAGATTTCTTTTTCAGGAATTTTAAACTAAATGGAGGTAATCTGAGAAACACTCTGCATGCTTGGGAAGAGGGGAAGAAAAGAAGATGGGATGGAAGAAAAACCATCAGCTTCTTGCTCAGTGCCAATGAAACTACAGTGTGGAGGGAGGGAAGCATTCTGGTTTTTCTGTTGGTATTTAGCTGGAGTAGAAAATAGATTACCAGTCAACAGCTAATGATGGGTTGTCCTGTTTTGGGCCATTTGGTTAGGGTAGCAGACTTTTTTGGAGATTTTTTGGTTTGTTCCTATTGGTGGTTCAGGATTGGATGCTTCTGTAGGGCAATAAGAAATCCAGGGAACCCCCTGCCATGCTATTCCTCAAGTCCTCCGTTCTCAAAACAGCATGCTTTCTTTTTCTCATCTTTCAGAGACTTCCCATGTTTGCTTGTTGCTTTATGTGTAGGGGTTTTTTTGTTATGTGTGGGAAGACCCGTGAGGAATGGACTATTCCACACTGACAGAACTGGAAACCCATCTACTTTGCCCTATTTTTCTGAGAAAAAAAAAAAAATTGAGATAATGTTTGTGAGCATTACATGATGTGATGCTTAACTCAAAGCCTGGAATATTATTAAGCATATAGTGTGAGCTACTAAGGGTCTTCTAATTCCTTTGGTAAGAAATAAGTTCAGAAGCAAGAAGGGTGAGGAAGAAATGAGAAAAATAGAAAGAAAGGAAGGCCAGGATATGCAGTACAGGTTAAAGCTGTGAAAGATTGAGGTGACAGATACTCAATGCAAGAGCACATCTGGTGACCTAAAAGTGCTGGGTGGAACTGGGCCATCCTCTCTCCTGTCTTTCAGTGTCAATCCACTTGCCTGACGTCAGACATTTCTCAATGTCAGAGAAATACTGGTATGGCTAATGGAGAGAAAGTGAAGATGAATTTTATTTTCAACTGAGGGTAGATAAAAATGAATTATTTTAATCATCTGTACTTTTTTTTCTTGGCTTTACTACAAACTCACATTCAGAATATCTACTATAATCTAATGGTGAAAAGTACAAATTTAAAGCTATGTCAACAATCATGCAATAATTCATAGAGGTAGAGGAAAAAATACCGAGACTTGAAAATAAAATATTAATGTTTGGTGATTTAGTCCTAATAAGTAAAATAAAGCAAAATCAGGAAATAAAAACATAATCACTGTGTCAATATTTAATCATAATATTTTATCAATTTGTAAATCTTTTCATTTCTCTTGAATTCTGAGTGAAGCTCATTTGAATCACAAAATTATCATCCATCTTTTATAAATTTCACCAATGTAAACAAATTTAAATATTGATAGTAAAATGAATTTTATAAGTCCATCAGATAAATATCTTTTTTTTTCTCTAACAAGATAGTGGACATTTTTTTTCAAAAGTTAGTCTAACATATTATGAGTTTACTGCTAATGGAAGGCTGAGAAGGCTTCCAGAAACCTTAAAGAATCATCGAATTCAACATTTCTTCTTTTTAGAAAGGACCATATACACATGCTCCTAGATAAATTAACTTCTCCTTTCCTTTTTTTTTTTATTTGTTTTTTGATTTTATGGCAAGCATTTTTATCTTGAAACAACTTTAAACTTACATAAAAATGACAAGAAAAGTACCAAGAATTTCTTTTTGCCCTTCACCTGGATTCTGCAATTGCTGACATTTTGTCACATTCAATTTTATTATTCTCTTTCTGATTCATTAGAGACCAGGCAGCAATCACTGGACTCCTTTCCCATTAAGTATGTCAGTGCAGCTCCCCAAGTTATCCACAAACAGGAAACTTAATATTAATACAATACTATTGGCTACAGTACAGATTTCAAATTTTGTAGATTGTCCTAATAATGTATGCTACAGCAAAATTTATATTTGTGCTCCATGATACAATCTGGAATCACATTTCACATTTAGATTTGGCATCTTTTTTTTTTTTTTTACTAATAAAAGCTAATATTTAATGAGTATTTACTGAGTGTCAGGTATTTTTGTAATGTTTTTGCATGGATATTTTATTTTTTTTACATTTTTTTTAAGTGTTATGTTTGTCGCCATATGGTACCTCATTAGTTTTTGATGTAGTGTTCCATGATCTATTGTTTGTGTATAACACCCAGTGCTCCATGCAATATGTGCCCTCCTTAACACCCATCACCGGGCTCACTCATTCCCCCTACCCTCCAAAACCCTCATTTGATTCCCAGAGTTCATAGACTCTCATGGTTCATCTCCCCCTCAGATTCCCCCTCCCCCTTCATTTCCCCTTCCTTCTCCTAATGTCCTCCATGCTACTCCTATGTTCCACAAATAAATGAAACCGTATGATAATTGTCTTTCTCTGTTTGACTTATTTCACTTAGCATAATCTCCTCCACTTCCATCCATGTTCATGTTAATATTGGGTATTCATCCTTTCTGATGGCTGAGTAATATTCCATTGTATATATGGACCACATCTTTTTTATCCATTTATCTGTTCAAGGGCATTTCAGCTCCCTCCACAGTTTGGCTACTATGGACATTGCTGCTATGAACATTGGGGTGCATATGGCCCTCCTTTTCACTACATCTGTATCTTTGGGGTAAACACTCAGTAGTGCAATTGCTGGTTCTATAGGGTAGCTCTATTTTTAATTTTTTGAGGAACCTCCACACTGTTTTCCAAAGTGGCTGTACCACCTTGCGTTTCCACCAGCAGTATAACAGGTTACACTGGAGAAAGGATCCCCTTTCTCCACAACCTCTGCAACATTTGTTGTTTCTTGTCTTGTCAATTTTTGCCATTCTAATTGGTGTAAGGTGGTATCTCAATGTGATTTTGATTTGAAGTTCCCTGATGGTTAATGATAATGAACACTTTTTCATGTGTCTGTTAGCCATTTGTATGTCTACTTTGGAGAAGTGTCTGTTCATGTCTTCTGCCCATTTTTTGACTTGATTATTTGTGTTTTGGGTGTTGAGTTTGAGAAATTCTTTATAGATCTTGGCTATCAACTCTTTATCTGTAGTGTCATTTGCAAATATGTTTTCTCATTCCGTGGGTTGTCTCTTTGTTTTGTTGACTGTTTCCTTTGCTGTGCAGAAGCTTTTGATCTTGATGAAGTCCTAAAAGTTCATTTTTGCCTTTGTTTCCCTTGCCTTTGGAAATGTGTCTTGGAAGAAGTTACTGTGGCTGATGTCAAAGAGGTTATTGCCTATGTTCTCCTCTAGGATTTTGATGGATTCCTGTCTCACATTGAGGTCTTTCATCCATTTTGAGTTTATCTTGTGTATGGTGTAAGAGAATGGTCAAGTTTCATTCTTCTGCATGTGGCTGTCCAATTTTCCCAGCACCATTAATTGAAGAGATTGTCTTTTTTCCATTGGATATTTTTTTCTGCTTTGTCCGTAGAGTTAAAGGTCCATATCTGGGCTCTCTACTCTGTTCTATTGGTCTCTTGGTCTGTTTTTGTGCTGGTATCATGCTGTCTTGATAATCACAGCTTTGTAATATAGCTTGAAATCAGGCAACATGATGCCCCCAGCTTTGTTTTTCTTTTGCAACATTTCCTTGGCAATTCAGGGTCTTTTCTGGTTTCATACAAATTTTAGGATTGTTTATTCCAGCACTTTGAAAAATGCCATTGATATTTTGATCGGGATGGCGTTGAAAGTATAGATTGCTCTGGGAAGCATAGACATTTTAGCAATGTTTTGTCTTCTGATCCATGAGCATGGACTGTTTTTCCATCTTTTTGTGTCTTCTTCAATTTCCTTCATAAGTGTTCTGTAGTTTCTAGAGTTTCTAGAGTTTCCTTCACCTCTTTGGTTAAGTTTATTCCAAGTTATCTTATAGTTTTGGTGCTGTTGTAAATGGAATCAATTCTCTAATTTCTCTTTCTACAGTTACATTGTTAGTGTACAGGAAAACAACTGATTTCTGTGCATTGATTTTGTATCCTGGCACATTACTGAATTGGTGTATGAGTTCTAGTAATTTAGGGGTGGAGTCTTTTGGGTTTTCTTTTTTTTTTAATTTTTAAAAAGACTTTTATTTCTTTATTTGTCAGAAAGACAGAGAGAGCGCACAAGCAGGCAGAGCAGCAGGGAGAGGCAGAGAGAGAAGCAGGCTCCCCACCGAGCAAGGAGCCCAATGCGGGACTCAATCCCAGGACCCTGGGATCATGACCCAAGTTGAAGGCAGCTGCTTAACCGACTGAACCTCCCAGGCGTTCCAACTTTTGGGTTTTCCACAAAAAGTGTCATGTCATCTGCAAAGAGAGAGTTTGACTTCTTTGCCAATTTGAATATGTTTTATTTCTTTTTGTTGTCTGATTACTGTTGCTAGGACTTCTAGTACTGTGTTGAAAAATAATGGTGAGAGTGAGTATCCTTGTCATATTCCTGATCTTAAGGGAAGAGAATGATATTTGCTGTGGGCTTTCATAGATGGTTTTTTTTTGAAATCGAGGAATTTTCCCTCTATCTCTACACTTTGATGAGTTTAAATTGGGAAAGGATGCTTATTTTGTCAAATGCTTTTTCTGCATCCATTGAGAGGACCATATGGTTCTTCTCCCTCCTCTTATTAATGTGTTCTACCACATTGATTGATTTGCAAATGTTGAACCACCCTTATATCCCAGGGATAAATCCCACCTGCTCATGATGGATAATCCTTTCAGTGTACTGTTGGATCCTATTATCTACGATCTTGTTGAGAATGTTGGCATCCATATTTACCAGGGATATTGGTCTGAAACTCTCCTTTTTGATGGGGTCTTTGCCTGGTTTTGGGATCAAGGTAATCCTGGCCTCATAGAATGAGTCTGGAAGTTTTCTTTCTGTTTCTATTTTTTGAAATAGCTTCAGGAAAATAGATATTATTTCTTCTTTGAGTGTTTGGTAAAATTCCCCAGGGAACTATATTGGCATATAGTTGTTGATAATAATTTCTAGTAATTGTTTCTATTTCTTTGGTGTTAGTAGTGATTGCTCCCCTTTCATTCATAATTTTATTAATTTGGGTCCTTTCACTTTTTTTTTAAATAAATCTGGCCAGTGCTTTATTGATCTTATTATTCTTTCAAAGAACCAACTTCTAGTTTTGTTGATCTCCTATACTATTTTTCTGGTTTCTAATTCATTGATCTCTGCTCTAATCTTAATAACTTCTCTTCTAATGCATGACTTAGGCTTTATTTGTTGTTTTTTCTCCAGTTCTTTAAGGTGTAAAGTTAATTTGTGTATTCAGGATTTTTGTATTTTGTATTTTTTTGAGTAAGGCTTGGATGGCTATGTATTTCCCCTTTAGGAGTGCCTTTGCAGGATCCCATAGTTTTGCACCAATGTATTTTTGTTCTCATTGGTTTCCATGAATTATTTAAGTTCTTCTTTGATTTCTTGGTTGGCCCAAACATTCCTTAGCAGGATGGTCTTTAGATTCCAAGTGTTTGAATTTCTTCTAAATTTTTCTTGTGATTGAGTTCCAGTTTCAAAGCATTATGGTCTTAGAATATACAGGGAATAATCTCATTCTTTTGGTATCAGCTGAGTCCTGATTCGTGACCCAGTATGTGATCTATTCTGGAGAAAGTTCCATGTGTGGTTGAGAAGAATGAGTATTCTGTTGTTTTAGGGTGGAATGTTCTGTATATATCTATGAGGTCCATCTGGTCCAGTGTGTCATTCGGATCTCTTGTTTCTTTGTTGATTTTCTGTTTAGATGACCTGTCTATTGCTGAGTGGAGTGTTGAAATCTCCTCCTATTAGCATATTATTATCAGTATGTCTCTTTATTTTGGTTAACAGTTGGCTTCAGCCTGATTAGATCTCATTTCTGCCCTTAGAGATTCTACATTGTTGTTAATATTTTTCTCAAGCCTAGATATTGCTTTGATAATTGTTACTCTAAAGTCAATTTTTGACATCTTGGTCATATCCATATCCAGTAGTTCTGTGGCAGAGGCCACTTTCTCTGGTTCTTTCCTTTGTTGGGGGTTCCTCTTCCTAGTTATTCTGTTGAGGGGTGGTTGAGGGAATGTACAGAGTCCAAATTATTGACCACAATCCAAGCAAGATGCACCTGTTTTATAGGGACCTTAGGGTGGTAGGCCTCTTGTTCTTCCAGCCTGTCTTCTGGGGGATGGGCCTGTGGAGCTATTACTCAGGCAACCATGTTGGCACAGAGTTACCCTGTCCTCTGTGGGGAGGGGATGTGTTCGGTGAAAACTGTTTTTTTTTGGGGGGGGGGGTTTGTTCTCTGGCGTCTTTCCCTGGCAGCTTTCCACATTCCTTCCAAGAGTCAGAGCAGAAGTGACTGTATCCAAACCTTTATTTCAGAACAGAGAGATTGCAGTCTGATCTTCACTGAACTCTCCAGGCCACACTCTGCTTTTGTCTGTGCTGCTAAAAACCACAGCATTCTGGGTTGTGCACCCCACAGCAGCACTCCCAGCCCTTACTTCCAAGTCCAGGCATGTCTCTGCCCTTTTTGATTCTAAAACCGTAAGCCACCCCTGGTTTGCTTGCATGCCCCTGAAGCTCTAGATTTCAGTCTGGGGGGCTGCCCTAAAGTCTTTTCCCTGCTGTTAGGGATTCAAGTCTGTTCCTGGTCCCAGTGTGGGAGGCTTTTGAGTGCTCCCTTATTATTTCACCTTCCAGGCTCAAGTGCTAATGGCAGCTCTCTCCCCCTTCTTTATATTCCAATATCTGTCCATGGAATCATGGCTCCCTGCTTCATACCTCAATACCAACCACCAGAGATATTCTGTTTGTGGAGATCCAGATATATCTTCTTATATCTCAGGCTGATTTTGTGGTGTTCAGACTGGTCTGGTAGATATCCAGCTTGATGCAGGGGACCAGTTGAAATAGGGTCCCCTACTCCTTTGCCATCTTTTTCCTCTTTCTCTGGCATCTTTTTTATTGATATATAATTCACTTACCATGACATTCACCCTATTAGATTGCATGGTTTTTGCAGTTATTTGGTTTTTTAGTATATTCACAAGGTTGTGTAAAAATTGCCACTACTTAATGCTCAGAGTATTTTTATTACTCCAAAAGAAAAACCTCATATCCACTAGCAGTTCTACTTCCTTCTCCCCTCCCCCAGCCCTGGCTGCCACTAGTCTGATTTCAGTCTCTTAGATATGCTTTTTCTGGACAATCCATTTTTATGTAGCCTTTTGTGTCCAGCTTCTTTCACTTAGCATAAGGTTTAAAAATCTGTTTTGGGGCACCTGGGTGGCTCAGTGGGTTAAGCCTCTGCCTTCGGCTTGGGTCATGATCTTAGGGTCCTAAGATCAAGCCCTGCATGGGGCTCTCTGCTCAGCTGGGAGCCTGCTTTCCCCTCTCCCTCTGCCTGCCTCTCTGCCTACTTGTGATCTCTTTCTCTCTGTCAAATAAATAAATAAAATCTTTTAAAAAAATAAAAATAAATAAAAATTAATCTGTATTGTAGCACATATAATATTTTATTTTTTTCATGGTCAAATAGTGTTCCATTGTATGGATATACCACATTTGTTTAACCATTTCTTAGTTGTTGGACATCTGTGTTGTTTCCATTTGGAGCTATTATGAATAATGTTTCTATGGACATTCATATACATGGTTTTCTTTGTGTAAACATACGTTTTCAATTTTATTAGCAACATATGCCTAGTATGGAATTGTTGGTTCATATGATAACTCCACATTTGACTTTTTGAGGAACTGACAAATTGTTTTACAGAGAAGCTTCACCATTTTATGTTTCTTTTTTTTATTAATCCATTTGTATTGAACGTTTAGTTTTTCAATTATTTTACGATAACTAATGCTATGATTGACATTATAGATTAATCTTTGTACAGATACTTGATTATATCTTTAGCATAAATTCTTAGGTATGGAATTATTTAAATCTTAAATGCATTTTATTTTTTATTTTTTTCTTTGTTTTCTTTTCTTTTTAAAAATTAACATATAATGTATTATTTGTTTCAGGGGCACAGGTCTGTGATTCATCAGTCTTACACAATTCACAGCGCTCACCATAACACATACCTTCCCCAATGTCCATCATCCCCAATTTATGTTTCAACAAGGAATAGATGAGGATTCTAATTTCTCTACATATATGGCAACACTTTTTATTCTCTGACTTTATTGATTATTGCCATCTTGATTGGTATGAAGTGACATTTCATTGTGGCTTTAATAAGTATTTACCTAATGGCTTGTGATGTTGTGTCTGTTTGCATGCCCTTATCGCTATTTGTATTTTTTGGAGAAATGCCGATTCAAGTCCTTTCCTTATTTTCTAACTGGGTGGTTGTCTCTTTGTTGTGTTGTAAGAGTACTTAATATATTCTGGATATGAAAGCCATAAGATATATGAATTGCAAATATTTCACCCTTCCTGTGGATAGTCTTTCATTTTCTTGATAGTGTCCTTGAAGATGGAAAAAAATTTAATTTTGGTGAAATCTTATTTATCTGTTTTTTTCTTTTTTCTATATATATATATTTTTGGGCTTTAGGAATTATTTCTAAGAAACTATTACCTAATTCAAGTTCACAAATATTTACACATATGTTTTATCCTAAGACTTTTATAGTTTTAGCTCTTACAGTTTATTTATTTATTTATTTAGATAGTTAATTTTTGTATATGGTGTAAGGTAGGAGTCCAACTTCATTCCTTTGCATAAGATTACTAGCTGTCCTCCAACACTAATTGTTGAAAAGACTATTCTTTCACCTACTGAGTTGTCTTGGCACCCTTGTTAAAAATCAGTTTCTTAAAAATATATGGTGTTAATTCTGAATGCTCATTTTTATTCCATTAATTCACTTGTGTACTCTTAATCCAATAGCACATAGATTAATTTTTTAGCTTTGTGGAAAGTTTTGAATTCAGGAGGTGTGATTCTTCTAATTTAGTTCTTTTATTATTATTATTATTTTGGCTATTCTAGAGCCCTTGTTGGTTTTGATAGAAGCTGTATTGTATCTGTAGATCAATTTGAATAGGATTGCCATTTTAATAGTATTAAATCTTCCAGTCCATGAATATGATATATCTTTTTATACATTTAGTATTTTAAAACTTATTTCAGTGATGTTTTGTAATTTTTACTGTACAGTTTTGTAGTTCTTTCAAGTTTATTTCTACTTTGTTTTATTTTTAATTTGACAAACCCTTGTGTCGAGGGCTGACTTTCAATAGATCGCAGCGAGGGAGCTGCTCTGCTACGGATAAAACCCCGACCCAGAAGCAGGTCGTCTACCAATGGTTTAGCACCAGGTTCCCCACCAACGTGCCTTGTGTGACGGGCGAAGGGGCAGCCCCCTTTCCGGCCGCACCCAGTTTCCCGGGACGAGGGGCTCTCCGCACCGGACCCCGGTCCCCACGCGCGGCAGGGCACGCCACGCCACAAAGTTTATTTCTACTTAATTTATCATTTTTTCCTATTGTAAATTAAATTGCTTTCTTAAGTTCACTTCCGTATTGTTCATTTCTAGTGTATAAAATCACAACTAAATTTGTATATTGATACTGTATCCTGAAACCTTGCTGAACTTATTTGCTCTAAATTTCCTTCTATATTTTTATGTTTCTGAAGAAACATTTTTTATGTTTCTATATGCACAAGATCATATCATATGAAAATACAGATAGTTTTATTTCTTCCTTTCCAATCTTAATATCTTTTTTTTTTCTCTTCTTGCATAATTGCCTTGGCTACCATCTTTGTAAAATATTAGATAGAAATAATGAGAATGGCCATGCTAGTGTTGTTTTTGAATTTATGGGGAAATTTTTAGTCTTTCACCATGAAGGATGATGTTAGCTGTGGGTTTTATCAAGTGGTTTTCATCATGTATTGGTACAAATACATTTTCTCCCCTAATCTAGTAATAATACATATTGCATAAATATATGATCTTTTTTTGAAGTACATCATATGCTTGGGATAAAGCCTATTTGAACTTAGAATATTTGTTGTTGTTGTTGTTGTTGTTAAAGATTTTTTATTTATTTAACGGAAAGGAGAGCGCTCACAAGTAGGCAGAGAGGCAGGCAGAGAGAGAGGGGGAAGCAGGCTCCCTTCTGAGCAGAGAACCCGATGCGGGGCTCCATCCCAGGACCCTGAGATCATGACCTGAGCCGAAGGCAGAGGCTTTAACCCACTGAGCCATCCAAGTGCCCCATGAACTTAGAATATTTTTTTCCAAATATACTATTGTGTTTGATTTAGCATATTTTATTTAATATGAAGGTGAAATTAAATGAAATAAGTAGAAGCACATATTTTTCCTAGACTACCTGGTTCTATCAAAAGTAGCTGGGACATGACCAAAAATATTTATGCTTTTTGTCACTCAAGTCACTTCTTTCTAAAAAGTAAAATAATATCATTTAACTAACAGTGGATTTTTAAGGACTAAATAAACTAATACAAATGAAATGTTATTTTTTTATTTTTATAATTATTATTATTACATTTTTTTCAGAAAGAGTTGGTCTAACATTTATATATATATATATACATATATATGTATATATATATAAAGATTTTATTTATTTATTTGACAAAGACACCACGAGAGATGGCCAAGCATGGGGAGTGGGGGAGGGAGAAACAGGCTTCCCACTGAGCAGGGAGGCTGATGCAGGGCTTGATCCCAGGACCCTGGGATCATGACCTGAGCCGAAGGCAGACGCTTAAATACTGAGCCACCCAGGCACCCCTAACATTTATATTTTTTAACTCTTTTTATTCTGTTTGATTTAAATTTTATTCTGTCCTTATAAAGTTTGTTAGCCATTTCCTTTTATTTATTAAGCGAATAGTCATACTGTGTTTTTCTGAAAAAAAAAAAAAATACAATGAGGGAATTGCTACTTTATTGAAGGTTTCCTAGCACTAGCTTATAAAACATTTTGAACTAATAAATAATATTTTTGGTAACTTACTTCTGATTTAATTTCTTTTATGGCTTTGGATATATTTGGATTTTGCATTTTTTTGTGTAGATAATTTGTAATGATATACTGATAGAAAATATCATTTTTACCTTCTTTCTTATATATCATTTGAAGTTGTTTATAATTTCTTCTTCTGATTTTTAAATCTCAGTTATATATCCAGAATTATTTTCAATTTTTCAAACCGAATATTGTTTGGGAATTTATTTGTTCTTTGTCTTTAGCCAGTTGTGATAGAAGTTTGCCTTTTGGGGTTAATGTTGATCATGAAATCAGCCATAATACCTGGCTTGTTAAAATTTAACACTGAGGCTACTGGAGGGGAAGGAAGTTTTTGGAGAAGGAATAGGCCTTTGGAATGCCTAGGCCTGGTTGACCCCTCAGCCTTTGGAATGCAGCAAGACTTGACTTCCCCAAGGCTTTCTTAGCCCAAACAGCCAACCTGTGATCTAAGAAATGTATGCATTGTCCCTTAGGTTATGTTTAACAGGACAGGCAGATTAGCATATTTTATTTTACCTGTAAACAGATCCTCCTAGTTTCAGTAAGACCCCTTGTCACACATCAGGTGCTTGAGAAACAGTGATAAGGATTTGTGATTATCCTGAAGGACCAATAAAAGCAGGAGCAAAGAAGAGCGAAGGGTCTTGGTCTCTGAGCAAGGTTTGGAGTAATCTTTCATTTGTTGGTACAGGAATTGCTGGCCATTCCCAGCATTTGCCTGTGTCCAGGTCTTCAATCTTCTTTCAGGTTTCAGATTTCTATCTGTGTACAAATGACAGTCTATGTTTGTATTGTTTGTAATTAAATTGAACTCACACACACGTGTGTGTGTGTGTGTGTGTGTGTGTGTGTGTGTATAACTTCTATGCAGTTCAATAGGAGATGTGCTCCTTATTAACTATAAATCCATATTATCTGGCTCAATGACAAGGTATCTTTAAAATATTATGCACAGTGGGACATCATTTTTATAACATATATGCTTATATAATTGTAAAATGCACTATATGCATGGAAGGAATCTAGATTTAAGTACACTAAAACATTAGTACTCATTACCTCACTGTAGTTGAATTAGAGATGATTTTATTTGCCTTATCTGCAGTTTAACATTTCTCAGGAGCAACCATTACTGATTTTCATTTTAGGTGGAAAAATTTCTTTTGTATTGTACTGGTATTTTCCAAAATGATTCCTTTTAATTATATCAATCATTTCCTCAAGATGCTTCAGTGATTTGTTGTTGCCTAAAGGGTAGAGTTTAAATTCTTTATTCTAATGTTCAAAGCCCTCTGTCAGCTGGCAGCAACCTGCATTTCCTCTCTTATCCTAATTCTCACAGTACAACAATTCCAACCAAATGCTTTTACCAGCTGTTCTCACAAATTTCCCTCTCCTATCGTCATACTTCTTGTTCACTCTGTTTTATCTACCCAAATGAAAGTATCTATCGTTTTTTTCTACCTTTGTGAATCCTACTTATTCCTCAAAATGCAATTACTCTTTCTTCATCTTTTATAAAGTTTTCCTGGAAAAAAAAAAAAAAAGCCGAAAGGGAGCTCTTCTTTGAATATCTTAAGGCCAATATTGCTTTACTAATTTTCTAATTAATATTTTACTACTTTGGCATCCATTCCAGTGGCACTAACTCAAGATTGCACATACTCCCCTGCATTTTGGGACCTGTTCAAAGCTGCCCAGCCAACGGGGTGAGTGGGGAAAGCTATCCAGTGGATGCTGGCTACTCAAGCTGTGTGTCCTAGTACAAAGCTGCATCTGCCCAGAGCAAGGAAAGACTATTTTAAAAAGTTTCTATCCATAGAGGAAGTCATGTTGCAATTATAGTCTGTCCAGAGACTGCACCCTTGTATACGCCACAGGATGTTCTGATAAATAAGTAATTTCATAGTTCCTCATAATTAACATTTTAAAGAGATTATATCTGTTCCATCAAATTAGGATATGGAGTATGTTCTTTAATTTTTTGTATATATTAGATCATCTAGCGCAACGCCACATGAATGGTTTATGAACAGATAAGCGCAATTCAGATATACCTTACATGGAAACAAAATCTCAGGGATATCCCTGAGACAGATCCTACATTTCAAGCAAATTGTAGCTGCAGAGACTTTGCCACCTACTTTTACAAACACCAGTGAGGAGATGAGAAGAGTTTGAAAGATAGTAATCACCATAAACTTTACTCACAATTAGTTATTACTTAATAGTAACTAGTATTTAAAGACTATTCCACAGGTTTAAGGTACATCATCATTAGATAATAAACATGCCCTTTCCATTTCTTCTTTGATGCCTAGGTTGGTACCTGGAATAGTAGCCACCTGGCAAATATTTCTTAAAGGAATGAAATAAATTCAATATTAATTATCACTACATATGTAAGTCAAACACCATTGACTTTTTCATACAGTTGAGCATCCTGTGATGGGAGTGGTAAAGATCAGAGTCACAAGGCTAGTAAGTGGAATGTTCTCTCTGTTATGGCTTCCTTATTAAAACAAAGAGTGGAGAAAACACATTTCCTGCAGAGCATAGGTAATAAAGAGTAAACTAAACTATAAAAGTCACTTAAGCATTCTCTTACGTGTTCATAATGGTATTTAAAATCAAATAGTTTATTTTCCTCCAAATCAGAAATGTTTTGCTGGTAGAGGCCAGGCTGTCTGTGTTTATTTGAGCAACAAACCCAGGTCAATATACTTGTCCTTAGGGGCTTCAACAAGTGACCTTGAAAAGTTGTAACAACTAAATAAAAAGCTGAATTTTGTGATGGATGCTATTAGAAATAGCCACTTTGAAAGTTTTGTCTCTAGTATATTAATTGTGGAGATGTTATCAAATCTGCCACATATGTTTACAATGGCTAGCTACAAAAGAATACAGGTTGAAGAGCTGTTCACACAGATGTGATGCAGGGTCATGCACCATTTTCCTGCTGTCGCCAGAACAATGCGTGCAGCTCCTTGCAGGGAGCCTGCACTTGGTTTATTCTATACACTCTCACTAAAAATGCTTTCTGCTTCAAAGCACCAGAAAGTGGTGCTTTTTGACAATGCAAAACTTGTGACCTCCACTTGTTCTATTGGCATTAGCTTCTGGGAAATCCTGAACCAAGCTAATAGCGCATCTTTAAGAATTGTGCAAGTCCTTGCTGCATGCATGTGTTTCTATGTGTTCACTTTCACTGTGGTCGAATACTTCATTTTATCTTTCTTTGAGTTTAAAAATTTGTTTTATCTTAATTATTCACGTTTTTGGTAAGTTGCCTAAAAGTCCTTAGAAGGAACTGGGGTAGACATGTAGACAAATTGTTCTCTAATACAAGCTATCAAGTTAAAAGTAGAAACAGAAAAATGTGGGAACCCATTTTACAGATAAAGAACCTGAGGCATTGAGGTGTAACATGACCTGTCCAAAGACAAACACAGATTTCTAAACCATAGCCGCGTGAATCTTCACAGTCCCATTCATTTTCCTCTTCTCACAATGACGAGCATACACAAATTTGCATAGTTTCATCCTTCACTGCTTTCCACTCTGTCCTCAGCTGTACCCTCTGACTCGTTTGCAACAGAATCTACAAAGGTAAAGAGGAAGGCTGTTGACTTAGATTAGACTGTGCTCCCAGACACCCAGTGTGTTCCCACTTAGAAAATGGGCTGACTTATCTTGAGTTCAATTTTTCTTTTGTAAAATTTCAACTAGGAATCTTAACACATGCCAAATATTAAACCTTGAATTTGAAATCTTTTCTGCAGATTTCTTATTGATAAGTAATGCTTGGGATGGGATTTATTTAATGGAAAATTTTGTAACATAATACCCAAAGTCTTCAAGTTAAAATTCCCCAGTTTGACCAACCTTGAGAAGGAAAAAAAGTTACATCTGCATCAGGACTATGTCAGAAACTGTGCCAGGGAAGGTCTGAAATGAATGAAGATATTACCAAGTGCCACAACGCTATTTAGTGTGCTGAATCTTCCTGTAGAAGGAAATTTGCTGGCATCACCCCTGGGTCCTAATTTGAGAATGACCTCAAGTCATACTCCCCAAGGTACTATTAAAGAAATACCATACTGAGGAGGACTCTTGATAGATGAATAAAAGAAATATTTATTCTCTCCATACATAAATAAGTTTGTTTCTTTATGTTAAAGCTAAATGGTTTATTTTTAATAGTTTTTTTTTTTATTACAGAGAGCCTTAATATGTTAATAAACACTGTAAGTCTCAAAGAAAGGAAGACAATGATTAGTTTCTGTCTAGTTTCTATGGCCAACAGTAAAACTTCCTGGAGATAGTGCCCCACAAATCACAGCTTGTGAAATATTAAGACATAAGAGATGATACATCACTTTACTTATTGATATCCTAAAAAATAAAAATGTAAGCATATAGATAGTCTTAAATGCATATTTGGTTTTACAGGTGTGGAGTCCTGTTGCTTGGGTTTGTACCTGGCTCCACCACTTACTAGTTGTGTGAACTGGGACAAATAATTTAGCTTTCTGTTCTTTGGTTTACTCAGAGGCAAAATAAGGATAATGATAGAAGACAAATTGCAATGATAAATGTATTTAGAGGCTATAGCTGCACATTTTTCATTTTCCAATTCATTTTTTTCTTCTCACATGAACATATGTGTGGTGTGTGCATTAACTTGGCACAGCCTCCTTCCCCACTTCACTGCTTTCCACTGACTCTTCAAGTGTGCCTTCCTCCTCTTTTGCTAGACAGAATTGGGTTGTTTTGATGTGTATGTATAGAAGAGCCTAGAAAAAAACTCAGTGAATATTAGCTAATGTACACATGATTTCTTTTTATTAAATATATTATTATATATTATATATAATATGTATAAGAAATATATATTTTATGTCATTATAATTATATATAATATATTATTTATATATGTATGTTTATGTTAGTATATTATAATTCTTATATAAGTTATATATTATGGAACATATGCTATTGAATAATATTTATATATTATTATAATTATATAAATGGCATAAATATTTCTATAATCATGAATAAAATAATTTTAAAAATAATTATATTTAAAAACATCTCCAAGTTGTTAGTTTATATTTCATTATTGTAACACATATACATTAAATATCATGTATCTTCAGTCCTATAAAATCTCTCCAGCATGCTTCCAAGACTCAGAGGTCCTTCAAGAGTTGGAGAAGTCTTCTAGCCAGAATCTTTGCTCATTTAGCCACTATACTGTTCTGAGACTAATATAAGCACATATCTTCATAGGAAGCATTTAGCATAGCATCTGCTACCATCAGCTGAGTCCCTATAATGTGCACAATTCTTTACACCTCCTATTTCAAATCCTTATATTAGTCCTATAAGGTCAATAATTTCACTTTCAAAGAAACTGGGGCTAGAGGAAGCTCCACATCTAGTAACATATGGAACCTGGGTTATAAACCAGGACTTACTGATGTCAAGTTCACTTCTTTGAGCTCCCTGCTGCAGCCATAGGAACTCTGAAATCCAATCCAGCCACCACTCTCACATGGAGAGGCTAGGTGGCAAAGCAACTGAGGCACACCAGCCAAATTAAGGGCAGCAAAACACGGAATCAGGAATTATACCAATGAATCTGAATACTTCATGCTGCCTTGTAGGTTTAATGTAAAATGTGGGAAAAATTACTAAGGATTATTTTCCCAATTTTCTATTTTTCTATTCATTAAATTTTTGAAAATGTCTGTTCAAGTTCTCCCCATAAATCAATATCAATTGTATGTCTTAGTTTGACCATGAGGCTTACTTGGTTTTATTACTTGTTATGTGAGGTTGCACAGACATATGCATAGCACGTTTTCTTAAGAAGAAATAAAATACTTCATATTTTACCTCATTAATCTCCTCAGTACTCCTAGAATTTCTAAGGAAGTATCCAGTTATACATACAAATCAGGTACACTGGATTCAGTAAGAGCAATATTAGTAGAAGCTTTAATTTGTCAAGTTGACAAGGGTTTTTCCTTGTTCATGATGCCATATCTAAAATTCAGGCCTTCTTTAGTGGTCACAAATCACTAAACAAATTATAATGAATAAGGTTTGCACATGGGAGAGATTATCATGTTTTCAAACTATGTGTTACCTAGTTGCTCATTTTACAATATTTACCAAACACTACCAATGTACAGGCATTGTTTGAAGGGTTATAGATACAGCAGAGGACAAAATAGGCAAAAATCCCTGCATTTGTGAAATTTGGGGAAAGAATATAATAAACTTTTTTACAATAAATTAATAAAAATTTTATTATATAAGAATATAATAAATTATATACACACACCCCTCACATACACCACACCACCTTATATATAAAGGTGATAAATGCTATGGAGAAAATGAAAGCAGAAAAGAAGAAGAGCAAATATATTTCAAAGAAGGGGAGGTCTGATTTTAAATAGTGTGGTCAGGAAAAAACACTGTGAGAAGGTGCTTCCTTTTTAGATTTTTTTCCCCTTTCTTTCCCTTCTCTTTTTCTTTCTTTTTTTTTTTCTTTTTTTTGTTGCTCTTATTTTGTGATTTTTTTTGTTTTTAAAATTTGAAGGCGGTCAAGGGTAATCCATAATGGTATTGGCCAGGAGTGTTCCTGGCAAGAAAAATGATTGCAAAGATGGGCATATGCCTGGTGTATTAGAGGAATAACAGAGAAATCAGTGGGGCAGAAGGGGTTAGTGGTGAGGAGACCAGGAACAAATGAGATCACACGGTTAATAGAAGCCCAGCTCTTACTGGTCTGGAAAAAAGTTCTAAAGATTTTGGTTTTGGCTTAGAGAAGATAAGCTATCTAGTAGTAGGTTATCTAGTAAAAACTTTGAGGAGAATTATGTGATAAGATTTTTATTTTAAAAGATCACTCTGGACCTTTTTTCCTAATTTATACAAAGTTGCAGAAGACTGGCCCACTGATCTTATAATGACAAAAAGATACTTCATCAGAAGTTAGAAGATACAAAGAAATATAAATGAACTAAATTTCTGAATGGACAAGGTTGTTCTTAGGAGTCTAGTGACCCATGGATGCTTTATCACTGGTTCAGAGCTAGAAGGAACAATCATAAAAGCGGGAATTGAAGAAAAAGTCCACCTTCAAATGACACCATGAGGCCTGGTATGAGGAATGAGAGTTCCCAGATATCCTGACCACAGAGTGAATCGACAACAATCAGCACTTTTGTTTTTTCCATGGACCTTCCATTGCAGGCAGCAGTATAGAAAAGACTCAGGAATAAGCGATAAAGTCGATAGAATTTCTCCCAAAACATCCAAGACCATTGCTTGATGCTGGGCAGCAGCCTAATAAAGGGTTTTAAAATAACTATGGTAAATATATAATAAAACCAAGTGGAAAAGAAAAGTAATTTATAGGATCAGATAAGGAGTCTCAGCAACTCAAGGGAAACTACAAAAAGTAAGTAATGGCAATTTTAGAATTTAAAAAATACATTAGAAATCAATAGTCATTTGATAGACTTGATCGTAATCCAGACACAACAAAGGAAAGGATCAGGGAACTAACATATGAAGACCAAAATAGATTTTAAAGAACCAAAGAGACCATCTGAGACTTGCGGGAGAGTATTAAATGGTCTAACACACATGCAATTGAAGTCCCAGTAGAAGATGTGACAGGAATAGAGATATAATTTTTTTTTTTAGTGATGAAGGAAATAAACCCACAGATCCAAGAACAGCAATAAACTCCAAACAAGAGAAATACTACTTAGGCACATTAGAGATGAACTTCTAAAAACCTAAGATAAAATGAAAATCTATATATCAGCCAAGGAATTGGACATATGACATTCAGGAAAACAAAAATAAAGATGTCTGGGGTGCCTAGGTGGCTTAGTTGTTAAGTGTCTGCCTTCAGCTCAGGTCATGATCCCAGGGTCCTGGGATTGAGCCCCGCATTGGACTCCCTGCTCAGTGGGAAGCCTGCTTCTCCCTCTCCCACTCCCCCTGTTTGTGTTCCCTCTCTCACTATGTCTGTCTCTGTCAAATAAATAAATAAAAACAAAATCTTAAAAAAAAAAAGATGCCTGTCTTCTACTCAGAAATAGTAGAAGCCAAAAGGTAATGGCAGGGAATTTTTACCTAAGGCAAGAAATATTCAATGTATAGCCAGTGGACATGTTTTCAAAAATTAAGGTGATATAAAATTATTTTATGGCAGACAAAGACCAAATACACTAATTTTTAGGCTAAAGAAGAGAAATCATATATACATGTGAATTAATGTTAATGAAACATATGACAAAATTCAAAACCTATTTATAATGAACAACTCTTCACAAATTAAGACTAGAGAGAAACTGTCTCCATTTTCTGAAGAGTGTTTATAAAATTCTGATGATAGTATGACCCTTAATTACAAAAGGCTGAATGCTTTCTTTCTAAGACTGGGAACACAGTAAGGATGTTTGCTCTCACCATTCTCATTCGACACAGTACTGACATTTCTAGCCACTGCCTTAAGGTAATAAAAATTAAAAGCCTGCATATTAGAAAGGAAGAGATAAAAAAAAAAAACAAAAACTACTTCTATTTATAGATGACTTCAATGTCTGCATGAAAAATCCAAAAAAAAAAAAAATCCCAAAGATTCTGTAAAAAACAAATCCTAGAATGAATACATAAGGTTTGCTAGGTCGCAGCATCTAAGACTAATACACAAAAATCTGATGCATTTCTATATACTAACATTAAACATGTGAAAATCAAATTAAAAAACAAAATATCATTTACAATCATTATATGAAAATGGAATAGCCAGGTATACCTTTAACAAAACATGTATAGGATATGCATGCTGAAAAATATGAAATGCTGCTAAAAGAAAGAAAAGGCCTAAATAAATGGAGAAACATCATGTTCATAGGTTGAAAGACTCAACATAGTGCCAATTCTCTCCAACATTATTTATAAGCTTAATACAACTTCTACTAAAATCCCAGTAAGATGGTTTTCTTCTGTAGACAAAAACAAGTTTTTGATTATGTTTATATGAAAAGGCATTAGAATTTATATAAAATATATATGAGAAGGCACTAGAGTAAGAAGAAAATCTTGTAAAAGGAGAGTAAAGTGAGAAAAATCACTCTACCCTTATGAAAGAGCTAATATTTATCTAGACTAATTATGATAGCATAGTCTTGGTAGAGGGAGAGGTACTGAGGTCAGTGAAACAGAACAGAGAACCCAACAATAGACCCACCTAAATCTGCCCCACTGTGTATTGACAAAGGTACAAGGGCAATTCAGTAGAATAAAGATATCCTTTTTCAGGAAGTGCTGGAGCAATCAAAGGTCCATAGGGAAGAAAGAGAGCTTTTGTGGAGAGGTTGGGCCAAAAGCCTGATTGTGGTGGATGCAAGAGAGAACAAGGGAAAAATGCTTGCAAACCCCAAGAACAAAATATTGTTTGGAACATAAGTATCATACGGACCAGAAAGAATTATGAGAGTGGCAGGAAAAAGCAGGTCGGGTCAAGAAAGTAACACTAACACAACCTTTGTTCTCACTTAGAAAAGGGATTATAGATACTAGGCTCCTGTATTCATTAAAAGTCATGCCTATAATCCATTTAATTAATAGAAGCTATTTGCTCCTACAAATTTCTGTTATTGCACATTGTCATTATAATTGGATTTTTACTACTTTTAGCTGATCGTCTCCTCTGTTATACTAAAATATTATTTAACAACCTGTACTGTGGTTTTCCTCTTCGTAGTTCCAATGTCTAGTAACTGCCAAGCACAGAGCCGGAATTGGAGAAATATTCATTAAATGCAATTAAACTAAATGAAGCCAAGTTACTAAATGGCTTGATTTCAGTTTTAAAGCCATTGCTCTCGTGCCGTTTACCCCTGAAACTTTGCTTAAGCAATTTTCCCCAGGACTCTCTCCAACCGAATCTAATCTCAGCCACAGGTCTCACTCCTTCTTTGCTATTTGAAGGCAAGTTCAACTTAACTCTTTCAGATTCATCTCTTGTAGTTACTAAAAAGCTTCATTCCATGGTTTTCTCTGTGAAATGTGGGACTTATCTCTCCAACTGATATAACACTTCCAGAATGGCCCTAGAGTTCCCATAACCTTTAGATTTTGTTTGCTGATATATTATATGTTCCCAGAGAGGGCCCATGAATCTCCTATTTCCTCTGTTGCTTTTTGTTCATCCTCATTTCTAGTACTTCTTCAAATGTGAAGTCAATGTTGTGGTTATTCCATGTACTAGATCATATCTGACTCTATAGTGGAATGGTGGGAGAACATAACATTCCAAACCCTGAGACTAATGAAACAGATTCACTTCTTGGATAATTTATCCTAGCAATAATCTTTTCACTCTGAATGTCTACAGCTTATCTTCACTAGATCATTCACTTAATACATGACATTTCTAATAGTTACTTATAATCTGGTTAAGATATGTAGTATTAATAGTTTTTTTTTTCTTTTTCTTTTTTTTTTTTTGTCCCTAACCACATGTCTCTGGTTGAGTAGAATAGCTGTGGGCTGTTTAAGCCTATGGCTCAACAATGGCATGGAATTCTTTCTAGGGAGAGCATATCTCAAGGAATATATGGATTGTTTATGGATAAACTTTTGTTTATCATTAAGAGACAAGAGAAACAAAATGAGAGCTAATTAGGTCTACATAGTAACTAGTGACATTTATGAGCTATGTTTGTATTTTGAGATGATTGATGAACATCTAAACAGGAAATGTAGAGAATACTTCAGGGGAGAGCAAGATCCATATGTGATAAATTAGACCTCAAAAAAATAAAAAAATCTTGCTCTGTGAATGATCCCATTAAACAGACAAAGGCAAGATTAAAGAGTAGGAGAGAATATTTGCAAACTACACATCCAGCAAAAATAACTTAGTAATTAAAATGTATAAAGAACTCCAAAAACTCAGTAGTGTTAAAAAAAAAGGAAAGAAAAAAAAATATCCACAAATAATCCAATTAGGAAATGAAAAAAGAATACATAAGAATTCCTCTTTCATGGAAGAGGAAATACAGCTGATGAATAAACACAAAAAATGTTCAACGCTGTTGGCTATTAGGGAAATGCAAAATTAAAACTACAATGAGATATCACTAAACACCTATCAAAATGGCTTTTTAAAAATAGTGATAACCAAATGTTGCCAAGGATGAGGAAGATCTGAATCACTCATGCTTAGATGCACCAAAATAAATTCTTAGTGGATCTAATATTTGCGTTAAAAAGATAACATATCTTATAAAAGCCTTTTAGAAAAAAAAATTCTAATTATTTTGTCTTCTTGGTGTCAGGAAGCAAGAGAAAGAGCCAAAAATGTACAAAGCACAAACTATCAGATTGACTATATTAAAATAAGATGAGAGACAAAGAGATTGCTTTATCTCTCTAGAAAAGATCCCCTAAAATTGTGAATAGACAAGACAAGCAACTCATTTGCACGTAGTATGAACAAGAAAGTAGCCAAAAATACATGAAAATGTGGCTTCACAGAAGTACTAGAAATATAAATTCAAATGATTAGACATCAATGTTTGCTCTTCAACTATTTTGCTTTTGGTTCTATATATTCTCTGATTTTGCTACATGGATATCCATTCAGCTTCTTGTGCATGCAAACAAAAAACCAGGTATATGAGGAAGTTAGTACTTATGTTTTGGACATGTGAGCATGGGCAATAGGAACTGGTAGATAAATGACCCCCTTTTCTGTTAACTGGCTAGATAATTCTTGGCTGTGATGTCTATGGGTTCTCTAGCAGGATCTAGACATAGCTGCCCACCATGGTAATCAGCTGGATAACATATATGGATAAACTTCCTATACATAAGGCTTTTTCTCAGTCTTTGCTTTTTTCAAGAAACTTAGCAAAGATATCTGTTTTTATTACAAAGCAACATACATTAATTTTATAACTAAAGTCATTTAATCAGTTATAAAAAATTATCTATATATTTCATTCAACACAAAATTTTTCTTGAATGCCTGTAAGTCTGGAATTATGCATGGATCTAACAGTAAGAAAAACTAAAAAAACAACAAGGGAACTTTGTCTTCAAAGAGTGTATAGTCTAGTGGTGAAAGTGTACATTTAACAAATAATCACACAAAACAAATTAGTAAATGTGAAAAACAAGTACGGGGGGTTATAGACTGGTCAAATAAGGATAACAGATCTAGTCGTGGGGACCAGGGAAGGTTTCTCTGAAGAAGTGGTGATTGGTTGGACAGAAACGCAAGGAAGAGTAGAGGTTATTGAGGTAATGTGTATATGGTTAGGGGAAGAAAGGGCATTCTAGAAAGAATAGCAGGTGCAAAGATATGGAGGCTAAAGTCTTAATGATACACGTATCATGAATATACAAAACATAAAACAAACAAAAATATACAAACAAAGCATCTTGGGAAAGGTATCAAGAGGCAGCTTTGTGCAACTTAAGACTAGGGAGATACATAGGGATATCAGGTGATTCTGTGGACCATGTTAATCACTTTTTTTAATCCTAAGAGCCATGAAATTGAATGAAGCATATTTTTTAGTAAAGAGCTGAAATTATCTATTTCTGTTTTCAAAAGATCATTCTATTACAGTTAGTATTCATTGAGAGTTTACCCTATGCTGGACACTGTTCTGAGCACTATGTGTGTGTTACACTTTGGGTGCTCATGACTTCCCTACAGGTTTTGTATTGTTACCCACACTGTAGGAGGGAGGAAATTGGGGAATAGAGCAATTATCTTGTCCAAGTTCACACAGTGAAAGTATGGCAGAGCAGACCCCAGAGGTCAGACTTTAGCACTCACACTGTGGACTCCCAAACTAAACTGCCCCTACAGTGTGAGAAGGAGAGAGTAGAACAGTAGATGTGGGGACCCAGTTAGAAGGCTATTTCCACCATCCAGCACAGGGAGATAACAAACTTAGTCTATGTGATCAAAGTGAGTTGGATAGAAATTGATGGCTACACTATGATTCTTAACCGGAAGCAACTTTGCTCTGTACTCCCAACCTAGGATATTTGGCAGTCTGGAGTAATTTTGGTTGTCAGAACTTGGGAGGACCTCTAGCGGTAGAGGTCAGGGATGAGGCTACGCCTCTTACAATGCATAGGATAGCACCCCACAATAAAGAATTATCCAGCCTAAAGGATCAATGGTGTTAAGGTTGAAACCCTGTTATAAAAATTTTGGGGAGAAAAACTGATAAAACTTGATGGTGGTTGGGGTTTGTGGGATGAGAGAATAAGAGGTATGAGGGATATTGTGTAACAGAAAAACTGTTACAACACTATAGGGAACACAGCAAACATACTGGGTTTGAAGGAATTTAAACTGATTAGTCAACCAAAGAGAGGTATCATGTGATTACTAGGTTTTAATTAATTCTAGAGCACAAAAGAGAATTCTGCATTAGAGACATATATTGTAAGTTCTCTGGGTGTAGACAACATTTGAAATCATGAACACAAATAATGTTTTCTAGGGTTAGAACATAGGCTAAAAGAAAATAATGTCTTAGTACTGAGCCTTAAAGAGATCCAGTATTTAATGG
>CM052883.1:77756323-77862212 GCA_028534135.1 Potos flavus
AAAAAAAAAAAGAACTAAGACCAAAGATAGCAGAAGGAAGGAAATGGCAAACAATAGAACAGAAATAAATGAAATAGAGACTAGAAAAACAATTGAGTCCTAAGTAGAACTTAGAAATATGTATAGGTGAGGAGAGAAATCAAAGGAGGATAAAACCTGGGATGTGAAATAGAGCCTGGGATGTGAAATAGAGCCTGGTGTCTGTAAGCTGACCACCTGGGTTCAAATTCTGACCTCTTTCAACATATGCAATCCTGAGAAGCTTACTTAACCTCTGAGTGTTTATTGTCTTTAACTGTAAAGTAGGAATAACGGTGGAATTCACCACATGAGATCATTGTGATTATTGAACAAGATAATGAAGGAGAAGCCTTTCACCAAATCCCTGGGAAGACACACTCTACTTCCCAATTAGTTTTTGTTACCATTCATTGTAACTGAAGCCAGGGGTAAAGGCTGCATATCTCTGATTACTTATTTACTTAGATTAAGCAATTAAAAAATATATTTTAATAAAAACAAATAGAATTGTATTCTAGACTTACATTTATAGTTCACATAAAAATTCACACAGACACACAAAAACATGTGTTCATACAAACAATGCTATCTATAGGCCGCATTGAGCTCTGTCTCTGGATTGTTGTGGTTTCATTTCTATCCCTTTTGCTATTAAAATTATTATAGTGGGAATGTTTGAGAAAGTCTAGGGTAAAAAATTTAAAAAAAAATTACTCGAGCAAGTGTATATTAGAGTAGGTTGCTTCATAAAAGCTAGCTATCATTTTGTTCCATTCTGTTTATATTTGTTATGTTTGGCTCCCACAAGCAATGGTTATGTTAGAGTTCATTGTTCCTGATGTACATCTGAGATAAGAGAGGCTCCAAGGATCAAGAAACTTCTTCAGGGAAGTCAAGTTGTTTAATGTGCTAAAGATCTATATTCTCCTGGTGCCAAAGCTCATTGTCTTTTGATTTTATTTCAACTCTTAAATGACAAAGTGTGGCTAGGGTCTGTGTTGTGGGGGAAGTAGCCCTACTTGAATACATAGAAAAGGATCCAAGTTGGAGTGCTTATGTTTATTTTACTTCATAATGAGCTAGGTCATTCGGATGTGTTACTTTTCCTAAAACTAACCTCACTAACCATTAAAATAAACTCATAAACTGAAAAATGATCATTACAGACCTTGACAACAAGCACTAATAACAAAAATGATAATGACTTTAGGAACCTAATTATTTCTGAGTTTATCATGCAGCTACTCTGGGAGCATCCCCACTGATAGAGGAGCACGAAGATACTCCCTCTGCAAAAGGACACTTCCTGCCAGGACTGGAGGCAACGTCTGTGAGTCTCGGTCTGATGACAGTGTTAATTTCAAGCTCTGCTAAATACACAAAATAATAAGTGTATAATATCTTATTCAGAACAAAATTACAACACCATTAACTGCTTCACTAACAGTGAATAAATTACCCTTTGACACACAGTTTGCATTGATCAAGCAGAAAGAAGATGCTAGAGGAAAAGAAAACTGATGTGCCCCACCGCTTTTCCCTAGGCTTATCTTGCTTTTCTGTAGGTTCCTCGTTTTTCTTTTCTGTATCCCCATGTTTTACACTGGCTTCCTCCCTGCACTTTCCTTGCTCATCTAATCCACTGAATTACTAATTACCTCCTTTATGACCTCTCTCCTGTCCTCCCTCAGAGCCCAATTTTGTCTCCAGTTCAGTAGTTTAACTTCAGCAGGCATCTTGGTCTCCTGGAGAGTTTGCTAAGATAATGGCTCCTCTGCTCCATGTGACCCTCTTTCTTGGTCCCAGAGTTTGAATTTGTAACAAATTCTTCAGTGATACTGCTGGTCTAGGGGACACTGAAAATCAGTACTCTGGCCAGAGAGATACTAGTTCGGAAGGGTTTTGGGCTCAGTATTTGGCTGTTTGTTGTGAGTAGCATGTTCTAATCTTTTGCTATGGGTAACCAATTCTTCCCTTGCAGCCTCAAACTTTTTAATTCTTTGCTAACCCCTACTACCTCTTCACTGAGCCCTCATACCTTAGTCGATTATACAATATCTCTCCTCCCCTTACATCCATACCAGATATTTATAGTGCTTATTGGGAAACAGTGTGGGAAATGTCAGACAGGAAGCAGGTTCTAAAGTAAGACAGATCTGGGTGTGAGTATTAGCCCTGATGTTAACATTTTACATGTTCCCTAATTTCACTGAGTTGCTTCCTTATCTTAAAAGTCAATCTGAACAGGGGTGCCTGAGTCGCTCAGTGGGTTAAAGCCTCTGCCTTGGGCTCAGGTCATGGTCTCGGGTACCTGGGGTGAGCTCCACATTGGGCTCTCTGCTCAGCGGGGAACCTGCTTCCCCCTCCCTTTCTGCCTGCCTCTCTGCCTACTCATGATCTATCTCTCTCTGTCAAATAAATAAATAAAATCTTAAAAAAAAAAGTCAATCTGAACAATACTCAGCCTGCAGAGCTGTTGTGAAGGTTACATAAATTAACACTGAGTTTCTCAAATTAGAGGCACATCAGAATCTCCTGAAGATTTGTTAAAGCAGACATTTCCTGGCTTGCCCTAGAATCCCAAGTCCAGGAGTGGGGTGGAACCTGAGAATTTGCAATTATCCGATACCGACGCAGCCACGTTTTGAGAACCACTAACGTTAAAAACAAAGGCCTTAGCACAGGGTCTAGCCATCTGTAGGGAGTAAAAATTTGATTTTCCTCTCTTCCTTTCTATTTTGACTGATCCTCCTGGTCTTTATGATTTCGATAGATCTGTCGAGATTTCTTTGTCTCAAGATTTGCCTAACTTAATTTCTCTAAATCTGACATTCCCATTTACCAGTTCAGAAGTACATTCCATTTTTATTCTTTATCCTCATGACCAATCTGGTCTTATTGCAGTGCATTTCTTTGGTAATATTGGCATCTTTTTTTTTTTTTAAGATTTTTATTTATTCGACAGAGAGAGAGCCAGTGAGAGCAGGAACACAAGTAGGGGGAGTGGGAGAGGGAGGGGCAGGCCTCCTGCTGACACTCAATGCGGAGCTCAATCCCCAGGATCATGACCTGAGCTGAAGGCAGACGCTTAACGACTGAGCCACCCAGGCGCCCCTTGTAATATTGGCATCTTTACCCAAATTTCATGCTCTTAATATTCTGTGGACTCGCTCAGAAATTCTGTCCCATAATTAGTCACACACTTTTGCCTCAGTGGAAGTGTGAGACTGGGTTATTTTCTGCTCCAGGTGAAGGCAGAAGATCATGTGAACTCTCGCTCTTGGGCAGGCTTTGAATGCAGTTTTCTGTTAAAACAAACAGACAGTCTCAATGCAGATGGCTGTGTCTGCCCCTAAACACTTTCAACTGTTGGAAATCCACAGCAAGATAAAAGAACATCAAATTCATTCACGAATTTGTCTGCTGGTAAGAAGCTTCTTGTTTCGTAGTCTGGAAAGGCGCTTTTGAGTCTCCACTTCTCTTTTCATCTCCCTGTGCCCATCTCCCTTCCATACACTTGTGTGTCCATGCACTCCCACACTCCTTCCCTATCTCATTGTGCCCGGCTGAAGAGATGCAGAAAGCAAAGATCTTACTGTACTTTTAAAAGATAAAAGCCACCGTACTCCACTTACAATGCTTTTCTCTTCTACATTTTTCATCTCAGGATCTCCAACCACTACATAAATGCTTTACAAAACTTGCTATTGTTCTTAGTTCTCAAAGGAGAAATTGGAGGCAAGCCACTCTCTTTAGGATATTGCATTGCATCAGTGGATTGTAGACTAATGGAAAGAGTCTGTGTGCTTGCTGGAGCTGTTCCTGTTTCTCTAAAATGTATGAATTGTTTAAATGGCATTGTAGGTAAATATTAAAATGTAGTTCATGTGTAAGAGTGCTCTCTCAAAAGGAGTTTTGGAAGATGAAACCTTAGGACCAACTCCATATGATACATGAAATATAACAGATGGAATGATTACTTGAAAAAAAATCAATTCTTAAATAGCACTCTATAACAGAATCCACATAAGGGAGTGAGGAGACAAAAATACATTAAAAATCTAAAGCTCATCATAAAGTTAAGTAGATAGATGCACTTTAAATATACACATGCATACTCACACAGTGGACACTTTAGAGAATGAAGAACAACCACCAGAACATAATCCTTCTTGTGCAGTGTTTCAAGAGGTGTTAGACATCCAATGTGAAACTCAAGCTGCTTGGCCTTCCAAAGACTCATGAAACACTACAGAATGAATCAGGGAGCAAAGACCTAACCCCAATGTTCAAAAAGTTTCACCTGCCCTCTTTCTTTCTAATATTTCCTCTCAATAATCTTTCTTTTTCTCTCTTGTGTTAATACAAAGTAGAGCTTCTAAAGCAGATTTTAAATTATTCTGTCTATAATTAGTTAGAAGTGAATCAATCCATAGAACTTATTGTGTACTTACTAAGATGAAGCCATGCAGACACAATTCCTACAGTCAATGATGTGAAGTTCATTTGCAGAAATAATTATCCATCATTGGAAGTACAATGACCTTCATTGGCTGTCTGCTCTGGGGCATGGTAGTGCATATATTATTTTGTTTGTACTAAACAACTATGTAGTTTATCAGATATCAACAACCTGGTCTATCGAGTTAGGTCAGAGGCTTACAGAGGATATGTAACTTGATTGATTTTATATCCTACTGAGAGAATCAGATTAGAAACCAAACTTGAAAAGACCAACAAGCTATATTCCCTATTCTTGGGAAGTATTGCTTCTACCCTACATGATGAGAGAGATATTGACCCTGACTTTATCAAATTTAGTTGTTTATTCTCATACACATATCATGGTTTTCTGTATGATTCATTCAGACTGAGCAATTAGATGTTGGTATTTGCTCAGCTTGAACAGTAACTGGTTAGTGACTTGCAAGGTTAAGACAATTTAACCACACCGAAAATAGTAATAATGTGTTTATTTATTTATTTTTTAAAAGATTTTATTTATTTATTTATTTGACAGAGAGAGAAAGAGAGATCACAAGTAGGCAGAGAGGCAGGCAGAGAGAGAGGGGGAAGCAGGCTCCCTGCCGAGCAGAGAACCCGATGTGGGGCTCGATCCCAGGACCCTGAGATCATGACCTGAGCCTAAGGCAGAGGCTTTAACCCACTGAGCCACGCAGGCACCCCAGTAATGATGTCTTTAGTTTTGATTTCAAGGCTCACTTAGCCAAGCCAATAGTTTTCCATGTCTGGAGGATGTTTTGGTTTATCCAGAGGTGTTGCTGGTGGTTTAATAGGCAGAGACAAACATAGTAGAGCATGGAAGTATCCCCCAAAATGAATTACCCTGCATTCTGCATCATTTTTAAATATCTGAATGGGCGCTCATACAGGAAGAAAAACTCGTTCAAAATTTTTGAGCCTAGAAGCTAAATCCATTTTACATTTCGAAAACATGGGTTTTTGTTTTTTGTGGTTTTAATATTTCTAATTTCTTTCAAGAATTGCAACTAACCTGTAAGTTGAGGCAAGATTTTACTTTTATTTATTTATTTATTTTTTTGTTAAGAATGCTGCCAGGAATTGTTCACTCTTTTGGAAAAGCACATCATGAACAGTGCTGTACTATTTGAATTGCTAATAAAATACACCTGTTTCAGGCAGCTTCTAAAGCAGTCATTTCATTATCATTCTGCGTACAGATGCGAGCATTTATTCCTTTATGTCTTCTTTACTACGGCTTTCTGGTCATTTGCAAGTTGAAAAGCATACTATTTCATTATAAGTTACTTTCCTTTTGTTTCTTTTTTATATTAGTCTTAGAGCAATATTTTAAAACTATTGTGTTAGTAAGTTACATTATCTAAAAGTTCCACTTGAAAATAGTAAAGGGGCATTATGAAACATTTATTATAAGATGGTGTATTGGTCATCAGACATTTGAGAGCCACCATGCTAAGCTCTCAATTGCCTACATGAGTTCTTTGACTTTTGCTTTCTTTTTATCTTCCAAACCAAAACTAGTTAAATGTAGGCTTCAACCTTTCCCTTGACTAGAATAGTTCTTATTTGCTTTACCTTACTTGGAAGTATAGAGTTGTGGTCCTTATAAAGCCATAACCCTCATTATTCAGTTAAAAATTCTCAAGATAATTAAAATAACACCATCTAGAATTAAAATACCTATTGACACACTAGGTTGTAACCTATTAATCTGACAAAGATTATAAAGATGATGAAAGCCCAGTGTTTGCAGTGGGTACTGACACTTACATTAAATATATACATATATTTTGACTTGACAGTTCCATTTCTAGGTATGTATCTCAAATATATCCTTATATATATACATGAAATAAGTTTTCACCTAGGCCCATAAAGGAATATATACAAAAATGTTAATTGCAGTATTATGTATAGTGTCTGAGAATTGGGACCAATCTGTGTGGTTAGAACCAGGAGAGTGGGCAAGTAAACATTTGGAGCATTTGGAGGTTTTTTTTTTTTTTTTTTACAGCATTGCATTAGTGTCACAAATGAAACATTACATTATGTATACACATAGGAATATAGATGGATCTTAAAATCTAAGTGATTAATAAAAACATCAAAGAAATTTTGTGCTAGCTAATATAATACTATATAAATTTAAAAAGTATGCAAACAACAGATGCATTTTGCAATAATATATAACAACATAACTATGCATTAAGTATACTGAAAAAGTGGGGTGTACCGGACAAGTGCAATGGTAAGGTTAGTAATAGGCTAAAAAGGAATAAAGGGTTAATTTTTAATTTTGTTAAATCTATGAAATCAAATGGAATTTCAAATTTATGTGTTCTATTTGTATTTCTTCATAGAAAAGATGCATAATTTCACAACAAAAATAGTCCTGCTTTGTAAGCTTTTAAAAATCCAATTGCTTTTTCCCTTCAAATTTGCCCTTCAAATAAAGCCAATACATGCTACATGCCAAGTAAGGAGTTCTTACAGGGAGAATGGTTTCACCTGGGCCACTTTCCTCAGTGTCCCTGAAACACTCACCCCAGTTCTGGCTCTCATGTACTCTCAGGGACCTGGTTCCTTTCGTATTTTCACTCTATTCTTCATGGCAAAAGTTCCAGAGTCAATGTCACAAAGTAAGAGCTCCCTTGGAGGATGGAGAATGAGAGGAACTGCTATAGAACAAGCCTGGATTCTCTCAGTGGGAACAAAAGAGAGCCAGCGGAAGCCTCCCAGTGAACACCCACGTGCACTGGCACCCCTTTCCATCAGGGCAACTGTGTGGATGCCCACAGACTCCTCCCACAGGAAGTGAGATCCAGTCAGTTGTAGAAGTCACCTGCAAAGAAAAAGAAAAAAAAGAAAATGAGTAAAATAGTTCTTAAGCAGTGTTATCATTACAGAGGTAATTATTTATAAAAATACAGGGGATTGTCCTGGCCTAGATATTCTGAGCCCTATGGTGGTACATCCTATTGTGGAGCAAACTTTTTCAACAAAGTTTACCATAGATCCAATAATTATTACCCATAGACTATCCATTTTCTGATGCTTCAACATTTTGATTGTGAATTCAATTTTCAGAGGCCCTGACTTCAAAAGGGAAGGGCCTTGAATGTGGGACAAATATTTCAGTCATAGGAAAGGGATAAAAAAATCTCAATTATAAAGGTCACCCTGAAGTGTAATTTATACATGTGAGTCAAGTAAATTCAGTTTACATAAGTACACTTGAATCCAATCATCAATTGCTCTGATGAAGCCAACTTATGAAATTCCAAAATTGAAACTCATAATTGGAATGAATGTGGGACCCAGCCGGGGGCTGACGAGAAGTGAGTCTATGTCTGTATGGTCAGTTCGCTTTTGGATGCCATCTCTCATTCTCAGTCCCTTCACTGTGGCTTAAAGGAGCATCTAGCACCAAACAAGCATGCCCAGTAAACTGCTTTTCTAAATAATGACATTGTCTTTGGATCTCATTCTTTAAATAAAAGGAACTATTTAATTTAACCATGCACTCCACCAAACTTAGCATACGCTTCTACTATGCACTTAATGAAAATTTGAAATGAATCAAAAGTTATCAGAGCCAAAAATTGTGTTTTTTATCTTGCATCATGTTCCATATCAAGAAAATGGCCTAGCTATTGTAGATAAAAAAAAAAAACAAAAACAAACATTGGAAGTACTCACCTTAAGAAGAAAAACAAGGAAATAGAATAAGGAACTATAGGGTGTCCTAAAGATGTCCTTAATAATTGTCCCCTAACATTTTCTGTAGGTCTTTACTTCTCCCTGTGAAATCATCTGAGTCATGCTGGCTTGAGATAGATTTGATTTCCATATTTCTTTTCAGAGTGGGTTCAGAATACCAGGTGCTTACTAGAGTGAGGGACGCAGACTTGCCAGAAGACAAGTTGTCTTCTTTGACATCATACGTAATTTAATTAAACTGGACCAAAGTTTGAGTGAAGATTATAAACAATCTAAACATGTGACTTTTTCCTCTTAGGCAATGAGGAATCAGTGATGGGTATTTGATTGGAAAATTATATGAGGGAAAAACAATGTTTTAGTGACCATAATTTTGCTGTGTTGTGTACTATAAAACCTCTGGGGCTAGGGGTCAGGAAAACACAAACTTAAAGTCTAGCTCTGCTGATTTCTGGCTGTGTATATTTGACAAATTATATAAACATTTTGAACCTCAATTTTTTTCACTTTATTATTTTTTTAGTGTTCTTTTTTTTAACATCTTAATTTAATTTTATTTTTTTCAGTGTTCCAAGATTGTCTATGCACCACACCCAGTGCTCCATGCAATGCGTGCCCTCCTTAATACCCATCACCAGGCTCACCAGTTGCCCCACCTCCCTCCCCTCCATAGCCCTCAGTTTGTTTCTCAGAATCCACAGTCTCCCATCTTTCATCTCCTCCTTCGATTTACCCCAATTCACTTTTCCTTTCCTTCTCCTAATGTCCTCCATGTTATTCCTTATGTTCCACTTAAAAATAGACATTCTAACCTTGCAATATTGTTGTAAGGATTGAATATGTTAATGTATATAAATCATTTAGCACATTGCTTCACACATGGGTATTTTTAAATTTTTTAAGATATGGAATGGAAGCAATGGTGTTCAAGGTATAAGCTGAGTTACAGTGGAGGAGAAATTGCAAGCAAGGGGAACACATGGTCCAATCCGTTTTAAGGATTTATCCAAATTGTTTTAAGGATTTGGGCTTGAAAGGGAGATTTATCTAGTTGAATCTGATCCAGGATACATAACTTATTTGGATTAGATGAGTAAACCATATTGATGACTGTTTTATGTCATCAACAACTGTGCAATCGTACTCATGTCTGTTTCATGCAAAAAAAAAAAATGAGTGTGCTTTTGAGTGCTCAGTACTTCAGGGACAGAATGTGAGATCATAGTGAGTTAGGATATAACTGAGAATGTCAGCCAAATAAGCTGAAAGCAAATGTTCCTACCTAAGAAATAGCAGCATGTGCCAATGACAGTACATCTGCTAATGAAATGAGGATGCTAATAAAAAAAATGCTAAAATTTATAAGGATTTTGGAATGTCAAATTATGCATCCCTTCAAGGGGCAAAACTTTCAAAATATAATTTTTCTGCCATCTATTGCAACAGTAGCTGTCACTTTTTAAGCCCTTACTACATTCTAAGTTCTCTGCACACACATCATCCTCACAACCCTTGTGTGTGAAAGCATCCTGTGTTGCTATATAGGAAACTATAATGGGAAAGGTGAGCTTCTTTCCTAAGGTCACACAGCCATTAAATGGTGGAACTGGTATTTGAATCTCATTCAGTTTTACTTTTTTCTCCTAATGTCCATGTTTGCTCCACCAAATGGTAGTGTCATTTTCTGTTATTATTTTCAGAGCCTGAATTACTAAGTACCATGAAGTATGGCAAAATGTTAAGCTGAAGTGATGAAAGAAAAAAATGCAAACAAAACCCACTGAATTATTTAGTAATTATTTTTAATAACATTCTGGTCTATCAGAGGATCATCTGGGAAACTTTTACTTCACCATTTCTGATTCTATCATTCTGATTTCCTAGTAAAAATGAAACTTTCAGTCAACACCAAGAATGCCTGAGACCTTTATATACATGTATTCAATGGAGTGAAATATACATTTATGCTTTCTTCTTTGATTATCCTTAAACAGATTTACAGAGCTTGAAAGAAACATTAAAACCAGTATATATACCACAGCAAATGAAAGAATAACTTAACATTTAAAATTTCTGGTAGAAATACAGTCGCTTTCCATTGGTGTTAATTTATATGTGTTAATTCCACAGTATTCATGTCATCTGAAAGACTGCAAATGACAGTATTGATGTGTTCATCTCTCCCCAGCGTGCATGTACAGTGCTACCCTTCAATGACTGTGGAAGAGAAGCTGCTAACAGGAAATAATGATATCATCCTGTGATACCTGCCCATGCTGGTGGCTCCTGGAGACTCTGCACCAGGGTCGACCCCCACAAACTACTTGGACAGTGTTGTCTTACTTAGCAGTGAGTCCACTGCTCTCATATTCCCTAATGTATAATGCCAGCCCTGAGCTCCCACCCAATCCTGCATTTTCTTTCGCTTACATGACACCTGCTGACTTCTTTACCATCACTCCAAGTGCACTGGATCAGAAACTTACATCATCTTCTATCTTCTCTGCTAGGGTGAGCTCATCTTGTGAATAACTGACTTGTGTCAATAAGAGCCTCATTTTGTTTTAAGGAAATGCGTGGAATAGAGTTTGTAGCTATGCAGTCACTTCAGTATGTATATTCTAATTTTACCAACTCAAAGCAGAGCAACACATTTTAGTACCAGGAAAGAAGAAGTGGGTTTGACAGGCTTGCCTGTGACTTTGGGAGTCACCCGACAGTAAATTGGGTACCAGATAGAATTAATACAAAAGACCTGTATTCTTTTCTTTGTGCTTTCAAAATGTATTTTATAATAAATGTATTATATTTTATAAAAATTAAGATACTGTAATTTTATAGAGCTGACTCCTGTTCCTTATTAAAAACAACAAAATCTCAATAGTGTTGAAAAGTACAGAAAAAGAAAAAGAGAGGGTAAAAATGTCATAATCTAGCACAAATTATTATTAACATTTCAAAAATCTTGTTATGGGCATATACAGAAAAATTTGTAAGTATTCATAATAGGCATTTAGAAATAATTTTATAAACCAATAAAATTATGTCACTTCATATATATCATCAAATTTGAAAATACCAAAACAAAGGTGAATTTTTAAAAATGGATAAACGTAAGATAAATATTTAATCAAAGCAAGAAATATTGATTTCCGAAATACCTCTTTAACTAGAAAAATATTATAAAGCATTAGTATTTTCCATTTACAGTGATTTCACATTAACTACATATTTAAATTTTACTTACAGCGATTTTTTCCCTATCTCACAACTTAAAAAAATAGTCACCATAAGATTTTTCACCTCTTCCATCCTCTGACATCCATATTATTTTTAGTTAAGTAAAAAAAAAAAAAAAATTAGAAAAAAAAGATTTAAGAACATTTGCATTCTTTCTGTAAGCATAATTACCAGATGGTTTTAATCTTATTTCAGTGTCTCAGGAGATGAAATATTCACTGCCTGTTTGTTTACCATAACTTTTTCATTCCTCAGTCATTTATTTTGGCTTATATCTTTCCTAGTTCATCATAATATAGCCATTATAGAAATAGATCAGATGTAGCATATCCTGATTTCTTGTGTTATTGGCCTTGTCCATGTGTTGTTTTTATATATTTAAGGAAAATCTGGCTAAATATAAATTTATTCGGCCATTTAAAATTGCTTGGATACTTGGAGGTGTGGCTCCTTATCTTCTGTGGTTAAGATAGCACTTTTACCATAGCCATTTAAGTTGTTTGGATTTTGTCAATTTTTATTTCTTTTAAAGAAAATTACATGCATACTGTCTACATTTCCAAGTTCCTATACGTTTATTATAACTTTCATGTCCTCTGTCAATCAATAAAAGATTGACTGGGAGTATTATTTGCTCTCAATGTTCTCTCCTCCCATGTCATTCCACTTTCTTCCTGCAAACTACACTTGTGTTTTCCTTTATAAGTGAATTAATTTTTATGACTGACAGATTTAAACAATTTTTTATCATTATTATTTTGGAAGTGCAAGAGCTCATAAAAGTTGCCTGTACTTGTCTTTGCTCATTCTTCTGTGACTGCTGTCCATTCCGGGGTCCACCCTACCCTGCTCCAGAGGAACAGCTCTGGTCACTGGGGACCCCCTTACCACATCCAAGGGGCAATCTTCAATGCTCTTTGTAGTTGAAGTGCCAGGACCTAGGGATACAGTCCTTTGTCTGACATCTTTTATAGTCTATTTCTATTAATCTCTTTGTCTTTTTCCTCTGCCTTTAATCATTTCAAGGCTCTTTTTTATTTCACCACTTTCATCTTTAGCACACCTATCTCTTCCCTTACTTTTTTTCTTTTTTTTTTGAGAGAAAGAGAACATGCACATGCATGATGTCAGGGTGGTAGGATCCAGCCCCACAATGGGTTCCACCCCAAGCATGGAACCCTCTTAAAATTCTCTCTCCCCTCTCCCTCTGCTCTCCACTCATGTGCTCCTGTGCTTTTGCATGTTCTCTCTCTCAAGACTCAGTGACTTAACGGACTGAGCCACCCAGGCACCTCATCTTTCCTTACTATTTTTAACTTTTATTTCTCTTCCCATAATGATGCTTTTTTTTCACTTTACATCACCTCTACCCGAAAGAAATTACTTTTTTTAAAAAATTAGAATGTATTTTTTTTATGTTACGCACTTGTTGACTAAATTCACATTACTAATTTCTTCTAAAGCACACACACACAAATAGAAGGTGGAAAAAAGATCTAACAAGTCAATAATTATCGAGATATTAGTATAGCTATATTAATAATAGTAAGGCAAAACATATTTACAGACAAAGAGTGGGACTAAATGCTAAAAATAATGTACCAATAAAATATAAAGAAGTCTAAAATATCATGTACATAACAATATAATATTGAACTACACGAAGTACATAGTAATAACAGATTTTGAAGTAAAAATTAACAAACTTGCAATTAATATTTTTGTCAGTAATATTAATTTCCATGTGTCAACAACCTAACAAACTAGTAGGGCTATAGAATATTTTAAAACCCTTTCATCAATCCTAACACAGCATAGATAGATAACTATAACCAACAGTTTATAGAATACATATTCTTTTCAAGCACAAAAGGAAAAATGATCATCTACTAGGTCACAAAGAAAATATAAAAAAATAACAAAGGATATTCATATATATCTTGTTTTCTGATCACAATGAAATAAAATTAGAAACCAATAAAAACTTCCCTCGAATATTTAGAAACAAAGACACTCCAAATACTTATGGAGAAAAATAAGAAGCAATCTTTTAATAACTTCAATTAATGGTATAAATTTTCTTCTAAGTGCTATTTTAGCTGTATGTTATTGTTTATAATGTGTGATGTATTATTGAACTCTATAAATGTTTTCTAAATATCCATTACGGAGAAAACTAAAGAGTTGCATTTAATTTGACAACAAAAATCAAGGTCTTTAATTGTATAGGGAAAAAAATTCAAAAACAGTGGTTCTCAAACATTAGCATGCTTTGGTATCACTGGGAGAACTTATTAAAATATAGATGGTTTGGCCCCACACTAGAGTTTCTGATCTGCTAGTTCTTAGATAGAGACCAAGAATTTGCATGTGTAACATGTTTATAGGAGATGTCAATGATGCCTATCTGGGAACCACAGTTTGAGAAGCCACTGGAGTAGAATAATGAATTAAAAGTGATAAAGTGGAGAGAACAAATAGGAATTATTCTCCCAAGTGAAGAAGGATATTTTGAGTTATTAGATGGATTGGGAAGATATCTTTTTTAATTGAGGGGGATATTAAGCACATATTAAGCTAAAAAAAAAGAAGATGGTAGGAAGATGGGGTGGGTTCCAGTTAAAGTCAGGGAATAATTTGTTCATGAACAAAGCATAGAGAAGGATCAGAAATAATTTTTGCTTGCTTGTGTGTGTGTTTTAGTGATCCAACACATATTGAGGACTTGCTCTGTGCCTGATGCTATAAAAAGCATAAGAATAACCAAAGGCAGCCAGCTAGTCTCTTCAAAGAGATCACAAGTGAGTGGAGCCAACAGTGTAACAGTGAGTGGTAATTATAGTTGAGTTTGCTAGGAATCAGCATGTGGTCTCTGACTGCACAGAAAGGGAGAATGCAAGTCAGCCTAGAAAGTTCAGAGAACACTTCTCAGAAGAAATTACACCTGATTTAAGTCTTTAGTTCTCATTTTAGGAAGAAGAGGGGCATTTACTTTGAGACAGAAGGGGATTTGCATTAGATTATAAACTCCTGGATTTATAAACTACAGAGTAGGTGCTTATTAAATTTAAGTAAAAATGGAAGGAAACAAAAAACACCCAGGAGGTAGAGAAAAGAAGGATTGAAGGAAAGATAGATAAAATGGACAAGGAAGATCATTTTGAAGCAGAAAAGGTATATAGAAAGGCTTTGGTGGTCTTTTGGAAGCACTAGTAAATTTTCATTTGTGGCGAGTGAGAGGATTTTAGCTTTGGAAATAGTGAAACCCTTTTGCCAAAGGTATGTTGAGAAGCCAACTGAAGATGAATAAAAGGGATACTAAAGTTCAGTGGGGCCCAGCTGTGGTTAGCACAATTTTATGGTGTTACCAGTTATACATGATATTTTCCTTCATAATCTAATAGCCTGAGGTTCTCTCTTTACTTCTCATGGCAATCAGCCCTGTGGAGGGGCTGCCAAATGAAAGCCTAATGATATTGGATGCTTTTATGAGGTCAGTGGGCAGTGTATGATGCTGCTTATTAAACTTCTGCGTCCAAAATGGAACACTCTGTAGTCTGTCAATAGATTTGGCCACTCTGTACTGGAAATCTGAATGTCTATAACATTGTTTAGCAGCTAGAGGATTTGGACTGCTGAAAGCAACATCTGGAGATAAGAGTAGGTGCTTTTCAAACTCTTGGAGATAAATTAAATATTGTTGCCATTTCTCCAAAGTAAATTCCTAATACCTGTGAAGAGTCATAGCATTTCCTAAATGGATAGACACAGCTACTTGGCTATAGCTTAAGTGGTAAGCTTAATGTAACTAAAGAAAGACTGTATCTGGTAGGGACATGAAACATTAAGAACAAATAAACAAAGAGGACAAGAGTAGCACAGTATCCTATGCCGTGAAGAGAGATGCTAAATATGGCAGATATGAGCATTCAAGTCAACAAATAGCTCTTCTCCAGGTAGTTGATACGCTACCTGGGACAACAGCTTGTATGAAATTCTCTATGACTATCCATTCCTTTTCTCAGAAAGGACAGCCTCAGAGAGAGAGTCATTTGGAAAGTCATCATAGATACACAATGGAAGTTTATACCTTTCATTTGCTTATATTACTTGCAAAGGTGGAATAAGCATCAACTCTGAGCAGCAATCTTGCTTCGCTATCAGATGTGCAGGGTTTCCTGGCCCTTTCTGCAAGATGACCTCACCAGCACACAGCTTTGCAGGAAAGATACCCTCTCTTGCCTATATCCCTTGCACGAAACAGGTCAGCCTCCTGCCCTCTATTTGCAGCATCACTTGATTTGTAAGCTTTCTTCATCTATCTCAAACCTATTACAAAAACATAGTTTTCTACTCTGCTATCCACTTCACCTCCTTTCCCTTAATCTCCAGTATGCTCTGTGATAGCCCAAAGAATCAGATCCTGATTTAGCTTCAGTGATGTGGAGTCACAGTCCTGACTCTGACCCAGCTCTAAGTCTGATCTTCTATTAAATATCCAACCCACACATGCACACTCATGCTTAAATTAATGAGAGGATAACCAATCCAGGGGAATTGGTCCCTTTTCTAGCAAAGTGGCTGAACTTTTGCGAAGATGAGAATTACTAGATAATTACTAGATAATACAGGACAATAAAACTTGCAGGAATGTTTCTGTTTTGAGTATAAAAATTGAATTCCCTGCAGGAATTATGATGTGTGCGAAGCCAACTGCATTCGAGAAAGGAAAAATACTTGCCATACTAAGGCATCTATTCACAGGAAAACTAGTTATAGCTTTATGTGTCACTCTCTGTTTAATTTCAGCAACTTCTATCCAAAAATAAAGCAAAACATTTTATGGATAATGAACAAGAGATTTAATATTGCATGGGTGACTAATTTGGTTACTTAAGAAAAAAATTGGAAATGAACCGGATGTTCTAAACTTGATTAGTGTTTCTGTCATAAGGATGCAGCATTAGCTTGACAACAATTGAAACTCATAGCTCATTATTTCTGTATGGCTTCTCCATTAGCTATACTTCTTAGAGCTTCACTGCTTTGTTGGAATCGTTAATGTTTGCTTCTTGCAGAAGTTTTTTTCTTGGTAAAGCCAGTTATGAGAAGCCCAAATAAAACAGAATTGAAGCAATTATATAGATCATTCTAGATCAAAATTTTATCCTTCTCTCTTTTCCTTTAAAGTTGCCTCGAATTTCATATCAGCTATGAAGACCTAGACTAAAAATGAACACTTGCATTAAATAATGAAGTTTAGAAAATTCAAGGCAGGTTCTTTCTTCTTTCTCATATGAAGTACTTTACTTACACTATCATTGCCAGAAAGGTGTTCATTAAGATGCAACAGCCATTGGTGCATCAAGTGAGTTATGAGTCATTCACACCTTAACACAAACTATTTTAATAAACCATATTTCTCTATAACACCTTACCAAAGAAATGAGCATTTGAGAGTGAGGAAAAGGGGAAGAGAATTTTTAAAACAGACGCATCAGTGAAGAGGCGATGCCTGAGTAGACATTTAAGGAGTTGGGGGTAGTAACTAGACCCCCTCTCCCTAACCTGAGTTAGACATATAGCAACTAGAAGAGAGAGAGAATAATAGAAATGTATCCATGTCAAATAATATTTCTTTTGCAAACCTAGCAAACAAGAGTTTTTTTGCTGACCACTTTTGTTTGCTACAGTAACTTGTCATGAAGAAAAGAAAAGATGGTAGGTATGTGGAAAGATCTACCTTGTCCCCTACTTTGGTAGAAGAAGAAGAGTTTGCCAACAATATATAGGTTAAAAAATAATTCTTCACATGACTAAGTCACCATATAACCCCTTCATGGGACACTGTATCTAGGGCACTTGGGGTAACTTGCCTAAAGTTTACCTTGGGATTGTAGCTAAAGGAAAAGCAGCAGGCTCCTGTGGTTTCAGAATGTGCATGTGTGCACGCATGCAGGTGCATATCCAGGACACCCAGGGAGAAAAAGCAGAAACCAGCCCCAAGAGGCTGTCTCAGGGGGGTTACAATATTTACTCCTGACTTTTCTTTAAAACATTAACCACTCCCACTTCAGGCTTAGAGTCTAAAAGATTAGAGCTCATTGTTTTGGACTCAGTTTGACTTCCCTTTTCTCCTGACAAGTTGACAGTCACAGATCTTAGAGTCCATTGATACACTTTAACAAATCAATATCAGCAAAATGGCTTGGAGGTTTTAGAGTTTTCTGGATGTCCTTTGGTCCCCTACCTGGAGTTCTGTCCCAAGCATGAGTTTGATTGACTTTGGATAGGAGTCCTCTTAGGAAGTATCAAGTCAGTACCCAGGGTCTCCATATCAGGTCAGCCCATGTGAATCATACACTGATCATCTTCTCTTCCTTCCATAAATGGAAGATTACCTTTCCTGGCTTGGCTGCCACATTTTCACAAAATTAGTTCTCTTTTTTCACTTGTTAATATCCTTGACTAGAAATCTCATCTTTTTTCTAGTACTGGAGGACAGGGAATGGGGATGACAGGGCTTCCTTCCTGCCTCGAAACTGCTACCTCCAGTCCTTTTTGGGACAACATTGCCATGCATATATCTTCGCTCCTAAGTTTACTAAGCATCCACATTATGTCAACCTCTGGATTTGAGTTCTCTGCTTATTTTCCTTTTTTTTTTTTCTCTGCTTATTTTCCATAGACAGACTTCTGAGAGTGGGTGCTAAGCTCTTACCAAGACCTGCTCTTAATGTCTACTGCTCACCTCTTCATGCAGTGCTACTTCTCAATATTGAGAGAAGGAGAAAGGAGAGAAAATATAAGTAGGGCATATACCAACTGCCAGGCACTGGTCTTCGCATGCATTATTTGTTTTAAGCCTTATCAAAACTCTAGTTGTTAACTGTTTGTCACACCGTCCCCTATTGTTATGACTTGCTGAGAGATTATATTCTCTACTGCAATCCCAGTGCCTACCAAAGTAGCTGGAACATGGTAGGATCAGTGATTATGGAAGTATGATAAGCTAATAGAACTTAGAGTCTTGAGAATTAATACTTGGTAAATCCCTGGAGTTGTGAGGTGACATGGCAACTATATATTCTCCAGCATACTTCTGATACTTAACAGTCAAAGTTACATATAAATTAAGCTAAGAATAGTGCTTCCCAAGTGCATTTTATGATATTCCATTTTGCTGCCCTGTTGGGCGGCAAATGGTTCCATGATACAATAAGATTGGGTAACACCAAGTTAAACAAAATCAAACATATTCATTTATTGCAGAATGTCTCAGACTATTTTGCTAGACTATATGATATACTCTAAGAGAAAACATATTTCCTATATTCTCTTGAACTCAGGGCATTATCGGGAACTAGTGTCCCTTAGAACACAAATCAGAAAAGTGTGCTTTAGTGAATATATAAAGATCTAGTTCAGTGGAGACTATAAAGTACAAGAAAGGACTTAAATCATTGCTGAAGTTGATCTAACTCTAGAAAAAGATGCCACAGGCACAAACTGTACTCAATCTTCCAATATTAGACTGCCATCGGTGAGCATAATAGAATAACTTTCATTAAATTCTTAACTTTATGAAAACTATCTGGATTGTTTGCAGAGCTAAATTTGCAGCCAGGATATGCCTATGGTTTTCTAATTCAACAATGAGTGAGCATGGTGGGTGGTAGACAGGGAGTGATTAACAAAGCAGTTTGAATAACAAAACTAAATATAGTTCCTGTTTTTTAAAAATTTTATTTAAGTAATAATTCCCTTCTGTTTCTTTATCATGAATTCTTTTTTCCCCAAAAGTTAATCCTAATTCTGATGTTTTTAAAAAGAAAATATATGTCTTCTCTCTGCTTGAAATTTTCAAGTTTTTGTTATTAAAGAAAAAAATACCAATGTTATCTATTAAACATTGATTATTATAGAATGATATCAAAAACAGATCTCATTTTTGGGTTTAAGTGTTTTTCCTCTAAAAGAAATATATCTTATCTGGTAAGCCAATTACTTTTGCTCACCAATAAATAGAGGTGTGGTTTGGATACTTTGCATATAATCTTATAAAATCTAGTATGCATTATTCTTGCTTGTTTGGAGATTGTAACTTCCCTACATTGACACAACTTTTCAGTGGTGAAGTAATAAGCTATATGCAAATATGTTCTACAGACATCATATTCAAACATCTACAATAAAAATAAAGTGATGGCTAGAACTGTAGCAATAAAGGAGTACAATTATAGTTACCAGGGAGGATCATCTATTCTGTCCCCTTATTCCTTTGCAATCATCCATCATTCAGCTAGCTATGCTTTTGAAATAGTGAATTTACAATTTGGGAGTGTATTAAAATCATCATATGCCCTTGTTATAAATTCAGATTCCTAGGGCTTGGAAACAAGTAATTCTGGTTCTATAGGTTTGGGAAACAATTCGGTAATAACATCATATGTTTCAGATTCCAAAAGTCACTGACAATTTAATGGAATGTGTAGACAATCAGAATCAAGTTTTACTTAGTAATAAAACAATGTCACAAAACTCTTCAAAAATTAAATGAAATAATGTATATGAGGTGTTTAACATAGTATGGTGCCATAGAGACACTATAACAAAAGTTAGTTTTTTTCTGTTCAAGTATTTATTGACCACTGGCTATATAGATGAGACCAGCATTTTTTTCTGGACCTCTTAGAGCTACAAGTGGAATATAGACATCATATGGCCTTTACAAAATTTGCAATTTTGGGAGATAGGCATGAGGGCTGCTGAAGGACATGATTGTTTTCTCTACTGTTTTCTGTATACCTCTTAAGGCAATTACTTTCTTCTACTGGTTTTGACCAAAGGCCTTGCTGTCACTCTTTTTTTTTTATTTTAAATGAAGATTTATTTATTTATTTTAGAGAGAGCATGAGAGTGGGAGGAGGGGATATGGAGAGAGAGAATCTCAGACTCTGCACTGAGGGTGGAGCCCCAAGAGGGGCTGATCTCAGATCCTGGGATCATGACCTGAGCCACAACCAAGAGTCAGATGCTCAACCGACTGAACCACCCAGTTGCCCTGACAAATACACCTTACTGTCGCTCTTGACACTGTTCTTTTTTTCACATTCTATGTCTAGTATATCTGCACTGTACCCAGAGTCTGACCCGTTTTAGTCCTTCTACTACCCCCACCCTGATCCTAACTAATGTTCTTGCTCCCTGTAGTCCATTCTTACAAGGCAGCCAGAACCACCTTATTAAAACTGATCAGCTGTCAGGTGACACCACCTCTCTGCTCAGTTCCCTCCACTCTTTCTATGTCACTCAGAAATAAAGCCAAAACCATTAATTTTTTAACTGGCTGGCCCCACTCCCTCTCTGAGGTCATCTTCAGCTTTCCCCAGCTTCCTGTGTTCCAAACGGGCCATTTTCTTTGGTGTCTTTGGATGAAGTCTGGCCAACCCTACCTCAAGCTATAGCACTCTCTTTTTTCTGACTGGAATGTTCTCTCTGACACCTGAGTAGCTCATTCTTTCATCCTCTTAAAAGTGTGGGCTCACTGTCAGTTTTTAGGGAGTCACTCCCTGACTATCTTATTTAAAATCGTAACCCCTCTGCCTCTGACACTCCCTGTCTTTCCCCCTGCTTTATCTCTCTTCCCCAGTCATTACCATTTATATTAGATACTAAATGGTTTACTTCTTTATTTCACTGGGGGTGTTATTTCCTCTCCCTGTCCCCAACAGAATATAAGCAAAGGAGAGTAGGGATGATTCTGTCTGTTTAATTTATTAGCACATAATCACTAGCACATAACAATAGAACTAAGCACACATAGTTATCACACAGTAAATATACGAATGGAGAAATACATGAATGTCAATAAATAAGTGAATTATAATAAGTAAAATAAATGAATTATGAAAAATAATTGCATTTATTGGTGCCCAATATATTCCAGATACTATAGTCAACATCTTATATTCATTATTTATTTTAATCTTGACAATAATCCTTTGAGGTGAGTATCACAAGCTAGGCATTTACAGATGAGAATCAGGCTCAAACATGTTAAGTATCTTCTGTAATAGTAAGTAGTGAAGTAGGTATTTGAAAGAAGACCCATCTGGTTCCAATGTATATGCTGGCTTTTCTGGAGGAATTTATCTCTAATATTCTTGGAAATATCCTAGTCAGATCATATAGCCAAGGATAGGCAAGGTCTAAATCTTCTGGTTTGGTAAATATCTTTAATTGACTTTAACAGAAGTTACATGATTAAACCAAAATATCAGTGTCTAAGTCGTGTTCGCAGAAACTTACGTATTTTTAGATAATATTGCCAAAGAAATTTTATTAACTGCTAATTTTCCATATTGCTACATCTTGTGGAGTGTGAAAAGTCTAACAAATCTGTATCTCCATTTAGCATTAATTAGAAGAGTAGAGATTTACCTCATGTAAAGACTGTTGTAGAAACTTGTCATTGCATCACTAGGCAATAACTGTGCTTGACTGATTAAAATGGGAGTATTAATCTGTATCTATTTAATGTTTCTCGTAACGTACCATTAAGGATCCGTAAGATATGGCATGTGAATCTTGTGTAGATTTGCCTGATCATGCTTGTCCAACCTATAGGCCAATTGACTGATCTTCAGATATTCTGGGTTCATTCTCACTAATATAGCTTTGTATTAGTTATCTCCCACTTGAAGTTCCTGCCTCTTTTCATCCAAATCTAGAGTCTTCCAAGGTCCAGTTAATATTCTCTCATTATCCAGAAATTCTCTTTTGTTGTTGTTGTTGTTTTAGTTAACATTAATATCTTTCTTCTTTATTATCAGTTACATATAATGCTTTCCCCCTCAGTTTACCTTCCATTCAATCACATTTATTTATTAAAATTATTGAGTTCCTACTCTGTATGAAGCTCAGAATTCTCTCAGATGCCAACATGAATATGACAAAATCCTCACCTATAGAAATTGTACAGCTGTTGGGCAGGTATTTAATTTTCTTCAGTTAATCACTGTTTGGACAACTGCAACACTATATTATTTTATTCAGAATGTAAAGTGTGTAAGTAAAATAAAATATATTCTTTGACCTTCAGGAGTTCACAATCTAATGAGAAAGAAAGACACCTATGATCACAGTCTGATGCAGTCAGTACTATAGAAATATGTAAGAGTGATGTCAAGAGCACAGAGGAAGAACACATGACCCATTTGGGGAAGGGTACGCCAAGAAAAGGAAGAGAAGGTGATACCTGAGTTGAATTTTAAAGCAATCATAAGAGTATGCCCAACTAAGGCTGCTAGAGGCGGGGTATTTTACAGGCTGAGAGATAGACTGATCTTTGGTTTTTAGGTTTTTCACCCCTCCAACCTTAAGAGATTAAGCTCTCAATGAAGAGAGAGCTTAATAATGGTCTGTCTCAAATGGTAGCACAATATAAGTCTCACTGGTAAGTACTCAATTACTATTTTCTGAGTGACTGCTTTAACTGATTAATAGAAGTGCTATTTAGATAAGGGAAAACTATGTACTAGCCTTAGCTTTTTGAAGACACAACTAACAAAATTAAAGCTATCCTTCCAGTCTCTATGTGGGTCCCTTAGGCACAAACAGAAAGAAAAACTTCTGTTCTTCTATTGTGCTAACATATATTCTGAAAAGGATGAGAGAAGAAACTAATAAGTCAATATGATATTTTTTGTCTAAGTTTCTGACTATTTAAAAAATTCTTCCAACCTTGATTTAAAGTTTTGTTTTCTCTATTTAGTGACCCCATATATGAGCTGATGTCTTTGCAATGATGCTTTCCTGTCACCTGTGGGTTTTTCCTAGTAGGGTCAATTGCAGTGTAACCTTCTGAGGATACATGGGGACAGGGAAATGAATCTATTCCCAAACACATTTGGCAGCACAAAGCCTTGAAAAAGACTCCAGGATAAGAACATGTGCCTAAAATACCTCACCATTATGTTACAGTCCTTTTACTTTTTTCTGTATGGCTTCAGTTCCTGCCACATGCTGTGGAGTTAGGAGGCAGAAAGTCTGGTTCTGGCTAAGGAGCTAATTAGTTGTGTACCCCTTAGCAAGTCACTTGACCTCCCCAGGTCTCAGCAAATCTTTATCTATAAAATGAAGAATAAGTTCCTGAGATTCTGATTATGAAATTATATAAAAATTTCTTTAGAAGATATTCCTAGTCTTTTCATTTCCTTGTGTTCTTAGCCTCTTTTGCTTAGGTGTTAGGTGTGGTAAGAATCTTGGTGAGAATAATACCATTTACTTCTTTCAGCCTCCTTTCAAGTGTCTTTTCCTTTGGAAAGCCTTCAGAACTCTCTGTCTAATCTAATTTCCCTCCTTGGTGTCTCCTTAAGGACATTTTTTCTGCGGCTATCTTTGTGTTGTAATGATGTGTCTGTCTCTATATGGTACCCTCACCTCTGTCGTAAAAGGCTTCATATGGGAACTCTGACGTTTCATCACATCCTGTATATGTATAACACAGTAACTTCTTAGTAAATATTTCATGGATGAATAAATGAATGATATGGTATTTCCTACACATTGAACAAATATTACAGGCACTGTAATATCTCTCCAATACGTTAAAGAAGAAATATTTTATTACATTTCCAGTTAGTTCCATTTTCAACTTCAGTATCCTAATATTGTATTATTGCTGAGTTAGATATTTATCTTTTCCTTCCAAATATGTTTAACATGGGTGATTGGTTACTAATCAGTATAACTGTGTCTATTATCAAATTTTACATCAAAACTATGCCAGTTGAGCAGAGTTCTGTGGATTTTTAAAGAATATACGTGTTCTATTGCTTTCTATTCTTTTTTTCAGAAGACTCTATGGTTGATGAGAGAGAAGCAGCAAAGTCTTCTTTAACCAACTCTCTTGCATTTCATATACCCACACCTTTGTCTGTTTTGTGTGTATGTCTCCCCTACTGGTGTTTGAGTTCCATTAGAACCTATGTGTTCATTATATACTCAAAAATAATCAAAATAACAATATTAAGGTCCAACAAGAAACCAAGTACTGAGTGTTCTTCATAAATGAAATAAATTGTATAACTATAGGCCACTGTAATTCATTTTCAGAAATCTAGTTAAGAGAAAGAGTCAACTTGGATTAATTGGCTTAATGCCACAGGAAGAATCGGAGGCTCCTATTAGTACCTCACTGATTTATGCTGATGGTATGTTTTAAAATAAAGTGTATTACTAGAAAATTGAGGTATAGTAAGAACAATAGATCGGGAAAAGATTGTCATTAAAAAGATAGTTTGCTTACTCACAGATCCCAAGAGGAGGAGTACATATCATGGTGTGGGAGTAGGAAAGGGTCATGGATCAAAGAGGGAATTCCCAGAATTATAACCAATCACCGGGATTGGTTATAAAGCAGAAGGAAAGGAGAGAACTGTAAGACCCTTAGTTGTGATTTATGCAGGAAAAACAGTTAAGGCAGGGTAAGCTGTCTAAAATAAGCTAATTTGAATTATTTTTTTTAGAATTTTTATTTATTCATTTGAGAGAGAGAGAGAGGGGGAGAGGCAGAGGGAGAGGGAGAAGCAGACTCCCCGCTGAGCCAGGAGCCCGATACAGGGCTCAGTCCCAGGACCCCAGGATCATGACCTGAGTCGAAGGCAGCCACTTAATGACTGAGCCACCCAGGTGCCCCTAATTTGAATAATTTCAACAGGCTCTGAAGCCTGGCAGCTGTTCCTTACTGTTGAGTACCTAGTACAGGTGTGTAGTAGCTGGAGTTTGAGAGACTAATAAAGGAGGTGGTTAGGTTGTGAACTTTAGATTGGTCAGTTTTGTATTTGAAAATTATGCCCTTGAGAGGAGGTCTTCTCCTGAGGAAGAAGGGAGCCATAGGAGAGACAGGAGGTCAAGGGCAGGTAACTGAGGCATATTATCATGTTTTTCCAGACCAAGTGTATCCAGCATATCCATGTATAGCAGATGTTAAAGCACCATTTTTTTTTAAAGATTTTATTTATTTATTTGACAGAGAGAGAGATCACAAGTAGGCAGAGAGGCAGGCAGAGAGAGACGGAGAGGCAGGCAGAGAGAGACGGAGAAGCAGGCTCCCCACTGAGCAGAGAGCATGATGCGGGGCTTGATCCCAGGACCCTGAGATCATGACCTGAGCCGAAGGCAGAGGCTTTAACCCACTGAGCCACCCAGGCGCCCCTTAAAACACCATTTTTACAGAAGCTAGAAACATGATCAATACACTGTTGTCCACTAGAATTGAATGCAAGTTGGTTGAAGTGCAACAAAGACATAATACCCAGACTCTCAATCAACCAAAAGTTTCCCTTTACATTGGCTTGATAGTCATGATGAGCACCTAAAACTTTTCATTTTATACTTTTTTCACAAAAAAATAATTAATTATAATTATACATATATTATAATTATATATAATTAATTCACAAAACTATACACAGTGAAGAAAAAGAAACATAATTGTGTTTTGATTTCTTACCTTATTTAATTCTCCCATTACTGAGACATACAGAATAAATTTGGTCAATGAAGACACTACAGTGTAGAATAATTAAATGATTTACCCCAAATTCATACAATAAGCAGCTAATAGAACCTAGCTCAAAAGCTTGTTTTTCCATAGCATTCTACTGCCTACACTCTGCTGTTGCAACCAAAAGGACAACATATGTTCTCTTAGCATGCAGAACATTCTCCGGCTTCCAAGAGTAGTGTGTTTAGAGTGCTATTTTAAATGAAATATAGGATTCCAAGGAGTTTAAGGTATGAATATCATTCACAAAGAATATAGAGTCCATCTGGGAGACAAGGTATATATATGAATTTTGTTGTTAAATCATTTGTTTATTTACATACTGTAGAAAAGTAAAACTATATATCATCTTGAAGTTAGTGCCCAGAATTTCTTTCTTTTAGAAATATTTTTAAATGATGCTTAGGGGAGCAGATAAAACTCTAGGAGCCTAAGTTATCTCTAGTCTAGACAAAGGAACAAAGATTCATATATGAACAAATCATCTGACTAAAAATGGATACTGGAGCCTGGGGATTAGAAGAGAGGATTAAAACATGGGAGGAGAGGACATGCAAGAATCTGTACTCTGAATTTGGGAAATGACAGTGAAATTTGCATTGAAGTATAACTGACATGCAATATTATATTAGTTTTAGGTATACAGCACGGTGATTTCACAGCTATATATATTACAAATGACCACCCATCTAAGTCTAGTTACCCTCTGTAACATACAAAATTAATACAAAATTATCATCTATATTCCCCATGCTATAGATTACATCCCCATGACTAAATTTATTTTATAACTAAAAGTTTGTACCTCTTGAACCTCTTCATTCATTTCGCCCACCCACCAACCTCTTTTCAAGAAACTGTAAGTCTGTTCTCTCTGTCAATGTTTCTGTTCTTGTTGTGTTTTGCTTGTTTGTTTTGTTTTATATATTCCATATATAAATAAAATCATGTGGTATTTGTCTTTTTTGTGTGTGACTTATTTCGCCTAGCACAATGCACTCCAAGTCCATCCATATTGTCACAAATGTCAATATTTCATTCTTTTTTGTGGCTGAGTAATATAATATTCTATATATATAAATTAAAAAAATATATATATATTTTATTATTTTCTGTGTTTTTTTGTAGTTCTTTGTTCCTTTATTCTTCTCTTGCTCTCTTACCTTGCAGTTTAATGATTTTCTTTGGTGTTATGTTTAGATTTCTTTCTTATTTTTTTGTGTATCTATTATAGGTTTTGGGTTTGTAATTTCATTAAGGTTCATATATAATGGCATATATATAATATAAATATAAGATATTTAACATATATATAATATATTATATACATATATAAGATATATGTATATATATAAATAAATATATATTATTTGTTGGATTTTTTTTTTCTTTCAGCATTTTGAATATATCATGCCATTTTCTTCTGGCCTGCAAAGTCACTACTGAAAAATCTGCTGATAGTCTTGCAGGGTTTCCCTAGTATTAGTTATTTTTCTCTTGCTTTTAAGGTTCTTTCTTTATCTTTTGACATTTTAATTATAATATGTCTTGGTGTGGCTCTCTTTGGATTCATCTTTCTTAGTATCTCTCTGTGCTTTCTGAAGCTAGATGTCTGTTTCCTTCCTTGGGTTAGGAAAGCATTTAGCATTGTTTCTTCAAATAAGATTTCTGCCTATTTTTCTCTCTTTTTTCTCCTTCTGAGACTCCTATAAAGTCAATGTTAATACATTTGATGATGTCCCACCAATCTCTTAAGATACTATTATTATTATTATTATTATCATCATTATATTTCTTTTTCCCATTCTGTTTGGGTGATTTCCATTATCCTGTCTTCTAAGTCACTCATCCATTCTATTGTATTATTTAAATGCTGTTAGGAACATAGTTCTCTATTTCTTCATTTTGCTTGATTCTCTGTGTTTCTGTGTATTATGTGAAAAAGCTGTCTCTCCTTGTCTTGAAGGAATGGCTCTGTTTAAAAGATGTTCCTTACCATTTAAACTTTCCATAGTGCTTGGTTGTCTCTTTTGCTCACTCTGCTTGTTTCAGATTTGTGTGGTCCAGCAGCACAATTCTCCCTGGTGATTTGAGTCTGGTGATCAAGAGGAGTCCTCTATATGGGCTGGGCTACTTGTTGGCTTTGTTGAGATTGCATGAGCAGCACGGGGAGGCAGGACTTCTCATCTGCTACATCTATTTATTGGAACTGCATGAGTGGTGTGTGGTGGGGGAGGCACGTGTCTCCTGCTATGCCTGTTGGATCAGAACAAGCAAGCAGCAGAGGGGTGTAGATTTACTCACTCTCCATGCCTGGCAGTACTGCATGAGTGGTGAGGGAGCAAGGGGATTCACTTGCTGCCGTTAGGTCTTTAGAATGAAGATCTAAAATGGTGTCCACTAGCCTCTGTGCTGGTAATGTAGAGGGTGACCTAGGAAATGTCATCTGCTAGCATTCTGTTCCTAGAGAGAGTCCTGACGGGCTTCTTTCCCTTTGGCAGATGCTTTATGCTTAGCAAGTGAATCTTCTTTACTTACATTCTAGGCTGTTTTCAAACTGCTGCTTTTTGTGTTGGGTCCTGAGGGAAATGGGTCTACATACAAGAGCTCAAAGAGCAGAACCTTCATTCCCTATAGCTCTATAATTACCTTGAATATAATCTTCATAGCTTTTCAAAGCCAGATGTTTTGGGGGCTTGTCTCTCAAAGGGTTGGAGTGCCTGGTGTGGCATTACTCTGTAGAAGAAACTTCATTTATATTTCTGTTTGTTTTTGAGATTCCTATGAATTGTGGGTTGCTACCCCAAAGGTGGAGTTTTGGGCACAAATGTTTCTCTGCTTCTCCTACCTATCTCAGTGTGGTCCTTCCATATTTTGTTGTAGAAGAGGTGTTCAGCAAGTTCTCAAGTTCTTTTTGGAGTGAATTTTTCTATATGTAGCTGTGTATTTGTTGTGTCCACTGGAGGAGTTGAGTTCAGCATTTTCCTACTCCACCATCTTAAACCACCTCTAAGAGTGATTTTTTAAGCATAAAGATGTCTAATACTGAATTTAAACTTGTTTGTATTGCTGCAATATAATCTCTTCACATCACTAAATTTTGAGCAGTTCAGTGGCAGTCAAAAGAAAGAACCTAACAGCAGGGCTGATTGAAAGGGAATCACTGGGAATATAACCTTGAGCTGACACATTAGTAACGGATTCAGCAGAAAACACACACACACACACACACACACACACACCTCCGAACTAGAATAAATATAAAACTATAACATTGCTGGGAATATGTAGAAATTAGGAACATTTTTACAGGGGATGAAATGAGAGTGTGAAGAATGCTCTACAGGCTATAATGATGAGGAAATTGACATCAGAGTTAACCTATTTCACCATAACCTTAGCAATATGTTCCACGAATTCTATAATGAATTCTGAATGTCTATCAGATAAATTAAGTTCTTCAGTTGTGTTCTGCCCTGCCAAGTTTCTCTAATACCTAAACATTAGATGAAATATTCAAAGTATGATATAGAATTCTAGATAACCTCAGCAGCCCATCCTGGTTCCAGAACTGATCTGCAAATATCTCTATCCTTCTACACTAAAACAAATATCAATTGCAAGGAAAATCTTCATGCTTATATCTACCAGACTAGAGGGTCTGCCAGAGCAGGTTGTTTGTGTAGTCATTGCTAAACCCTCACTGCCAAGCAGAATGGTAGATGCCTGGCAAAAGAGCCAAAACCAGATGGTGATTGAACTGAATTATGTTGGGGTTGGGTTGACTTGACAAAGTGACCAAATTAAAGGGGGTTGTCAGAGGTAGAATTAAATTATTTTTGAATTAGCTATGTATAAACATCCAACACTTGTTCTTCTTCTTTGGAAGTTCTATTCAAAGGACCACTTTGAAGGTTATTCAAAAACAGGCCAAGGGTGCCTGAGTGGCGCAGTTGGTTAAACATCTGACTCTTGGTTTCAGTTCAGGTCATGATCTCAGGGTCATGAGATCAAGCCCCATGTATGACTCCATGTTTAGTGGGGAGTCTGCTGAGATTCTCTCTCCCTTTCCTTCTGCCCCCCCCAAAAATAAATAAATAAATAAATAAATAAATAAATACTTAAATAAAAAACAAAACAAGCCAAACTCTCTGTTCCTTGAGGCTTTCATTTTTTAATTTAATTTAATTCAACTAAACAATTACAGTTATTACCAAATATCACTTATGACTGTAATTTTAAAATTTTACAACCTAGTCCTTTTTAGTATATGAAGGAGGATCATCAGTATTTTATATATGATTCTCTCCATTAGTAAGTCTCAGTATTAAAAAGAAACAGACACTAATGCATGCCACTATGTTCTCCAGTCCCTGAACATTTCAAATAGTGGAGAGGCACACTCCAGGAATCTCTTTTAAGTGTTCAAAAGGTGTGGGTTTTTGAGTTGGACTTCACTGTATAATCTCTATCCAGTCCATTTGCTTAAAGAAAACTGGCTGTTCCAGAGATAATTACCAGCCTAGGGTGGTTCTATAATCCTTTCTCAGTCATCATTTCTTTAATAGTCTCATTTGCTTCCTACATATTCTGTTTGTGTTTCAGAATGAAATTAGTTTTCTATTTTTATTTTTAATGTCTCAATATTTAGGAACAATTTATAGAAAGAGCCCTGAAAATGAATACTGAATTCATAAGTCTTAAATCTATAATATTTAAAGAGGCCACTTACTTTCATTTTAAGGCAGGTGTCACAAAAAGAGCATGGACACTTCTGCTTTCAAAGTCAATTTCTGCCTTGTATTATCTGTAATGTCTGTGCATAGCTTCGTTCATTGTGTGAGCCATGGTTTATCTATCAGGGAAGCAAGAGTAATAATTATATAATAATGGGCTTCTAAGACTCTTACAGAGCACCAAGATGATGTGTGAAGCAGTAAGAGGATGATCAGTAAATGGTGACTATTACAGTCATTAATTTCAAACATGGGTTGATTTTGAAGTACAAAATATCTTAGCTAATTTGGGTCAAATGATTTCTTTTTCCTTTTATCTGCCACATTTTTTACACAGACTGAAGGCATTGACAAAGTGGGAGGTTAGAGTATTTGAGATAGAAAACTAATATTTATTCCTTACTGACTTCATACCAACCTCTTATTTAAATACATTATCATCATGTTTATCAAGTTATTTACTAGTGGGTTTCCACCATTTTAATAAGATTCTTATGTACATTTTCTCATTGACTGCTTATATATCTTTTTGTCTGTGTTTTATAGATAAGTAAACTGAAGTTCTCTGTAGTTAAATTAGGAAGTAGGTTTGGAATTTGAACCAAGTCAGCCTGATACCAGAATGAGTAGGATTCCTGTAGTTAGAAATTTACTGAGCACTTATTTTCTGTCAAGCATCCTCTTTTTAAGTATTTTACATGGATTACTCATTGGTCCTTGTAATAAAACATTTGATCTAATTACTATTATTATAGCTTAATTTGTAGATGAAGGAAATAAGACACTGGAGAAGGCAAGCAACATTCCCAAGGTCACAAAGTTAGAAATGTTAACTCAGGGAGTTAATCCCAAACAATCTCACTCCAAAACTAACATTGAAGCCACATTGACTTCTGGGGAAAAGAGTCTAGCTTTAGCATGTCACTTTGTGAAGGCTTCTTTGACCCTAAATCTCTCCAAATATATGCTGTCTATAATCTTAAGCATTCAGTGATTAGATTCTTATACTCTTTCTCTTCTTAAATTTGAACATATTTTCAAGAGCTATGTATTGTTCAAAAGTATATTTCTGGGGCGCCTGGGTGGCTCAGTGGGTTAAAGCCTCTGCCTTCGGCTTGGGTCATTATCTCAGGGTCCTGGGATCGAGCCCCGCATCAGGCTCTCTGCTTGGCAGGGAGCCTGTTTCCTCCTATCTCTCTACCTGTCTCTCTGCCTACTTGTAATCTCTCTTGCTCTGTCAATAAATAAATAAATATTATATATATATATATATATATATATATATATTTTTTTTTTTATGAATTAGTAGATTAAATCTCCAAGAACACAGAAAAGATGGCACATGGTAGTATAAAACTTGTCAAAGAACTCAGTGCAAGGCAGGGTCTACAAGCTCAAACCTCTTCTTATTTGCATTCAAGTGATGACACATACGATGGGGACAAGCAAGGACAGGGTTGAGGGAAGAGGGTCTTTCTCTAGGAATGAGTCATGCAAAAACCCCAAAGAGAAGTGAGTCTAATCAAGAAATATACTTTATAATAATTCCGATAGACAAGGTGGGGTGGGAAGGATTTATGGTCATGCTGTTCTTCTAAAGGTTTTTTCTCAGATGAAGATAAAGAGTGCAAGGCAGAAAGCTCTTATGTGTACCTCTTAGACATCATTTCTAACAGTTACATTGATAACTTTAACTTTTTTTTTTTTCCTGAAGCAGACAGGAGGCAAGATTGCTAAGGTCCTTTCTATAATGGCCTAATAAGTACATTTCAAGTATCATTATGGTGAAGAATAAACTATGGAGGGAGTTCTAGAATTTTCTTTATTAACAGACAAAGAAATAGGAAGGGTAAGTTTAAAATCTCTGCTTAAAGGATAGTAGAACTGAATGAATAATCGCACAGCTCTGTTCATGCCTGAATTGTACCTCTGGGAGTTTAATTTTACTGCTTTTACACAGTGACCCTTTAAACTATAAACACTGAAAAAAAATGTCTCTTTATGTCACATTATTAACCCCAGAGAGCTGCCCATATGAGTCCAGAATGGAGCACAAGAGAGCAGCGTTTATGTTTCAATTTTTTCACATTAAAAGATTTCAGGCCGATTTGGGGAATTGTCAATTTAGGGCTTAGTTCTTTAGCTGCTAAGCAGGATAAGCTGTCAAGGAATTGAGTTAGGAATGGAAGCCAAAAATGATTGTACAGATGGAATTCAATATATACAATCTAATACATATTACCTGACAACCTAGCAAAAGACTGATTTGCACTGCATCAGATACAGAGGGGAGCAGGATTGGACAATCCAGTAGGACACAGTAACAGAACCCAACCTGGCTGGAAAATCTGGCTTCCCCCCATGGAGGAAACTCCCTTCCCTCTAAATGCATTCAGTACTGTATTACTACAGTTTTTCTTCTGAAACTAGTTACCTACATACCTATCACAACTCTGTGTGTGTGTGTGTGTGTGTGTGTGTGTCTTTTTAAAAAATGTTAAGTCTAGACTGGAAGGCTTAAATTTTAGGCTTGTAAATTAAATATAATCTACGTACTTATTTTGTTTATGTGTTTCCTTGTTTAAATTTGAATGCTCTTAGATGGGAAACCCATTCTTTCCTTATAACATCATCCTTACTATTCCATTGTTTTCCATCACCCAGTGCTAAAAGTGTGTGAGTTTGCAATTCCCAACAGATTATAAGCTCCTTTATAGGAGTTACATTTTTAGATTGTGATTTTAGGTTTTCTGTTTTTAAATGTTCACAAGCATTAAGTAAATTCACATTGTCGTGCAACCATCACCATCACCCATCTCCAGAATTTTTTTTTATCTTCTCAAACTGAAATTCTGTATCCATTAAACACTAACAACTCATTGCTCCTCTCTCTTGCCCCAGGCAACCATCATTCTACTTTCTATATGGTTTTTATTATTTTAGATATCTCAAATAAGAGGAATTATTGTACCATTGTGATTGATTGATTTCACTTAGCAGGATATCCTTAAGGTTCATTGATGTTGTAGAATGTATTTGATTTTTTTTTTTTTTTTACATTTTAAGGCTAAGTAAAAGTCATTGTTTTATATATAACATTTTGTTTATCCATTCATATGATGATGGATACCTGGGTTGTTTCTACCTTTCGACCATTGAGAATAATGCTGCTATAAACATGACTGTATAGCTATCACTTTGAATCCATACTCTTAACTATTTTAGGTACATGCCCCAAAGTGAAATTACTGGGTAATATGTTAATTCTATGTTTAATTTTATGAATAGTCACCACACAGTTTTCCATAGCGCCTGCACCATTTTACATTCCTACCAGCTGTAGGCAAGATTTCCAATTACTGCACAGACGCAACAAAACTTATTTTCCCTTGTTTTTTTGTTCTAATAATAGCCATCCATCCCAGTGGGTGTCATGTGGTATCTTGCTGTGGTTTTGATTTACATTTCCCTAATGATTAGTGATATTGAGCATCTTCTCATGTGCTTCTCAGCCATTAACAGATCTTCTTTGGAGAAATGGCTATCCAAGTCCTTTGCCGACTTACGAATCTGTTTGTTGTTGTTGTTGCTGCTGAGTTTTAGAAGTTCTCTATGTATGCTGGATATTGATTCATAAAAGACATGTGATTTTTAATTGTTTTCTCAAATTTTATGAGTTGCCTTTTTAATTGGTTTACAGTGTCTTCTGATGTGCAAAAGTTTTATATTTTGATGAGGTCCAATTTGTCTATTTTTTTCTTTTATTGTCTGTGCCTTTATTGTCATATCCAAGACATCATTACCAAATCCAGTGTCATGAAGATTTCCCCATGTTTCAGTCTAATGGTTTTAGAGTTTTAGTTTTTACATTTATGTTTTTAATCCATTTTGTGTATAGTGTAACCTAAAGGCTCAACTTATTATTTTTTTTTTTTGTATGTGGATACCCAGTTTTCTCCACACCATTTATTAAAAAGATGTTCTTTCCCCATTGGATAGTCTTAGAACCCTTGATGAGAATCATTTGTCCATAAATGTAAGACTTAATTTCTGGGCAATCTTTTCTACTCCATTGGTCTATATGTCCTTTTTTATTTCAGCACTGCACAGTTTTGATGACCATAGCTTAGTAGTAAGTATACAGGAGGTGTGAGGCCTTCAACTTTTCTCATTTTCAAGATTGTTTTGGCTATCCAGGATTCCTTGAGATTTTATATGAATTTTAAGATGGGTATTTCCATTCGTGCAAAAAATTATAATTTTGATAGGTTTAGTATTGAATCTGTGATCATTTGGGTACTGGTGACATCTTAACTATATTAGGTATTTCAACCCATGAACATGTCTTTTCATTTATTGGTGCTTACCTTCATTTTTTTCAATAACATTTTGTAGTTTTCAGTGTATAAGTATGCTACTTGGTTAAGTTTCTTTCTAAGTATTTTATTCCTGTTGAAGCTCTTATGAATGTAATTATTTTCTTAATTTCGTTTTCAGATTGTTCACTGTTAGTGTATAGAAATGCAACTGCATTTTGTGTGTGAATTTCACAGAATTCATTTATTATTTTTTTCCAGTTGTGTGTGTGTTATATGTAGAATATTTATAATTTTCTGTGTAAAAAGATTATGTAGTTTGCAAACAGATAATTTTACTTCTTCCTTTCCAATTTGATTTTTTTTAATTTATTTTTTTGCCTAAATAATCTGGCTAGAATTTCTAGTACTATATCAAATAGAACTCAAAAGTAGTCACTCTTACATTGTTCTTGATCTTAGGGAAAACATCTTTCAACTCTGATGACTGGGATTTTACAAAAATTCCTAGTATCATGTTAGGGAAGTTTCCTTTTATTCATGGTATATTGAGTGTTTTTGTTTGTTTGTTTGTATTATTTTGTTTGTTTTTTAATTAGGATAGGGTGTCGAATTTTGTCAAATGCTATTAGTTTTAATTGGTTGTACTGTTGTTCAACTCCTCTATATTCTTTTTTTTTAACATTCATTTTGTTCATTTCATTAATAATATACATTCACTGCAGAAAAGTTGCAAAACAGAAATTTGTATAGTATAGTCATTATTAATACTTAGATGGGTATTTTTTTCTGAACACAGATAAACATGGCATTATGTCGTAAACATTATTGTGTTACATGTTTTTAATGATTCTCTGTCTGGTTGATCTATCCATTATTGAAAGTAGGGTATTGAAGTCCTTTTCTATTGTTGTAGAGATATTTATCCCTTCAATTTCATCAGGGTTTACAGCATATATTTTGGAACTCTAACGTTTAGTATAAGTATGATTTTAATTACTATATCTTCTTGGTTAATTTACACTTTTATCATTATATAATGTCTTTTTCTGTCTCTTGCTACAGTTTTTGATTAAAAGTCTCTTTTTTCTGATATTAGTATAGCCATCCCTGCTCTCTTTTAATTAATACTTGCATGGAAATTTTTTTCATTTTTTCAATTTCAACCTATGCGTGTCCTTAGATCTAAATTAGACTTTTGCATACAGCTTATAGTTGGATCCTAATTTTTTATTCAGTTACATCTTTTGATTAGAGAATTTAATCCATTTACATCTAAAATAATTACTGCTAGGGAATGAGTTACTTTTAATATTTGTTATTTGCTTTATGTGTGTTTTTTTAGCTTCTTGGCCTATATTTCCTTTATTACTGCTTTCCTATTTGTTTAAATATTTTTTTTGTTGTTACATATTTTGATTCCCTTTTCATTCCTTTTGTATATAGTCTATAGATATATTCTCTATATCATAAAGATTAGCATAGAGATTTCATATAACATCTTGAAGATTTTAATCTTATTTTAAATGGATACAAAATTAATTTAATTGCATATAAAAACTCTACTCACAGTTCTACCTCTCCTGCACTTTATGGTATTGATGTCACAGATTACGTTATACATATGTAGCCATTAACATAGATTTTACAGTATTTTGTATGCATTTGTCTTTAAAATGCTGTATAAATAAAAAGTGGAGTTACAATCAAAATTATGATTATATTACCTTTTTTTTTGTCCACGTACACATTCTCTTAACAGAAAACTCATATTTTCATGTGGCTAACAGTCTACTTTCATTTCATTTCAACTTGAAGGACTACACTTAGCACTTCTAGTACTATAGGTGTAGTGGTAATAAAAATTCTAATTTTTGTGTATTTTGAAATGCCTTAATTTTTTGTCTCATGTTTGAAGGACAGTTTTGGCAGGTACAGAATTCTAGGGTTATAGTGTTTTTTTTTTTTTTTTTTTTTTCTTTAAACCACTTAACATAGATCACCTCACTGCCTTCTGGGCTCCAAGGATTTTGCTGAGAAATCTGCTGATAAGCTTCTCAAAGATCACTTTTTTAAGTGACAAGTTACTATTCTCATACTGTTTTCAAGATTCTTTCTTTGCTTTGTCTTTCAAAATGCTTGATTTTAGTATGTGTCTGTGTGTGTCTCCTTGGGTTTATCCTACTTGAATTTCATTGAGCTTCTTGGATTTGCGGATTCATGTCTTCCCTCAAGTTTGGGATGTTTCTAGCTATTACTTCTTCAAATAGTCTCTGCCCCTTTCTGTCTCTTTTCTCCTGCTACCTTAATGTTTATATTGATTGACTTGATCATATCTCACAATCACTTGGGCCCATATTACTGTTCTTTTTCTTTTTTTCTGTTCTGAGGCTCAGTAATTTTTATTGTCCTATCCCCAGTTTTGTTGATACTTTCTTCAGCCTATTTGATTCCTCCCTCATGAATTTTTAAATTCAATTATTGTATTTTTCAGTTCCAGAATTTATATTCAGATACTTTCTTTCAAATAATATTTATCTTTTTGTCGATATTTGTATTTTCTTCATATGTCATTTTCATGATTTTCTTTAGTTCTTTATCAATGCTTTCTTTTAGCTATTTAGGCATATTAAAACAGTTGTTTTACAGTATTTGTCTAGCAAGTGTGATACCTGGTTTCCTCGGTGATGGTTTCTGGAGATTCATTTTGTTTTTTTGAATGCTTTCTATTTTCCTGCTTCTTTGTATGGCTGAAGATGTTCTGTTCTGTTTCAAAGTTGGGAAAATAGCCACCTCTCAGAGTCTTAGCAGATTGGCAGGAGAGAACTTCTTAATTAATAGGGCATGTCGTAGCCTTCGGATCAATTCTGGGTGAAGGCTTAAGATGGTCTCATGTCTCTTTTCCAGAAATGTCTTGTGGAACTGTGTGTATGCTTTAAAAAAAAATCCCTCATATACACAATGACTTTTAAAGATCTTAATTCCCCAAAGACTAACTTCAGTTCTTTCTCAGAGCCTTAAGGGTTTGATCGTATTTATCTAGCCAGGTTTCTTTAGAAGTTTAGTCCTCCTGAAGCTGTCACAAATGGTGGGGTCAACCTCTTCTTTCTGTGGCCTTTCCTAGGCTGAAATCTGAGCTATGCTGCCTTTCCTCATCTAAGCTCCCAGTCAGGCAAAACAAACTAGTCCCTAAGGCACACCATGGAAAATTTAGACGTTTGCAAATAAATTCTACTCTGCTTCTTCCTGTCTAAGAGATGGAACCAGGAACTGGGCTTTTTCTTCATCATTACACAAGAGTGAGGGCATGTGGTAAGGGTGAATAAAATTGACATAAACTTTCCTATCATTTGTATGTACTTTTTTTTCTCTTTCTTGAAAGCATTTTATTTCTCTTTTTAGTGAGAGAAAGTGCATGAGAAGGGGGAGGGGCAGAGGGAGAGAAAGAATCTTCAGCAGACTTGCACTGAGCATGGAGCCCTATGTGGAGCTTAATTTTAGGATGCTGAGATCATGATCTGAGCTGCAATCAAGAGTCAAGTACTTAATTGACTGACATATCTAGCCCTGTAGCTCTTTTTGTTTGTTTTTATGTTTCCTTTGGAGATTGGGGAACTGGAGCTTCCTAGTCTTCCCTCTTCCTGATGTACCATTGTAGTTAGTTTTAAGCCAGGTGATGGGTATTAAGGAGGGCATGTGTTGTGATGAGCACTGAGCGTTATACACAACTAATGAATCGTTGAGCACTACATCAAAAACTAATGACGTACCATATGTTGGCTAACTGAACATAGTAAAAATTTTTTAAAAAGTTATTTATCTATGTAACAAAATTATTGTGTCTGAGAAAAAGGTAGGTTTCAATTAATTAGGAACTATTTTTTAAATAAATCAGTAAATGAAGAGCAAGAACAGTACTGTGAGAAAGCCATGTATCAGTGAATTCTTAAAGAAGAAAGAAACTAGGATTGGCAGGTAGATCAGGACTTAAATAAGGGAACAGGGAAGGCTTCAGGAAGAAATCTTGAAGAGTGAAAATAATTTTTATTGGCAGATTTGTCAGAGAGGCTTTCAGTTAAAAAATACAAAAAAAATAGAGACAAGGGAAATCTATTTTTAGGGAGAATTTGCATAAAAACATAAGCATATTATGAATTAGCATATATGAACATTATTGTGTGCTTTAGGAGCCTTTGAAATTTTAAACTCATTTAATCTTTAGAAGAAGCCTATGAAGTAGGTACTGTTCCAATGTTACAGTTAAGAAACTAAGGCAGAGAGAGGCTAAGTAACTGGCCAAAATTACACAGTAAGTATGAAGTAGCTGGGATTTGAACCCAGAGAGCTAGGTACTTTATATATAGCTCATGATCAAGCAACACCTTTATCATATTGGTACATTTTTATATGCATTTTTTTCTCTGTGAGAGTTGGAAGCACAGAAAACAAACCACACAACTTCAGAATAGGCTTTTTGTTGTTTGTTTTGGTCTGGGTCCAGAGCCCACTATTGGTAAGAAATCAAGTAGAAAATCTTGTGGGTAAGTTTTGTGAGAAAATCTGTTGAATGTGAGGATAAGAAGGCTCAGCCCTGTTCTCTACAGAATTAAGGACTTTTAATTTTTGAATGTGCATGAATTGATCTGTGCTTTAGGAAGAATAACCTGACAGGATTTTGAGAAAGAAGGGATACTTGTTAAAAGTCCGTCTCTCTAGGGCTTATGTGGTACAAAGAGACCTAGAAAAGGAGGATAGCAAAAGGATTGGAGGTCAAAGGGGAACGACATCATAGCATTGAAGAGCCTTGAAGAGTTGGTACATGTTGAGTGCAGAATACAAGGGAGAAATGCAATGGACAAGATATTGAAGTTTTGCTTTCAGGTTATTTTCAGGTTATTGGCCTATATAAGAATGATGCTGAGCTAAATATTATGTTGGGCATTTTTAATGTACAAAAAATATGAGACCCCAACGATTTTTGCTTTCTTCCTCTCTCTCCTTTTCTTCTGGCTGTCCTCTTCTCCCTTCAGTTTTCTCTTTTTCCCTTCCTTCCTTCTGTTTCTAATTTCCCTTTTCACCTTTCACCTTTCCTTATTCTCTTCCTCTTTTTCTTTCATCCTTACTGCAAAATATGTATATAATTATTTTCTACTCTGTGCCGGTCACTGTCCTAGACACTAGGAGTTTGATGATAAATGTGACAAAGGCATTCATGTAAAGTTTGCCTTCTCAAGGGAGATGAGAAAATAAATTAATTAAAAAAAATAAGCGAATTTCAGGTACTGATAAATATTTTGGGAAAAAAAAGAGAGGTAAAAGCAAACATGAGAAGGTAGGTGCAACTTTATAGATAAGACCATTGAGAAAGACCTCTTTGACTTTCAGGAATACATCCCAGCATTGCTAACACAGCCATATATCTGCTAAGTATGAATTAGTGGTCCTTGACCAATTTCTTTGTTGTTGGTGGTGGTGGTGTTGGGGGGTGTGTGTGTGTGTGTGTGTGACTTGTTTTTTGTTTATTTGTTTGTTTTTTGTTTCTTGTTTGTTTGCTGAACAGTCCTCCTAAAGCCACGTAAAAGACTTTGGGTCCATTACTCCCCTCTTCCTATATTTCAGGGAAGTAAGAACTTACTGACACCAGAGAATTAAAACAAAACAAAACAAAACAAAAAAAAAGTGAATATTTACAGGATAGCAAATATACTGGAACAGTAATAGGAAATCTAATTCTGCAAAAATATTTTAAAGTTCATTGACATACAGGTCTAGGAATTGTTAACCATCACTACCTTAAACCAACATTAACAATGTATATTTTCATAAACTGTAGTCATTTTATTTATAAATGTGTACAAACAAGAGGATGTAACTTGTCAAAACATTAGGGTTCTCAATTAAATACGCAGTATCAGCCTTCATTAAATAATATAAATAATACAAGTTTCAGTTAATGAATATCAAATTTTAGAAAAACTAGCTTAAGATGTTAATGCTGGTCAAATGTTATAAACGTCCAGCTGTAAGAGAAATTTGTTCCAGATAGCTAATATATAGCAAGGTGATTATAGTTAACAATACTATCTTATATACTTGAAGGTTGCTAAGACAGCAGCAACTTAAATTGTTCTCACCACAAAAAGGAATTGGTAATTATGGGAGGTGATGAGGGTGTTAACCAACCCTACTGTGATAATCATTTTGCAATATATAAATATATGAAAGCAACACATTGGGTGCTTTAAACTTGCACAATGTTATTTGTTAATTATATATCAGTGAAGCTGGGGAAAGAAAAAGAAGTTAATGGCTAATTGCTCTGAAGACAGAGTCTCTTCCAAAGGAATCCTCATCCTTGTAGAGGATTGAAACAGTAAAACTAGTTCTCTATTTCTAGAAAAACACTATCTGTCCAAAAATTTCTCAAATTTGGCATTGCAGATACCACTTTTAAGAGGTACTAATGAATACTCCCAGGAAATCAGGATGATGGTAATTTTATCAGGGGAAATGCTGTATTCTATACCCCAACTTGCCTATTCACATGGACTGTTATTTGCATATCATAAGTGCTGAGAAGCATCTTTAGTAAGAAATAAAATAACAAATAACTTATATTCAGAATGTCTCAAACTGACATGAATATGTTTTTAATTTTTTTACACATGCTTTTAGTATTTTGAACAATATTTCTGGGGATATCAGCTTGGGCCAGTTGCTTTAGGTTAATCTCTTTTTCCTTTAGCAGGAATTTTCCCCTTCCTTCTAATTAGTATTCTAAGGAATGTGATTTTTCTTTATATTCTGCAGGACCACGTTTTCCAAACACAGGTTTTGTTCATTCTGTATTATCACTCAAGTCTGTTCTCCCCATGTCCCCATTATCATTGCCATATCAGACCAATGGAAGAACTCTGGAGGCCAGAAGTGCTAAAAAGATATTTTCCCCTACCCATCCTCCAAATACCCAAATAAATGGAATAAGGCTAAATCATATTTAAAAAGATTTTTTCCCCTGAAAGTTTTAATAACAAAATTATCGCTTTTTTTGGTACTCCTGCTCAGCTCGTATCCTGACTGTGTGTTTGGTCTGCCAATCGAAAATGCATACTGCTCTGTATCTCACATCCTTAGCATAATCCACTTAGGTTCACAGTAAAAAAAATGCCAGCTCATGGACTTCTACCCAAGAGGGATTTATTAGGTGGCAATATAGTTGTCTGATGCAATTAGATATTTGCTTTGAACCTAAATTTATAGCAAAACCCTATTATTACTTAAGATTTCATCTTGATAAGAAAGGGCTTGGGAATTCTTATAGAAATTGAGGAGGCTCTAAAAAAAAGAGAGAGAGAAAGAGCAAGAGAAGAAAAAATAAAACTTTGGGAGGCTAAAGCTCAAAGCATATTTAAGTGCTGCTGCTGTGTATGGGGAAGTGGGGAGATAGAGATTTCTATATGTAAATGAATATCAATATATATTAAATACATAAAATATAAAAATTTAAAAAGATATGTATATCTTTTAAAATATAATATATATATTTATATTTATGAGTTTCATCTATATATTGTGAGTTTCATCTAACTCTCCACTCTGTTGCTCTTACCACCAATTCCCCATCCAGTTCCACATATGGCATAATTATGGTCTACTTTCAGACTTATAACACAAGGCCAACAAGGTGCTGTGTGTTCTGCTTACTTTAGTGATGTCATTTCCTTCCACTTTCTGATATTTCTGGTACCAAGAATTTTTGTTGTCCCTTTAATGAGCCAAATATACTTCACCTACAAAATCATTACAGTTATGGTACTCTCAGTTAGTGTTGATTTTCCCTCAGATATTCACATAGCTTATTTCCTCAGTTTTTGTAAGACTTTGCTCAGTATTACTTCTTCAGAAAAATGTTTCCTGATAACCAAAGGAGAATGTCATCATCAACTTTTATCTTCATTTCAAGTAGAGTTTAAATTTTATACATTCGGGTACTTTGCTTTTTTCTACTTTTGCCTTCCTAACACCAAGAGCAGTGTCTGAAGCGTGGTAGCCACTCAATAAATACTTTTTGAATAAATGAGTGAATCCTCTTAAATTCAACCTTTTAATGTTATTTTCATGTCTGAAGATCCTATATCAATTCTCTGAAGAAAAAAAAAAGCAGTGACTTATATTTCAAACTCAGTTGAGATATTGTTTTTTTGAGACTCATTCCTAACATTACCAAAACACATAATGACTTCCTCCTTACCCCTTCATGCCCACTTTCTGTATATTTTTCTTATGTGGCAGCTCTCAAACTATAATAAAATGTGTTCACTTGCCTATGAAATTTTCAGATGTTAATTTTAATCTATGAATCACTTTAGACATTAATTTCATCCTATCTCTCCTTATATATTTTTTATTGTAGTATTTGTTTCAGGGGTACAGCTCTGTGATTCATCAGTCTTACACAACACATGGCACTCACCACAACACATACCCTCTCCAATGTCCATCACCCAGCCACACCATCCCTTTTACCCCTCTCCACTCCAGCAACCCTCAGTTTGTTTCCTGAGATTGAGTCTCTAAATGTTTGTCTCCCTCTCTGGTTTCATCTCATTTCATTTTTTCCTCTCTTCCGCTATAATCCTCTGCCTTGTTTCTCAAATTCCACATGTCAGTGTGATCATATGATAATTGTCTTTCTCTGATTGACTTGTTTTGCATAGCGTAATATCCTCTAGTTCCATCCACGTCGCTGCAAATGGCAAGATTTCACTTTTTTTTATGACTGCATAACATTCCATTGTGTGTGTGTGTGTATACCACCTCTTCTTTATCCATTCATCTGTTGATGGACATCTCAGCTCTTTCCATAGTTTGGCTATTGTGGATATTGCTGCTATAAACATTGGGGTGCAGGTGCCCCTTCAAATCACTACATTTATATCTTTGGGGTAGACATTAATTTTATCTTATCTCCCCTTATATACTTTGTTCGAAGCACAATGCCTGGCCACTTCTCTGATACTTAAAAAAAAAAAAAAATGGTTGTGAACTTGAACATTGCAATAAGAAGTAGGACAAAAGATTACATCTTTCCATTCATAGGTGTAATTTGTTGTAACTCCACATGTGCTTTTATTAGAAATATAGACATGTGCATACACACACACACACACACACACACACGCACACACAGCAGTAGCAACATGTTTTGGCAAATGTCTTCTTCATAATTATTGCAGTAACAAGAAATATGTTTAGGCTAATATGCCAGCAAAATGGCAGACAAGGAAGTTCTAAAGTTTCATTCTCCCATGAAAACTTACAAAACAAGAAACTGGTTGAAGTAACCTGAAAGAAGTTCTGACAAACAGTGAAATATGTATAACAAGCAACTGAATGCCCTGTAAAGAGAAGGCCACCTTAAAAATAATAGAAAAAAATTATGGCATCTTTATTCATCTTTGCCCCACAACTTCTCAATGTGGTAAGGCATAGCCTTGCTCTGGAGAAGGTGATAAGCCAGTTCCTTTCAACAGGAGTGAGCCAATCGGACTTTATTTTCAAAGTTTTAACATGTCTAGGTTCTTCCTGAAAGACAAGTTTCTGGCATGCTTAATTCAAATCTCAGGCAGAGAAAAGCAGACACCCCCTGGTCATGAATGCTGCAGGAGCACTGCAGACACCTGGAAAAAAAGATCAAGAGATAATGGTTAGAGGAATACAGTTGACCATCTGATACCACAAGATTCTGAGCTGACACATCTGACATTTATATATGTATATGCCACATATATGAGGAAATTAAGAAAGCTACATGCAGACACAGTCAAGAAATATGTTCAAACTCTCATTTTGGGTTGATCCTTAGGCTTAGAGCAGGTCCAGGCAATCAGAGATGGACTGCCATGGCATGGAATCAGTCTGCAAAAACTGGAAATTGTGGCTACTGTTATCTCAAATCAACAATTTTCACTAAACACACACCCGCACACACACTACAAAGAAACAGGAAAGCATGATTCATTCAAAGGAACAAAATAAATTTGTAAAAATCATCTCTGAGGAAGTATAGACATTGAACTTACTAGAAAAAAACTTTAAAATAAGTGTCTTAACTTTAAAGAGCCAAGGGAAAGAGGAAAGGACTAAAGGAAATAAAGAATACAATGTATGAACAAAATGGGAACATCAACAAAGAAATTGAAATGATAAAATGAACTGAATAGAAAATCTGGAGCTAAAATAGCATAATAACTGAAAATTTTAAGTAGTCAGAAAAAAAGAATTAGTAAACTTGAGGACAAGAAAATTAAAATTATTGAGGCTAAGGACAGAAAGAAAAAGAGTGAAGAAAAGAAAACAAAGGGACTTATGGGATACGATAAAACAGACCAATATAGGCATTATGAAGGTCTCCTAAGGAGATGAGTGAGAGGAGGGAAGACAGGTTATTTGAATAATGGCAGAAAACATCCTAAAATTAAGAAAAGATATGGATCTAAAAATCCAAGATGCTCAGTGAAATCCACGTGGGATAAATCCAAAGCTACTCACACTGAGATACATTATAGTCCAGCTTTCAAAAGATAAAGACAAAATGAGAATCTTGAAGGCAGCAAGAGAATAGTGATTTGTCAGTTAAAAAGGGAATCAAGAAGATCATCAGTAGATTTGTTAGCAAACCTTGAAGGCCTGAGGGCAGTGTGATGTTATGTTTAAAGTATTGGGGAAAAAAAAAGAATTATCTGTCCAGGGAAACTTTCTTAAAAAATGATGAATAATTTAAGACATTCCTAGATAAACAAAAGCCTTGTCACTAAAATAAAAAACTATACATAAAAGAAGGCAGTAATAAGGAAAATGAGAGGCAAAAAAAATGTAAGACAAACGAAAATCATAAAATGGCAAAAGTAACTTCTCTTCATTAGTAATTATTTTAAAAGCAAACAGAGTGGGAGAAATCGGAGTGGGAGACAAACCACGAAAGACTATGGACTCCAGAAAAAAAACCGGAGGGTTTTAGAAGGGAGGGGATTTGGGGGATGGGTGAGCCTGGTGATGGGTATTAAGGAGGGCATGGATTGTATGGAGCACTGGGTGTTATACACAAAGAATGAATCATGGAACACTACATCAAAAACTAATGATGTTCTGTATGATGACTAACATAACACGATTTAAAAAAAAAAAAAAAAAGGAAATAACCACCAAGCAGCTTAAAAAGAGGCACAAGTCACTGTAAATTAAGGTGTTCTTGAGTCCTGGGTTATAAGAAAAATTACAAATGTTTTAACATGCTAGAATATTTCTACTGCCAAATTCTTATTAGCCTATTAAATGTATTCTATACATATCTTTTTATAAATGTTTGCCTTGCAGTCTGTAAATAACATATGACAGAATTTACATTCATTTTAATTTTTGTGTTTTCATTTTTAAATACTTGTTTTAATAACCATAAAGAACAAACTTGATGGTTATCAGAGGGTAAGTGAGTGGGAGGATAAGTGAAATAGGTGATGGGGATTAAGTAGGGCACTTGTGAGGAGCACTGGATGATGTACACTAAAGTGTACACCCGAAACTAATGTTATACTGTACGTTAACTACCTGGAATTTAAATAAAAACCTAAGAAAAAAAGTAAATGGATTAAAATTCTCAGTCAAAAGGCTTGAATTGATGACATGTGTTAAAACAAATGCAATTCTATAATGCTCAATTATGTGAGTAGCTTATAGTACTAATTTTATATCTGAAGACACGAGTAGGTTATAATTGAGAGAATGGAAAAAGACATATCATGTAAATACAAAGAGAGAGAGAGAGCACACAGGAGAACTGGGCCTCTACACTAATATTAGACAAAATAGACTTTAAGTCGAACATTATTGCAAGAGACAAAAAAGGACATTGTACATTGATCAAAGGTACAGTAATCAATAAGATATAAGAATTATAAAAATATATACACCCAACATTAGAATAGAAAAAGCTATGAAGCAAAACTGAGCAAAATTGAATGGAGAAATGGACATTTCATAACCATTGAATAACTCACTTTCAGTAATGGATAGAATTACCAGATAGAAGATCAGTAGCGAAATAGAGGACTTGAACCACACTGTGTGTCTAACAGACGCATACAGAATACTCCACTAAACAACAGCAGCATGCATATTTTTCTCAGGTGTACATTGGTCACTTTTTTAATAGACCGTGTGTTATGCCACAAATCAGTCTTAATACATTTGAAAAGATTGATATTTTTCAAAGTATCTTTCCATATCACAATGGCATAAACTGAGAGATCCAGAAGTAGGAACACTGGAAAATTCACAAATATGTGGAAGTTATACAACACACTCAAACAACAAATGAATCAGAAAAATTATTTGAAGAATTAGAAAATACCTTAAGACAAGTGGAAATAAAACACAACATACCAACTTATTGAACCCAGTGAAAGTAGTTCTAAGAAGGAAATGTTTAAGAAATATCTCAATTTAGAAACCTAAATTCATACTTTCAGGAAATAGAAAACTAAAACCAAATTAGCAGAATGAAGAAAATAACAGATCAGAGGTAAATAAAATAGATAATAGGAAAACAGTAAAGAAAATCAAGGAAACCAAAAATTGGTTCTTTGAAAAGATCAACAAAATTGACAAACTTAAGTTTGATTTACTAAGATAAAAAGAGAGAAGACTCAAATTACCAAAATCAGAAGTGAAATTAGGGATATAACTAGCAATTTTACAGAAATAAAAAAATACAGAAAAAAATTACAGAAATAAAAAAATAGGACAGCACTATGGGTAATTATTAGTCAATGAATCGGGTAACCCGGATGAAATGGATATTTCTAGAATCACAAAATCTACCAAGAATAAGTCATGAATAATAGAATATCTGAATGTACACATACCTAGTAAGGAGAGTGAATCAAAAAACAAAACTCAGGACACCTTGGTGGCGTCCAGTTTGGGGCAATAATAAAAAGAGCTCCTATAAAAATTTGTACGTAGATTTTTTCTTTTTGGGCACAAGATTTCAAATCAGATGAGGACAAATCAATAGGAAGCCAATTGCTGGATCATATAGTATGCTACAATTAGCTTTGTAAGAAAGTATCGAAATATCTTCCAAAGTGGTTGTATCATTTTTCACTTTCCATCCTCCCAGCAGTGAATGAGAGTTACTGTTGCTCCTCATTCTTGCTAGCTATTAATATTGCCAGTTTTTATTTGTTTATTTACTTGTTTTAGCCATTCTAATAGGGGTGTAGTAGTGTCCCATTATTTTAATTTGCAATTACTTAATGGCTGATGATATTGAACATCTCTTCTTATATTTATTTTCCCTCTATATAACACCTTCAGTGAAGTATCTTTTGCCCATTTTATAACTGAGTTATTTACGTTCTTATTGTGAGTTCTAAGAGTTATTCGTATATTCCTATATTTTGGAAACAAATCCTTTATCAAATATGTATTTGCAAATAATTTATCTGATTCTGGGGTTTGTCCTTTCGTTCTTTTCATAGTATTTCTTAGAGCAGAAGGTTTAAATTTAGTAAAGTTCAAATTATCAATTTTGTTTTGAATGATCATGTTTTTGGTGTTCTATCTAAAAATTCATGGTGTATATCCACATAAAGGATGGCAACTTTTTAAAATTCTCTCTGTGAGGATTTGGTGGGGTGTCTGGAGGGAAAGCATGTGAAAGTGTAGGGGTCCCGTTTAGACGTAGCCTCAGGAGTTTCTCATTCTCACACTAATCCTACACTCAGCTTCAGCAGTTTATCAAAATTATCAATCAAATGCTCCTGTTAGTTGATTCCTCAGCAGCTTCTGTTCCACTCAAGTAGTTTTTAGCTGTGACTCTCTGGAGGTGGAAGTTTGCCCTGCAGCTATAGTTTTCTGGTGGATCCAAGAAACGTCAGAGGTTTTCCATTCATATAGCTTTTCCTACGAGGATATGAATAATGACTTTCCTTGCCCTTTACTTGTCAGAGCTGAAGCCCTCTCTAGATATAAGCCTTATGAGAGCAAAGATGATGTTTCTTAATTACACTACATATTCAGTAGCTAGCACAATGCCTAGCACATAGCAGATATTTAGTAAATATCTTTAAAAATAATGTATTAGGGAGATGGATAATTACTGTTCAATAGGTATAGAGTTTTAGTTTTACAAGGTGAAAAGAGTTATGGGAACAGGTGGTAGTGATAGTTTTACATCAACATGAATCTATTTAATACTACTGAGCTGTTTACTTAAAAAATGGAAAAGAAACTTTTATTGTATGTATTTTACCACAATAAATAAAATAAAAAATTTCTCCTCATCTTCCCTTCCGTTTATATAAAATTTTTAAAAATGCCTATACGTACATTGTTAATTATAAAAAGGATACATATTTATTGTAGAAAAATTGGATAACACTGCTGATAAAGAAAAAAGTAAGATGCCTTTCAAATCTATGTGATTTTATTTTTTTTTAAGATTTTATTTATTTATTTGAGAGAGAGAGAGAGAGACAGGGCAAGACAGAGTATGAGCAGGGAAGAGGAGCAGGGGGAGAGGAAGAAGTAGACTCCCCACTTGAGCAGGGAGCCTGACATGGGGCTTGGTTCCCAGACCCTGGGATCAAGACCTGAGCTGAAGGCAGATGCTTAACCCACTGAGCCACCCAGGTGCCCCAAATCTATGTGATTTTAAAGAGGTACAAAAACCAATCAGTTTTAAAACATCTTAAAATTGATTGCTAAAACCTGTATGAAAGATTTTTTTCTTGTACTGTCATCAACATTGAGCATCACCCTTTGAAGAAATGCTCATTTAACAAAGAGAAAGAGAAGCCCATTGTTATTTAATTTTCATTTCTTCTATTTCTAGTGAGGTTTTATGGTTCTTCATGTTTTAGGCCTCTTTTACTTTGTGTCTGTGTGTGTGTCTTTTTCTCATTTAATTTAGGAATGTGTCTCTTCCTGATATTTAAAATTGTGTTAAGAATATTAACTTTATTACATGTTAGCAAACCTTTTCCCTAATTCCCTTTGTTTATAGTGAATTTTGACATAAAGAAGCTTTCCATTCTTTTATGAAAAAAACATAATTCATGCTTTAAAAAGTAGTAATAATGGGCAGTGAATGAATAGAAACATCTAAATCTGTTTAAATGTATAAAAACCATCTATTTATTAATGGAAGAGCACAATTCCTGAAATCATCTGCATTTGGATAGGATAATAGCCAGTCATGCACAAAATACATTATTAAATATTAATATGAGAACAACAAATAAATGAGAGACTGGAAAGAGATGCTTTTGTTTTTTGAAACTTATTTTTCAATTGAAGGACCAGCACAGCTGGTTAATTAAATTTAACCAGCACAGCTTCCAGGGTTAGGGAGAACCTCCATACAAACAATGTAGCCATTCTGAGTCCCTAGACTTGGTGCCTTATCAATTTAGGAGGCAGTTATATATATTTTTGAATGCTAAATTTAAGAGTGAGTATGAAGCCAAGACATGCCATTAATCTCTTTATCTCTGATGAATTATTTTGCCTATTTTGTAGCTAGAACTCCCATTTTGGAGATCTACAGGACAAAACTGGGGTAGGAACATCAACCTAAACATAATATTTTTGAATAATTTATATGAAAACATCATGATGTGGTCTTTTCCTGCAGCATCCTTACATATATCAGAGAATTTAGTTGTGCTTATTATATGGCAAAAGGAAATCTCAGAATGCACATAGTGTCTTTTTTTTCCTAATTGCATATGTATTTTGTATATTATTAACCCAGTTCTTCAAAACCAAGAAAGAAAGAAGTAGAGCTAGCCAGAAGGCTAGCATTAAGCTAAGTTACTCATATGCATTAAATTAGAGAATATAGTGAGTGGAAATCCCATGTCCCCTGGGGAGCTAAGAATCAATCTGGAAAACCATGGATTTTGGAGTTAGTAGATGTTTCCAGTCATAGTTGTATGTGATACTAGTCAAGTTTATTTTTTCCCCTTATCTAGAAAATAAGAAATGTATCAAAAATGCTTTAAAAATTAAAAGGCACATGTATTATTCAAATACTCAATAGGTACATAGTAGGCCTTCTGCGATTGATAGTTGAATAATAATCCCCTTCAAATGCAGGGTGGGACTGGATCAGAGAAGGAAAGAAGATTATGAGCAAAGTAAGAGGGCAAATACCTATATGGAGTTGTGTCCTCTTAAGCTTTATTGTCCTTCAATTATATTCCCTGTGGAAGGTAAGGCAAGATTAGTAGTGGGCATCAATCCCAAGTTATTTACACTAATGTGTTCCTAGAGAGCTAAGCATGTTTCAGTGGAACAGCAAGTACACATATGAAGCTTTTTTTTTCAGCAAATATTTATGAACATTTTTACAAATGAGTACTTGTCCCAATTATTGCTTGGCTTCTTTGGATGGTTGGAGATCGGGGTTTTATAAAGAAGTGGACACAGGTAATGTACACAATGTACACATGTCTATACACACGTGTATAGACACAAATGCATGCATATTTTGATACAGTAATCAGATCTGAAAATATTAGTTTTTACCTGTTTCTTCAGAAACTTTGAGCTAATTTTTATCAGGTTCATGTTTTCTATCACCAAGAATGTTCAATGATTCAAAAGAATAATTTTGGACAACTTATCTTACACCTGACTTGGCTACTTTGACTTAAACTTGGAGAAGAACATTATGAAAAACTTGGCTCACATCTTACAGATATCATATGAAAAAATGCCACACATGAGTCTATAATCCGAGTTGTGTCTAATGATGTGCTAAAATCATTCTGACTGGCTGCTGGAAGATGGGGTTTCCCACGTTGAGGTATCATCTTGAAAGGAGAAAATTATCCTTTCTGGATTTAGAACAAAGTTTATTCACAGTCAGAATACATTTGAGGTTTCTAAATTCATTCTTTTAAATCACTTAGAGGAATGCCTCCCAACTGAGTTCATTTCCAGAACAATTTCAGAAAGCTAGAGCTGAAAGGGCAACATATGGTTATTGGTCATTTACAGTAGAAGCTCTCTGAACTGACTTCCACTTAATAATGCACTGCATTAATCTACACTCCATAAACCTTATAGACTGATGTTAATGGAATCCTGAATAGTCCCTGTTAGTAAGTCCTTGTCTAATATGGTTGCACCATTCTCCTCCTACAGGATGTGGTTGTTTCCAAAATTTTCTGTGCTTTACATAATTTGAATTACAAATTCCAAATGAGTGCAATAAAAAACAGCATTTTTTTCCTTCTGTATTCCTCTCTCTCTTTCTTTCTCTCTCTGTTTCTCTGTCTCTCTCTAGCTCCTTTCCTCCCTCCCCCCCTTTTTTTTTTTTACTTTTTTATGTTATAAAAATTAATTTAAATTGTTTGGAAAGACTTGATGATGTGGATTGAACAGAATGTTGCTGTTTGACTTTCTTGCTAGGGTGGACCATATCTCAGTCTTATTCTTTGTGTTCTTTTGGCATATTTTCATATAGCATAGTAGATCTTCAATACAGGTTTCTGGAGTGAATTATGTCTTAAGGAACAATGCCTGAACCTTTATATCCTATGCATTATTTTAACAGCAACTGATAATGGATTTACTTAATTTTGATTCCAATTTTTTCCCTATTTTCATCTTATTTTCAATCTGGTTTTCCCTTCTCCTTCATGCCCTCTTCTTTCCTTCTCTGTCCATTCTTTTGTTTCATATAAAACCTTCTTCATTTTCCCCTTCTTTGTCAATGGTTTCTGGAATTCACATTTCATTATGATAAGCTAGTATGGTTCAAAAAAAGCCCTGGACTGTGAAAGAAAACATATATCATGTTTGCCACCAGTTTGCTATGAATCTAGGCAAGTCAGGTAACCTCTACTGTATGTAGGTGTCCCCAACTCTAAAATACAGAAGGTAACTTATTAATCTATGCAGATACTGCATAGCTCTGATATGCTAGTACAATGAAAAGTACTTAACTAAAAAAGAGTTATGGTGAGCAACTACTCTTCCAGCCATAGAGTAGCAGTTTTGGTTAGAAACTGAGTTTAAGAGACAGATAGCACTTCTAGACTAGATCTATTGAAATAAATGAAAAATCTTGTGTATTTAGTTCTTTTAAGAGCTGTAGAGCTTTGAACTTGCCTTCGATGATTGGCAAAATGAACAGATGCTGTCCACGACAATGGTGTTCTGAGGCTCCTTGTCTCTCACTTTGCATGGATTTTTAGATTTATTGAGTCTAAATTCTTGTATGGCTGCCACACACCTACCTGATGATTCGAGTAGTATTTTCCTTGACTAGTAAGGTCTGCATTTCATTGTTCCATCGACACTGAACAGACTGAAATAGAGTCAGAATCCAAATTTAAGGCCTACAAAAAACATTTCCAGAGATGACAGGATAAGGCTAGTTCTATCTATATTTTATTATATTTTGCTATTTTTCACAATTATGACATTTCTGGCAACAAAGTGGAACTAAATTCAATAAATACACCTAGGAAGAGCTATTGGTAGTCAATCTTGCAACTACACTGTAAACGACCTTAGAGAAAAAAAGAAATTCACATTTAATGGAGACAGAAGAATTTTAGTTTTTCCAAAATGATCAAAAGCTTCTTTTTCAATTGCTGCACATCTAGGGGAAACACATTCCTTTCTTGTTTTATATCCACATTTATTTGGAAATAAATATCAGTAGGCCTCAAGCAATAGTAAGGCAGAGAGAAACAGGTTAAAGAGGAAATACTTTGAAGTTCTGCCTCATCAATATCTTAAAACAATAGGTGATAAATAAGCAATATATATATTTTTAAGTCTCTAATCCTAAATTCATGAATATGCACACAAGCACACATATATACTTTCATAGATAAATTCTGGATTTCATATGGAAATTTCTGATAAAATTCAAGGATAAGGCAAGCAGGATCTTAGGATATACTCATCCATAGTAATTATACTTATATACTCATATAGATATACTCATCTACAGTATTTAATAATCATAGTAATCAAAAGTGATTTAAAATCTGTTTGTAGAGCACAGACTTTTCAGAAAATGTTACCCCTCTGCTCTTTTTATTTAAACTTTTTATTTAAATCAACTTTTCTAGGAACATTTTTTCTGCTACTTTAAGATTGCCTCTGTCCTTTCCTAAGATGCAGTACATTCCTATCATTAGATAATATTGTTTTATAGATATTGAGATTTTTCATTTCCATTACAGGATGGATATATACTTATGTTAAGAATGATACAGAAAGGGGCACCTGGATGGCTCAGTGGGTTAAAGTCTTTGCCTTTGGCACAGGTAATGATCTCAGGGTCCTGGGATCAAGCCCCACATCAAGCTCTCTGCTCAGCAGGGAGCCTGCTTCCCTCTCTCTCTACTTGCCTCTCTGCCTGCTTGTGATCTCTCTCCTCTCTGTCAAATAAATAAAAATAAAATCTTAAAAAAAAAAAAAAGAATGATACAGAAGAATGTGGAGCAAAAGTAATAATTTCCCATCAGCTCTCTTCCTATTTGCCCAAGCCCATTTCCTCTCTTCAAACCCTAATTTTAAAGATATCTACTGTTAAGATGGGATAGGGAGGGAGACAAACCATAAGAGTCTCTCAATCTCACAAAACAAACTGAGGGTTGCTGAGGAGTATGGTGGGTAGGGATAGGGTGGCTGGGTTATGGAAATTGAGGAGGGTATGTGGTATTGTGAGTGCCGTGAAATGTGTAAGCCTGATGATTCACAGACCTGTACCCCTGGGGGAAATAATACATTACATGTTAATAAAAAAAAGATATCTACTGTTAATAGGACTATATTTTCCCAAATTTTTTTGTTCTAAGCATACATGAATCTTGGCATTTGTACTGCACTATCACTCTGCTTTTAACAGAAATCTTACCTAACTTTCTGTTTCAATATATACAGACTTCATACATTCTTTGTTATGACTCCTTATTATCCCTAACAAAAGCTACATCATTATTATTTATTTTACTACATTCAGATTTTTCTTTCATAGATTACTTTCGTATTTACCTGCATACATATTTCTCTGGATGAACTCTGAAAAATACAATTTCTAAGCCAAAGGCTATGCATATTGAAAATCCAAAGTGGCTGAACTAATTTTTACTCTGTATCTACAGTTTATAAAACAGCCATTCTATCACCACATCCCCATGAAAACCTTCAATATTACCAAACTTTGATAAATTTAACCAATCTGGATAGACTTTGTTATTTTAATTTGCTTTTCTCTAATTACTAGTAAAGTGCGGCATCTTTTCACATATTCAGGCCTTATGTATGTTTTATTTTGTGAAATTGTCAGTTTTTATCCTTTGTCAATTTATCTTTTGGTTTATTTATTGCCTTTTTTATTTGAAGAACTCATAAATTTTAGATATTCTAGTATGCGTTACCTCTATCAGAAGAAAGTATTTTCTCCCAGTATATAGCTTTTGTTTGTTTGTTTGTTTATTTATTTATTTGTTTATTTTATCTTTGGCTGTTCAACTCTTTTAGTTTTTTATATAGTGAAATCATAGATTCTTAGCTTTTGACTTGCTCGCTAATATCTTATTCATTTACAAGCTCAAGATAATTTACTAAGTTTTTCTTGATGCTTTTATGATTCTGTATTTTACATTGGATTTTTAATCCATCCACTATTCGTATTGACTATAAATAAGGTAGGAATTGATTTTTTTCTTGGAAGCCAAAAGCTTCCATTTCATGTTGATTCATACAATGACTGTTAAAACAGAAAACCCATGGGAATACGAAAAATCTGATCCAAATGTCCTCTTTTCAATATAAAATCACAAGGCATACAAAGAAACAAGAAAGTTTGATCCATTCAAAGAAAAATAATAAATCTATGGAAAATATACTTGAGAAAACTAAGAAACTGGAATTATTAGACAAAGATTTCAAAACAACTATCTTAAAGATGTTCAAAGAGCTAAAGGATGACATGGACAAAGATAGAAAATGTATGAACAAAATGATAATATAAGTAAAGGGATAAAAATTATAAAAAGAAACCAACAAGTAATTGTGGAACAGAAAAGTCAAATAACTATAATGGAAATTATACAAGAGGGATTCAGAAGAAAATTAGAATAAGCAGGAGAAAGAATTAGCAAATATGAACTAGGATAACAACTAGAATTACCAAGTCTGAGCAACAAAAAGGAAAAAAATAATAAAGAAGTGAAGAGAGCCTATAGGACTTGTGGAATTCCATAGCACAGACCAATATACACACTGTAGGAATCCCAGAAGACAAAGAGAGAAAAAGTGGCAGAAGAATATTCAAAGACATAATGTCTGAATACTTTCCAAATTATATGAAAGACACAATTCTACAAATTCAATAAATCCAAAGTAGAATACACTCAAAGATACCACACCAAGCCACATTACAACCCAAATGTCAAACATCAAAGATAAAGAGAAAATTTTGAAAGCAGTAAGAGATAAGTAACTCACATAAAAGTGTTTCTCAATAATGTTTTCAGTCAATTTCTTACCAGAAACCTTGGAGGCAGGAAGTCAGTGGAATAATATAGTTAAAGTGCTGAAGGGGGATAAACCAAAACCAAAACCAAAACCAACAAAAATCTGTCACTGAGAATTCTATATCCAGCAAAGTTGTCCTTCAAAACTGAAAGATAAATTAAGATAATCTCAGATAAACAAAAGCTGTGTGAGTTCATTACTGCCAGACCTGCCTAAAAGAAAGCTAAAGAAATCTTTCAGCTTCAAATAAAAGTATGCTAGACATTAATTCAAACCCATATAAAGACAGAAAGATCTATGGTAAAAGTAAATAGGGAAATAAAAAGTGAATATTATTGCAATTTTGTTTTATATCTCCACTTTTTATGTACTATAGAATTTATAATACAAATATGTAATATAATTATAAATCTGTCATTAGACACACAATGTATAAAAATGTAATTTGTGACACCAAAAACACATATGGGTAGGGGACATAGTTGAATAGGATTACAGTTTTGTATGCAATTAAAGTTAAGTTGGCATCAATTTGAAATAGATTGATATAATTTCAGGATATTATTTTTAATCCTCATAGTAGCAAGAAAGTAAATATGTATAGAATATCCAAAGAATAAAATGATAAGGGAATCAAGATGTATTACTGTTAAGAAAAAACAAGTAAACATGAAAAACAGTAATGGAGTTAAGGACAAAAACTATAAAGCCTACACATAACAAACAGCAAAATGACAGAATTAATTCCTTCCATATTAGTAATTGCTTGAAATGTAAAAGTGTAGTTTTTTTGCAGTAAAAATGCAAAGATTGGTAGAATAGACAAATGCTCATGATCCAACTCTCTGCTATCTATAAGAAAGTGTTATAGATCTAAATAGGTCAAAATGACCTAAATAGATAAGATACATTGAAAGTGAAGGATAAAAAAGATATTCTCTACAAATATAACCAAAAGAAAGCTGTGGTGACTATACTAACATCAGACAAAATAGACCTTATATCGAATATTTGTTAAGAAACAAAAGGATATTTTATATTAAAAAATTGTAAATTCACCAAGAAGACATAATAATAAGTATATATGCATCTGACATCAGGAACAAAAAAAAATATAAAGTAAAAATAGAATTGAGAGGAGAATGATTTCTACAGCAATACATAAAAAACTTCCATACACGACTTTAAAAAATGGATAGAACATCTAGTAAGAAGATCAATAAGAAAATAGAGGACCGAAGAATACTATGAACAAAGTAGACTTAGTAGGCATACATAAAACATTCCATCCAACAATACACTTTTTTTTTTTTTCAAGTGCACAATAAACACTCTCCAGGAAGACCAAAAAAACAAGTTAGGCTACGAAGAAGGCTAACTTTTGTTAGGCCACAAAACAAGTCTCAAAAATTTTAAGACACTGAAATCTTACATCGTATCTTTTCTGACCATGATGGAACAAAACTAAACTCAACAACAGAAAAAAAAGAGCTGGACAATTCACAAATATGTGAAAACTAAATAACACACCTTAAAACAACCAATTGGTCAAAGACGAAATCACAGGAAAAATTAGAACATATCTGGAGACAAATAATGTGGAAACACAGCACACAACATGCCAAAATTTATGCAATGCAGTGAGTGTAGTGATAAGAAGGAAATTTATACCTGTAAATACATACATTAAACTTAAATTTACACCTTAATGAACTAGGAAAAAAAAAAAAGAGACAACTAAAACCAAAGTTTGCAGGAGAAAGGAAATAATAAAGCTTATACCAAAGATAAATATAATTGAGATTAGAAAAACAATAGAAAAAAATCAATACAACCGAAGTTATCTTATTGAAGAGACCAACAATGTTTTTAAAACCCATTAGCTAGATTGACTAATAAAAAGGAGAGAAGACTCAAATTTATAAAATCAGAAATAAAAGTGAATACTTCATTACCGAACTTATAGAATTAACAGGGATTTTAAAAAATATACTATAAACAAATTTACCCCAAGACATTGGATAACAAAGATGAAATGGACACGTTCCTAGAAAAATACAAAGAATACAATGTACCAAAACTAAACTATGAAGAAATACAAAATTTTAATAGATCTACAAATAGTAAGGGGATTAAATCAGTAACCAAAACCTCTCAATAAAGAAACTCCTTGGGCCAAATAGTTTCACTTCATTTAAGAATTAACACCAATCCTCAAACTCTTTCAAAGTACTGAATGGAATGGAACACTTTTTCATTCATTCTATGAGGCCAACATTACCTTGCTCCCAAAGTTACACGAAGGCATTTCATGAGAAACAAATAAGCAAAAAACTATAGAGCAATATCCCTTTCAAATGTTGATTTATTTTTATGAAGTGAAAATGTTGATTTATTTTTGCTTTTGTTTCCCTTGCCTCAGTAGACATATCTGGAAAGAAGTTGCTATGGCTGATGTCAACAAGAGACACCTGTGGTCTCCTGTTGGATTTTTATGGTTCAGGTCTCACATTTGTCTTTAATCCATTTTGAATTTATTTTTGTGTTTGGTGTAAGAAAATGGTCCAGTTGCATTCTTTTGCATGTTGCTGTCCAGTTTTCCCAACACCATTTGTTGAAAAAAACTGGGGATTTTAAAGGGGAAGGGGTGAGGGTATGGGTGAGCCTGGTGGTGGGTGTTAAGGAGGGCATGTATTACATGGAGCACTGGCTGTAATACGTAAACAATGAATCTTAGGACACTACATCAAACACTAATGATGTATGGTGACTAACATAACACAATAAAAAATAATAAAAAAAAAGCTTCTGCACAGGAAACAATCAACAAAACTAAAAGTCAACCTATGATATGGGAGAAGATATTTGCAAATGATTTATCTGATAAAAGGTTAGTATCCAAAATATATAAATAACTTATAAAATTCAATGCCTCAAAAGGAATAATCCCATTTAAAAATGGGCAAAAGACATGCATAAACATTTTTTCAAAGAAGACATCCAGATGGCCAACAGACACAAGTGAAGATGCTTACCATCACTGATCATCAGGGAAATACAAACCAAAACTACAATGAGATACCACCTCACACCCATCAGAATGGCTAAAATCAACCACACAAAGAACAGGTGTTGGCAAGGATGTGGAGAAAGGGGAACTCTCTTGTACTGTTGGGGGTAATGCAAACTGGTGCAGCCACTCTGGAAAACACTATGGAGGTTCCTCAAAAAGCTAAAAATAGAACTACCTACAATCCAGCAATTGCACTATGAATTATTTACCCAAAAGGTACAAAAATGTTAATTCAAAGAGATATGTGTATCCTGATGTTTATAGCAGCATTACCTACAGTAGCCAAATTATGGAAATCGCCCAAATGTCCATTGACCAATGAATGGAAAAAGAAGATGTGATTATATAATCTATCTATCTATCTATAGATAGATAGATAGATATATCTGCACAATGTAATATTACTTAGTCATAAAATGAATAAATCTTGCCATTTGCATGGACATAGATGGAGCTAGAAAGTATTATGTTAAGCAAAATAAGGCAGTCAGAGAAAGACAAATACCTTATCATTTCACTCATATATGGAATTTAAGAAACAAAACAAATGAACAAAGGGAAAAAAAGAGAGAGGCAAACCAAGAAACAGACTTTTACCTATAGAGAAAAAGCTGATGGTTACCAGAGGGGAGGGGTTGGGGGATGGATGTGTAGGGGGATTGGTTAAATAGGTGTTGGGAATTCAGGAATGCCGTTGCTATGATGAGCACTGGATGTTGTATAGGTGTTGAATTATTATATTGTACATCTGAAACTAATATTACACTGTACGTTAGCTAACTGAAATTTAAATAAAAACTTAAAAAAATGAATATTGATTTAAAGATTAATAAAATGTTAGCATACCAATTCGGTGGTATGTTAAAAGGATTATAATCATGGCCAACTTGTATTTACTCCTATAACACAGATATGGTTCGATATATGGAATTCAATAGATGTAATACAGAACATTAATGGATTAAAGATAAAAACCCTACATTATACTTTAAATTAATACCTTTGTTATGAGCACTGGGTATTATATGCAACTAATGAATCATTGAACACTACTTCAAAAACTAAAGATGTACTATATGGTGGCTAATTGAACATGATAAAAAAAAGAAATGAAGAAAAGACCTTTGACAAGAATTCAACACCCTTTTTTTTGATAAAACTTTTCAACAAGTTAGGTATAGAAGAAAAGTGCCTAAACATGATAAAGATCATATATGAAAAACTGACAGGTAATGTCATGCACGGTGGTGAAAGAATGGAAGCTATCTTCATGTTTAGGAATAAGACAAGGATGTCGACTTCCACCATTTCTGTTCAACACAGCATTGGAATTTTTAGCCAGAGCACTCAGCTGAAAAAAGAAAAGAGAAGAGAAGAGAAAAAAACAAAACAAAACAAACTCACCAAAAAGAAAGAAAAGTAAAGAAACTTCCAAACTGGAATTAAGTAATTCAAATTATGTTTGCAGATGACTAGCTCTTACATGTGGAAAACCTTAAAGATTCCATTAAAAAAATGTAGGAGTTAATAAACATATTCAGCAAGTTTGCAGGATACAAAATATAAACAGAAAAGTCAGTTCTGTTTCTAAACACTAATAACAAATAACCAGAAAACTAAATTAAGAAAGCAATTCCACTTACCATAGTGCCAAAAATAATAAAATCTGTAGGAATAAATTTAAGGAATTGAAAGGAATACACTGAAAGCTATAAACCACGGCTGAAAGAAATTAAAGAAAACATAAATAAATGAGAAGCTATCCCATGCTCATAGATTAGAAGATTTAATAGTGTTACAATGAAATTACTACCCCAAGAGATCTACAGATTCAATTCAATTTTTATCAAAATCTCATTGGCAATTTTTTTTAATAGAAATTAAAAAAAAAATCCTAAAACTCAGTCTCAGGGGACCTGGAGTAACTAAAAAAAAAAAAAAAAAAGATCTTACACTTTCTAAACTTCAAAAGTACTAGAAAACTTCAGTAGTTAATTCAGTGTGGTACTGTTATAAGAAAACAAATATACCAAAGACATAGAATAGGGAAACCAGAAATAAACCTCATATATGGTCAAATGATTTTCAACAAGGGTGCCAAAATCATCCAATAAGAAAAGGATAGTCTTCAACAAATAGTGCTTAGAAAGTTGGATGTCCACATGCAAAAGCATACATTTGAACCTTTACATGATGGCACACACAAAACCTAGATGAAAATAGATCAAAACCATAGAATAAAAACTAAAAGCATAAAACTCATACACACATGGGGGAAATGTTCATAAAATTGAATTTGGCAATGATTTCTTGGCTTTGACACCAAAAGCCCAGGCAACAAAAGGAAAAAAAAAAAAAAAAAAAGTGGACCACATCGAAGTTAAAAAGTTTGTGCATCAAAGGGCATTGTCAATATTGGGAAAAAAACAATCAATAGAATGGGAGAAAATAATTCCAATTTTATATGTGATAAACATTATTACCCAGGCTATATAAAAACTCCTTAAACTCAAGAGCAAAAACAAAGAACCCAAATTAAAAATGTGCAAAGAATTTAAACAGCTATTTCTCCAAATATGATATGCAAATGACCAATAAGCTCATGGAAAGATGTTTAACATCACTAGTCATCAAGAAAATGAAAATAAAAACCATGATATGATACCACATCATCCCTGTTAGGATGACTATTATCTTTTTTTTTTGGAAGATTTATTTATTTACTTTAGAGAGAGAGAGTTAATATGGGTGGGAGGAGGCGCAGAGGGAGAGGGAGAGGGAAAGTCCCAAGCAGATTCCCTGCTGACCATAGACCCCCAATTCAGGCATGGCTCCATCTCAGGACCCTGAGATCATGACCTCAGCCGAAATCAAGAGTCCAATGTCTATCTGAATGTGCCACCCAGGTTCCAATAGGATGACTGTTATCAACAAAATGGAAAATACCAAATGTTAGTAAGAATGTGGAGAAATTGGAATGCTTGGGATGTCACAATTTTGCTGTTTCTCAAAAAACTCAACATTTAATTACCATGTGATTCAGCTTCTGGTATATACCCAAAGAAACTGAAAGCAAGAACTTGATCAGATGCTTGTATGCCAATGTTCATAGCAACATTACTCACAATAGCGCAAAGTTGAAAACAATCCAAATGCCCAACGACAGACACATAGATAATCAAAACATGAAATATGTATACAAGGAAATATTATATAGCCCTAAAAGGGTATAAAATTCTGATAACTGCAATCACATATATAAACGCTGAAAATATTTGCTAAGTGAAATAAGCTAGACAGAAGAGGGTGAATATTGTACAAGCCCATTTGTATGGGGTAAATTCAAAGAGGCATAAAATAGAGTTGAGGTTATGAAGTCCTGGAGGGAAGGGGATATTGTGTAATTGGTACTGAATTTCTGCTTGGAATGATGAAAACTGTCTGGAAATAAATAGTTGCACAACACTGAGAGTGTGCAGATTACCCTTGTAGCAAAGTCCCAGTAGACAAAATAAAATACAAGCAAGCACTGAGGTGGGAGACTGCCTGATAGGAATCCAGTCTGAGTAGGGTGGCAAAGAAGAGTTAAGGCCACGTTAGTGAAGACAGAAAGGTAGGCGGGGGCCAGGTCGTTTAGGGTCTTTTCAACCATAATAGTGTCTTTGTGTTTACTCTAAATGAAATCAAAGTTCTTAAGGGCCTTTAAGCAAAAGGTTACCATAATATAATATACTCTTTTATGTTTTAAAAGAATAGTGCTAAGTCATATATTGAGAAGGAGTGTAGGGTGGCCGCGTTGGGAACAGAGGTAAGTTTAGATGTTATTGTCAACATTCCAGGCAAAGGATGACTGTGGCTCTAATTAGGCTGGTAGCAGAGAAGAGTAGGGAGTAGTTGGCAGACAGGAACATAATCTGAAGGCAAAGCTCACAGTATTTGCTGATGGCTTTGATGCACAGCAGGAGTAAAGGAAAGGAATCAAAATAATTCCAGGTTTTTGGCTTTAAACAGCTGATGAACTAAAGTTTTCCTTTACCAAAATAGGGAATATCAGTCAGTAAAGCACCCCTGTACTTGTAAAATATTATGTACTGGTGCTTATGGATTCCAAAAAATCCTCTTTGTCACAGTTCCTTCTGTCATGAAGCTTGGCAAGACGTGGTCGTTATACATCCTGATTAGCCTCTGTAGTTTACAATGACCTCCACAGCTTTGCAATTCTGGATAAACCTCAGGAGCTTATAAATCTATATAGTTAGGAAAAGAAATTGGCTCCACTTCTGAAGCAGAAAAAAAGTAAATATAAGTATAAATATAAATATTCTCACATAAGAAAGGAATCCAATGTTGCTCTCATTAGCCCTTAGCTTCATTGCTCAGGGGAAAGTTCATGAAACTCTAGGATTAAATAAGTTAACCTGAGAGCAGAAACATGAGATATGTGTCCACAGGAAGAGAAATCATAGTTGTTTTTGGCTAAAGGAGAGTGTAAGGGAGATCTTGGGAATGGAGAATGAGGAAGCAGAATAATCCCTGTTTTACCTAGAAGCAAGAAATTCAAAGGTGCAAGTAGAGATGGCTTTGTGTATTAATCCATTCTTATGTGTTTTACAGTTACCCAAGAATCATTTTGGTGATAAATCACCGACTTTTTATCTATTTGACCCATTGATACAGGTAAGTCCCTTCTTAAATATTCATTGCCGTTTATACTTCTCAATTATAATGGTTAATGCTTTGTGCCTTTGTATGTATGGTGTGTGTGTGATCTGACTACTTTCATTTGTTTTATTTATGTTTTATTTATAATTAGGTGTTTATATTCTTATCTGTAGAATGCAGATGGTAGGAGCGGAGCTAGTGAACTCCCTCCACTGTAGATGCATCTTAACTCCGTTCCCTAGAAATTAATAGCATGGTGTTATTATATGTCAACAGTATGCATTTGCCATTCCTGTGTCAATCCCAGTGTTTAGGGGAAAGCTATCTTGCAGTGGCTGGTGGAGCTTCAGCCCAGGGTCACCATGCAACTATCCCCAGGGAAGCGTGCTCTGTCAAATGCCAGCATGTTTGTGAAAACGCCATAGCTGATCTTTCTAAGGACATGGAAAATATGGCAGAGGGGACAGCAGTTAAGGGTATATAGCTGATCTGATATTACATGACTTTGAACTGTTGCCTCTCTTCTGATGCCTGGCCGTGTCCCTGTGTTAACTAATGTAAAGATTCAATTTTGCATATTGCACAGCTGGGTTTGTTCCCACCTCAACTGCCTCAACGATATTTCTCTTTCCACCAGGCATGAAGTTAGTCAGTACCATTTATTGAGTTTCCACAGTATGTATAGACACTTGAAGTGATGTATAAGTATTAGTCACAGCAGGCTGCTTTGAAGGAGGTACTGAATAAATTATTATTTAATTAAAGCTCAAATCAAGGCTGATAATAAAATGAATGTCTGAGCAGTTGGATGGTCCCTGCCTGATTCAATTGGACTATAATTATATACAGCCATGGACAACTCACTTCATTGGAACATGGATGCCTGTAAAAGTGACTTGCCCCAACTAATGGCTATTGTAAATCAGGGGATTGTGATAGCTAATCAGATGGAGACCTTCTCATAGTGGGGGTTTGAAGTTTTGTGAAAACAATTCCTGACATCGGACAAAGTGGAGATATATTGTCTTCTTTCTAAAGGCATCATGAACGAAGTCTTGAGCAATGTGACCTTGAGTTTCCTCCTTGTTACTTTGAAGATACTGGCTTATGAATGGATGAACATTCCACGTGGAAAAGGAAGTGAACTTGGAGTCATACAGATACAGATTTGAATCCAGGCTTTTCTATTTAATTGCAATATAATCTTGGGCAAGTTACTTAAGTTTTCTGACCCTTAATTTTCATATTTTTAGAGAATATATAATAATGTATATTAGCATGAAGTACTGAAATTGGAGACAGAATATGTAGAATACTTATCATATGTTAGGCTCCAAATACATGATGGTCTTGGTTGCTACCTGTCTTATAAATATATTATTTATTGCTAAGAATAGTCTAAAATTACCGCACTGTTCTATTATGTTTAAATCCTAGGGCTTGGGGGCTTATTTGGAACAGTACACTTTAACTAATGTACTTCAACAAAATCCATATTAACATTTTTAAATTAAATCTTCAGTTTTTTAGAGAAGTTTTAGGTTCATAGCAAAATCAGAAGGATGATACAAAGCTTTCTCACTTTCGCCCTGCCTCCACGCATGCATAGCCTCCCTTGTTATCAACGTTCCCCACTACAGTAGTACATTTGTTACAATTGACGGATTTGCAATGACATACCAATATTACTCAAAGTCCATAATTTACATTGCAGTTCACTGTTTTTGTTATACATTCCATGGGTTTAGACAAATATGTAATGGCATGTCTCCATTGTTATTATATAATGCAGAGTAGTTTCACTGCTGAAAATCCACTGTGCTTGGTTTATTCATCCTTCCTTTCCTAACCCTTGCCCCTAAACCCCCGCAACCACTGATTTTCTTATTGTCTCCATAGTTTAGCTTTTTTCAGAATGTCATATAGTTGGAATCATACAGCATGTAGCTTGTTCAGACTGGCTTCTTTTATTTAATAATATACATTCAATGTGTTATGTTGTTTGTATTGCTACTACATACTTTATTAAATATTTGTTAGCATAACTGGATAAGTATCCTCAAACCAAAAAGGGTCATAATTTGATATCGAAACACAACCACTTAAATTTTATAATTATACATCATAATTATTTTCACATGTAATTATTATGAGATATGAATAATCACTTGAATCAACAGCCTGATAGTTCACTGAGTATGTATGCTGTAATATATTTTTATTGTTAGACATTTAGATTCTTTTTAATTTTATACTGTTACCAATACTTGTCAATACTCACAGGATTTTCAAAAAATAACACATATTTGTTGATAATGAATAAGTATATGTAGATGCATAAAAAAACATAATTCAAGCACCTTTTACTGGGGATATGTTAGCTTAGGTTGCATACTCTCACTGGTGGAATCAGTGAAAATAATGAGGATGGGGCTCCCCTGTCCTTCAGAATTATTTCCTTGCTGCTTCTGCCTTTCTCTCCACACCTTCTCCACACCTATAAGAAAGGTCCACTCAGAAATTCCTGGTATTCTGCCCTTTCTTCACATCTAGCCCATAGCTATGTTTCCAGTGATGTGTCTAACTTAATGGTTATGTTTGACCCCAAAGACATCTCAACTTTGATTCTTCAGTGGTATTTTAGAAATGGTTGTAATGTTTTTTTTCTGTATTTAATAATTGTTTTCAACATTTGATATGTTAAATATTTTATCTAGATCCTTAAGTTTTTATTACTTATGTCCTAAATTCATGTAGTTTGGAAGATCAAGAACATATATCCCTACTTACTCCTTTTTTGAAAGAAGGATCTAGTAACGTAAGAGAGCACATACATCTTCCTAAATATTTAGGTATGTTTAATTTTCTACAAGAAAGATGAAGGGAAATAAGCCTCACTCCCTTGTGTACTTCAGCACATCACTGTCTTAGTTTGGGAACTTTGCAGAAAGCAGGACAAGCACGAACTGCCTTTAAATTGCACCAGAAATGCTAAATGCTAGGTAGCCTGTGTATTATGGCTGCTCATGGTTATAGCTACTTAAGGGCTTACTTTCACTGAAAAATAAAATAAAAAAAAAGTTTCCGAAAGCACACTCCACAAAGTGTGGTGAAGTTTGCCTGTAGTTTACAATATGCCTCATATTAATTTACTGGCCAATTTAAAATGAATCTAATAATTAACCAACTAAGTAATGCATAAAGTTATTTTTCCTTAAAGTCTTAGAAATGACATCTTGGCTAAATGGCCTTCTCCAGCCATTCCATTTCTCTTCCTTCTTCCCAATGTGACGTAGAATTAAGCACAGATTTTTTTTCAAAGGATTAATTCTTCACAATGACTCTATTTGTGGAAGAAGCTTTCTGCCAAAGTGGAAATGGTGCCTTAGGTTTTAGGGAAAAAGGTTATTAAAATAAGAACATCTTGTACATTTTCTAAAATGTCAAGATTCTAAATTGATCTTTCATTATACAATTATGTTTGGAATGATCAAGTCAAATTTTGGAATCATTGGAATTTACCCCATTTTGTCATGAAAAACAACTACTGAATTTCGTCATGAAAAACAACTACTGAATTTGCTTCTTCATCAGTATTGTGTTTTATCAGGAAAAAAATGTTTATTTCTAGGTGAAATAATTTCTGTTCAGAGACGATTTTGTTCAATTAAAAAACAACCAATCCTTGACATTTATATAATCTAGACATCATATTGCAACAGTTTCAAAATATGAACCTGTTTTTTGTACCAACTTACTTCATTTTTTTTTAAATTTTTATTTATTTATATATATATTTTTAAGTAGGTTCCATGCCCAGTGTGGAGCCCAATATGGAGCATGAACTCACAAACCTGAGATCAACCTGAAGTGAGATCAAGAGTCAGATGCTTAACCAACTGAGCCACCCAGGGGCCTCTATAGCACGTTACATTAAATAAAGCCATAAAAGTATTATAGGTTTACTCTTTTAAGAAATCACAAAAACATTTACGTTGAGCATAGCATAATGTATAGTGTCCTCAAGTCAATATATTGCACGCCTGAAATTAATGTAACATTGTGTATCAATTATACTTCAATAAAAAACCATGATAGGGGCACCTGGGTGGCTCAGTCGTTAAGCGCCTGACTTTAGCTCAGATCATGATCCCAGGATCCTGGGATCAAGCCCTGCATCAGGCTCCTCGCTCCAAGGGAAACCTGCTTCTCCCTCTTCCACTCCCCCTACTTGTGTTCCCTCTCTCTCTGTCTTTCTCTCTGTCAAATAAATAAATAAATAGATAAAATCTTCAAAAAAGAAATCATGATAAAAGTGAGATGTATAGGAATGCATGGCACAAATTAGAATGTAGAAACAAAAGAGTTCTAGACAAATTGCTTTTTATGCACATTAATAAAAGAAAATTAATCTTATTAAGGAAAATCATAGTCATTAATTTTTTTTTTCCTTTGTGATGAGGTACCTTAATTTACATTAGGGAGATTTTTGGAAAATTCTACCATACTTTAACCAAAGTTATTAATAACCAAAACCTATCATATGACAAAACACTCTTAGAAATAACGTGAAGAAAGGTGGTAGAAATGTAACGCATGAAAGAAGGGCTCTTAAGACGTGGCTTGCATGTTTGTCATTGTCAATTTTATATTTAGTACTTCCATCAAGAAGCTAGAAGGATGTACAAAAAGCCTGAAATACAAAACACAAGGGTAGAGGTTGTTTAAAAAATTATCAGAACAATAAAAATGAAGTGCAGAAAATGTCACAATGGTCTGTAAGACTGAGTTAAGTCAACCCAGTGATTTATAATTAAGTAAAACAGGGGGCACTTGGGTGGCTCAGAGGGTTAAGCCTCTGCCTTCGGCTCAGGTCATGATCCCAGGGTCCTGGGATCGAGCCCCGCGTCCGGCTCTCTGCTCAGTGGGGAGCCTGATTCCCCCTCTCTCTCTCTGCCTACTTGTGATCTCTCTCTCTGTCAAATAAATAATAAAATCTTTAAAAAATAAAAAAAACAATAAGTCAAACAGTAAAAAGGTGATTTCCTGAATTGCCATAAAAATTGAAGTATAAATAAATGTGAATCATATATGTGTGTATGTATATATATATGTGTCTGAATCATATATAAAATAATGTGATATATCTGTGAATCATATATAAAATGTGTGAAATATAAAAAATAATGTGAAATAAATATGAATCATATATTTTAATATGTATGATATTATTTACTATATATTATTTGTATATATTTATATAATATTATATATTATTAAAATATATTTATTATATCATATATAACATGCAAAATATTATATATTTTAAAAAATATATATAATCTAGTAAAGTCAAGGACCAAAAGCCTAAAAATTGCAATTTATTTACAAAGAAGGAAAGGTATGAAGTCCAATGAGAATATTGAGAAGTTTATACAGATCTAGACATGGGGAAAGCTTGGGAGGAAGTAGATGTGCAGCAATAAAAAATAAGAATGTGAAAATAACCCTGCTCTCTATTGGAAACTAAGGACAGGAGATATTCATATACCACTACCTCTAAGGAAGGACAGGACAGAATTTTTTTTTTTATGAAGACAGAAATTTACTAAAAAAAAATTCTGGATTCTATGAGTTCTCCAGAATTTGGAATGGGGAAAGCAGGCCAAGATATTTGGAGAATGTGCTACTTGGATCCAGTGAATAAAAACCATGGAGTTGATTGTGCAGTCAAGGGAATGATTTTCCTCAGAGCAGAAATGTGTTGCCTTGGTGAACAAGCAGTAACACTTGGACCAATGACAGTCAGAATTGAGGAGGATTGTTCCTTGGAGGTCCAAAGAAGAGTATCAGCTATGGCTCTTAATGGAGAAAAAGTGGAATGTCCTTGCCCTTTAGATGGTAATAAGGGGCAATTTCAAGAATGGGGCTGGAAAATATGCGCAAAGTAATTCAGTAAACCCAGGATTCAGTAAGTCGTGAATCCATGAATGATGGAATGGCCCCCTGTGGCATCTTTGGAGACATGACAGTGTTCTTTTCTGTTGAGACAGGTGTTAGCACAGGGAGGAAGCCACCAAACAAACTTGATGGGGGGTTGAAGAAATGACAGGAGTTTCTTCAGAAAGACTATATGCTATTCCTTGATACTGGAGATGATAGTAGCAAGAAAACATATAAGCCTCATGAGATTTGGTGCCTGGCAGGGGTCATGAATTTCCCCTGCTCAATTCTCTATGATTCTGGCCCTTTGTACATATCCTGGAATGCTGAATCAGCTCCCCAGCCACAGATTCAAAAGGAGACATCTAAATGTAAATGTGACATATCAAATACAATTATCCTTACTTTGTTTTAGAAGCAGACACTAAATCTTAACAGTTATCTCATTCTAAAGGGATGAATAAAGATAGAAAAAATAATATCAAACCGAAGGAAATCTTCTATTATGTCAAAGAGACAAAACATAGCAATAAAAGGCAGAAGTACATATTTTTCAAGAGCTTCACTGTAGGGAAGAGGAGTAAACTTTAAACAGCATCTGCTGTTATCTTAGTCAAATTTATGGAGCATGGATTCTACAAAATAAGAGATAAGATAGGATAACAGTATGAGGTGAAAAGTTAATTGAAAGGCAAGCAGAAATTTAAAACAAATAAACAAGATAATATAAAGAATGCTATAAAATCAAATATGCATCAACATAATTATAAACAATTCACATTACACGTATCCTTAAAAAGGATAATTCAAAAAGCAAATTAGAGATTTAATGGACATTGCTGTGTGTGTCTTTGGTTGCCTCATCAAAAACACCCCTTAAATTGGGGGAGATCTCAAAATGAGAGAGACACAGCCCAGATCCCCTTAAAGAAGGGTCCATATTTCCCCCTTTGTGTCTCTGCCATGTAGTGAGGTCATGTGGCCAAAGTTAGCCAGGTTGATAGCACAGCTCAGGAATTTAAATGGGATACTGCTCCACAGAAAAGTTATGGAATTTTTTGAGAGATTTCTGGTAGATCCAGGATTCACCAGCGTGGCAGCAAATGTCCTGGAGAGCAGAGCCCCAGATGTCACTTTTGAATGTCCAGGAGCATTGGCAACAGTGACCCAGGTGAGTGTCCAGTGGCCACAATGGTCACGTAGTGTCTACATCGGATGGTTTCTGGTGATGCTCTCATCTGTGCTTTGCCACCATCTGTTCCCGCAAACTCTTTTCATCTAGTTCTGCAACCCACTCACTGCTATAGGGAGCAGTTTCAATATTTGAATATGCTTTCTACAAATACCCTTTCTGATGAATTTTGTGAAAAGTTCATTTTTGTTGTCTAAAACCAAGAAATTTGACTGATCCATGTGATTTTGGGGGTGAACTTCAGAAAGCTGTGGAAACACACAAGGAGGAAATATTGTTGGAAATATAGGAGAGGAAAAGGATGTCAAATGTTGCTGAAAGGATAAGAAAAACCAAAATAGAAACAATAATTGATAATGCAGTATAATAAAGCTTTTCCATTGGAACATAATATGGGGATTTTTATATTGAAAAAGTTCACAAGATACCAAAAAACTACTTAAAGGTACTAATATTTATAAAGCATTTCTTAAAAGAATCATTGGTTCATGGATGTGGCTAAAACTGATAGGAAACAAGTGTTTGAATATTTAAGATTTTGCAGAACATCAGATGGAGCCAGGATTCACCAGGTTTCCTGACCACAAGATTTCTCACAGCTTGACATGTTAGTGTGTACCATGATTCTTGAGGAAGGGTAATACAGTATAATCCATTTATCTAATTATGAGACCATGAAAACTGTATTTCAAATGTATTTCCTGGGAATATTGTTTCATTACGCATATCAGCAACTGTGAAAACATATATATCCTGGTGAAAGTTATGAACTTCAAGGTTAAATAATGAGTTCTTTAAGCATGAGGCACAAACAGAAGGTCAAAGAGGAAACATCACTGTGATGTTAGACCTCTCTACAGCATTATTTCCAGGAAAGCAATGAATCCATTTATCAATTTTTTAAAAAGATTTTATTTATTTGACAGAGAGAGAGACACAGCGAGAGAGGGAACACAAGCAGGGGGAGTGGGAGAGGGAGAAGCAGGCTTCCCGCCGAGCAGGGAGCCCGATGAAGGGCTCTATCCCAGGTCCCTGGGATCATGATCTGAGCCAAAGGCAGACACTTAACGACTGAGCCACCTACGCGCCCCCATTTATCAATTTTGATGATTTTGATGAGACAAATGATGTCTCAAAAATGCTCTATCTATCTATCCAAGTTGTCACTCATATAAGAAAGTAAGGAGATTCTCAGATTTGACTGGTCTCTGATAGCATAATGCACACCTGCCATCCCATGTTTTTGCTTGTCTATGAAAGATATATTCAATTAATTCTAGATAGCCAAGGAAATTTTTTAAAGATTTATCCATTTATTTTAGAGTGGTGGAGGGGCAGAGGGAGAAAGAATCTCAAGCAGACTCCCCATGGAATGTGGAGCCAGAAGCAGGGTTCAGTCTTACGACCCTGAGGTCATGACCTGAACCGAAACCAAGAGTTGGATGCTTAACTGACTGAGTCACCCAGGTGACCCAAAGAAAAATTTTATAGGATGGAATAAAACTATAGTATGTTATGGGACTCAATATATGCTACTGTAATAGGGAAATTAGAGATGTTTTGGTACCTCAAGAGAAGGATCACGAACACCTTAAATTTCATGTACACTTAGAAAAACTAGATAGTGTGCTCACATGGTCATGGGTGACCAAGATGAATACAGTGAACATCATGTATTATTAATATTATTAACATCATGTAATTATTAATATTAATTAATAGCTTATGTATGACTTTATTGATCCCTTGAAAGTCTAGAAGAAAGCCAAAAATTAATGCAACCAATAAGGGTTTGCTGATGCCAAACCTTCAAGTCACACTGTACTGGGTGCCATGAAAAATATAAAACAGGTTGAAGACAAGTCAGGTCCATTCTCTTGAGATCTTTTAAATTTCAGAAGAGTCAGGGGCTCCTGGGTGGCTCAGTTGTTTAAGTGTCTGCCTTCAGCTCATGTCACGATCTCAGGGTCCCGGGATTGAGCTCCATGTATGACTCTGAGCTCAGTGGGGAGTCTGCTTTTCCTCTCTCTGCCCCTTCCCCACTTATGCTCTCTCTTTCTCAAATAAATAAAATCTTTAAATAAATAAATAAATAAATTTCAGAAGAATCAGAGGCTGCATACAATCACTGCAAATGCTTTCCTATATTAATGACATCTCAACTATTTTAAATGATATGAAAATACATAGGGATCTTTCTAAATTTATAAAATAATGATCTTGCGAGCATTGGAGTGCCAGTTTGTAAGCAGATGGTTTGAGAACAGCGCTGTGGGCTCTTCTTCTGGTTTCTAGTTAGTACTTGCTTTTACAATCTCCTGACCATATGCAGTGGTCTCCCCCAGCTCTATGTTTTTATCTCCTTTTAACAAGATATGACAGTCATAACACACTTGTTTATTCAAACTGCTTCGCTGGAGTCATGAGTGAATGTAACAAGGTTAGGCAGAATTTGGTGTTGTCAACCAGACTGGAGGTTAACAATATCTGGCTCTAGATGATGTAAGGTGTATAGAAATAATTTCTTTTCTTCATTTGAAATGCATTTAATTAGATATTTTGACTGCTTTTCTTGCTCTGACTTGGGTAATAATGCTATTAAATTCTTATATGGCACAGAGACATAATCTTTTATCTGAAACTCCTGGGGCCAAAAGTATTTCAGAATTCATATATATATATATATATATATATATGAATACATATATTGTGTTTTAGAATGGTAATACAGTGTATATATATTATATATATATAACATATACACCCTGTATTAAAAAATAAATCAGAGTATAAATACTACTTAAGTGGGAAAACTTAATAATAAATACTACATATCAGTCACAGTCAATTTTACCACAAGTGTCAAGTAGAGCGAGCTTCTGTTGCCAAAAGAAGTTTTTTTGTTTTTTTGAGCTTAATGGATTTCAGGGCTTTGTATAAATGGCTGTAGGCCTGTATTTTTTTTTTTTTAACTCTTCCGTATTTGTAAGTGTACATATACACCTCATTTCATGCAGCATCTGTGTAACCAAAAAATAGTATATATAAAAAAATATTTTCTTATACATTAAAATGTCAACTCTTTCTTCTCACTTGCAAACAACACCATCCAACCAGGCACCAGGTTATACAGATTCTCTCTCCGAGGGACTTTTAAAACTTTTATCACTTTGCTGAGAGGTTGTTCTTCTAAATTACAAATCTATGCATGAAATTACTCTCCATAAGATATGTCTGCAGCTCCCCATATACATGAGTAGGGAGGGAAATACCCGATCAAGACCATAGGACCTTTTTACCCTTGCCTTCATCCCTATCCTCTCCTCCTGCTGAACCACGATCCTGCCCCACTCAGTGTCCCTGCCCTGCACTTCCACAAGCTTGTTTTTCTCCTGGAGTTCCATAGTGCCACTCTCCTTCCATTTATTCCCACTCATATTTTAGAGCGGTGCTCCCAATCTTCTTTGCACGCCCCACTTCTGAGCTTTCCTAGGATCTTGAAAATACATTTATTGAAATATTTAAATCCTCAGTTATAATTTTGTTTTTGCTTCTTCTCATCTACCTCCAGTTTTATTCATACACTTGTACAATGTATAGCTGATGAAAACTACCTTATGCCAGAAACTATTCTACAAACTTATAGTTATAGTTATTACCTTCCCCATCCTATTGTGCAGATAAAAAAATTGTGACTCAAAGAGCAATATGCATAAGCATGTAACAACAAGTAGCCAACCCAGGATGGGGTCTAGACTTATGACTTTAACCACTATGCTATGCTTCACACATATTTGATTACTTGGTTAATATTCTTAACCATTTTAGGAATTGGTTATAATGGAATTGTCTCTATTTATGTAATCTTCTAGAAGGCTATTTAAGACTATACATATAGATCTATATAGATTTGTGTATCTTCTAAAGAGCTATAAAATGTCCCTTGTTCCAGGGCGATGTGATGGATTGTTACAAAATTATCATCAATGAATCACATCTTGCTAAATTTACCCCGTTATGTACTGCCTTTCCACAATAAAGCTGGCCTGATCCTTGACTTCTTTCCATAGTAGAATGTTACAACGTCATTGTGAAAATTCCAATTCTGGGCCTTAAGAGGATTTGCAGCTACTGCTTTTGCTCTCTTACTGCTCCGAGATGCCATTTAAAGGAATCTCCTTGAAGATGAAAAGCCACATGGAAAAAGAAGCCCTGGGGAATAAAAGGACCCAAGAATAGAGAAAGGAACAACCAGATCCTAGCATGCCAGTTATGCCAGCTGTGATAGCAGATTTGTGTTCCAGCCAATCACTAGGAATGCATGACTGAGCCAAATGGAACAGAGATAAGGCACCCAGCTAAGCCCAAGACCAAATGGAAAATTACGTAGACATAAATGGTAGTTGTGGTTTTAAGTCACTGAGTTTTGAGGTGCTTTTATATATGTTACCATAGTTGGTACCAGGAAATGTGGTGTTGCCTGAACAGAAACCCCAAATATGGTATTGGCTGTGGGAAGAGAAAGTGCATCAAGGCTGGAAAAGTGGTGAGAAACTTGTTCTCTGAGACTGGATAAAGAGAAACTGGTGTTCAGTAGTGGCAGAACAATTTATGAATTGTCTTCTAGGATACTGTGGAATATTGGACATGTAATTAACGAATATCTGAAACTGGCTATAGAGATTTCCAGGCACGCTACTGAAAGTGGCGGCTGAATATTTTTGGATTGCTATTATAAGGCATGTGAAACAGAAATGAACTTATGAAGGAAATGTTTAGTTCTCAAGCAGAATATAGAAAAAAAATTGAGAAGATCCAGCATATGTTTGAATTGGAAATAAAGCTGTTTCTCATCTCATGTCAGCCCAGAAGATAATCCCAAAATAAGAATTAACCCTGAGGCAAAAAAGGAAATTTGAAAACAAAGTGGAAAACTCTTTATTAAGCACTCTGAAAAATTTATGAAATGTATACTAAAACTTTACAGCTAAAAAAAGTGTTTATAAAAATAGAAACATAGTGTGTAACCCCACAGAAACATCACACATGACCCAAAGTAGAATGATTGTTTTCAAAACAATTATGGATGTGCCTATTGAGGCATGAGGAAATGACAATCAGATTTCTAGGAAACCCACATACTTCAAAATAGAGTCGTATCATGGAAAACAGTGTCAGTTTATGTTAAAATAAGCTGAGATAGTTCAAAATAAAAGGAAAGCTTTCTCACCAAATGTATATTATCAGAAAGTAGGATGAGAGAATAATGCAGTCATAAATTTAAACAATTTTTGTGTTAAAAAAAAACACCTCTCGATGATAATTTAAGAAGGAAGAGGCAAGAGGTATTTGGAAAAATGCACTAGAAAAGTACTCCTAGAGAAAAAAAAATCTTTTTCAAGAATCATACCAAGCTCTCAGAGTAAAGAACTGGCAATATGTGTCTGACTGAATTTCCAAATTGCTGATATTGGTGATTACTATGTTCTCCTACTCTTCTTTTTTGAATGTGAATGTCTATCCTGCCCCATCCCATCATTGTGTATTTGGAAGGAGGGTGAGGTAGGTAACTTGTTTTCTTAGTTTACAGGTTTCTGGATCAAGAAGATCTATACCCAAGAAGCCTCATCTGTATATGAGCCAGATTCAGATCATGAGATACTTGATTTTTGAGCCCAATACCATAATTGGATGAAACTTATGCATCCTGTGAGTGAAGATTTAGTGAAATAGAAATGTAAATAATTGTGGTCAGACAAGGTCTAAGATGGATTGCAAGGTATGGCCACAAATTCTTTCCAATCAGATACACATGGCCATTTCAATGTGACTTTGCCACTTCTCCAATCCCGAGGTGGAGGATTGGATTTCCCACTCCTTGGATGTGGGCTGGTTTTGTGATTTAGCTTGACTCACCAATACAATGGAACAAAAGTGATGTTAGAGAGTTTCTGAGTCTAGACCTTAAGTTGCCTTGCATCTTCTATTCTCAATTTCTTGAAATGCTGTCCTAAGACCTTCATAGATAGAAGTCAGTCTAACCTATTGAGTATGGGAAGCCATATGAAGGAGAAACCAAGACTCTCTGGCCAATAGCCAGTGGCAACTTTTGGATATGTGAATGAAGTCATCTTTCCAAACTGATCTTCCAGTAGCTACAGAGTAAACTAGGAGTAACCTACAGAGGATCCATCTAGGCAGCTGATAGAATCATAAGGCTTTGTTTTTTGTTTTGTTTCATTTTGTCTTGTTTTGTTTTGTGTAGAGGGGGATGACATTATGCAGTAGAAATGATTTCCTGAAAAAATGTGGCATCATTCCGTAGCTGAGTCACTGAGGGTTACAAGAGTTTTTGATAGTGAGTCAATGGCAGGCATGTGAGCCAACTGTGGATGTTGGCTAAGAAGCTGATGACTACTACACTATGTTGAGTTCATTGAAGGTTGGTATTTGTGTGAAAACAGCATATGCGGTAACTGAGTAAACACTATTTCAAAGTTACCTTAAAACTTGAATATGGTAATTTCTACCAAGTATTTGAAACATGGGTGCCCACCAAATTCAATGTCATTACCATGGGTCCTATTTTTTTTCAGGACACAGCTAATTCTTTTATTAATACATTGGATTTCATATGGGAAGTATTGTCATCTATAAACATTAAGACTATCAGGATACTCCTTACATATGAAAAAATCAAGTACATCTAATGTCAGAAGTACTAGTTTTATTTTCCTAGTTGCTTCTCAGGGAAAAAATTAAAAAAAAAAATCAATATTAGAGAAAAGATATGAGATAATCTCCCAAAGAAATGGGGACATATGGGGACTTTCAGAGACAGATAATTGCAATGTCACATGATAGAGATTTCTAACAGCAGATATTTAGGATGATATTGGATGCAAAATGTATTACAAAGTTGACAATATCAGTTCAAATAGGTGGAAGTTTAAAACGTGTGTTGGTGCTGGTGATGATTTCATTAAAATGATGTCACAATTCTTGTTAAGATGAAAAATTATCATTACTATTTTTTTAAGGATTTATTTGTTTATTTGAGAGAGAGAGAGAGTGCATGGGAGGAAAGGCAGAAGGGGCAGAGGGAGAGTGAGAGAATTTCAAGCAGACTCCCTGCTAAGTGCAGAGCCCAATACAGAGCTTGATCCAATGACCTTGAGATATGACCTTAGCCAAAATCAAGAGTTGGATGCTTAACTAACTGAGCCACTCAGGCACCCCACGTTGACAAATTTAGAAAACAATTGTCAATATATATCAAGACCTAAACATTTCATAATTTTTAATTTTGAAATTTGACCTTTGTAAATATGTTTTTAGATAATTTAAATTTAGGGGAACCATTCTTTGTTTTTGCTTTATTTGTAAACCTGTCTATCACAAATTTAGGCATAATAAAGAAAAATCAGATCCAATACGAATTCCAAATATAGTAGAGTGACTACTTCAAACATGGCATACTAATATTAATAAGTGCTATGCAAACATTACAGTCTATGTTTACAAGGATTTAATATTACATTCTACTTTTAAAAGGTAAACTTTATTTTAGCATAAATTAAAATATATTAAACTTGTACAGAAAACGGACTTATAAAGACATGCCCCAAAATTAATAGTAGATCCTTCTGTATTATAAGATCACCGAGGATTATTTTTCTTCTTTACACAAATTTAGCAACAATTAACACATGTCTGTCCCACAATTAGCTTTTCATTGAATTAACTTAATTGAAAATAAGTACATAATTCCTAGTGATAATGCAATAATTAAACTGACTTTTAAAATAGCAAACCCCCAAGAATCTGAATATGTGACCAAACATAGGAAAAATAGGACCAAAACTTTATTAAGAATAAAATTCTTCTTCTTAAGAGGGAGTATATTATTCAGGAAGTGTGGGAATGGGAGAAGCAGACTCCCACTGAGCGGGGAGCTTGATATAGGACTCGATCTCAGGACCCTGGGATCATGACCTGAGCTGTAAGCTGTTGCTTAACCAACTGAGCCATTCAGGCACCCCAGCTTTCTTTGGTTTTCAGACACTACACACTTTTTTTCTAGCTCCTAACCCAGGCAGTGACAGCATATCCAGGAACCCTAAGTAATGGAGGTCTATGCCCCACAGTCCCTGCTTCTCATATCCTTTCCTCAGGTAGAGAGAAAAAAAATCACAGATGTTAAAGGTAGAGGCCTGTGATAATAAATAGGCAAAATATTTGGTAAAATATTTTCCCACTATAACTCGGAAGGCCAGATTAGATTAAGGGTATTGCCTCCTCATTATAGCCTATTTCTTTTAGATGATCCTATAATAGCACCTCTTAACTTATTTCAGCTGCATAAATAAGGCAAAGAAGCACAAAAATGTTTGAGAGCTTTGTTTAGGTCTAAGTGATAACTTTTAATGTGGTTCCTGGGATTTTGAACAGGTGGGATGCAAATAGATCAGAAGCCTACATTGTTCCTGAAAGAACTAGATTACCAAAAAGAACAGGAGCCTGGTAGAAAATCCTGTGATTTAATGAGAGCATTCTACCATCTTCTAAGAATGGCCATTCCAAGTATATATTTAGTAAGTGGGGAAATAACCACAGGAGGGATATGTAGACCTACTAGGTGTATGGCACACTCTTATTTGAACTTGGTCAAAACTCTACCATAACCACCATTTTAAACCACAGTGGCTAGGATTTAGTACCCAGGGATTAGTGACACAGGTCTAGTGTCTAGTAATCTCTGAAAAATCTACTATCTGTTTTCCCCAAGACACAGTTACTCAAGTAATTAGTTATAATTTCTCAGAAGAAGGCTTGGAGGATAATTTACAGTGACAGAACTGCAGAGGTTTTACTCAAGGTAAATCAGCCTCTCTTTCAATCATGAAAACTGCAAACTGGGTTAGATTTGAAAATAGGGTGAAAAGGTGTGACTCTTCATTGTGGTGATCAGTTTTTGTTTCTGGCCACTGGATAGAAATTTTTCCTGTTATAGAAGGAAACACCCATCTATTTCATTCCTAGGAACACTGTCATAAGTGAGCTACTAATGAAGATTCTGCAGTTAAACATTCAGATAACTATTTGTTACCTGCTGACCATTCAGATAAATGGACCTGCCTCATCTTTAATAATCAAACATTATCATTTGCCCTCTGCTACTCTGGGATTTTATAATTCCCCTTGAATTCAGGCGGTTTAATGATGGCCTTTGCCATCATTTTTCCTGGCCAAGACAGGAGAGCACATAGAGCTTTCCCCTCACTAGTAGATTTTTAATGCCTTACTGAGGAGAGTGGTTTCTGAGCTCTCTTGGGAAGTGAGGTAAGGAAATGCATAAAATAAGTCCTCTCAACATTTCTATCTCCATAAGCTGTTAGATATCTTCCTTCATATTTGCAAAAGAAATTCTGACATCTTAACCTCATTGAATAGCAGTCATTGTTAAGCCAAGTTCAGTCAATTAACCACATGAAATGGAGGACACATTCCTAGAATCTCTAGCAAGTGTACACATATAAAAATCCCAAGCCAAATCTGAAACAAATAAACAACAACAACAAAACAAAACATTGATTCAGTGTTACATTTTATAATCCTTGCTCTCACATTTTTCAATGACAATACATATTCTTCAAGTTTCTGCTTAATTAAATTAATAAAATCTTGCAATACTTTGGATGTGAAATTACTTCTTACTGGATCAGATTTTGTAATTGACTCCTGGAACATGCCAATATAGTACCATAGTTGTGGAGCCAATGGCAGCAAAGATTGGTTGGGTTGGCCTCTTGGAAATAATTGGTATTTCTATATAAAGCATCTGCCCTAGATAAATTTACTATAAGGTTTTAAATAAAAAGATTAGGTTTCTCAGACTTGGTAGGGAAAAGTGCTTCTGTGTCAATGGAAACTCACAGTGACTTGGACTTCCAAGATTCTTAACTTCATCTGAATTGAACCAGAAGTCCTTGTTCTAAGCTCCAGACATGCTCTAATTTCTACATTAAAGATTGGTGAGGCTGTGAATTCAGATTACATTGTAATTCTATAACCCACACAATTAAATTTTGGTTTTATTCTTAGAAATACTATTTATGTGGTTATAAGAAAAGAGAATTTAAGGTTTCCTTAGAAGTGCTCTCATTCTCTGTGACTTGAGAGTCTAATGGCCTTAGTTTGTAATCTCTCTATAGATGCTCCACAATAATCATAAAAATCTGTCCCATACCACAGTTTTGTAATCAACATAAATGCCATGGGGGAAAAACAGAAACCCCTTGGTCACCCAAGGGGATTTCTTTAGTTCTCATTTATCATAATAACTATGGGTGAAATTTTGGTTAATCCTGGTCCCATGATATTCCATGGATTAGGGAAAATCCTATTACCCATTGGCAAGGAGCCAATGCTGTGTTCAAACCCAAGGATACAACCTAACTAATATGCCCAAACCCTGTCTTCATGATTCCACTTCTTAGTACCTGTTTTGGTACCCATGTCTACATTAGCTACTGTCCAGTCAGCAGGCTGAAATCATGAGGGCCATCTTAACAAAGATAATGTAATATAAAGAGTTGCTCATCAGATATATAATTGTTAACTGGATAACTAAAAAGGCTAAAAAGAGACAAGACTAAGATATTTTTAGAGGCAGTCACTTCAGGAGGCAGCTATTATCCCTAGAGCTGGAGGAACAAAGTAAAGAGTTTGAAATCATTAAATCTTAGATATTTCAAGGAGGGGCTCCATACCTGTGAGGTTGAGGAACTGCTGGGCTGATGTTTCTGTCTCTGAGAATGTGAAACCTAGCTATATCTGCAAGTGTTGGACAAATCCCAAACTCTGGGGATTCAGCTAGAAGAAGGAACTGCTACAGCTGTTGTGAAGAAACACTCCTGGGGTACAGACAGGAAAGAACACATTTCTTCTCTCTACTTCTCTGTCACAGCTTTCCTTCAGTGACCCTATTAGCAGAAATGAACAGGGAGCCAGCTGGCAAAGCAGAACTCTGGCTTGCATATTGCCAGCATCAGTATCACAAAGCAGAAGGTAGAAGGGTATGTTTGGAGCTGAAAACAGTTGCATAATAACTGACACAAGGAGGGGGCTGTATGTCCTCCAAAGAATGCATATTCCCCAGTGACCACCTTGGAAAGTGCTATAGGAAAGACAAGGAATTCCAACCCAGAAGGCAGTGCCAAGGGCATTTGGAGAAACCTGGACAAAATAATTATTCCCAGGGAGAGAGGCAACACCCAAACAAGGAACTGCCCCCATTGCCAGGGCAGGGGTCTTTGTAACACCTGCCCAGCACGTATTTATCTCACTATGGACACATTCTTCCCTTCTTTGAATGGGGGGTTTTATTGTAGTTAATCTTGTCTCTTTCCTACCTTGGTAGTGAGGGATAAAATGACATGTGAAGCACATCCTGAACTGAAAGAGAGGACTGCACATCACCCAGAGAGCCTGAACGCTGCGCTGGCTCTTGTGACTGGACCAGACTTTGGCTTGTCTTCCTTGGAGAGGTATGAATATATACTACATGTAAGAAGGATGTTCACTGATAATGGTCAAAGGGATGGAATACGCAGAGGTAGAAGCTGTCCAATCAACATGTGTCCTCCTGCCTTCTCCCTTCCATTAAATTGGTATATAGACATATAAAGAAGCTGCCTAGAAAAATAGGACATTTACCAGTCCCTCTCCTCCATTTCTAAGCTTGACTAAGGGGGTAGGTTAGCCAATTAAATGCTAACAAATGCAAAGAGTGTTACTCTCCACCAGGGCATTTTCTCCATATCCTCTTCTTCTGCTGCTAGCTGGTTGAAAACAAAAAAGCCGGACCCTAGAGAATCCTATGGCTACAAGTTAGAAGAGGCCACAATCCCTTAGTTACTTCAGACTAGGAACACCAACACTGGATTGTTCTGTAGTCAGGAAACAAACTTCTGTTATGGAAAGCTGCAGAAATGCTGGGCTTCTGGCAGTACAGGTGATAGAGTTGCCCTATATAACAGAAATCTGAGGCACTTGCCCTTTACCTTTATTCCCACCAGGATGACTGAAATGATATGATGGTAAACAAAGTTGCCAAGAAGAATCTTTTCAAAGAAAAAGTAGACTTGGTTAGATATGTTTCCACTCAGAGATGAACAACAATATAAATAATCCACAGGGGCTGTAAAAATCACTTCAAATAAGAAAAAATTTAAAAATGTGTATTTTTTCAGAGAACCATACAGAGTTTGGGACAATTTATAACTTTAGGTAGAAAGTATGTTACTCTCTAAGGGAAAATAACAAAAGTGTTAACACTGTGAAACAATAGAGAAAAGTTACCATGTTAAGAATGTAGACTGAAAATGTATCTATTTGAGGATCACCTGGGTGGTTCAGTTGGTTAAGTGTCTGATTCTTGGTTTCAGCTCAGGTCATGATCTCAGGGTCATGGGATTGAGCTGATCTGGATCAGTGTTTACCCAGGAGTCAGCTTGAAGATTTTCTCCCTCTGCCCCTCCCCCACTTTGTGTGTGCTCTCGCTCTCTCTAAAATAAATAAATCTTAAAAAAAATCTATGTGAGCAAATAGAGCAATTTACATATTCATATAATATGATCACAAAATTTAATATGGCAATAGTACTAGTGATCTCAAGGAAAGTATCTCAAAGAAAACAAACAATAGAAAGTTAAATTTATGAAGTTTGAGATTCTCCAACAGAGAACATAATAATGAACAGAGCAATTTTCCCAAATAAAATAGGAGAAAAATCCATGTGCTAACAATTTGTTTATAAACACTATCTAGTAATTCTCCAGGATAAGTAGGAATAGCATGTATGAAGTTATATTTTTGAGAAAGTATTTAATTTTATCCATAACGAAAAAAAATCCTACAAATATTGAGACTGAAGTAAAGTACAAAAGGAAAAAAAAAATAGACTGTTCCCAGACTTTTATTCAATTACATCATATTCATATTCCAGAATGAAATAGGATAGAATGTACAGCTTTGAAGAGATACCTGTCTTGAACTGAGATTCCCACAAATGCTTAAGTTGTTGTGCACATGTGAATCCCAAGCAAAGACATTCTCAAATATGAAAAGATCCAATAGCTTTATTACCATTGTTTTTTAAATTTAAATTCAAATAGCCAACATATATAGTACCTCATTAGTTTCAGATGTAGAGTTCAATAATTCATCAGTTGCATATCACACCCAGTACTAATCACATCACGTGCCCTCCTTAATGTCCATCACCCAGTGGAGTCACTGAGTGATTGACCCACCCACCACTCCTTCAGCAACCCTTGGTTCATTTCCTATAGTTAAGAGTCTTTCATGTTTTTTCTCCCTCTCTGATGACTTCCCATTCACTTTTCCTTCCCTTCTCCTATGATCCTCTGCCCTGTTTCTTATATTTCATATATGAGTGAAACCAAATAATAATTGTCCTTCTCAGATTGAGTTATTTTGCTCAGCATAATACGCTCCAGTTCCACTCACATCAACATAAATAGTAAGTATTCATTCTTTCTGATGGCTGAGTAATATATTATAATATATATTATAATATAAATTATAATATATAAAATATAATTATATATATATATATAAAATCTCACATCTTCTTTATCCATTCATCTGTCGATGGTCATCTCAGCTCTTTCTACAATTTGGCTATTGTGGACATTGCTGCTATAAACTTTGGGGTGCAGGTGCCCCTTCACATCACTACATTTGTATCTTTGGGGTAAATATCTAGTAGTGCAATTGCAGGGTCATAGGGTAGCTCTATTTTTAGCTTCTTGAGGAACCTCCATGTTGTTTTCCAGAGTGGCTACACAAGTTTGTATTCCCACCAACCGTGTAAGAGGATTTCCCTTTCTCCACGTCCTTGACAACATTTGTTGTTTCCTGACTTGTTAAATTTAACCATTCTGACTAGTGTGAGGTTATTATGGTTTTCATTTATATTTCTCTGATGCCAAGTGACGTTAAGCACTTTTTCATGTGTCTGTTGGCCATTTGTATGCCTTCTTTGAAGAAATGTCTGTTCATGTCTTCTGCCCATTTCTTGATGGATTGCTTGGTTTTTGAGTGTTGAGTTTCATAAGTTCTTTATGGATCTTAGATACTAGTCCTTTATCCGATATGACATTTGCGAATATCTTGTCCCATTCTGCAGGTTGCCTTTTAGTATTGTTGACTGTTTCCTTTGCTGTGTAAAAGCTTTTTATCTTGATGGAGTCCCAATAGTCATTTTTAATTTTGTTTCCCTTGCCTTAGAGATATGTCTAGCAAGACGTTGCTGCTGCTAAAGTCACAGAGATTGCTGCCTGTTTTCTTCTCTAGGATTTTGATGGATTTCTGCCTACATTTAGGTCTTTCATCTATTTTGACTTTGACTTTGTGTATGATGTAAGAAAATGGTCCCGTTTCATTCTTCTACACAATTTCTTCATGAGTTGCGTTGTTTGTGGAGTATACCCTTACTCTTTGGTTAGGTTTATTCCTAGGTATCTTATTCTTTTAGTTTCTGTTTGTCCTGGTAGTTCTTTATCTCTCCTTCCATTCTGAATGAGAGCCTTGCTGGGTAAAGTATTCTTGGCTGCATGTTTTTCCCATTTAGTACCCTGAGTATATCATGCAGTACTTTCTGGCCTGCCAAGTCTCTATGGATAGGTCTTCTGCCAGTCTAGTGTTCTTAGCCTTGTATGTTAAGTACCTCTTGTCTTGAGCTGCTTTCAGAATTTTCTCTTTATCTCTGAAATTTGCAAGCTTCTCTATTATATGCCCAGGTGTCAATCTATTTTTATTGATTTTGATGGGGGTTCTCTGTACCTCCTGAACTTGAATGCCTGTTTCCTTCACCAGATTAGGGTAGCTCTCACCTATAATTTGCTCAAATATGTCTTCTGTCCCTCTCTCTCTTTCTTCTTCCTTTGAATCCCCAATAATTATAATATTGTTTTGCTTTATGGTATTGTGACTTCTCAAAATCCCTCCTCATGGTCCATTAGTTGTTTATCTCTCTTTTCCTCAGCTTCTTTCCTTTCCACCATTTTGTCTTCTGTGTGATTGACTCTCTTTTGTCTCATTTAACCCAGCTATTAAAGCATCCATTTTAGACTGTATCTCAGTTAAAGCCTTTTTAATTTTGGCCTGATTAGATTTTATTTCTGCATTAAGAGATTCTCTAGTGTCTTTTATGTTTTTTTCAAGCCCAGCTAGTGAATTTATAATTGTTATTCTGAATTCTTGTTCTGATATTTTACTTATATCCATATTGATTATATCTATGGCAGAGAGCATTACCTCTGGTTCTTTCTTTTGCTGTTAATTGATAATTCTAGTAATTTTTTCCAGAGAAGAAAAGATAAATTAGAGAACAAAATCAAAAATAGCAACCATAACCCCAGCAAAATACACACTAGACAAGTCCAAGGAGGTCAGAAACCAAAAAAGAAAAGAAAAAAAGAGGCTGGGGGAGAGAATATAATCTCACAGGTGGACAAGATAGGGTGATCTACTTGGTCCTGGGTGTATTTTGGTCTGCTTGTTGGAGGATACTAAATTCCAAAATTGTAAAGAATGAAAAACAGATATCTATACAAAAATAAAATTGAATACATTGAAAAGAAGTCAAAAATGAAGAATATATCTACACAATATAAGTATAAAAATGACTTAAAAAGGACTTAAAAAAGGACTTAAAAACAAAGAGTTGATAAAATAAGAAACATGTTCAAAAGGAAAAAAAAATAAAGAAAAAGAAATTTTAAACCGAAAGACTAAAGACCCATGAGAAAAAAACCTCAAATTCTGTATCCTATTTTGCCCTAGCACAGTTTTTCAGTTCTGAAAGATCCATAAAATTGGTATTCCTCTGATGTTCCTGTTGGTCTTCTGGGGGAGGTGCCTGTTGCACTGATTCTTGGGTGTTTTTGCCTGGGCAGAGTTACAATATCCCTCGCCACTGGGCTAGGCTCAGTGTAAGCTGCTTCAGGTTGCTCTATGTGGCTTTTGTTCCATGAAGGCTTTTTGTGCTTGCGAAAAAGTGGTTGATTTTCTTTTCTTTTTCTTTTTTTTTTTTAAGATTTTATTTATTTATTTGACAGAGAAAGACACAGTGAGAGAAGGAACACAGCAGTGGGAGTGGGAGAGGGAGAAGCAGCCTTCCCGCTGAGCAGAGAGCCCGATGTGGGGCTTGATCCCAGGACCCTGGGATCATGACCTGAGCCAAAGACAGATGCTTAATGACTGAGCCACCCAGGCGCCCCTCGATTTTCTATTTGTAGAATTGTAGCAATTTTTTTTTTTTTTAGAACTCAGTTTGAATTCACAAGTGTTCAGAATGATTTGATAGAAAACTAGCTGAATTCGAGGGACCAGATCAAATGTGGGTATCCCACTCTTCCACCCCTTTCCCTCTCCTCTTTATTACCATTGGTTTTTAATGGAGAAAAATGAAAAAAACAAACACTTCAAGCTCGATCATGAAACCTACTCAGAGGAAACAGGAATTTGCATGTGAAATGACTTACAGAGAATATGTTGTATATTTAAAAATGAAATTGAGCTTATTATCTATTATACATTATAATATGTAATACACATTATAATTCTTAAAATAATAGCCATATGTCATAAAAATAATTTAAAAATTATTCTTTGGGGAAAAATAATCCCATTGGATGCCCATGAAACCAACAGGTGTGGGGGGTGGACAGGGTGCAAGGAATTCTAATATGTCTTTATCTTTCATGATGACAAGTAAACCACTCCTGTTCCACTTCCAAGACTGATAGATGTAGAAAGATAAATGCAAAACCTCTTCATCACAAAGACATATATATATTAATTTTGCAGAAATGTTGAATTATCTTCTTTTAGAATTCGGTTCTGATAAATGACATGACAAAAATTCTTATTTTTTTGGTTTATTTAATTTAATTTAGATGAGGTCAGTTGATTATAATAAAATGCATGATAGCCTGAATTTTCTCTTTGTCACAGATTTTGTAGAACTTGCTTAAGACCATTTTCATCTCCTTGAACCATACTGCTATAGCAAAGATGATATCACTGGCAAGTATTTAGGTAATTACACTTTTTTAGTAGCTCTTTCCCATATTTTGATGAATTGCATTAATTTCACAAGTTTTTTGCACCTGGCCTCACTGAAGTACAGTCTCATAACACAACAACTGTAAAGAAAAGTATGAACATTAAAGGTATGACTTGCCTGCGCCATTAAACTTGACTGTTAGACTTTTAAGCCATTTAACACACCCTAAGATCATATTCTTGTCATTTCTTCAAAGTCTCAGAAAGTGCTTGAGCTTTGAATTTTCAGTTTCATTTTTTTTTTTTTTTTTGGCTTTAATAAACAATCCATTATCATCTTTCTTTACATTTGTCCAAATGCTATCATTCTTTCTTGGTAACCTCTCTATATTTTGCATGAGTTTAGGCTCTGTGTGACTTTGTAGTGCTGGGGAGTACACTTTCATCAGCCTACTCTAGAGCAGTTCTTCTGAGGAACTCTTCCCTCACTAAAAACAAAGGAAGAGAGAGAGAGATAAAGATAATAACAGAGGAGAGAAAGAGAGAGAGAGAGGGAGGAAATGGGAGGATGGAAGGAAAGGAAGGTTGGAGAGAGGGAGGGAGGGAAGAAGGAAGGAAGGAATGAAGGAACAAAGGAACAAAGGGAAGGAGGAATTTGGTGACTACACACCACCAGTAATGTGAACTTTTTTTCTGTAGGGTTCCAAATATTTATTTTCTCTTAAAATTACCTAGGTAAACGGGAGTGAATACCCATTTTTCAGTCCTCTGTAATTATTTCTTGTTAGAGGTTAGATTAGTAATTATATCCCATGATTTGCTTTCAGAAAGATAAGGATATAAATCCTCATTCTGACACAGTATAAATTTATAAACTTTGTATAATATTTCAAATCTCAATTTTGTAAGTTATAATGTAGGAAAAATGTTAACTATCATGTGGCCAAAAATTAACAACTATCAGATTTAGAATTAAATTTTTTCCACAGATATGTTTTGATGGACTGTACGGTTTATCTTCTTCTTTTAATACTTAATGTAAAGAAAATTATTGCATAAAATATGGCCATCCCAATGAGTCTAACCTCTTAACAATATAGCTTATTTCTAATAATATTTCTCAGCTTGTTTACTTAGATTTTTCTATATTATCACATTACCAGAAAAAAAAAATAGATTGTTGTTCCTGTTTCCCTCTTCTATAAATAAACTTTCATTTTATTTTCTTATCTTATTGTGTCAATGGAGAAAATATTGTTCTCATTCCGAATTGTTAATGCAATTAATTTTACTTCTCATGATTAAGTATATTGCTGTATTTTGGTGTGTGTTAAACTGATTATTTTTAAGAGTTTTCCTATATTTTCAGAAATTTCTCAAAGTAATCTTATTTGGTCACAGACTAATATGTTTTTAATATACAGCTGGACTCTGTAGGGTATTGTGGATTTATTTTTATTGTATTAGTATTCACACGTTATATTGGTTTGCAGTTTTCTTATTTTTTTAACAATCTACTCAGAGAGTCTCCTCAAACAATTAAACTGTAGTCAAAATATCTTTTTTTGGTAGGTTCCATATAGATCTTTAAAAAATTTTTAATTTGAAATATATGTAACATAAAATTAAGCATTTTAAAGTGAACAATTCAGTGGTCTTTAGTACATTTACAATGTTGTGTAACCATGAGCTATATTTATTACCAGACTTTTTATCACACTTGAAGGAAACACCACAGTCAGAAAGCACATGCTCCTCTCCCCAGCATCTGGCAACCACCAATACGTATTATGTATCTACAGATTTACTTATTCTGAATATTTTATAAAAATTAAATTATGTTATATGTGACCTTTTGTGTCTGACTTCATTCACTTAGTGTTTTTTTAAGATTCATTCATGTTGTTGCATGCATCAGTACTTTATTACTTTCCATGGCTGAATAATATCTCATTGTATGAGTACAGTATGATTTATTGATACATTCATAAAATTTATATTCATTTGGGCCATTTCCACTTTTTAGCTACTGTGAATAGTACTGCTATGAACACACGTGTACATGTATTTACCTACATAAATGTTTTGAATTCCTTTGGTTATATACCTAGGGATGGAATTGCTAGGCCCTATTAATTCTGTGTCTAAATTTCTGAGGAACCACCAAACTGTTTACCATAGTAGCTGAATTAATTCACAACCCTATCAACAGTGCCCAGGGTTCCAATCCAATTTCTTCAGGTTCTAACCAAAATTTTTTAATTTTCTGTTTTTATTTTTTTAATATTATTATAACTACTCTTGTGGGCATTCCGTGTTAACATATTATGATTTTGACTTGAATTTCCGTACTGACTAATAATGCTGAACATCTTTTCATGGGCTTGTTGGCCATTTTTATATCTTCTTTGGAGAAATGTCTTATTTAACTCCTGTGATAATTGTTCAATTTCTTAATTTTCTTTTTTCTTGTTGGGCTGTAAAATTTCTCTCTGTATTCTAGGTACTAGAGCTGTCTTAATCAGTTTGGGCTACAATAACAAAATGCTACAGACTGGGCAACTTAAACAACATGCATTTATTTCTCACAATTCTAGAGGCCAGGATGTCCAAATCCAAGGCACCAGCAGGTTCTGTGTCTGGTAAGGGCCCTTTTTCTGGTTTGCAGATGGCTGCCTTCTTTCTGTATTTTCACATGAAGAAGAGAGATGGTTCTGGTCTCTTCCTTTTTTGATAATGGCACTAATCTTATCATAGGATTCCACCCATCTTCATGGCCTCATTTAAACCTAAACATCTCCTAAAAGCTGTACCTGCAAATACCATGTAATGGGCACTGCAACACAACATTCAGTCCAGAGTAAGATGTTTGTCAAATACATGATTTGCAAATTATCTTCTCCAATTTTTTAAGCAGTTTTTTCACTTTCTTGAAATGTCCTTTGATGCACATAAGTTTTTAAATTTCATGAAGTCTAATTTATCTTTTGTTTTTTTCTTTTATTGTTCATGCTTTTGGTCAAGTCTAAGATTCCATTGCCAAATGTGAGGTCATGAAGATGCATTCCTATACTTTATTCTAACAGTTTCTTAGATTTAGCTCTTGTATTCAGGTTGTTGATCCATGTTGAGTTGTTTGTTTCTATATGGTATGAGAGAAGGTCTGACTTCATTCTTGCACATGTGGATATTGAATTGTCCCAGCACCATTTGTTGAATAGACTGGCTTTCTTCACTGAATGGTCTTAGTACCTTTGTATGAACAAAGAACATATAGAACATTGTTCTATATGTCTATATGCCTTTAGAGTAGAATACATTACTTGCTTCTTCTACATTCTGGTGGCTGCCTATAGTTGTGTCACTCTACTCTCTGTTTCTGTAGTTACACTGCCCCAGAATTGCACTATGTCTACACATTCCGTGCCTGTCTCAAAAAGACATTTGTGGTGGCATTTATCAATCACCCAAATAACATAACCCAGAATATTCTCTTCCCCTTACAATCCATTCCTTTATCACATATGGAAAGACCCTTTTTCCAGTTATGGAGGGATTGACAAGTTGCAAGGATTAGGGTATATCCATGTTGAGGAGGAAGCCTTTTTCATCTTACAACAGCTTTGTTAGAAGTCTTGATACTTGAGGGTGTTTTCACTGAATATAGAATTGGGCATTGACAGTTCTTTTCTTTCATCGGTTGAAAAATGTTCCACTTCACCCTAACCTCCACAGTTTCTGTTTAAAAATCTACTTATTCAAATAGACACATCCTATAATAATGTTTTATTTATCTGGGTGTTTTAAAACTTTATTTTCATCTTTACTTTTTGTAAATTTGACTAGGAAATGTCCTGGTATATATTTCTTTTAGCATATTATGTTTTAGAGTTTCAGCCACTCCTTGTATCCAAAGGTTTCTGCCTTTTGCCATATTGGGGAAGTTTTCAGCCATTATTTCTTTGAGTTCTTGTATAGACTTGCCCCCTTTCTTTTTTACTTCTAGGACTCTGAGGACTAAAACTCTTCTCTTGTAGTTTCATAAGTCCCTGAGGCTTTGTTAATTTGTTCCAGTCTATTTTCTCCTTGTATTTCAGAATGTGTATTTTCCATTGTTCTATCTTCAAGTTCACTGAGTCTTTCCTTTGTGTTTTCCAATTTGTTATTAAGCCAATTTAGCTTTTTATTTTGGTTATTTTAACTTTTAATTCTAAAACTTCCACTTGTTATATATCTTATATGGATTTCCTGAAACTTTCTATTTATTTGCTGGCACTTAAAATGTTTTCATTTGTTTCAAACATATTTGGAATGTCTCACTACAGCATTTGATAATGGCTACTTAAAATATTGTCAGATAATCCTGGTGTATGTCATCTCAGTGATGGCATTTTAAATTTCTCTTTTCTCCTTCAGATCTCCTTAAGATCTTCCTGGTTCTTGGTATAAAATGTGATATTTTATTGAAGCTTGGGCATTAGGGGGATTATTGTTTAAGACTGAATCTTTTAAAATATTATATTTTAGGAAAAGTCCTCTGTCAGCATTCAAATAGGCTTAGGGGAGTTTCCATCTCATTATTTCCAGATGAGTGGTGAATTTCCAGATTCTATAATTAGCTTCCTTTGACATCAGGAAGTGGGCTCCTTACTACTGCTTATGAAGAGCAGGGGTTCAGGCATCTCACTGTGCCTGCATCCTTGCTTGGAAGGCCAGAGGCTCCTCGTTACTGCCCACAAAGTTATTTTCCCTGCTACCATTGAGGTGTGGCTTTGTTACCACTGACAACTGGTATAAATCCTTATTTTTCTCAGGCCTCCTCTCACACCACCACAGTAGGGAAGATGAAGGTGATCTGACTAGTTCTATATGGAGATGGACATACATCATCCCCATATGATCTCTAATGATAATGCAGAGTGGTTGATCTCATTTCTGAGTTGTGGTGAAAGTCCTGGGTCCCCAGTAGGCTTCCTTTGGAACCACCCCTACAAAGACATGGAAGGGCACCTTGGTATTGCCATTTGGATGGGAAGCCAGTCTTTCCACCTGGTTTCCACAGATGCTGGTGGGAAAGGTATCTCATTACAACTTGGCAAGAGTGGGAATCTAAGTTCTCCACTTGACTTAGCTAATATGAGTAGGGGTGGAGGGCACATTTATATGTGTGAATGTATGTGTATAGAATTTGGCCGGAGTAGAATGTTCATCATCTAAAGTTTACTTCCCCTTCCTTATCTTTTGGCTATAGAGAACAGACTTTGAGGGGGATGCTTCCTTCTTTTTTTTTTTTTTTAATCTGTGCCACTGGGTTTCTGGGTTGTCAGTTTATCCAGTATCCAGTGTGGGATATATAGATGAACAAGAAAACTCATTGTTACTCATTGTTATGTGGTTACTTGGCTCCCAAGATCTCTAGACAATCAGCCTCCTCTATACTTACTTGTTTTATATATAATGTCATGAGTTTTTGTTGTACTTAAAGGGGGGAAGAGAGAAAGTACATCTAGTGCATGTACCCAGAAGTGGAAGTCCCCTAATTAAAAAAAAATAAATTAATGGTAAATTTTTGGAGGGAGTTAACTGTTATTATGAACATTTCTATAATTTGTAATATACAATGTTCTAATTTAGGTTCTATATATTCTACAGCTGTGGTTTTGATTTTCTATTTGCTTAAAATAAATTACTTAGGATTTTTCATTTGCTTGTTTATTTTTTCCAAATGGTTGGAAGTTTTGGGTCATTGACACTCCACCAAATAAGCAAACTCTGATAATAGAAATGGCATACTATTATGCCCCTTAAGAGAAAAAAATAAGTAAGATCTAGCAGTTCTAATCTGAAATTAGCTTGTGATATTAATATATGGTTAAGCTATGTCATAATACTATTCCTAAAATTATTTCTTAAACTAATATAGGCCAGGTTATTTGCACTAAATCTCAGTCAAAAGCAACCAATTTTTTGAATATATATACATATATATGTATATATATTTAAATTTTAATTAAAGCATCAAAGAATTAAAAGATAGTTTAGCTAATTTATTCAGAGTTAAAGGGAAAATTGGAATCCAGAGTGAGAAGCCATGAGTAGCTTTTGCTCTGAGGACATTTGCTGATCTAACAGACATGAACTTTGTTTATAATATCACAAACCTTATAAGAATCAGAAATAAACACCTCAGGCCAAAGAAGTTAGCCAACTGGTGACACATCCACAGGAGGCTGAAGACACAAAGAGACAGTATTATAAGGGTAAAGATGAATGCACATAATCTTTCCTCCAGAACATCATAAGGATTAGAAAGTATACATACTGTGGCCCAGAATCCAATAGGAGGGACATAGCTATTCTGAGGTATTATAACTGCAATCTGACCCTATGTGCTCCAAAAAGAAGAACAACAGAAATCCAAAACAAGAGCAAGTCCAAAAACTCAATCCATGTATTTAGTTTAAAATATTTCAAGTAGTAGTCCTACCAGATACTTTTTAGGAGAATAACTCAAATTGTCAACTTTGTTTCAGAGGCCTCAGATATTTTGTAGGTTTTGGATAATTTTTTAAAGGAAGGAATATCGTCTTAGGCCTCATCCCACATAAATAATATTTTGGTATGAGGACACATGGGCGAAAAAAAATCTAGGCAGACACAGGAAAGAAACAAATTATGGGAGAGAATAAGAACAAATTAACACAAGCAGCCAGCCAGCCATATACTATAATGATAGTAGAATGAGCATTGCGGACACATGGGTTATACAAAAGGTATGCTTATTGTGTTTAGAGAAATGAAAGAAAGAAGTCTATCTTGAAAATTTCCCCAAGGATGAGGAAAATATAAACTATGACCAGGTAAATTTGAAAACAAAAATCCAGTTGATCTTTTGAAAAATACAATTACTAATATTTAAAACTCAGTGGATAGGTTGAACAGCAGAACAGATAATGCTCAAGAAGAATGTTCAGAAGAATCTTCCAGAATGAAGCACAGAGATAAAAAAGTTATGGACGATGGGGAGGGTATGTGCTATGGTAAGTGCTGTGAAATGTGTAAGCCTGATGATTCACAGGCATGTACCCTGGGGCAAATAATACATTATATGTTAATAAAAAAAAAGAAAAAAATAAAATAAAAAGTTGGGATGAGGATTAAAAAAACATGGAGGAGGAAGTGTAAGATGATTAGAGTGGAGAAGGAACTGGATTGAGGCAGTATTTGAAAACACTGGGAGAAAAAAAGTAATATAAGAAATTAAGCTAAAGTTTCACTTGGCACAACATGCTCCAACCAGGAGAGATATAGAGAAAACCACAATGAGGCACACCTGGGGGAGAAACAAACAAACAAACAAACATACAAACAGTAAAGACAGAGAAAATTGTAAAAGGGGCTGGAGATTAAAAATATCATTTTAATGTTATGATAGAATACCAGCGTTGATGAGAGTTGGCAAATAATAGAAAAATATCTGTATTATTTTACAAAGAACTGCCAACATAGGATTTTATGTCCAGGGGAAACTGTCTTTATAATAAATGACAAATTAAAGACATTTTTTTCAACCAACAAAATTAGAGTTTGAGAACATCAGATCATTAAAGGAGATTCTCAATAAGATACTTTAGGCAGAAGGATTCATTCCCAATGCAAAATGCATAAGGTAAAAATAAATAATAATTTTGGGGAAAACTAAACTTATGATTAAATCTTAAATTTTGAGTGGATAAACAGTAAATATAATGTCAGGTAGAGTGTTTCAAAAGAGTTAAATAAAATAATCAAAATACTATGGGCATAATAACATAATATTGGGACTGAGAAAAATAAAATTGTTTAAAATCCCTGATCTGTCTGGAAGATGTTTAAAGTATTGGTTAAACCTGACATGGGTAATTTAAGTATGTGTGTTGAATATTCTAAGACAACCACTGAAAATACACAGTATAAAATCTCCAGATTAGTAGAGGCATTAAAAGAGTGGTAAAACTTTAATGCAAAAACAAGTCAACAAAGAAAACAGGAAACATGGAAAATTTGAAACAAATCAAATGTTATAAAATGTCGTGCTTACTGTTTGTATTAATCAATAGTGACATTACAGTTGACCTTGAATAATGCAGGAGTTAGGAACAATAACACCCCTCATAGTCAAAAATCTGTGAATAATTTTTGAATCCTCCAAAACTTAACTACTCATAACCTACTATTGGTTGGAAGCATTACCAAGAGCAAATAATCAATTAACACATATTATGTATTTTTATGGGTTATATACTGTAGTCTTACAATAAAATAAGCTTGAAAAAAAGAAAAAGCTATTAAGAAAATCATAGGGAAGCAACAATATATTTATAGTATTGTACTGTAAAAAATCCACATGTAAGTGGACCCATGCAATTCAAACCCATGTTGTTCTAGGGTCAACTGTAAATGCAAATTATGTAGTAAATAAAAAAGATTAGATTTTGGAAATGCCACCCATGTCCTGTCTAAAAGAGATATATCTAAAAAATAAAATATACTAAGAGTTTGAAAGAAAAATGTTGAGAAAAGATAAATTGTGCAAATACGATCCAGGAGAAACCTATATAGCTTTGTTAACTCAAATAGAATAGACTTTAAGGTGAAAAAGTAACACTAAACATAAAAGTGTCCCTTTTTTATAAACGTTTAGTTAATCCAAAAATAACAAAATTTTAATTTCTATGCACTTAATCGTACAGTCAGAAACTTTTAGTCCAATACTTAACAAAACTGCAAGGGAAAACAGACAAATCTACCACCATAGAGGAGGAGTTCATTTAATTCCTTTCAGGGGGCTCCTGGGTGGCTCAGTTGGTTAAGCATCTGACTTTGGCTTAGGTCATGATCTCAGGTTCCTGGGATCACGCCTCATGTCAGGCTCCACACTCAGTAGAGAGTCTATCTCTCCCTCTGCCCTCCCCTAGCTCATGCTTGTACTCTCTCTTTTCCTCTCTCTCTCTCTCTCTCAAATAAATAAATAAAATCTTAAAAAAAAAAACTCCTTTCGATAACATAGAATGAGCAAAAAATAATTACCCAGTATGAAAAAATTAATATAGAAGGCAAATTTAAACTTGACATAGCATATGTGGATCCATGTGGGTCAATTTGTTCAAAACTGAGTTGTTTGGGCTGACCTAAAGAAAATTGATCTTCTGTAGAACTCCATGCAAATAAATTTTAGCTGAAGTGCTAAAGCAACTGATCCTTGTAGAATTCTAAGGTTGGAGGCTCAAGCCATTAGTTTAACATATCGCAGATTTATAAACTCAAGGCTTGAACTCCAGCTTCCTGATCATGTCAGGGATCATGTAACCATGAATGCTTAAGTGGTAACACAGAACTGGGAGCCAGGGTTAGCTGTCTTATACTGAAGGTCTACCAACTTGGGCCCCATCTCTTGATTATTTGTCAGTGATGCAACCTAAAACCCCTACATAATTAAATATAATAATAAATATAAATATAATATAAATTTCCTTTCCTGTAATCTGACATATGACCTTGGTAGATCTCTGTGAACTGCCTCTTAAATCTGGTGATTGATAAGCATATTTGCTATCTCTTGCTTCTCTATCTAAATACTTATTGCCCAGAAGAGGTACAGTAGGTGCTGTCTTCTTATTTACTCTTGCTTCTCAAAAATGTGTAGAAAACACATTATGTTCAAGCATATCCTAAATGTTTACAAAAATTGACCATTACACTGGTCATAAGGCAAGTCTCAGTAAATTTCAACTACTTTAAATCATACAGAACATATCTGATCATAATGCAATTAACATAGAAATAAAAAAAAACAAAAAAATAACTAGGAAGATTCATATATTTGGAAATTTTAAAATAAAATTCTAAATGAATGATTGTCAAAGTTAAATTTTGGAAATATTTTTAAGTGAATGATAAAAATATTGTGAACAAAAGCTTATATGATAAAACTAAAAGTAATTAGAAGAAATAATTAGGCTTGTATGTATTTATCTGAAAAATAGTACTGAAATTAATACACTAAATATCCATTTCTACAAGCTTTAAAAAGAACTGCAGTACAAACACAAACTGTACATAAGAGATTAATAAAGTTAAAAATATAAATTAATGACTTGGAAAACAAATACAAATTTGTAGATCAACAAAGCCAAAAGTAGATGTATTTAAAAGGCATATTAAATTTCAAGGTTGTTCTGTAAAGAAGAAATAAAGCAGAAATAAATAATGCCAGGAATGAAAAAATAGGATGTTGAAAAATCGGTTTGCAAATTAAAAAACTGTATTATAAATATTTTGAACTTGATTTGAAAATGTAGTTGAAATTCAAAATAATAAAGAACTTAGAAAACTCAACACCTAAAAAACCCAAATAATCCAATTAAAAAATGGGCAGAAGACATGAACAGATAGTTCTCCAAAGAAGACATCCAGATTGCCAATAGACACATGAAAAGACGTTCAACATCACTCATCATCAGGGAAAGGCAAATCAAAAATAAAATGAGATACCACCTCACACCTGTCAGAATGGCTAAAATCAACAACACAAGGACCAACAGGTGTTGGCAAGGATGTGTGGAAAGGAGAACCCTCTTGCACTGTTGTTGGGAATGCAAACTGGGGCAGCCACTCTGGAAAATATACGGAGGTTCCTCAAAAAGTTAAAAAAGAACTACCCTATAATCCAGCAATTGTACCACTAGGTATTTACCCAAAGAACACAAAAAATACTAATTCAAAGGGATACATGCATCCTGATGTTTATAGCAGCATTACCTACAAGAGCTAAATTATGGAAACAGCCTGTGTCCATTGATGGATGAATGGATAAAGAAGTAGTGTATGTATGGAATGGAATATTATTCAACCATAATGGAATATTACTCAATGAAATATTACCCTACCATAAAAAAGAATGAAATCTTCTAATTTACAATGACATGGATAGAGCTAGATTGTATTTTGTTAAGCAAAACCAGTCAGAGAAAGACAAATACCATATGGTTTCACTCATATGTAGAATTTAAGAAACAAAACAAACAAGCAAAGGGAAAAAAGAGAGAGAGAAACCGAGTAAGAGAGTTTTTAACAATTTCTATATATGAGACCATGTTATTTACGAAAAGATAATTTTATTTTGTCTTTTTCCATTTGGATGCCTTCTATCACCTAAATGTCTTGGGTAAACTAATACTGAGCAAAATAAACAAAATTAAATTGCATACATACAATATAATTCCAATAATGTAAATTTCAAAACAAACGAAATTAACTTATGTTGTTTTGGAATGCCTTGATATTTCAGGAATTTGGTTTCTTCTGGTTAGGGTGAGAGAGAGGTTAAGTTAGGTAAGGGTGTCAAGAGTGGGAGAATTCTAGGGTTCTGACAATGCTCCATTTCTTTATCCGAAGGGTGGCAAATGAGTATTTGCTTTACTGATATCTGTTTAAGTTTACATATTGATTTTATGTCCTTTTCTATAAGTATATTTCACAATAAAAACAGTGCAAAAATATACTCTGTGTATATGCTGATGCCACCAATTGCTTTCTTGACCCCTCGCACCCATTTGTTTTTCAATGACTTCCTGCTAATAGGCACCTAAAAGTCTATATGCTCAAATCTTTATTCCTATCTTCCTCTCTATCTTGTCATTCTCTCAGCCTTTCTAATCTTGGTCAATAACAGTATTAATTCAGAGGCTTGAGCTCAAATATATGGAATCACCTTGGATTCCTCTTTCATTCATAGGACACTTTTTTTTTAAGACTTTATTTATTTGACAGAGAGAGAGATCACAAGTAGGCAGAGAGGCAGGCAGAGAGAGAGGGGGGGAAGCAGGCTCCTCACTGAGCAGAGAGCCCCATGCGGGGCTTGATCTCAGGACCCTGAGATCATGACTTGAGCCGAAGGCAGAGGCTTAAACCACTGAGCCACCCAGGCGCCCCCATAGGACACTTTCAATGCAGTGGAAAATCCTTCTGGCTCTGGCTTAAAATTCTATCTTAATGCTGCCACCACTTATCATTTCACTGTTACCTTCCCTGAATCACACTCACATGTCCTTATGTGACTGCAGAACCCAATGAGTTATCAGCACATTGCACCTCTTCATTCACTTCTCTGAATATTTCCTGAACCTTGACATTGCTTTCCCTTGAAGAAACCACTTCTCCTTTAGCCTTCTCAAAAGCTGAGTGCTTTCTTTTCATTTTTTTCAGCTTCATTGAGATAGAGCTAACATATAACATTGTGCAAATTTAAAGTGTACCACTGTCCAATGTGATGATTTTATATATGTATATATTGCAAAATGATTATCACAGTAAGGATAGTTAAGTCCCCTGATACCTCACATACTTAACCTTTCCTGTGAGTGTATATGTGTTGAGAACTTTTAAGATCCACTCTCCTAGCACCTTTCAAGGATACAGTACAGTATCAATATGGTATACAGTATACAATACGGTATAGTCATCATGCTGTGTCTTAGATTCCCAGAACTTATTTCTTTTATAACTGGAATTTTAAATCCTTTGGCCACATTAAACCATTTCTTCCTCACTCCCACTCCTGGCAACCACCAATCTACTCTTTATTTCTATGACTCACTTTCTTTTACTTTCCACATATAAATGAGATCATGTAGTAATTGCTTTTCTCTGATTTTTTTTCACTTAGCACAATGCCTAAAAAGTTCCTCTGTCACATACCAGCAGGTATTCCTTCTTTTTTATGGCTGAATGATATCCCTCTGTGTGTGTGTGTGTGTGTGTGTGTGTGTGTGTGTGTGTGTGTGTGTGTATGACCTTTTTTTTATCCATTCATCTGTCAATGGACTCTTAGGTTGTTTCCATGTCTTGGCTGCATGTATGTATGCTGTAATGAACATCTCTTCAGAAATAAACCCAGAAGTAGGATTTCTTGATCAAGCTTTTAGCTTTTTAGGAAACTTCATACTGATTTCTATAATGTCTGCACCAATTTACATTCCTAGGGATAGTGCACAAGGGTTCTTATTTCTCCACGTCTTCATCAGCACTTGTTATCTCTTGTATTTTGATCATAGCAATTCTAAACAGATATGAGGTGATACTGACATTGGGTTTTGGTTTGCCTTTCCCTGATAATGAATGATGTCAGGCATCTTTTCATATACTGTTAGTAATTGGATATCTTTTTTGAGAAGTATCTACCAGACATTTTGCTCATTTTTAACTCAGTTATTTGGGCTTTGCTATTAAATTGTATGAGACTTTTACATTTTACATTTACATATGAGGATTTTACATTTTAGATATTGACCTCCTTTCAGAAATAAAATTTGCAAGTATTTTTCTCATTCTATGGGTTGTCTTTTCATTTTATTGATCATTTTTTTTTTCTGTGAAGAGGTTTTTGTTTGATGTAATCTTTATTTATTTTTGTTTTTGTTGCTTGTGCTTTTAGTGTCACATCCAAATATCATTGCCAAGACCCATGCCAAGGAGTTTTTCTCTATGTTTTCTTCTAGGAGTTTTAAGGTTTCAGGTATTCCATTTAAGTATTTAACCCATTTAGAGTGAATTTTTGTAAGTGGTGCACAATAGGAGTCCAGTTTCACTCTTTTTCATATGGATATCTAGTTTCCCAAACACTATTTATTGAAGAGACTAACTTTTCCCATTGTATATTCTTTTTTTTTTGAAAGATTTTATTTATTTATTTGACAGAGAGAGAGAGATCACAAGTAGGCAGAGAGGCAGGCAGAGAGAGAGGGGGAAGCAGGCTCCCCGCCGAGCAGAGAGCCCCATGCGGGGCTTGATCTCAGGACCCTGAGATCATGACCTGAACTGAAGGCAGAGGCTTTAACCCACTGAGCCACCCAGGCGCCCCCCCCTTGTATATTCTTAACAACTTTGTTGAGCATTAGTTTTTTGTGTATTTATAGGTTTGTTTCTGGGCTTTATATTCTGTTCTACTGGTCTATGTGTTTATATTAATGTCAGTACCACACTATTTTGATTTCTACAGGCAGCATGATGCTTCCAGTTTTCTCTTTCTTATGATTGCCTTTGTATCTGGCATATTTTGTGGTTCTGTACAGATTTTAGGATCGTGTTTTTCTATTTCTATAAAAAACACCATTGAATCATGATAGAGATCACACTGACTCTGTAGATGGCTTTATGTAGTATGGACATTTTAGCAACATTCATTCTTCCAATCTATGAATGTGAGATATCTTTCCATTTATTTTTTTCTTATTTTTTTATTCATATCTTTCTTCAATTTCTTTCAATGATATCCTCTAGGTTTCAGTGTACAGATCTTTCACTTCCTTATATAAATTTATTTCTAAGTACTTTATTATTTTTGATGCTATAGTGAGTGAGATTATTTTTATTATTTCTTTTTCAGTTAGTTTGTTAGTGTATATAAATTTATGTATGTTGATTCTGTATCCTGCAACTTTACTGAATTTACTTATTAATTCTAACAGTCGTATTGTGGAGTTTTTAGGGCTTCCTATATATAAGATCATGTCATCTGAAGACAGACAATTTTGCATCTTTCTTTCTGATTCAGATTCCTTTTATTTCTTTAAATGTTTGGTAAAATTCATCCATGAAAGGATCTTGTTCTGGGCTTTTCTTGGTTTGGAAGTTTTTGTTACTGATTCAATCACCTTGTTATTTGTCTATTCAAATTTTCTGTCTCTTCCTCATTCGGTCTTGATAGGTTGTTTATTTCTAGGAAATTATTCATATCTTTGGGCTGCCCAGAGCTTCTCTCACTATCCTTACTCTTAGCCATTATCTTTGTTTCTTATTTCAATGAGAAAATAGAAGTAATTGCAAGAAAACTAAGAGACTCCTCACATACATATAACCACTAACATGTATCTTGATGCTTAAAATTTCCATTCCTTCCTGTTCCTGTGGGTAAATGATCCTTGAGTATTTTTTTCATATACCCTTGGCTAATTGAACAGCTGATTTTATAAAGGATATTTTTTTTTTTTTAAATATCTTTTATTTATTTATTTGTCAGAGAGAGAGAGTGAGAGAGAGATCACAAGTAGTCAGAGAGGCAGGCAGAGGCAGAGGGAGAAGCAGGCTCCCTGCTGAGCAAGGAGCCGGATGTGGGACTCGATCCCAGGACCCTGAGATCATGACCTGAGCCGAAGGCAGCCGCTTAACCAACTGAGCCACCCAGGCGTCCCTATAAAGGATATTTTTAAGTACATTGGCTGCTTTACAATTAGATTGTCTATTTCTCATTGATATATAGATATTCTTTATACAATTTGGATATGACTATTTTTTCTGCCTTTCCAGTTTTTTTGCACTATGCATTGAATGAAATTTCATTTTATTCCCATACTCTACCCAGTGGTCACAACACCATTTATTGAAAATATTATTCTAATTTTTACTGCTCTAAAAAGCTATCTATGAATGAATCTGTTTCTACTTTCTTAATTCTGTTCCATTGCTCTAATTACCTAATTTATGCCAGTGCCATTCTGCCTTAATTACTATAGCTTTATGAGAAATCATTACATTTGATAGGACGAATCCTTCCAACTAGAAATTCTTGATGAGTGTCTTGGCTTTTCTTCTAACTTTGCATTTCCATATTGTACTGGATCCACATTCCACCCTTGATCATGCTGTTCTGCATCTTGGTGGGCTGATTTCAATGGACTATAGCAGAAGCTTTTAGGTCATCCAACTTCTAGTTAGGTGTAGCCACTTGGAGACATAGCCAATTAGAGTGCAGGTGGTGAATAAAATTAAGTTCTTCATTTTCCTGGCTTCCTCATTTTCAGGTTTTCATTATTTGGCTGCATCACCCTACCTACAGCCTTGGTTCTAATGAGCATCTCTCTCATATAGTTATCTATTTCGGTGTTGGTTCAATAAGAGTTTCCACTCCTTGGCCTTTCAAGAAACTATATTGAAGGTATAGCAACAATGGCAGATAAAAAAGGGCACAGCTTCAGTCTACTACTTCATAATAGAAATATGATTCTTATTTAAGAAGATGAATTTTGAGAATTATAAATATTGTTATAATGCAAGTGTTTGGTACAAACTAACAAAAAATTGATGAAGTACAGAAGATTGTGAGGGATTTCATTTACAGGCTCTGACCAAGTTATCTACTTTTCCCACAGAACAATGTAACACACTGGGTTTCTTTTCGACATGGCAAATAACTAAAGATGTATGTATGTGATTTAATTTATATATATATATATATTTTTTCCTCCTACTTCCTTATTTTTATTCTGTTTTATTCTTACATGCATTCACTTTTTTTGGACTTGCCTGAAATGTTATTGTAAAATATTTGGTCCTTTCTTAGACAGATTGTGTAGGTCAATCAATAATATAAAAAGAAAGAGATATTCAAACATTGTCCCAAAGTTAGTAGATTTTTAAAATGTATTTTACACTGAAAGAAATGCAGTTTGTAGAAAAGAAATCAACATTTCAACCAGTGAGAATTAGTTTCAAGGTAAAATAACTTAGCAATGTAATCATCTGTCTACCCAGTGTTTACAATGTGAGGGGCTGGCTGATTTGTTTGTGTGGTTATTTCTGAGATGCTAAATATGATTAGAATGAATTCTCCCTCTGGGTGCCTTTGCACGCCATAAAACAGAGATGCACTGACTACTATTAGAAAGTCAAAATCTATAAATAAATTTAGAGTTACAAAAAATACTGGGCACTGTGAACATTTTATTATTCAATATGTTTTTTTTGCTGGTGGCATAACTACTTATTCCAAAAGATCCATGTTTCTCTAAACCAGGCAAACATTTAATATCTAATACTTTAAGGCTCCCTTTATATAAGCAAATGTTCTTAGACACTTAACAAATAAAGAATATAGATTTTTGCAGAAAGCATAAAAGCATAAGATGTTGGGAAAAAAATGCTTCTGAGCTCTGGAGGAAACCAGGGAATACCAGAGTGGAAACATTTCTTCCTCCCTTTCCCCTTCCTTCCTCTTTTCCTTTCCTCCCTCCCTCCCTCCCACCTCCCCTTTTTCCTTCCTTCCTTCCTTCCTTCTTTTCTTCCCTCCTTCCTTCCTTCTTCCTTTCCTTCCTCCCTCCCTTCCTTCCTTCCTCTCTCCCTCCCTTCCTCCCTTCCTTCTTCTCCTTCTTTTCTTTCTTTCTTTCTTTCTTTCTTTCTTTCTTTCTTTCTTTCTTTCTTTCTTTC